>OW964561.2:19770423-20395423 GCA_943138885.2 Tholera decimalis
TCGAGAAACGCGTGCGTTGCGGTATTGCAATCCCTGACGACATGGATCTGTACAAGGACCCGACCTACATCGGGCGAGCCCTCTGGTTCCAGAACCAGTGGGTCGACGTCAGGAGGTGGGTTCTTCTGCACGCCGAAAAACAAGCAGCATGCTGGTTCGTGGTGCTGGCCATTCCGGAGGAGCAGGTACCGATCCTGATGGTGCATTATCGCCGACTCTCAATTGGTCTAGGGTCGGTATACATCAAGTATCAGGGCGCAAATGGTAGGTATACCGACATCCCTCCAGGATGGGACCAAACCGCACCACCACTAGGTGCGCAAGACAACCCGGCTACAACCACGGCGGACCCAGCTACTAAAGCAGAACCAGCCAATGTGGACGCCGTCCTTGCATCGGAAGGGGAGTTGGATGACATCACACTGTCGCCAGCCTCTCTCCCGGGTGGGGGTGACTTTGACGACTTGCTAGCCGGGCTACGACTGGGGGTGGACGACGAGGGTTCCGTCAAAGATGGCTCCCAATTCGTCCAACTGTAAAGTCGTGCAGGCGAACCTCCACCACAGCCAGACCGCGACGGCTCAACTTCGCAAGTGGCTGGAGGTTCAACATACGGCCATTGCCCTGATCCAGGAGCCGTGGGTCAGAGGAGGCCACGTACAAGGACTCTCCAATCTCGGAGGTAAGCTTCTTGTTAACACGAACCATGACAAACCGAGGGCGTGCATCTACGTCACAGGTAATGTTAAAACACAGTTCTTATACGACTTTTGTTGCAGAGATGTCTCTGCAGCAAAGATGACCATACAGCAGGGGCAAGCAGAGAAAGCGATCGTCTTTGTCTCGGCTTACATGCCTGAGGCGGAGGCACCGCCCCCTCGGGAACTGGCCCGCCTCGTGACCCACTGTGAATGCAGGGGGGATGAGGTCGTCATCGGGACTGACGCTAATGCACATCACCCCTTATGGGGCATGGATACACAAAACGAACGGGGTAAGGCTTTAGTAGAATTTTTGTTCACAACTAACCTATCCCTTCTGAATACAGGCTCCGAACCAAGTTTCGTAACCAAACGCAGTCGAACAATCATTGACCTAACACTGGCAACGGAGGGTGCAGCGGAACTCATCAATGGGTGGCAGGTATCTGACGAGGCTTCTTGCTCTGACCATAGGTGGATCCGTTTCGACATCCAGGTCTGTGTTACTCCTAAACTTCCACGACGTAACCCACGAAATACGGATATAGTGGCATACACACGCAGCCTTGTTACAAGGCTTGTACACACAAGCGACCTGGTGACACTGGTTGACGCGAATCAAATAGACGCGTATGTAGGCCAGCTCACCGAATCACTGATCAGCAGCTACCACTCTGCATGCCCAGAAACCATACCGCGCGACACACCGGGTAAACAGCCCTGGTGGGGCGCGGATCTGGAGCGCAAACGCAAGAAGGTAAGAAAGGCATTTAATAGAGCCATGAATACATGTAGGGAGGATGACTGGGAGGTTTACTATGCCGCCAAATCCGCCTACAAAAAAAGCATCAGATTCAGACGAACCACTGGGTGGCGAAAATTCTGTGGTGAAATTGAATCATGCCAACAAGCAAACAGGGTAAGGAAGATACTGGCACAGCAGACCACTTCTGGGCCAGATTCACTTCGTAAACCGGACAACACACTGTCCACATCACCGGAAGAAACGAGGCGCATCCTAATCGAAACACACTTCCCAGGTAGCGTCCTCGCACAGGTAACCGAATGGACGGACGTAACCCGAACGCCATCGGACGAGGATTGGCAATACGCTCGCAAGATGATCACGCTGGAGAAACTCCAGTGGGCCATCCGAAGCTTCCAACCTTTTAAGGCGCCAGGTCCCGACGGAGTCTTCCCGGCCTTACTTCAATGGGGGGGCAACTCTGTTGTGACGAGACTGGTGCCCCTAATGAGAGCGTGCCTGGCATTTAGATACGTTCCAAAGGTATGGAGGGAAGTGAAAGTCATATTCATCCCAAAGCCAGGTAAGAGTGACTACACGAACGCAAGATCATACCGCCCAATCAGCTTGACCTCTTTTTTGTTGAAAACAATGGAGAGAGTGTGTGAAAGGGAGCTACGAGACGGCGCTCTAAAAACAGTACCACTGCATGGCAACCAACACGCGTACAGCGCTGGTAAGTCGACCGAATCCGCTCTTCACCAGGTAGTCACCGTGATTGAAGAATCGATTAACCAAAAGGGTTCCTGCCTGGGTACGTTCATAGACATCGAAGGAGCCTTCGACAAAACAAACTTCTCCAGCATAAGTGCCGCACTCTCCAGACATGGGGTACAGCAGGTACTTATTGATTGGATTACAAATATGCTAAGCAAACGTGTGGTTCGCCTTGAGGAAGACCAGCAGGTAGCCTTAATAGCCAGAGGCTGTCCACAGGGCGGCGTGCTATCACCTCTCCTCTGGAATTTAGTGATCAATGATCTCATCACACAACTCAACGCTCACCGTTATTACACAATAAGCTATGCAGACGACCTCGCAATCCTCGTGCCTGGGAAGGTAACAGGAACCATCTGTCCATGTCATCCATCCAACCACCTCACCCAGCAAGCGCTACGCATCGTGGAGCGATGGTGCAGGGAGTATGATTTGTCGGTAAACCCCACTAAAACCGAATTAATCTTATTCACCCATAAACGAACTCTAGGCCTTCATCGCCTACCTAAGCTGTTCAATACAGAACTCCAGTTGTCTAGTGAGGTTAAATACCTGGGGGTCATTCTGGACTGTAAACTAAACTGGAGCAACTATCTAGACTACAAATTAAACAGGGCATGCATCACCTTCTGGCAATGCAAGAAAATGATAGGTAAGAAGTGGGGCTTATCCCCAAAAAACACAATGTGGTTGTACAATGCTGTAATTCGGCCGATGATTACCTACGGGGCCGTGGTGTGGTGGCCCCGCACCAAGCTTGTCACAGCCGTTAACAAACTGCAACGCATGCAAAGGCTGGCCTGCGTGGCGATAACGGGCTGCATGAGAACTACCCCGACAGCAGCTGTGGAGGCTATGCTGGGGCTCCCGCCGCTCCATCTGTTCATACAACAGGAAGCGACGATGGCAGCAGTGCGTTTTAAAACACTGGACCTCTGGGGTAAGAAAGAAACACAGCACACTGCTCTACTTGAGGAACTCAACAACGAGCTCCCCATAACGAAGGCAGTTAATGACAGGGTGCCCAAACAAATCGTCTTTGACAAAAAATACAGAATCCAACTGTACGAGGATCACCGCTGTGAGGGGCTGTGTCCCTCTGAGGTGCGTGTCTTCACTGATGGTTCCAAAACAGATACTGGTACGGGTGCAGGAGTCTTTTCGGAGGATCTCAACATTCGTATAGCCAGACCTTTGGGGGTCTACAACACAGTGTTCCAGGCCGAATGCCTGGGCATCTCACTGGCAGCTTCGGCCATCATAAACAGGGAAGTTAAGGACCACTCGATACGTATACTTTCGGACAGCATGGCGGTCCTGCAAGCACTGAACAGCCACATAGTTAACTCCCGGCTGATCTTGGAGTGTCACAATCTCCTTAACCAGGTTGGTAGACACAACAATATAACCATTCAATGGATCAAAGGACACAGCGACTCCCGAGGCAACGATGCAGCGGACGAACTCGCTAGAAGGGCGTCGAGTATGGCGATTATGGGACCTGAACCCATTGCACCACTCCCCTTCGGTTATCTGCGTCACCTGGTAAGGAAACGCACCAGAGACCTACACCACAAACTATGGGAGGACCATGGTGAGTGCAGGCAGGCCAAAGAGGCTCTCCCGACCCTTGATGGCCGCTTGTCGAAACAGGTCCTTAGACTATCTAAACCGCAAATGCGGCTGGTGACAGCCGCCCTTACCGGTCATGGATCATTTAATAAACACCTCTATCTAATAGGAGTCACAGACAGCCCACTCTGCAGAGCCTGCATGGAGGAGGACGAAACAGCAGCACACCTGCTACTAAGCTGCCCTGTAGTCGCGGATTACAGGACTAAATACTTCGGCAACCCAGGTACCCTCCGAGAAATGGTAAGCAAAACAAGGGCGTTGCTCGCCTTCCTGGAGGAACTGGCATGGATTGAGTGAAGAGAAATCTTACCCCTTACGCAAAATACGCGCATGGTCGTGGAGTTGCGGACACCTGCCCGACATACATACATACATACATACCTAATCGTTTGTCGATCGTTCCAGGTACCCATTTATCAGAGCCTCTATATTCACGATACCAGACACGAGCGCCCGGCTTGAATTCGCGCTGTGTCCCGCCCGCGTCTCGCTCACTACGAGCTTGGCGCGCAGTGACCTGCGATTCTCGTTCTGGTTTTAGGTTATCCAACCTCATACGGAGACTACGGCCCTGTAATATACTAGCTGGACTATCACCGGTAGTAGCGTGTTCTGTATTTCTGTAGGCTAAAAGAAACCTAGACAAAGCTATTTCAACATTCAGATTCTGTTTAAACGCCTTCTTAATAGTACGTTTACAAATTTTTACCGCGCTTTCCGCTGCACCATTAGATGCTGGGTGATATGGAGCTGTAAAAATGTGTTCTATGCCATTATGTTTTAGGAAATCTTGAAATTCTAAACTTGAAAATGGGGGGCCGTTGTCACTCACAGTTTGTTTTGGAAGACCAAATTGTGACCACAAACTTCGTAGTACATTGATAACTGCTTGAGCTGTAGTTCTATTCATTCGAACTGTACTGACTGTAGTGTAGCTCATGAGTGGTGAGTGAACGCGAGGCATACGCAACGACACGTTCCTCACCTCCTGGTTCGCGCTGAGCCAGCACGGCGCCTTACCCCCGCGCGCTTGCGTCGACCGTTAATACCGACTCTTTATGCATGTCAAAATGTACGAGCGCTTTGGTGCTACACAATTTTTTTTTTATTCTATTAAATGCAGTATTTTGTTTAGTTCCCCATTTCCAATGCCTACCCTTTTTTAAGAGTTGGTACAGAGGCGATAACTGCATGCTCAAATTGTTGATGAATTTCCCATAAAAAGTCACCATTCCCAGGAATGATTTCAATTCTGTGACACTGTTTGGATGTGGCATGGTCGCAATAGGCTTTACCTTGTCTGGATCTACCCTAACACCATCCCTATTGATAATAAAACCTAAGTACTTTACTTCTCTTGCCAAAAATTCGCATTTTTTTTATTTTATTTTTAGACCCTTTGCTTCTAGTATTTGCAACACCTCTCTTACTGATTTTAAATGGCTATCCAAATACTTATTCTTAATTAAGATATCATCAAAAAAAACTATGACATTTGGATTATCCTTGAACATATTTACCATTAATTTTTGAAATATACCTGGGCTTGAGGATAGCCCATAAACCAAACGATTATACTTAAATAATCCCCTGTGTGTGTTGATAACTGTATAATTCCTAGAGGTCTCTGATAAAAGTACCTGGTTATAAGCTTGCGATAAATCTAGTTTTGTAAAAAAAACATTCCCGCTCAGGTTACTGAATAAATCTTCCATTTTTGGAATTGGAAATCTATCGATCGCTAAAACTCTGTTCAGGGTTACCTTGTAATCGGCACATATTCTTAGGCCTCCGTCAGCTTTGCGTACCACAACTAGTGGCGTGGCCCAGTCAGAATGGTCCACCGGTTCAATAACCCCAGTTCTCAGCATGACATCCAGTTCGGCATTGACACGCTCGCGCAGCGCATATGGCAGAGGCCGTGCCCGACAAAATGTGGGCACCGCTCCATCCTGCACATGCAGCTCTGCCGTACCTCCCAGAAATTTGCCCAATGTGCCGTCGAATAGGGATTCATGCCTGGAAACAATGTCATTTATTATTTTGTCACGATTAAATTTGCTATGAGTTTTATTCTGATTGGTTAGCAAATGGCATTTAGATACTTTAATAGGTATATTTAATTCAGCTAGCCATTGCCGTCCCAATAAATTTGTAGAGCCTTGGTCCAAAACATACAGATCTAATGTTTTAATCAAACCATTATAATTTACTGTTGTTTCTATGAAACCTATAGGTTTAACTGTTGAGCCATCATAAAACTTGATATTCAATTGACACTTATTCAAGTGTAAGTTGCTGAAAAATTTATCATAAACACTTTTACTGATGCAAGATAGGGCTGACCCTGTATCAATTTCCATTTTTAGCAAACAATTTTGTACTTTAACAGTTATACACACCGGTTTGTAATTGCTTAATAACATTTGGTGCATGGGCTCCTCATCATCCTCATCGTCCACGTCGCTTTTGCTTCTGTTGCCTTCCTCATCAAGTGAGTACAAAGGAGCCCCTTCTCGACCGCCTCGGCTACCACGCCGCCCGCGCCCTGCTCGCCTCCACGTTGAGCGCCCGCTCGTACCACGGCTGCTACCGCGCCCTCCACGTGAAGCTTTGTTGTCCAGACTATCGGCTGATCCCGCCGTATTACTCCGTCTAGTCTTACTGTACCCTGGGCACATCCTTCTCAAGTGACCAACTTCATGACAGCCACTGCACACGAATTTTTTGTACTTACAGTCGTTCGCTTTGTGTCTATTATCGCCACACTTCGGGCACTCTTCAAATTTATTAAGAGTTTCCGTTGCTTCCGTGCTACGCTCCACCGCAATAGCGTTCCGTTCCGCAGCCTCCAGTGACAGCGCTAAGCTGACCGCTCGATTGTATGAGAGATCTTCCTCAGCGAACAGCCTTTGACGGATTACGTCGCTCTTTATGCCACAAACTAATTGGTCACGTAAGTTTTCATCCAATGTTGTCTTGAAACTGCAGTGTTTCGACATTTTTTTCAATTGTGTGACATATTCCGCCACCGATTCTTCAGTTTGCTGTCGCCGCTGCCGGAACCTAAACCTCTCGGCTAGGACTGATGGTGTTGGCTGCAGGTGTGCACCCAATAATTCCACTGCTCTAGCAAGCGTCAGCTCCGCGGGTTTTAGTGGACTTGCCAATGATGACAGGAGTTCATAGGCTTCCTCGCCCATCATCGAAATCAGCGTCGGCAGTTTGAGCTCAGTTTTCACATTGTTGACTAAAAAATACATTTCCAGTCGCTCAACATACGCAGACCAGTTCCCAGTTGTTACACTGAACTCCCGTACCTGTCCTACCGACATTTTTTGTATTCGGTTTAGCGCTGATCGTATGTAAATTTACAACATATAGACTAACTTTGATTTTCCTCGTCGCCACTGTTAAATAAAAGGCGTGCGCTCGGTACAACATTTATTCTAGAAGGGCATAGACAAAGCAAGCGTCGCTAGACGAGAACCATAGTGTAGTAACTATGACATTACAAACATTTAAGGTGTGTATACACAACAAACAATAGTACTCATACGAACTTAAAACTTGCTCAATATAATTAAAATATGGTAAAAAATGCTTAACTGTGAAAGAACAAACCGTCAAGTATAAGGTGTTTACATTCTTTCAATGCATTCAAAATTTAGTTAGCATAATTATAGTCCTAAATAAAGCATTTCTGGAAAAATGAATGCATTGAAGGAGCATCTTGTATACAACTAAAACTTTTACTGGCGACGCTAACCTATATGTATGTACAATATTTGTTTTCTATATAGATAAAACATGTAATGTTCACAAGAAAGTGAAATTTGTAAGTTCTTATTGAGAGCAAAGTATCTTTAAGCCTATAATTTACTCGACAGTATCTTAACCGCTTTGAAAAGCTTACCCAAATATTGTTTAATGATTGTTTAATTACATGTATTTATTTTACGACTAACTTTTTCCCGCGGCTTCGCCCGCGTGTAATATGTCGGGAAATATCCCATGGGAGGGTTAATTGATTAATTAGGTACAAGCATTTATAAGTCGGCGACTTATATGATTAACATTCACTTTGCTCATTACCTCTTTTATCTATACAAATATTATAAATGCGAAAGTTTGGATGTTTGGATGGATGGATGTATGAATAGATGTTGACATCCTGGAATAACACTAATACGTCAATAACTGAAATCTCCAAGATTTGAATACCTACATATTATATAGTCTATACAGAAAAATATATCTTATTCAGCCGTTTGAACTGTTTATTTTATGCGTAATAAGTATATGACTAGCATCGAATAGCGGCAATTGTCAAATTACTACCGAAAAATACTGACTGAGGGCGGTTTACCGAAGCGGCAAGTGGATGATCAGTACAGTCATGTTCAACATGTATCAACGCCGCACATGCGCACAACACGAATCTAATGAAATACTTATGTTCGGTATTGTAGTTGTTTCTCACAATTTCAATCAAATTTTAATAGTTGTTTCTCACAATTCCAATCAAATTTTATTCATTATCATCTACTTAGCCTCCTCCCAACTACGTTGGGGTCGGTTTCCAGTCTAACTAGATGCAGCTGAGTATTATTGTTTTACATAGAGCATGCCTATCTGACCTCCAGTAGCCGGGTAACACGATTCCCCTTCGCTAGATCAGTATCAGATTTACTGGCTTCTGACTACCCGTAACGCCTATCAAAAATCTCTTAATGACAACCGACAATATTACACCGCCAACTTCCTAACTTCTGAGAATGAGAAATTCTTTACAGAAAATCTCGTTCGGGAATCGAACTTGAGAGCGCAACAACGAGGCAGTTTTTAGTCTATCAGATGTTAATATTGTAATTATTTCGAGGACTAAGTAATTGTAACAAAGACTTTAACAGGTTTTACTTTGGCAGGTATTTACGCATATATTTACTTTGACTCAATTTTACCGTGTTTATTTATTTAAAGAAGAAGTGTTAAAGAATTTCCTTTTTTGTGTGAGTATAATAACTAGTATACATTTCCTCTCATTTTCTTAGCATAAACTGATAAGCGTAATTCTCTATCCAAGATGTTTCAGAAGCCAAAGGTAATTTTAACATCAAATATAAAATAGACAACTGCGCAAATAAAAATTAGAAAAGTCTACGCCGAGCACCGGAATAAATATTTGCATAGCGAAATCTAAAGTATTTTACCGTTTTATACTTCCATGCTACAATAAATTATTAAAAAAACAAATATTTCAGAGAAACTTCTAAGCGGCTGTTTGACTGCTTGAGCTGGCTTCTTTAAAATGGCAATGATACCAGTCACTTTTTTTTCTGGGTGGAAAAATCTTCTAAAACCCACCCTGTTTGTTCAGTTGCCCTTACGTTCCGGGGCCGCAGTATCTTGTTAGAACATTTCCGCAACCCCGGAAGACACGAGTCTTCGGGGCACATTTCCAGCCGACAACGTTGAGAACGAATTTTTGATTCTATATTTGAGTTTAGGTTAAATAGTTTGCATATATTTTTCATACAGTTTTTTACTAATGAGTAAATCTAAATTTGATTGAGCTGCTATTATTCATGAATTATATATGAACTATTCTATCAACGGATGAACTAAGAGGCTGTAAGGCTATTCGAAAACCTTTCCATGTTGAAGTAGTCCAGCGGTGGAGAGCATGCGAGGCGATTTGCTGCACCAAATGACACCATTCAGCATCCTCGTACGAAACGACTGGCTATTTACCGCTACAGGTTAGAGAGAATACCTATAGAATTAAGTCCGCCTTTGTACCTAAATAAAAAAAAAAAACAAGCGCCTCACAGAGGACCAACATTCGCATGACACCCACGTAGGGCAGCGAACGTCTTCCTGAGAGAACAGATATGAACGAGCCTGCAGTAATTGGCATTAAACGAGACATCGATCGAGTGGGTGCTGGTACGGGTTGACAGAAACTGTCTTAATTTTCAAGAATATAAACTCTTTAAAGCTTGCTGATAAAAAGTCACTCATCTAGGGTGACCATGCATTATGTATGATATAGTACCTCCATGTCTCGGAATAATAGGAAAAGCACATGAAGTTGTTAGGGACTACATAAACTTTTATTTAAAGATGACTAGCAATGTGGGTAGAAGTTACATTACTAGCAATCTTGTTAACCTCTTCAACTAAGTTAAATATCGTCGCCTTAGAGTGAAACCCTCGCGAGTTCATTTTTGTCCAAATTTTTTTATTGCGTTTCCAGAAAGCAATCCTAGCAACGCACATCCTGATCTCACTAATATGTTCATTCGATACTCGAAACGCTATCTATGAAAGTAAGTGAGAACCTCGTAAACACTCGCATCGCGTCGTCAGTTTAGCGTAATCAGGCCATAGATAAATGCATTTCTAAACTGTTCGATATTATGTATAATATTTTTCATATTATACATAATATTGAACAGTTCTGGATATAAAAACGGGTTAAATTTACATATAAATTAATAAAAAAAAAACACGAAAGAAACCGTACAAAAATTTTATAGCATGCAGATTTTTCTTCCTCCTGAAATGTTACTCCTTTTTCACTTACGAGGTTTTCACTCTAAGGCGTCGATATGCTTGTGTCTGGAATGGTTTCACTGCACTATAATACTGTGGGGTTGGGGTTCGAACGCGTGACTTCTCGATCACAAGTCCGATACCTTAGCCATTTGGCTATTGACGGTTTATCGTGTTACTAGGTCGTGGAGGTCCTATCTATATTAGATTTGACTGTAAGTCAACCCACAGCAATTAGGGGAAAGGAATCATTAAAGTGTTATCTAGGACCATTTCGTGAACCCCAAACTATTAGGTAATATCTGCTAACAATCGAAAATAGTGAAACAATATTGGTATATTCTACGAGACAACTTTGAAAACGATATTATTTTCCCTGGGTATCGAAAACAAACAATCTTCTAGATAGTGTTTGAGTTTTCTTCTGTTAGGTACGGGGATGATGTTTCTAAACAAACTGGACAAATACTTGAAGAGCTATGCCACTCTTGTTTTTTAGCAATCCGTGTATGTACATATTGCAGTTTACATTTGTAAAATGTTTGCAACGAAAAGTGTTTCACGTTGGCTCAATTTAAATGCAACAAAAAACCGCAACGAGGGCGTTTAATTAGAAAAATTGGCCAAGTGCGTAACTATAATAAATATAATTTAATATCTTTATTTGAAAAAAAAAAAAAAAATCTTAAAACTAGTTTATTTACAATTTTTACAACTACGCCAAATAACTTTGTTTTTCATAGTGTTTGTATGAATTACAAAGTTATATTTGCGGATTTAGAAAATATGCTGTATCTCAAAAACTGCAAACCCGATCTCGTGTAAACTAACTTTGGTTGAAAGGTGACATTAAGGTCTATAGCATATATTTTTTTTTAGATTTTTCGCTCCATAATTATAGAAGTTAGAGGGGGACACACATTTTACCAGTTTAGAAGCGTATATCTTTTAAACGATTAACTTTATGAAAAAGTGGTTTTAGAATCCTCAATGTCATTTTTAAAGACCTGTCTATAGATACCACACACGCATAGGTTTCATGAAAAAATATATTTTCAGTTTCAGTTCCATGTATATGTATGGGGAGCCCCCCTTTATTTTAAATATATTTTTTTTTTTTTTTCATTAAATCGGAAAGCAGTTCACAGAATACATCTACCTACCAAGTTTCACATGTACAGTTCTAACAGTTTCGGAATAAAATGGCTGTGACATACGGACGGACGGACAGACAGACAGACAGGCAGACAGACAGACGGACAGACATGTCGAAACTATAAGGGTTCCGTTTTTTGCCATTTGGCTACGGAACCCTAAAAATCAATAAATTAATTCGGATAATAAAACACTCATACTAATACAAATAATAATAATGTTTTTGAATGTTGAACTAGATAACAACTTGTGTCAGGAACTCAGGAGTCGATGTATTCACCCGATTGTGGAATAACATTAACATTATTTATGTCGTAAACATCAAATAAAATAAAAAAAAACCTGAAACTAAGGTATGTGAGAACTTTAAAGTTGAGGTAATTTAGTCTAAATGATCAAATAATACTACCTACATCATCATCATCGCTCCCTCATCCCAGATCCCTCATCGTCAGATTTTCTGGCTTCTGACTGTCAACGACTTAACGCGCTGTCCGAAGCGCGGTGCAAACTCGATATGTTACGATGATCACCCATGCAGAGACCAACCTCGACATACTTTGTTTAAACTTGAAGTTTGATCCGTGCGACTATTATTAGTATTTAGCCACGATCTTCTAAAATTATACTACCTACATACAAGTTTGTTCTGAAACTGAACTCTGAAATCTACAAGGGGTAAAGGAAACCCCATATCTATCCAAAAGGACTGAAGACAACATCTGGTATGGAGTCTCTATGCAAAGTTTCAGCTCAAAATAAGTGACTCACAGAATTGACCCCAAATTTTTGGTTTCCTATGTTTCTTGAATACCAGTAATAACAAACGTGTCACAGCACTATGAGGGTCATCACTTTCCACGTCACTTGCCAATAAAACGATAATTCTCTTCGTTCCTCTTAATTTGAAAATTTCGGTCTCTAGTATCAATGTATTGAAATTTGTAATATGCTCCACACATGTACACATAGGATTAGAAAACCCTTGCCATATCGTTTATTATCATCCAAAGAAGTCGTACACTTGGTATGTATATACCCTTTAAATTACACGTTGTATAATGTCGTTCCCTTGCACAAACCCAACTTCTAATAGGAAATCGACTGCCGTTTGAAGCTAACCCCGTGGTCAGCAGGTTTTTCTAATCTATTCTTATAGCTAGCAAGGTACTATGTTACAATCGCTTACAATTGGGTGAGATGGTGGTCAAACGCGAACCTATACCCTTCTTCTTCTTCTTACACGCCTGCCCCCTTTACTTGGGGTCAGCTCTCTTTGTTTTAAGGCACCAGAACACTCTGTCTTGATGTCTTGAATTGTATGTGCTTTCAGCTTAGGTACTTTATATCCTTGGTAGCGGTTGTCCACCACGTGACTGGCGGTCTTTCTCTGCCATTTCTCCTCTCTGGGATAGCCAGTGCCAGTGCATGATGTTCTTTTCTCCTCATGACATAGCTAACAACCAATTACGGCTCTCGACCATTATTTCCGCAATGGCAGTAACTTTAAAAGAGCCCCTGATTTACTCATTGCGTAATTTATCAAGCTAAAAGCGATACCTATAACCAATAAAAAAACCATCACATTAGGCATAGTGTGAGACGGTCGTGGTTTAATAACATCAGCCGTCATACTTCCATGTTCGCCATATCCATACTAACTCACTCCAATGAATCATTATTTATTTATTTCTTTTTATTTTAAAGAATTTTGTGAACGAAATTGAAAAAGTAATCTAGTTATTCCACTACAACTTTATTCAGCCATTAACAAAATAAGTCAATAGAAAAGAGGCACAGCCTTTTGAATGAGGTGCTTATATCCAATTATTATTAAGCTTTTAGCCTTTTTATCATTACACATTTCTAAGTAAGTAGTGTCCTTGCGATTGCGACGCTTTTCGGGAATATAAATCAACAAAAGCGAGTACGCTTGTTAGACAAAATTAACGATTGATGTCAGCGTTAGTTATTCCGCTATGAGTATTTAAGTGAGGGGCTTCACTCAAATGATGGATAATAGAGGAAAATTTTATCCACGAAAATCACAACGATGTTAGTTACTGGGTTATGGAGGGCGGATAGGGAATGTCACGCCATGTAAAACACTAATAATTAGCTGCAACCGTTTAGACTAGACGACAACCCCAACATGAAGGGAAAGGGCCAAGTAGGTGATGATGAAAATGTATGTAGGTATGTTGGTAGGTAAAAAGCTATAACAATTAAATAGTTTAGTTGGGTATCTGGGTGTACCTAGGTATGTTAATCTTTATAGGAACAAGCACTGATCTCATCCACTGTATAAAAATGAATAAAAAATAGTTCATTAAATGTTGTATTTTTGTTATCTTTCGATGATATGGGATTATTTTATTAATTTAAAATTGGCAAGTGATAAGTATTTATTTTATTTTAATTATCCAATGTTATACCTAATGACAAATATTAGGGCACTTGGAAACCAATTAGCTCCACTATTTCTTAAACGGTATCGTTTAAGTAATCATATGTACTTAATGGCGTTTACTTGAATTAAAATTTTGAAGGATTTCGTTCACTGACCGCTTTATTTACAATATCCGATACTGCCCCTTTACAGATTAAGAATACTTAAAACAAAAATGTATCCATACAAGATTTTCTTTCATGGCACATTAGGGTAGGTGTCCAAATAGTTTAGCGTTTTAAATATATATTCTGACATTCCACTAATCTAATGAGTCATCATTTCTGCTCCGACGCTCGCCCGCGACAGTCGTGCCGCTCCGCGCTCTCGATCGTTCCGTGCCTGAGTCATCGCTCCGTTCGTCACGCCCGCCGTGACGTCACTCGTAGTCGCCGACTACGACGCCTGGTCCGGATCCGCCTTTTTCGAGGCGGTGAAGGATATCGTGCTTCTCTAACAGAGATTGTCAAAAACAATTTGGTTTGGCCCCTTCAGGGTAAAACCACAGTTTCGTGGTCCTTGGTTGGAAACCTCACGGTGTCAACAATACCAAGGGGGTGCTGACCCGACGCACCCGCTGATCCCCTTCAGGGTGAAGCAGTCAATTGGAGTCGAGTGCTAGGTTTTGGCCTTGGGGGATCTCCTAGTCAAACCTAGTTACTGAGTTCTCTTCACAGCATACACACCTAGTGTCGGTTGGGTGTATCTACCCCTTCGCACTAGACCCAATAGGGCCCGGTACGCACATTGAGATTGGCGACCGGATTACAAGCTTAGGGCTCACCATTAGGCACACACCTCCCTGCTATCCCCGCAGGGAGCGAACTCACCTCCGGGTCATTCCCGCCCGGAGGGTTAGGCAAATAGGGCCCCTCAGGCCACATCAGACGGCAACACAGCTACCGAGTTTGTCTGGGTTTCTCTTCTCGGTAGCGAAGTGTTAGGAGAAACTCCGGGGCAGGGCTCTTTGGGGACCGTCTGCTCGGGGAGCTCACGTTTGACGTGTCTCCTCGAGGCGCTTATGTTAGGGTTAGGAGATTAGGATGCCCACCTTTGTCGCCTCCAATATGGAGGACAAGATGGAGGATCTCATGTCCAAAGTCGAATCCCTATCGGCTCGGTTAAATAGAACAACCGATATATTAGGAAAGATCCTATTTGAAAACCCCGCCCTACAAAGGAAATATGGGGAGGAGATTGACTCCTTACCCCCCGCGGTGTTTCCCGCCCCACAGCCAGATTTAGGTCCCACCCCCGCGCCCAACGCAGATAGGTCCCCCTCCCCCCCAGACGTCGAAATGGACTCTGAGGAGGAGGAACAAGAAAAAGAGGGCTCGGAAGGCGAGCGCTCGGAGCGCGCAGAGAGCATGCACTCTGGGCGCTCGGAGCGAGCGGAGTCCGAGCACTCCTCCTCCGATCAAACCTCTTCCTCCGACGAGTTTATCCTCGTCGAGGGAAAGAGGAAGAAGAGGTCGCAGGCCTCGTCCTCCACCCAGGCCCCTAAGGCCAAGAAACCCTCCCCTCCCGAGCCAGCACGCTTAGTGCAGAGCCAGCCCTCCACTTCCTCGGCCACTAGGCCCAGCCCTACTCAAACCCCAGTCGTCAGCGCCTCAGTGCGCAAGACCATCCCTCCCCCACCCATCTTCATACATGATAAGGGGGCTTGGACAAACGTGTCCAAAGCGTGTGGCGAGCAACGCATCGCCTACACGAATGCCCGCGCCGTTCAGAACGGCATAAAAGTAGGGTTAGCGACAGCTAACGACCACCGCGCGCTTTCGAAGCTACTCAAGGCTCGAAATATCCCCCACCACACTTATACGCTCCATGAGAGCAAGCCCGTTCGGGTGGTCCTCTGCCGGATCCCCAGTGAGATCCCCACCACCGAGATCGTCTGCGACCTAGAGTCACAGAACATCCCGGTGATTGAGGTGCACCGTATGCACGGCAGAGGTGGCAGGGCGTCTAACAACGTCCTCGTCATTTGCCACCCCGTCTCCGAAGGTCCCCACCCCATCTTTGCGCTGAAGACTGTATGCAGTCTTTCAGGAATTTTAATTGAGAAGCCACACAAAAGTGGCACGGTAGGCCAATGCCACCGTTGCCAGTTATACGGCCACGCGCAACGGAATTGCTTCGGCAAACCCCGGTGCGTAAAGTGCCTGGGCGATCACGGCACCGCGGAGTGCAGTCGCCCAAAAGATAGGTCCCAGTGCCCAGACCCGCCCAGCTGCGTGCTGTGCGGGCAATCCGGCCACCCCGCCAACTACCGAGGCTGTCCGAAAGCCCCGAAAACCTCCGCCCCTAAACTGGCAACGCGCGCTAGCGCACGCCAGGGACGAGAGTGTCCTACACTCTCGTCTGAGCTCCCCCAGACCCTCAGTCCCCAGCGTCCAACTCCTTGGACGGCGGCGAATCACGCCCAAAACTTCCCGGCACTAAGGCCGAAAGTCCCTGGGCTGATGGATCAACCCATCATGCCCTCCGCTCCGGTTGTTGTGGCTTCTCAGCCCCCACCTCCTCCCCAGTCACTCCCTCGCTCGGATGAGCCGGAACTCGATGCGTTCCTCATCCTTGGGAAAACATTCAGTTTCTTCCAGTCCCCCCGCGCCATCCAAATGGCAAAGGAGGTCGTGGCCTGCAAAAGCATTGAATCCCTGATTCAGGTATACTATAAGTATTCTGATGTAAAAAGCCATTTTGACAACCTCTTTAAACAGCCATAATGTATAACACGGCTAGTAAAAGATTAAAGCCCCGATCCCTAAAGCTAGGTTACTTCAATGCCAATGGCATCACTAATCAACGGGACGAGATCGCGACTTTCCTTCGCGATCATAGTCTCGACATCCTTCTGGTCCAAGAGACCTTCCTCAAACCCCACCTTAGGGATCCCAAGGTAGCCAACTACCGGCTAGTTAGGAACGATAGGACTAGATGCCACAGAGGTGGCACTCTAATATATTATAGGAACTCCCTGCACTGCATCCCTATGGATCCGCCGCCCCTTGCCCACTTAGAGGTATCCGTTTGCCGGCTAGGCATGACGGGCCACCCCTCTATCACAATAGTATCCGCGTATCTCCCACCGCACAGCGACGTAGATTCAAATTCTTCGATAAACGCCTCACTACGAAGCGACCTTACAGCCCTTCTTGACATGAGTGACTCCGTCCTTATAGCGGGGGATCTCAATGCCAAACATCCCGCATGGTGTAGTCGTATTACCAACCCCCGTGGGAAGGTACTATACGACCTTTGCACACCTCTCCACATAGATATCATAGGTCCTATGCGGCCCACTCACTATCCGTTCGAGCCATCCCACTTGCCCGACGTACTCGACATTGCCCTCCTGAAGAATGTGAACTTACGTTTGCACTCTTTAGAGACGGTAGACGAACTTGACTCTGACCATAGACCGGTGATCTTGGAGTTAACTCCGAGATCGGGTCCCTATGACCCTAACCGCCCCCCTCCCACACAGGTGATCACTGACTGGAGGAAAGTAGGCGAATTGCTGAAATCCAACACGTCTCCTCACCTGGACAAGATCCCCGACCACATCCAGTCCGCCGCCGACACGACGGCTGCGATCGACTCACTCACGGAGCACGTACAATCTGTCTTGAACGACTGTTCAAGGGAGATTCCGGTGTCAGAGCACTGGCGCCGGAAGCTCCCGGACGATGTACGGGCCCTGCTGACTGAGAAGAACGCAGCAGTCCGTGCCTACAGAGCTTTCCCCTGCCAGAATAACAAAACTTTCATGCGGTACTTACAGCGCAAAGTAAGTAACAGCATCAGAGAGTGGCGTGAAGCCGGCTGGGACAAGACCCTGAGCGAACTGGAACCCACCCACCATGCCTTCTGGCAACTTCAGAGGAAAATGCGCGCCACTGAGGTTGCCTCAATGCCTCCCCTTATCCGCCCGGACAAAAGCATTGCCTTCGACGACGAAGACAAAGCCGAATGCCTAGCCGACAGCCTGGAGGCACAGTGCTCTCCCAGCTCCCAACCAGTCGACCCAGCCCACCTTGCCCACGTGGATGCTGAGGTCGAACGTAGATCTGCCCAACCCCCTGTCGAGGACCCTGATGCTCCCCTCCCCCCCGTCACGGAAGACGAGGTGGAGGAGATCATCAAGAAACTCAAACCTAGGAAAGCTCCCGGGACTGACAGACTGACCACTAGGGCACTTAAACTCCTCCCACGTACGATCTTAGTCCTACTGACTGCCATCTTCAATGGCGCCTTGTCCAACAACTTGTTTCCACAAGCTTGGAAAGAGGCTATAGTGATAGGTATCCCAAAACCCAAAAAGCCCAAGAACCTCCCGACTAGCTATAGACCCATTAGTCTGCTCAGCGCCCTCGGCAAGGTCTACGAGCGGATTATTCTTAATCGGCTCAAGGACTTTGTCGAGGCCAAGAGCCTAATCCCTAACGAACAGTTTGGCTTTAGAGCCCATCATTCCAGTGTCCACCAAGCCCACCGCATCGTAGAGCACATTAGCGGCCGCTTTCAACGCGGTCTGGTGACGGGGGCCCTATTCTTTGATATAGCGAAGGCTTTCGACAAAGTCTGGCACAATGGCTTAATTTACAAGCTTTACCAACTAGGTGTGCCGGACCGTCTCGTGCTCATCATTCGAGACTTCCTGTCGAACCGCTCCTTCAGATATCGTATCGAAGGAGCGCTTTCCACTCCCCGCCCTATCAGAGCCGGCGTCCCTCAGGGCGCCGTGCTCTCCCCCCCACTCTTCACGCTATTCACTAGCGACATCCCCAAAAAGCCCCCAGTAGAGTTATCCCTGTTTGCCGACGACACGGCCATCTACTACTCGGGACATAATCCCGTTAGCATCGCTCATACCCTCCAGACCTCAGCCAACGCACTAGGCGATTGGTTTAGGAAATGGAGGATTGAGGTAAATCCCGACAAAAGTCAAGCAGTCCTGTTTCGCAGGGCTCGCCAGCATAAGAAATTCACCCCCCCACGCCCGATCACTATGTTCGGCAAGCCAATCCCTTGGGAGAAGCGAGCCAAATACTTAGGTGTGATCCTCGACCAGTTTCTCAACTTCAGTGAGCACATAAAGTCGGTTCGCTCGCGAGCCGCTTTCGCTCTCGGTAGGCTCCACGCCCTGCTGAATAAACACAGCAAGCTCTCCCTTAAATGTAAAATCCGAATATACACGACATGCATACGTCCTATCATGACGTATGCCTGTCCGGTATTTGCTCATGCCAGTCCCAATCAGATCCATAGGATGCAAGTCGTTCAGAACCGTTTTCTCCGAAAGGCCACGGGCGCGCCCTGGTTCTGTAGGAACGAGGATCTCCACGTAGACCTCAAACTCCCGACCATAAAGCAAGTGTTGAAACGCATGTCAGTGCGTTACTTCACCTCTGCTGAGACCCACACTAACCCCCTGATCGTATCGGCCGCCCGATACAGACCCTCCAAGATTTCTCGGGTTCGTCGCCCGCGTAACATCCTAGACGAGCCTGACGACCCCACCACCATCCGACAAGAGAGCAGTAGGGAAACCAGCACTCTTAGAAAACACAAATACAGAACGCGTTCCTTATTCCGGCCTCGCCGACGAGGCCCATCGCGACGTCCGCGTACTTGTAATGAAAATCCTCCCCGACCTTTGCCAAACGAGCCAGCCCGCGATGCTGAGCCAGTAGCAATAAATACTCCCGAAAATAATATGACCCAGCCTGTCCCTTTGCTGCCCTCCCAAAATGACCCCGCTATGCCGAGGCCCGTACTCCACAGGGAGTGCCCTTAGCGTGCGGTCATTAGTTTTTAAGTATATTTTAGTTTGTAAGCCCTGGCTGGGGGCCTTTAATTTATTAGAGGTCACCACAGGAAAGTCCGGTTAAGTAGACTCACAGCCTTAGTGTGCTGATCTACAAGTGGCCCTACCTAAAAAAAAAAAAAAAAAAAAAAAAAAAAAAAAAAAAATAATCTAATGAGTCGCAAATAAACCTGCAAGCGAACTACACGTCGTTTTCTTTAAAAAGTCCCGGTAAACCAAAGTGAACCTTAACCTAATGAACATTTGGTCCGTAATCGAACCGGATAGTGCTAATGAGTATTAGGCCCGTCCGACTAGTGAGAACAATAGATTTTACCTGAGTGCGATAAGAGGTCGACCGGTGACAATAGTGCTAATGTGTTATGTGCAAGATTATTTAAAATACGAGATATTACGTTGAAATTGATAGACTAAAAACTGTTACTTGTTTACGAGGTGTATTTGACTTTTTAAGAAAAACATAATAACAGTACATTGAGTGAGTGTTTAAAGAGATTAAAGTTAACAATCTGTTATTTAGTGAGAACTTAATACCTAAAATAAGTGCCTATTTCGAGTTTTTTTCTGGAAAACACGTGCAGCGGTGTTTATTTGTTACCAAAATGGAGGCACTTCTTACAATACAAGATGAGTTGTACGACAATTTGAGGAAAGCTGAGAGAAATTATAAGAAGACTCCGAAAGATAGACTTAAACGTATGTACTTAGAAACGAGATTGGAAGTGCTAGAACAACTATATCAGGATTTTAAAGATGGACACAAGGAGATTGTTGCAAAAGCGAAGAATAAGGAGGCAGCTTATTTTACTGAGGAGAAATATGAGATTTTTGAGGAGTTATATATACAGTATAAATCAAGTTTGAGAGAATCTTTGCAACAGTTTGTACCATCGGTTATTGAGTTACCTAGTCCAGTTGTCACGAACAGCGCGACCAATAATTATAGTGATGTAAAACTACCTCGCATACAATTACCTACATTTGGGGGTAAATACGAAGAATGGCAAACGTTTTATGATATGTTTTCCTCATTAATACACACTAATAAGAGTATTTCATCAGTGCAGAAATTGCATTATCTTAAGTGCAATTTGAGTGGAGAAGCGTTAAACCTACTTAGTAATTTTTCGACGACTGAAGCAAATTATGAGGAAGCATGGAAGCAATTAGTGCGGCGTTATAATAACAAGCGTTATAACTGTAATGCTATTATGAGAACATTATTTGGTACAAAGAAAATAGTGAATGAGTCAGCCGATGCAATTAGGAGTTTATTGGATACAACATCAGCTTGTCTTAACTCTTTGGAGAACTTGGGCATTAGTATCGACACGTGGGACGCAATCATCATACATCTCATTATATCTAAACTGGATACGGAATCACTTAGACAATGGGAGCAGAATGTAAATATGGTTTGTGATGACTTGCCCACATGGACACAATTAAAAGATTACTTAGAGTACCGATTCAGATCTCTGGAAATGATTAATACCAACGAGAACCGCGCCACACATCATACTAAGCCTAAATCAAAATCATTTCACGCATCAGTTGAGAAAGACGAAAAGTCTACGGCTAAACCTGAGTGCCCTATGTGTAAGGAACAGCATTATCTCAACCAGTGCAAGCGTTTTAGCCTTATGACAGCTAAAAAGAGACAAGACTTCGTACAAACGAGTAAACTATGTTTTAATTGCCTAGCACCTACTCATGTGGCAATTAAGTGTCGTCAAGCGTTTAGTTGCAAGAGATGTAGCAGGAGGCATCACACGATGCTACACTTTGAGCGACAGAATCGGGAGCCAACCAGTAGCCAGGAGCTGGCAACCACAGTGAGTGAACCACAGGCGAGCGCGAGTTCAACACGAGGTGACACACTAGTGACTGCTACATTTTCTAGAGGTGAGCTGCAACCCAACAGCGTGCTACTTGCGACGGCTACGGTTAAGGTATTCCGTTCTGACGGTTTTAAACAAATAATTCGTGCTTTGCTAGACCAAGGGTCGCAGGCATCTTTTGTATCTGAGTCAACCGTGCAATTACTAGGTCTTGTACGCAAACCAGTTAGTGGTTGGGTGTCAGGGCTGGGAGATAGCCGTATGAGAATAAAACACACGGTTTCACTTCGCCTGGAATCACGTCATAATCCAGCTAGTTACATTTTAGTTAACGCTTATGTATTACATTCTTTAACGTCATTACTTCCTTCAACAAATGTGAGCTCTCCAAAATGGGTAGAAATTGACCAGGTTCCTTTAGCTGATCCTACATACACGACGCCAGGCAAAATAGATATTTTGTTAGGTGCAGAGGTTTATAGTGAAATATTACTTGATGGTGTTTTGAAACATCCTAATTGTAATTTAATAGCACAAAATACAGTGTTTGGATGGATTTTGTCAGGAAGAATGTCAAGAGGAACTCGAGGAAAAGATAATCTCATTAGTATGCACGTACAAATGAAAGAAGATGAGTTACTTAAGAGGTTTTGGGAGATGGAGAATGTGCCTAATTTAATAAAGAAAGAGATGACTAATAGCGAGAAAGTATGTGAAGATTTATTTGATTCAACTACAGTAAGAGATAATGAAGGGCGATTCATAGTGAGATTACCTTTTACAACGGATGATCCAAAGTGTCAATATGGTAATACAGAAAAAATAGCAATTAAGAGGTTAGAGTATTTAGAGAGAAAGCTATCGAAAGATTCAAAGTGAGAGAAGAATATAATAAATCTGAGAGTGAGTTACAAAATTCTAAGGCTGTCTATCTTCCTCACCATGCGGTGGTGAGAGAAGACAAAGACACCACAAAAGTGAGGGTCGTTTTTGACGCCTCGAGCCAAGGTGACAACAGTGTGTCACTCAATGATGAGCTCCTTGTTGGACCGAGATTACAACAAGATTTGAGGCATATTTTGATGAGATGGCGTCATCATAAAGTCTGTATCGTAGCCGATATTGTGAAAATGTATCGGATGGTGAGAGTGGCAAATGAGGATACAGATTTCCAGAGAATTGTCTGGAGATTTGATCCTTTAGAGCCTATACAACGTTACAAATTGTTACGTTTAACGTTCGGTACAGCATGCGCGCCATATCTAGCTGTCAAAGTCCTGCACAGACTTGCCGAGCTAGAAGAGGAGAAGTATCCATTAGCTGCGAGTATAACAAAACAATGCTATTATATGGATGACTTAATGACCGGATGTGACACGGTTAATGAGGCCATACAAATGTATGAACAGATGAATGAGTTAATGAAGAGTGGTGGTTTTGAGTTACAAAAATGGAATAGTAATAATGAGGAGTTTTTAAAGCAGATTGAGAAGACTGAACTGAGTGAAAGGCAACCTATTACATTTAATAATTTAATTAAAGTTTTAGGATTGAATTGGAATAGAAAAAAATGATAATTTTGAGTACGTGTTAAACTTAACTGAACCAAAAGATTTAGTCACTAAACGAGAAGTATTATCTGAAGTCGCGAGGTTGTATGACACTTTAGGCTGGATTGCCCCAGTGGTAGTGAATGCTAAGATTTTAATTCAGAAACTGTGGAAATCTGGTCTTGAGTGGGATGAGTGTTTGACGTATGAATTACTTTGTGAGTGGCTCAAATACAGGCTAGAGTTTATTGATTTAAAATGTCTTAAAATACCCAGGTGGGTCAATTTTACACAGGATTGCAAGAGAGAGTTGTACGTATTTTCTGATTCTTCAAAATCAGCCTTTGCGGCAGCTGTTTATTTACGAGTAATTGACAGTTCAAATAGAGTGTATGTACATTTGTTGACCGCAAAGACCCGAGTTGCCCCAATCGTAAAGGAAATTTCTATTCCCCGTCTCGAATTGTGTGGCGCCAACTTGGCAGCCAAGCTTATATGCGAGGTATCACAAGTCTTGGAGATACCTAAACAACATATCTATGGATGGACTGACTCCACCATAGTGTTAGCTTGGCTTAAGGGAGGCTCAAGTCGTTGGGTAACATTCGTTAGCAACAGAGTTTCCACTATATTAAACATAATGGATTATGATCAGTGGGGACATGTCTCATCAGAGACAAACCCTGCGGATTGTGCTTCGCGTGGTCTGTTGCCAAAAGAGTTGAGTGAGCATGCATTGTGGTGGAGGGGACCACAGTGGTTATCAGAACCTACAATACATGCTGAGTGTAAATTCATCAAGGACACACATGAAGAGGAACGCATTCGATCTTTGACTGTTTTATCTGACGTTAACGAGGAGTTTTTTTGGTCAAAATATTCATCTTTATATAAGCTTCTAAAAATTGTATCATATTGCAAACGAGTTTTAAATTATAAATTAAAGAAAGATAACAGACCTAAACTAACTAAATATATTACACCATTTGAAATTAACGAGAGTTTATTAGCATGCATTAACCAAGTACAAGAACGCGAGTTTTCTTTTGAAATAAAACAGATAAAGAATCGAGGATGTGTGCCTAAAAAGAGTAAATTGAGATACCTTTGTCCCTTTTTGGACCAAAAAGGGATACTAAGAGTGAGCGGACGGATTGAACAATCGGATGTGTGCTATGACACCAAACACCCAATTATTATGCCCGCTCATCATCATTTGACCAAGGTTATAGTTGCGGATGCCCATGCTAAAACATTGCATGGCGGTCCACAGGCTATGTTAGGTTATCTTAAAACAAAATACTGGATATTAGGTGCTAGAGAACTTGTCAAAAAATATTTTAGAGAGTGCACTATTTGTTTAAGATATTTCACTAAGAAGACTACAGCTCTAATGGGCCTGCTTCTAGAGGCAAGGTTAAAGGCCCAGTAAGCTCTACCCCTGACACCAGGTTACTTCTTGGTGGGAGAACCATTGTTAAATATTGCAGATGAGGATTACTCTAATTGTAATGTAGTTGGTATAGATAGATGGCGATTAACGCAAAAAATTGTAACAGATTTTGGAATAGATGGTATAAGGAATATCTAGTTAATTTAAATCAAAGGTATAAATGGAACACTAAACGTAATGAGCCAGAATTAGGTGATGTTGTTGTTTTAAAAGACGATAATATGCCGCCAGCTAAGTGGTTACTAGGTAAAATTACTAAAAAATATCCTGGACCAGATAATGTTACTCGTGTCGTGTCTGTTAAGTGTAAAACAGGAGAATTTAAGCAAAACTTGTATTCTAACTAAATGATTTTATTTTATATATTATAGTTGTTAAAACATTTGGTTAAAACCTACTTTTATTTGTATTAAGTTAAGCGTTTATTTCCTTAATGAGTTATCAACATACTTTATTATAATTGTGCATCGAGCTTTTGTACTAATGACCTATTCATTACAAACGAGTTTTTGTTAACGATGAAGTTAAACTGACTAGGTTGCTCGAGCTCGCTGTCGTGTTAATGTGTTTAGAGTTAAATGTATAATTATGTATGAACCTAGTTACCGTAGGTTAGAAAGATAAGTATTTTGTTGTATAAATGTTACTTCTATTAAGATGTTTGACAGTGTTTTGTTTACATTTGTTATGAGTTAAGTTTACGCATTTGTTTTGAATAATGTTGGTTTGAGTAAGAGTTTTGTGAAAACGTAGTTAAAAGAACTATGTTCTTTGGCGGGCGGAATGTCCAAATAGTTTAGCGTTTTAAATATATATTCTTACATTCCACTAATCTAATGAGTCGCAAATAAACCTGCAAGCGAACTACACGTCGTTTTCTTTAAAAAGTCCCGGTAAACCAAAGTGAACCTTAACCTAATGAACAGTAGGGTATCATCATTATCTATCTATAATCAATATAAAATCATTCTGTTTATCCATACTTATTATATTAAAGTTATAAATCGATATTTTTATTCTATAAATCACATTGAGTTCGTAATACGTTTTGCGATAAACCTCGCGCCCCATCCAGTTGTATGTTACCCGGAAACAAAAAAAAACATGATCCACAGAGAAACCTCATGTTTTATCCATCCAATTTACAGACGAGTGTGTAATTCGTTGCGAGAGATTGGTTCACCTTATTGTTGAATCTAGTGAATATTGTTTTCAACTAAACAAACATCGCAATAAAATGATATGACATTTCAATAGGCAGTGTGTACTTTCGTTCAATCGCTTATTATGTGATTTTATTTTCCCTGATACGGAGAAAAATTTACGTACATTTCGTTTCGTTGTCACGCGTAAGTTTAAAGAAACACGATTATCAAATAAAATTTTTATTGTTAAGGCTAGTGAATTAAATGTCTGAGTCATCCACAGGCGTTTAATTTGACAGCCCAGGGTGTCGGGGATCGCGAGGCGATTTATGGCCACTGTGGATGCGGGTTGGTGGATGACAAGCAGGCGTAGCTCACCAATCCATGGCCAGGGTATGGGCCGGGCCCAGATCTACCGGATCTATTCGGATCCCGGATCGCCTAACAGTCAGAATTATTCACGGTTCCCAATCGGGCAATTGCCTGGCGGGATGGTTTTTTAGTCAGTAGAAATCTGACACTCTCTTCCGCTCCACCCAAAACGGGGGAAGTCATTTAATTTTGATGATTTTCCCACCGAAAAAAGGGGCATTTAGGTAAGGACCCACTGGTTAACGGTTTGGGACCTCAAAGAGCAGTCAGCACTAGTGATGGGATTCAACAAGGTCATTGCCTACCGAGGTCGGAATGTTTTGACGAGATACTGGGGTCGCCGAACGCAAGAATAACTGCAGGAACATGGTGGCATATAGTCAGTAGAAGTTTGATACTCCCTTTCGTTCCACTTAGTGTGGGAGAAGTCATTTGATGATTTTCCCCGAAAAAAAGGTGAATCCAACGTATAATATATTCAGATACCTACATCAATATATTCATGATATCAATCAACGCTTCAATTTCTGAATGGATTTATTTCCTAGTCATGACCAGGTTGATGGCTTAGGTCATAGTAAACTGTTTAATTCGGTAGAACATTTTATGGGGTTAATTTTAATTAACAGTTTTGCGAAGAAAAGTATCTTGTAAAAGTGCAAAAAACTAAGTAATTATGAAGAGTGACTACACCATTGCCTAATATCAGCTGAAACGGTTGGGTCGCATACAGGACAAAAATTAAATGAAACGACGACATTTGATGTCATGTACAGATGTTAATACAGTGATTAGGTGATTGGCTGCTTTATTGTGTGTCACAGGTTCAATTCCCGTAGGAATTAATAATGTTTGTTTAGCCTTCAGATACTTGTACTAGATCTTGGTGTCTGTAAAACGCACCCACAATACGAAAGAACGTACATTTAATAAAAACCGTGTGTTACCAATTGTTCCCGAAATCAAAATGTTTTGTTTGAGCCAAAATTTCACACAAATCTAATTACTACTTACAGTGAACGCAATTGTTGACGGAAATAAACTGAAATATTTGTTTCATCTCATCCTTCACTCCATAGGTCTTTAAATTACGGCTATATCTGATTCCATCCAAATTTATGTTTATGTAAACGTGTTTGGACGACCCTGGTTCATTGTGAAACTATTTTCGAGGGAGAGATTTTTACCCATTATTATATCACCCTTTTTTAGTTATTAAGTTTTATTTGATCCATTAAATTATTATTTGTTTTCTGTTATGGTGTACAATAAAGAGTATAGGTAACTATCTATCTATCTATAGTTAGTCTGAAAAACTTTAATGCATGAGCGACGATAAACGAATTTGCTAACGAATCACACATTCATTAATTTGTGTCACATTTGTGGACAGATTGGATCTTTGTTGCAGCCATATTTCATTTGTTCAATTTTGCGTTCAATCACTTTTGATTAGCAGTGTTTTAAAAAAATAAAGTACATTTGATTTAGGTTTTTATTAGAACCACTGTAGCACTCGTATTGAATTAATTTTTAGTATTTCTTTGCCATTTCTATTGAAACTGAAATACATAAACCACCCAAAAACAAAACCAAATAACAAAACTGTGTTCCTAAATAATATGAATATAAATAATGTGACCATTTTTCAAGTTTTCGTAACTACCTTCTTATTTTTCTATCAATCAATAAAATTATTATTTGCTAAATATAAGTTTATAGAAAATATATTTATGACAAAAGTAGTGCCCATATTTTGATCATGGCTGGTATGCAAATCCTAACTTAAAACGGAAAATAGATTAAACATATGAAATTAAAATTATCTTAACCTAAATTAAGTACTAAAATATAAGAAAATTGGGAGGTATACCAATTTTCTAATATTTTATAATATTCCATATTCAGATTATAACGTTCCTACTGTTGGTACACAGGCCTCCGCTCTATTTATTTATTTATTAGGCATTAACAAACAGCAACACATTATGAGAACATATGATTTGATCACGCGGGCTCAGTGACTGTTTCTGCATATACATACATGTCATACACAAAAGCGAAAAAAAATGCTCATGCAGCTTAAAACCAGTATTGAAATTGTCTTGATTTTTTTCCGTTTGAACCGAACTTGAAAAAGTCTCCTTCTATAGACTGTTGGGATGCCAAGTAGTTGAGTTTAAGTGAAGATTAAAAATAGTAATATACACATAGTTTAGATACTTTTGTTTCGTTTCATTACACCAGTTATATCATCAAATATGCGTAAGTTAACCTATTAAAAAATATATCGTTCCAAATTTTGGAATAAATTATGTTAACATGCTGTTCAGAGATTTTAGGTCTACTCTTGTAGACGCATAAAATAAGCCAATATTTGCCAAAGATGTACGTATCGTTATTATTTTGTTTTTTGTGTTGCTGGCACTGTATTCTCTGCCATTTGCTCGGTGTAATTTAACGTAAAGGGCGTGTGAAGTGAATGTCCCCGATTTTATTTCATTACACAAGTTTTTAGTCGAGATCAGTGCTTCTTTCCTGTGCAAAGGATACCTGAGTAAGTAGTCTTTACAAATAAATAAAAACTTCATGATCGCATGTACGTATGGGCGGGGTACGCTAATATCATATTGCTTAAGTTCTTACCCCGTGATTGTAGGATGCCATCATTGTTTTATGAAAATTTGTCTTTCGTGTAGACATATTATTTATATTTATTTATTTTCTTAAGCCTAATAACAAAAAGAGAGAATATAAAATACAAAAGATACATTTTTACTGTTGACTTGTAATAAGCAATGGATGTTCACTACATTTGAAAAAAAAAACGGTTGTATTACTCGCTTTAATTTAATTATTTTTTTGGAATGCAGAGCTTGACAAGCTGCTTGCCATTTATTTTTCATTGTGTCGCTTGCAGCACATGATGGTTGGGGTATTTTATTTCAGTACTATGCTACGAATGCGCAAGCAGAAAAAAACTAAGTAAACGTCGTACTCGGGTAAAAATGGATGACGCAACCCTCGAAGAAAGAAGAAAGGATAGGGAGCGACAAAAATGGCCAAATATAGAATGAGATAAGAGTATAAGAACACGTAGTAAACTAGAAAAGAAACAAGAACGTGCTAAAAGAAGGATCGAAACGATGAAGACTCAAAAGATAGGAAAAGCTATCCATGACTTTTTACTTCAAGATGAACATGGTAGATTGGCATCTGGAAAAAAAACACAATCACAAAAAGAAAGATCAAGAAACAAATATTTCTTTTTAAATAACACACTTTTAAATGACAATGCCCGATCATGACCTAGTTATGGTTATCATTTACAGAAAAAGTAAAATGATGAAAACAATTGTGACGAATAAAGAACCTTTTCATAATAAATTGTTTTTGTTTAAAAGTCAACGTTTACAATTTTATGAAAAAAGGAATTCAATCCCAGAAATTATTTTTTGCCATTTCCTATTTTCTGAGAACCATCTGCGTTACATGAAACGCATGTACAAAACTAAAAAAAATAAGTATGTAACTGTAAAACAAATATAATTTTACACAAAATATTATATCAAGATTATAATTATGCGTAACATTTATTCGTTGCTTAAATCGTTAAAGATGAAATTGCAAATAATTATGAAATTCAAAAAAATATTACAATCATAGTTCTGAATTTGGTGTAACGAAACGTTTTGAAGCACTCAAGTCAGCTATCAGTGTCAATAATAAAATATCCATAGATATAGAATTCCAATATCTATGAAAATATCTTTCATCTTACACTAACTTTGTGTTTATGCTAGTTATGAGGGATTCCGATTATTGTTTGTGATTTGGGGAACGATGTTGCGGTGTAAATTGTTACCTGAATGAATGTTAAACACATGGTCTTCATTAAAAACTCTTCTTACTTCGTGGGGCAACAAGTATGTTTAATCTTAAGTATATAAAATATTAAGTTTAATGAATTATTATTTATAATTTATTAAACTTAATATTTTATTTATTTATAATAAATATAATAATTTATTTTAACAATTATGTAGCTACACCACCTAACCTATAAATCAATGTCATCATTGTTTTTATTTTTAAACGAAAACCGTAAGTTGTACAGGTTTCAGGACAAATGTTTAGTTATCAGTATGTATGTATGTATGTATGTCGGGCAGGTGTCCGCAACTCCACGACCATGCGCGTATTTTGCGTGAGGGGTAAGATTTCTCTTCACTCAATCCATGCCAGTTCCTCCAGGAAGGCGAGCAACGCCCTTGTTTTGCTTACCATTTCTCGGAGGGTACCTGGGTTGCCGAAGTATTTAGTCCTGTAATCCGCTACTACAGGGCAGCTTAGTAGCAGGTGTGCTGCTGTTTCGTCCTCCTCCATGCAGGCTCTGCAGAGTGGGCTGTCTGTGACTCCTATTAAATAGAGGTGTTTATTAAATGATCCATGACCGGTTAGGGCGGCTGTCACCAGCCGCATTTGCGGTTTAGATAGTCTAAGGACCTGTTTCGACAAGCGGCCATCGAGGGTCGGGAGAGCCTCTTTGGCCTGCCTGCACTCACCATGGTCCACCCATAGTTTGTGGTGTAGGTCTCTGGTGCGTTTCCTTACCAGGTGACGCAGATAACCGAAGGGGAGTGGTGCAATGGGTTCGGGTCCCATAATCGCCATACTCGACGCCCTTCTAGCGAGTTCGTCCGCTGCATCGTTGCCTCGGGAGTCGCTGTGTCCTTTGATCCATTGAATGGTTATATTGTTGTGTCTACCAACCTGGTTAAGGAGATTGTGACACTCCAAGATCAGCCCGGAGTTAACTATGTGGCTGTTCAGTGCTTGCAGGACCGCCATGCTGTCCGAAAGTATACGTATTGAGTGGTCCTTAACTTCCCTGTTTATGATGGCCGAAGCTGCCAGTGAGATGCCCAGGCATTCGGCCTGGAACACTGTGTTGTAGACCCCCAAAGGTCTGGCTATACGAATGTTGAGATCCTCCGAAAAGACTCCTGCACCCGTACCAGTACCTGTTTTGGAACCATCAGTGAAGACACGCACCTCAGAGGGACACAACCCCTCACAGCGGTGATCCTCGTACAGTTGGATTCTGTATTTTTTGTCAAAGACGATTTGTTTGGGCACCCTGTCATTAACTGCCTTCGTTATGGGGAGCTCGTTGTTGAGTTCCTCAAGCAGAGCAGTGTGCTGTGTTTCTTTCTTACCCCAGAGGTCCAGTGTTTTAAGACGCACTGCTGCCATCGTCGCTTCCTGTTGTATGAACAGATGGAGCGGCGGGAGCCCCAGCATCGCCTCCACAGCTGCTGTCGGGGTAGTTCTCATGCAGCCCGTTATCGCCACGCAGGCCAGCCTTTGCATGCGTTGCAGTTTGTTTACGGCTGTGACAAGCTTGGTGCGGGGCCACCACACCACGGCCCCGTAGGTAATCATCGGCCGAATTACAGCATTGTACAACCACATTGTGTTTTTTGGGGATAAGCCCCACTTCTTACCTATCATTTTCTTGCATTGCCAGAAGGTGATGCATGCCCTGTTTAATTTGTAGTCTAGATGGTTGCTCCAGTTTAGTTTACAGTCCAGAATGACCCCCAGGTATTTAACCTCACTAGACAACTGGAGTTCTGTATTGAACAGCTTAGGTAGGCGATGAAGGCCTAGAGTTCGTTTATGGGTGAATAAGATTAATTCGGTTTTAGTGGGGTTTACCGACAAATCATACTCCCTGCACCATCGCTCCACGATGCGTAGCGCTTGCTGGGTGAGGTTACAGATGGTTCCTGTTACCTTCCCAGGCACGAGGATTGCGAGGTCGTCTGCATAGCCTATTGTGTAATAACGGTGAGCGTTGAGTTGTGTGATGAGGTCATTGATCACTAAATTCCAGAGGAGAGGTGATAGCACGCCGCCCTGTGGACAGCCTCTGGCTATTAAGGCTACCTGCTGGTCTTCCTCAAGGCGAACCACACGTTTGCTTAGCATATTTGTAATCCAATCAATAAGTACCTGCTGTACCCCATGTCTGGAGAGTGCGGCGCTTATGCTGGAGAAGTTTGTTTTGTCGAAGGCTCCTTCGATGTCTATGAACGTACCCAGGCAGGAACCCTTTTGGTTAATCGATTCTTCAATCACGGTGACTACCTGGTGAAGAGCGGATTCGGTCGACTTACCAGCGCTGTACGCGTGTTGGTTGCCATGCAGTGGTACTGTTTTTAGAGCGCCGTCTCGTAGCTCCCTTTCACACACTCTCTCCATTGTTTTCAACAAAAAGGAGGTCAAGCTGATTGGGCGGTATGATCTTGCGTTCGTGTAGTCACTCTTACCTGGCTTTGGGATAAATATGACTTTCACTTCCCTCCATACCTTTGGAACGTATCTAAATGCCAGGCACGCTCTCATTAGGGGCACCAGTCTCGTCACAACAGAGTTGCCCCCCCATTGAAGTAAGGCCGGGAAGACTCCGTCGGGACCTGGCGCCTTAAAAGGTTGGAAGCTTCGGATGGCCCACTGGAGTTTCTCCAGCGTGATCATCTTGCGAGCGTATTGCCAATCTTCGTCCGATGGCGTTCGGGTTACGTCCGTCCATTCGGTTACCTGTGCGAGGACGCTACCTGGGAAGTGTGTTTCGATTAGGATGCGCCTCGTTTCTTCCGGTGATGTGGACAGTGTGTTGTCCGGTTTACGAAGTGAATCTGGCCCAGAAGTGGTCTGCTGTGCCAGTATCTTCCTTACCCTGTTTGCTTGTTGGCATGATTCAATTTCACCACAGAATTTTCGCCACCCAGTGGTTCGTCTGAATCTGATGCTTTTTTTGTAGGCGGATTTGGCGGCATAGTAAACTTCCCAGTCATCCTCCCTACATGTATTCATGGCTCTATTAAATGCCTTTCTTACCTTCTTGCGTTTGCGCTCCAGATCCGCGCCCCACCAGGGCTGTTTACCCGGTGTGTCGCGCGGTATGGTTTCTGGGCATGCAGAGTGGTAGCTGCTGATCAGTGATTCGGTGAGCTGGCCTACATACGCGTCTATTTGATTCGCGTCAACCAGTGTCACCAGGTCGCTTGTGTGTACAAGCCTTGTAACAAGGCTGCGTGTGTATGCCACTCTATCCGTATTTCGCGGGTTACGTCGTGGAAGTCTAGGAGTAACACAGACCTGGATGTCGAAACGGATCCACCTATGGTCAGAACAAGAAGCCTCGTCAGATACCTGCCACCCATTGATGAGTTCCGCTGCACCCTCCGTTGCCAGTGTTAGGTCAATGATTGTTCGACTGCGTTTGGTTACGAAAGTTGGTTCGGAGCCTGTATTCAGAAGGGATAGGTTAGTTGTGAACAAAAATTCTACTAAAGCCTTACCCCGTTCGTTTTGTGTATCCATGCCCCATAAGGGGTGATGTGCATTAGCGTCAGTCCCGATGACGACCTCATCCCCCCTGCATTCACAGTGGGTCACGAGGCGGGCCAGTTCCCGAGGGGGCGGTGCCTCCGCCTCAGGCATGTAAGCCGAGACAAAGACGATCGCTTTCTCCGCTTGCCCCTGCTGTATGGTCATCTTTGCTGCAGAGACATCTCTGCAACAAAAGTCGTATAAGAACTGTGTTTTAACATTACCTGTGACGTAGATGCACGCCCTCGGTTTGTCATGGTTCGTGTTAACAAGAAGCTTACCTCCGAGATTGGAGAGTCCTTGTACGTGGCCTCCTCTGACCCACGGCTCCTGGATCAGGGCAATGGCCGTATGTTGAACCTCCAGCCACTTGCGAAGTTGAGCCGTCGCGGTCTGGCTGTGGTGGAGGTTCGCCTGCACGACTTTACAGTTGGACGAATTGGGAGCCATCTTTGACGGAACCCTCGTCGTCCACCCCCAGTCGTAGCCCGGCTAGCAAGTCGTCGAAGTCACCCCCACCCGGGAGAGAGGCTGGCGACAGTGTGATGTCATCCAACTCCCCTCCCGATGCAAGGACGGCGTCCACATTGGCTGGTTCTGCTTTAGTAGCTGGGTCCGCCGTGGTTGTAGCCGGGTTGTCTTGCGCACCTAGTGGTGGTGCGGTTTGGTCCCATCCTGGAGGGATGTCGGTATACCTACCATTTGCGCCCTGATACTTGATGTATACCGACCCTAGACCAATTGAGAGTCGGCGATCATGCACCATCAGGATCGGTACCTGCTCCTCCGGAATGGCCAGCACCACGAACCAGCATGCTGCTTGTTTTTCGGCGTGCAGAAGAACCCACCTCCTGACGTCGACCCACTGGTTCTGGAACCAGAGGGCTCGCCCGATGTAGGTCGGGTCCTTGTACAGATCCATGTCGTCAGGGATTGCAATACCGCAACGCACGCGTTTCTCGATCTCCGATTGACTCTTGACGACTAGCGAGGTGCTAGCCGGGAGAGTCAGCCCCGAGACTGTCTTCCTCAGCCATTCCAAGGTGTGGTCGTTGCCGCACCACAGTTTGAGGACACCTCCGGCGAAGACGGGCTTAGCGTGAAAGGTAAGCCCTGGAGCGCCCTGTGAAGAGGCGAAGGCCGCAAGCATTAACTGCTCGTGAATCGCCGCTAAAACCTGTTTGGATACTTCCTGGCTGATGAATCCCGTCCGTCCACAGGTAATCGCGACGTTAAGAGACTCGCTAGCAGCCTGGGCGTAGCTTTTGGTGTCAATCCGTTTGGACTGATCAAGACACGGCCGCTTATGCTTACCCCGAGGTGTTAAACTCTCGTTGAGAGCTCGCTTAGCCGCTACCTGATCGTTCCCTGCGGATTGGTGTTTTTTGGTAGCTACCTCGCCTGAACCTCCTGCGGAATTAAGTTGCGGTTGGGTGGGCTTGGGTCGGCTATTGCCGGCTTCATCCTGAGACCGCTTCCCCGCAGAGAAGCTGAGCTTACCTGGCTTGGTCGTATTGGCCGAGCTAGTAGATGCTACCTGTTTATTGGGAGGGGTGATTTTACTCTTGTGTGCCCTCCTGCGTTCCTGACGCCGCTCCTTACGCGTCAGCCTTTCCCTCCTCTTGCCCTCGTCGATGGGAGCTTTCTGGCCTGAAGGGCCTATGCCTGGGCGAAGGGTTTGTTGAGTAGATTTACCCTTGCCCTTGCCTTTGCGCGTAGCTATCCGCCAGTTGCAGCTGAAGTCGTCACTAGCGCTGGCGGCCGTCCCCGTTTGACCGGATGTGACCGCCTCAGAGGCTGTGGCTTGAGGAGCCACATTGGGAGGTGAAGGTTGTTTGGCAAGGCTAGTTCCGGCTGTGACGTTAGTCGACACCGTTTTCGCCTTGGCGTAAAAAGGTTCGGTACTGGTCCCTTGCAGCTCCGAAGTCCTTTGTTTACGTAGGGACTTAGATTTGGTCCTTGCTGCGGTTTTCGCCACGGCAGGACCGACACCCGCGCTGGGGCCCGCAGCAGATGCCGCAGGATTACCAGGGGCCAAGTGTCAAAGGCACCTCGCTTCGGAGTATTGTCAGCTTCCGCCGACTCCACTCCTGCAGTATTTTCTGGCCTTAAATCCATGAAAATTTGAAGAAAAGTTTCGTCTATCTGGCTCCCACCCTCCATGGAGCCCGCACCTGGGAACGTCGCACTAAAAGAGTTTGACGTTAGGACTACCAGATAGATATAGGTGCGCAAGGCTGGTTTACAGTGCGACATCGGGTGCTTGATCAGGTCGGCGTAGGGGGTTGAAAAGGCCTCCCCCCACGAACTGATCAACCGTCACTTACACCGTCAGCATGACCTTTACCTACTGCTTCGGCCACCCGAGGGCGACCTCCGCAGACCCCACGCACCTCGCCTGTGGCCCTCTGACGGGACACAATGGCCATTTCCCTACCCTTGGCTAGGGGGTAGGGCCACCGTTTTGCCTGAAATCCAGACCAAAGAGGGCGTGTTGCCTCACGGACACATTACTGCCAGCGCCGATCGGCTCAACCCCCCAGGACTCCTTCATCCCTGCTCACGGCGATCAACTGCGCAGGTCCTAGCGCAGGTGACTAACTTCTCCTACTCGCCATCAGCATGTTGTGACAGCTGAGCCCGCAACCACCTCGTCACAGAGGGGTCACAGTAAGGGAGGTAGAGTAGAAAACCCGCCACTCTAACGGGTCGCCCGGTGGTTTCGGTTACGTCTATTTCTTAAGGAATTAGACCAAAAACGGGGTGGCAACCTCGTGAAGGTAAATCCGCCGGACTTGCCCTGAGGATCTACACGACTGATGCGCTCTCCCTCAGGACCACGCCACCCTCCCCTCTCTGAAGGAGGGGGGAGGGTAGGCCTGCATCTATACTACCAAGCAAAGCAAAGCAAAGCGTGTCGTTGTGCAACCGCAAAAGCATATATACAGACCCTCCCCAAATTGAATTGATTCCGATTATTGTTTGTGATTTGGGGAACGATGTTGCGGTGTAAATTGTTACCTGAATGAATGTTAAACACATGGTCTTCATTAAAAACTCTTCTTACTTCGTGGGGCAACAAGTATGTGTAATCTTAAGTATATAAAATATTAAGTTTAATGAATTATTATTTATAATTTATTAAACTTAATATTTTATTTATTTATAATAAATATAATAATTTATTTTAACAATTATGTAGCTACACCACCTAACCTATAAATCAATGTCATCATTGTTTTTATTTTTAAACGAAAACCGTAAGTTGTACAGGTTTCAGGACAAATGTTTAGTTATCAGTAATAAATATACAACAAGATGCTTCATATTGCATGCTTGTTAATGACTTTTATTGAGTGGGGCAAAAGTGTATAGAGTGGCTGGCATTTTCCTTTTCATAAGACTGGTATGCCTATTTCCTATGACATCTAGAATCATAGCTACTCTTAATTCATCCTTATACAATTTGTCTTCTGATTGCCCGAGGAAGATCAAGATCACCAGACTCATCTGAGTATATACGAGATGAGGAGTCTGGTAACCTTAACAAGAGAATCCTGTGGCTCCAACAACTCCTGAGGCTCCGACTAAACCAAATTCACCAGGACTCTCAGATAGAATGACACCTGATCTTTCTTTTGAAATATTGAATCAGAGACATAGAACTCAGAAGAAAAGAGTCTATTCAGATGACTCTAAAGCCTCTGCAGATTCACCACAGAAAAAATGGCCGAAAAATTTCTTATGGGACGGTTCTAACGAGGATAATAATTATGTTTTAATATTCTGTTCTTTATATGTCCATAAAAGTATAATGTCTGTTCTGTGGACAAATTTTGAATATTTTTGGTACAGAATCGGTAAAGATTTTTTACTATAACTTTTTAGGGTTTAAGAGAACCCCATTTTAAGATTTTTGTTGCATTGTTTCTATTCTTGTTCATATTGATATGATTATTTAGGCCAATTTTTGTTATTCTGTAGACAGCACAATATCTTCTGTAGACGTAAAAAAACTAATAACGCGATATATGCCTAAAATATCCAAGACTGATCTTCTGAACTTTAAATAAATAAAACATTTCAAAAAAATCGCAGAGTTTTATTAAGTACTTAGACATACCGATTTTTTCGGGCACGCCGCAATTGCGGCGGTAAGACCCCTCTTTGAGGAGTGGCTAGATCGGCGTCACGGCGTCCTGACCTACCGCATGACGCAGGTCCTCACCGGACACGGAAGTTTCGGGAGGTACCTGTGTCTGATGGGAAAGGAGGAAACGTCTGGGTGTCACCACTGCGAGGGTCGCCCTGAGGACACCGTAGAGCACACGGTGCAAGACTGCCCCGCCTGGGCAGAGCACCGACGTGTCCTCACGGCGGCGATAGGCGGAGACCTCTCGCGCCCGGCATTGGTCGAGGCCATGCTGCGGGGCGAGAGGGAGTGGGAAGCGGTCGCCTCCTTCTGCGAAGCAGTCATGCTTCCGAAGGAGGAGGCGGGCCGCGAGAGGGAGAGGATGGCGTCCTCCCTCCAGCCCAGCCGCAGTGGTAGACGTCCACGGCGTCGGACGTCGGCCGACGATCTCCGGCCACCGTAGGCGCGGGCATGCGGACAGCGAGTAAAGGGCAACTCGCTGTCCGACCATGGACCAAAACGGGTTAAATTTACATATAAATTAATGAAAAAAAAACATAAAAGAAACCGTACAAAAATTTTATAGCACGCAGATTTTTCTTCCTCCTGAAAAGTTACTCCTTTTTCACTTACGAGGTTTTCACTCTAAGGCGTCGATATGTACGACTACTATGTTTACCACTAGGTAAAAATTTTTCATCGTGCAGATTTTTTCTATACTTTTGAAGCTAGCCAGGTGCCTAAGTCGAATTTTACAAGTACTGTTTGTTTTTTTTTAGTTTAACCTAACTTGATGCTTGTTACTGTTCAAAAACACTTTTAGATACACAAACAGGCTATTACAAATGTCTAGCTGCAGGGGATCCTTGTGACCACTTGGTGATACGGGTTCAAAAGAAACCTGTTTCAAAGTTATGAAGCATAAGTATTTAGAACAAATAAATTATTATATTTTTATTATTAGCGAAAACCGAGTAACAATAAAATTACATCATAGTCCCCCACAATGGGCACGCCACAATAGCGGCGGTAAGTCCCCTCTTTGAGGAATGGCTAACGAGGCGTCATGGCGTCCTTAACTTCCGCCTGACGTAGGTGCTCAATAGGACACGGTTGTTTCGGGAGCTACTGGTGTCGGATTCGGCGGGAGGCCCTGGGGTCCTCTGGGGGCCACTGCGAAGATCAGCCTGAGGACACGGTGGAGCACACAGTGGAGGTTTGCCCTGCTTGGGCAGAACTCCACCGTGTCTTTAAGTTAAAAGTGAATAGGTTGCTTCTAGGTAAGCGATGAAACACGCTTACCTAGAAGCAACCTATTCACTTCGACCACATCTTCGCTTACCGTAAGGTAAGATGGTGGTCAAACGCAAGCCGCAAAGAAAGTCAAAATTGCACACAATGGTGTGAAATGTGCGGAATGAATAATGAAGGGTGGATTGTGGAGAGATAAGATAATGTGTGATTGCCAAAATTGTGACGACGAAGATGATCAAAATGTGCTTACCATAATTATGATATTCATTTTTTATTTATAAAATCTTATCTTAACTGAATAAGCTAACATCTGTCAAACTGTAAAGTAGTTTGTCGGCAGTACGTCCTCGTGAAACTTGCATGTGGTCAAACTTCATAAGAAAAGTTATGATTTATTTAGTAAACATCCACACTGACGAAAGTTGTAGACCGCATTTCAGGGAACAAGAAATTCTTACTCTAGTATCACTTTATATTCTAGAAAACTGTAATTTTGTACAACAGACCCCACACTTTTAAGAGACAAGCACCTAAACCAGAACAACTATCTGAAAGCCATTAAACATAATTTCCGTGCGGGAATCGAACTCACAAAATGCAGCGTAACCAGTCATGTCCTGAACTACGGCACCAACCTCGTCGTCTTAATATGATTGTAGGTTGTACGAGTTTAATTTTTTAGTCCATTGTTTGTACGTAGGTACTTACCTACTACAAAACTTTTGTATTTAGCTCCACCGATCGAGCTACGTTTGTAGCGGTCGATACGTACTATGGGTGATCATTAATTTCCAAGTCCCTCAAATCTCACCGGTAGATCATTGATACCCGGTACGAGTAGTCCAAATCTTTAGAGAATGACAATCAGTCCACTCATCTATAAAGACAGTCAATCACTGCAACGCCCTAAGCCGAGGTCTGTACCCCACAGGGGATGCCCTTAACATGGAGTCCCTCAGGGATCTGTTCTAGGCCCAATTTTCTTCATTACTTTCCTTGGTGATTTAATTGAGTACATAATAGTACATTATGGTACAAGTGTGTAATGTTGGTGATTACCGCTGAGGCGCCATTGAGACCCGAGCCGTTAGGTGAGGGTCTTAAGAGAGCCGAGGACGGTAATCATCAATACACACGTGTATCAAGCGACGTTTTTCAACACACTTGTGAAGAAAATAACTATAATTTCTGTTGAAAACGAGTTGTGAATTTTTTTTCGCAATGGTGGGAAAAATTAATCAGTTTTCCTATGCGCGCGCATCTAACAGATCGGCCATAGACCAAAAGAATTAGGTTTCTTTTTTTTTTGCTTTTCTCGGATAGCGTTTTAGCCACGTACAAAATGGGTAATTCAAAGTTTTCTTTATCACAGAAAAAACAAAAGTACAGTAGTATATTTGAGTGAAAGTTGTATTTATTAAAAACGTACAAGTTGAAATTTATCGATTTAAGACGCAATATAATCCCGTTGACCTTGCTCAAACGGGCGCACTCACAGACACATCACAGAGAATGCCCCGCGCACCCCCTCATTTGAGGGGGAGAAGCAGATGAAGTGGGACACGAGTAGTCCCGCCTACTGCGGGGTGCACCGCGCGAATTTCGTCGATGCGTGTTTTTCATTACATTTAACATCGTAATTTCGCGGCTGGTTTACAGAGCTCGAGCGGTCCAGTGTGTCATCGTTCGGGTTTCGCGCCGCGTTTCCGCGGCGATCACCAAGATCGAATCTCGTTCGCGGTATAGCTTTTTGTTGTCTTATTTATTAAATATTATGTATTTATAGATATTTACATATTTTCGTGTTGGTGTTATTTTAAAATATGTGCATAGTTTTGTTCTCTAATTTTTTATTTAATTCATTAGGTTATCAAAAAAATTTTTAGCAAAAAAATAGAACCGATTTCCATATAAAACACTACAAAGGCAAAAATAACTTTAATTTCGGTAGTCGGTGTCATTTGTTTTGTAGTTTCTTTTATATTTTTACACCGCCTTCCGAAAAAAAAGTTATTTTTGCCTTTGTAGTGTTTTTATATGGAAGTCGGTTCTATTTTTTTGCTAAAAATTTTTTGTCACGCTTTTTAGTGGGATTGTTTGTAATTTATCTAGTTACAAAACCCAAAATGTCAACTACTTATCATCTTTTACAAAATATTGCTTTTCCTGGTGCAGAGCTGTTAATTTTTGAGGAGTTCTCCTGGTACATCACCATCAGCTCTACATCACCATATGCATTGTGATGAGCATAAAGTGCTTAACATCCGTACTCAAGTAATCGAATCGCAATCCACGAAATACTTATTATTGAGTAGTTTCAGTGGCCATCTGTGGTCTTCATCATCAGTTCAACTTCCCCAAATAGTAATTTTCAAAAGCAACTGCTCAAGGTACTATAAGAAATACCCAAAACGCTATAGGTGTGCCTATAATATTTGAAGAGTTCCCTCGATTTCTCCAGGATCCCAACATCAGATCATGATTTTGTAACAATGGGACCAACTAGAACGTATACCCTTTCAAACGCAAAAAGAATTTTTCAAACCGGTCCAGCCGTCTCTGAGTTATGAGGTAATATACATAAAAAAAAAGTTCAAGACGAATTGAGAACCTCCTCCTTTTTTTTTTGAAGTCGGTTAAACACAATAATTTTTATTCCTATAGATATTTTATTTCAGAATCAAGAATAATATAATGAAAACAAAAACATCCAAAAAGTTTGATGGTGGATTCTGAAGAAAAATAATATACAGGGTGTTACAAAAGAGTTTAAGTAATACCAAAGGAGGTTATTGTACTCATAATTATGAACAAGTTTTACTATGGCACAAGCTCTGAAATCGCAATAAAACAGCTGTTTCAATTATTTTTTTCCAAGTGAATAAACTTTTTGTATAAAATAGCAGTTTATTTTCGTCATTTTTATTTTCGCAATATACGGTTTATAAGAATACAGCGTGTGAAGTGAACATACCTACGGATGCGAGGAGAGACGAATGAAAGGGTGGGATACGGACTGGGTGGATGGATGGACAGGTGAACAAACAGGAAGGATACATAAAAATTAAACAAGCTAATTATTATAATTTTATTTTGTGATTTTTTGACGTCTTTACGCATACGGAGCGCAATGTTAATACACAAATTTTGGAAAAAATTACTCAAGTCACAAATCTTCAAAATTTAGTTTTCTACTACAACAAGTTTTGTTTTTAGGCATCCAAAACAAATACTGCCTTGTATGTGCTCGTGCAGAGAAAAAACAAACTGCTGCACCGGAACAGTTTGCTTTCATTCCATTTCGCTTTTGTCTTTTTTGTCACTTTTATCTCTATCTGTATTTTCATCTCTATTTTGTACGTATGGTTCACGAATTTTCATATTTCTTGAAATTCGGGGATCAAGTATCTCAGGTAAAATACAGTCTAAATAGAACTTTTTCAATTTTTCTTTCTATTCTCTTTCCCAAAATGTATCATCTCTTTGAATGATTTCCGTCTTCAGCTTTTCTTTTTCATTCTCCCATACGGCAAACAAACAATATTTTTTTTTGGGTTACGTGTAGCTGTCCTTGAACTTGGTAATACCAAGCATGTTTTTTGTTGATGGCTAGTTCACTAGTTTTTGTTTTTTGCCAGAAGTTTACTTTTTTATTTTCAATTGCTGCTGCTAGGCCCATTTTGTGGGCTGTCAAAGGACACTTTACTTCAACAACAGTATTTTCTCCAATTAATCCATCAGGCGTTGCACCCAAGAAACATAGTTCTTGGTCTATAAATAAACCACAGGGTCTAATCGTATTGCGCTCTTGTACAGCCAATTGTGCAAGTGCGATTTTTTCATTCAATTGGCCATGTCTAATAGATTCCACGTGGTCAATTTTGTTCCGATAAAGAATATCTTTGACTAAATTAGCACATGGTGTATTAATACGCCTTTTTATAAGTCTGCCGAAATTGGATGCAGTCAATAACGATCTTCTCATCTCTAGCCATTCTCCACTATCACTTTGTAAAACAGTTTTTCTTTCAATTGTTGCTCGTTCCAAATCAGACTTTTTAATTTTTTTCATAAACTCGTTTTTCAGTTTATCCAGTATTTCTACCGGCATATCGGGCTTTTCACAGGACTGGCCATAATCCTTATCGTCTTGTTTTTTACTGAAAACAAGCCTTCTTTTTCTTTTTATATATCTTTTACTAAGGAGTTTTTGTTTCTTCTTTCTTTCTTCCCACAGTTTCAGTTTGCCTCTTGGGCTCTTATTGGTAATTTTTTTATAAAGCTTCGAAAGTGCATTTTCTTCATTGAACGACACTGCTGACGCAATGCATCGCGTCTGATATGAGTTTTTGAGGGAAAAATAAAAATAAATCTTTTTCCTCCTACATATTTTGCTATTATGCTATGATAGCGTTCTACAACGTTACTGTCCACGTCATGAAGTAAACTTCGAGCATGGCCAGCAATACTTTGTATCATTATACTAATTCTCTGCCACAGAGAACTTAGCTGAAAGTCACTTGGAACATCATTTTGCTCCAAATCTCCCGTTTTTTTGCAGAAATGTGTTTTGCATTCAAGGTGGTTTCCAAAAGCGTGATGATGTGCTTGTAAAATGTCCTCAAATAATTTTTGCTCTTCTGGGCAGGGATCATTTTTATTTTTTTGTATTGCTTTGGTTATGCAGGATCTCATGCTCAAAACTCGCGATATGGTCAATAATTTTCTGTGACTTTTTAAATATTTGGTTTCAGTTTGCAATGTCATCATTTTGTTACAAAAATTCCTCAGTAAATGATTTCTGCATTCTACTTTTTCGACGGTAATATCAAGGTAAGGTCTTGCCTGCAAAATTTTGGAATAAGTACTTGAGTCACCATCAGATATTAGTCGTCCGTAAATCAAACCGTGGGTAGCTAATGACTGCTTAAAACCTTCCACTATAATTTCGCTCTCCATTCCTGTGGACGGACCGGAATAGTTTTTCGAACATAAATGTTCAGGCACTGTTGTTTTTTTCTTTTAGGCACGATCACAATGGTAGCAATATTTATTTCGGACTCCCAAATATAAAAGTTTGCCTGTTTTTCTACCTATGATTGCAGCAGCTGAATATTTTTTTTTGTACGACCTTTTACCGTACACACCATCTGCTATCACATCTATGATAGGCGTACCATTCTTTGTGACCCTGCCTTCTGCTATAGCCATAATTTTCTCTTCCTCAGCTGCTTGATCCATGGACTGTTGTGCCAGTTGCTGCCAGTTTTCTGACAGTAATTTGTGGTTATTTTGGTATGTTTTTTGGGAAATCATTATCAAATTCATGGCTGATGAAAATTCTTGTAGCTGAGAATGACCACAACCAATAGAAATTGCACCAGCTACAGCACATGTTTTTATTGATAAACAATTATCATTGTCGTTAATGATAACAAATTGTTGTTTACACATTTTACATAAAAAAGTAAATTTGGAAGATAAGCCGTGAAGCTTTTCACCAACTAACTCAAGAGAAGATAGCCCGCAGTCTAATAGTCCGTGATTTGAGATCTCACACACATTAAAAAAAAATAGGAAACATTAATAATCCTGCGTCCAATTTGTATGTTCTTTTTAGGAGTATAGTTTTCCGTCTGTAAAAATAAGTGAATACATTTTTTTATACCATAAAACATTGTTTTAACTTAAAATAATTTTAAATAAGTATGTTTTCACGGAATAACTTACTTCTGCACTATAATTTAACCCATCAGTTTCTTGGTTTTCAGGTTGGACATCACAATGACTTTCTTCAGTAGCACTAGCCACCTAAAATTGATTTATACTATTTTTATTTATAAAACTAATTCTACACAACTCGCAAAATTATCTTACTATAACGTGCGGTTGAAGTTTTGAATATTACCTGTGTATTAAAGGATTCTTCTAGTACTTGCTCAGATGAATATGTACTTTTATCAATAACTTCACGACCGTGATCATTCTGTGATGCCACAGTTTCTAATCTAAAAATACAAAAAGTTTGTGGTAATGAAATTCATTACAAATTAAAGCGGGACATTATTTACCATGTTTGTTATTTGTTTCGAGTTTCGATTGTGAAACAACTGAAAAAAATTGGCCAAGTGCAAGTCAGACTCACCCATGAAGGGTTCCGTAGTAACTATAATAATATAATATAACATGTATATTAATTTGACAAAAAAAGACCTTACAAATTTCTTAAAACTAGCTTATTTACACTTTTACAACTACGCCAAATAACTTTGTTTTTCATAGTGTTTGTATGAATCACAAAGTTATATTTGCGGTTTTAGAAAATATGCTGTAATACAAAAACTGCTAACCCGATCTCGTTCAAAGCGATTTTGGTTGAAAGTGTATATCTACAGACATATATTTTTTTAGATTTTTCACTCCATTATTATAGAAGTTAGAGGGGGGGGGGGGGGGGAGGAAGAGACACATTTTACCACTTTGGAAACTATTTACTTTATGAAAAAGTGGTTTTAGAAACTTCAATCTCATTTTTTAAAGACCTGTCTATAGATATCACACACGCATAGGTTTCATGTAAAGAAATATTTTCAGTTTTTAGTTCCATATATGGGGAGCCTTCCATGTATGGGGAGGTTCCATGTATTTTAATTACTTTTAATTTTTTTTTTCTCAAAGTCGGAAAGCGGTTTATCGGAAGACGGACGGACAGACAGAAACAGACAGACAGACAGACAGACATGACGAAACTATAAACAACAAATACAGGGTGGCAGGGACATCTACGCGCAACCGCTTACCATGAATTCAGTACATGATTCTGGACCCCCCTTTTTTTTTTTTTTTGGGGTGAAATTAAGAAAAAGCCGACGAAAACTATCAACGCATTCTGGACCCCCCTGCGTTGATAGTTTTCGTCGGATTTTTCTTAATTTCATAAAATTACGAAAAATCCGACGCAATAACAAAACAGTAAATTCACTTATTTCAAACAGTAATGTAAACAAAACTCGAAAAGGCTACCTGATTAGTAATGTTGATCTCGCAAATTAACCCTAGCAAAACAGCTGATCAGGTAGCTCTTTCGAATTTTATTTACATTGCTGTTTCAAGTGAAACAAGTGAATTTTATATTTTAATTAACAATGATTTTATACAGTTTTCAGTAAAAAAATACTGAAAAATCCTGAAAAATTAAAAAAAAAACAACGAAAAATTCCAACGCAGGGGGTCCAGAATCATGTACCGAATCCCCGGTAAGCGTTTGTGCGTCGATGTCCCTGCCACCCTGTATATTACTTGTGCCAAAATATAGTAGTAAATATCTCGTTTTAAGACAGATTTAGTGACCATGTCAATTTTAAAACTGCGTGAAAATGTCAATTCTAAATTTTCTAGTTCTGTGGTTCAGAAGTTGGTACATTTTAGATTTCATTTTTTAGGGTTCCGCAGCTGAATGGCAAAAAACGGAACCCTTATAGTTTCGATATGTCTGTCCGTCTGTCTGTCTGTCTGTCTGTCTGTCTGTCTGTCCGTCCGTCCGTATGTCACAGCCATTTTATTCCGAAACTATTAAGACTATACATGTGAAACTTAGTAGGTAGATGTATTCTGTAAACCGCTTTCCAATTTTAAGAAAAAAAAATAAAAATATTTAAAATAAAGGGGGGTCCCCCATACATGGAACTAGAAATGAAATTTTTTTTTCATGAAACCTATGTGTGTGTGGTATCTATGGACAGGTCTTTAAAAATGATATGAGTGAAAAATTAAAAAAAAAATAAGTCTGTAGATCTTAATGTAAACTTTGAACCAAAATTAGTTTGAACGAAATCGGTTCAGCAGTTTTTGAGATACAGCATATTTTCTAAAACCGCAAATATAACTTTGTAATTCATACAAACACTATGAAAAACAAAGTTATTTAGCGTAGTTGTAAAAATGTAAATAAGCTAGTTTTAAGAAATTTTTAAGGTTTTTTGGGGTGAAATTAAGAAAAAGCCGACGAAAAATATCAACGCATTCTGGACCCCCCTGCGTTGATAGTTTTCGTCGGATTTTTCTTAATTTCATAAAATTACGAAAAATCCGACGCAATAACAAAACAGTAAATTCACTTATTTCAAACAGTAATGTAAACAAAACTCGAAAAGGCTACCTGATTAGTAATGTTGATCTCGCAAATTAACCCTAGCAAAACAGCTGATCAGGTAGCTCTTTCGAATTTTATTTACATTGCTGTTTCAAGTGAAACAAGTGAATTTTATATTTTAATTAACAATGATTTTATACAGTTTTCAGTAAAAAAATACTGAAAAATCCTGAAAAATTAAAAAAAAAACAACGAAAAATTCCAACGCAGGGGGTCCAGAATCATGTACCGAATCCCTGGTAAGCGTTTGTGCGTCGATGTCCCTGCCACCCTGTATATTACTTGTGCCAAAATATAGTAGTAAATATCTCGTTTTAAGACAGATTTAGTGACCATGTCAATTTTAAAACTGCGTGAAAATGTCAATTCTAAATTTTCTAGTTCTGTGGTTCAGAAGTTGGTACATTTTAGATTTCATTTTTTAGGGTTCCGCAGCTGAATGGCAAAAAACGGAACCCTTATAGTTTCGATATGTCTGTCCGTCTGTCTGTCTGTCTGTCTATCTGTCTGTCTGTCCGTCCGTCCGTATGTCACAGCCATTTTATTCCGAAACTATTAAGACTATACATGTGAAACTTAGTAGGTAGATGTATTCTGTAAACCGCTTTCCAATTTTAAGAAAAAAAAATAAAAATATTTAAAATAAAGGGGGGTCCCCCATACATGGAACTAGAAATGAAATTTTTTTTTCATGAAACCTATGTGTGTGTGGTATCTATGGACAGGTCTTTAAAAATGATATGAGTGAAAAATTAAAAAAAAAATAAGTCTGTAGATCTTAATGTAAACTTTGAACCAAAATTAGTTTGAACGAAATCGGTTCAGCAGTTTTTGAGATACAGCATATTTTCTAAAACCGCAAATATAACTTTGTAATTCATACAAACACTATGAAAAACAAAGTTATTTAGCGTAGTTGTAAAAATGTAAATAAGCTAGTTTTAAGAAATTTTTAAGGTTTTTTGGGGTGAAATTAAGAAAAAGCCGACGAAAAATATCAACGCATTCTGGACCCCCCTGCGTTGATAGTTTTCGTCGGATTTTTCTTAATTTCATAAAATTACGAAAAATCCGACGCAATAACAAAACAGTAAATTCACTTATTTCAAACAGTAATGTAAACAAAACTCGAAAAGGCTACCTGATTAGTAATGTTGATCTCGCAAATTAACCCTAGCAAAACAGCTGATCAGGTAGCTCTTTCGAATTTTATTTACATTGCTGTTTCAAGTGAAACAAGTGAATTTTATATTTTAATTAACAATGATTTTATACAGTTTTCAGTAAAAAAATACTGAAAAATCCTGAAAAATTAAAAAAAAAACAACGAAAAATTCCAACGCAGGGGGTCCAGAATCATGTACCGAATCCCTGGTAAGCGTTTGTGCGTCGATGTCCCTGCCACCCTGTATATTACTTGTGCCAAAATATAGTAGTAAATATCACGTTTTAAGACAGATTTAGTGACCATGTCAATTTTAAAACTGCGTGAAAATGTCAATTCTAAATTTTCTAGTTCTGTGGTTCAGAAGTTAGTACATTTTAGATTTCATTTTTTAGGGTTCCGCAGCTGAATGGCAAAAAACGGAACCCTTATAGTTTCGATATGTCTGTCCGTCTGTCTGTCTGTCTGTCTGTCTGTCTGTCCGTCCGTCCGTATGTCACAGCCATTTTATTCCGAAACTATTAAGACTATACATGTGAAACTTAGTAGGTAGATGTATTCTGTAAACCGCTTTCCAATTTTAAGAAAAAAAAATAAAAATATTTAAAATAAAGGGGGGTCCCTCATACATGGAACTAGAAATGAAATTTTTTTCATGAAACCTATGTGTGTGTGGTATCTATGGACAGGTCTTTAAAAATGATATGAGGGTTTCTATGACCGCTTTTTCATAAAGTCAATCGTTTAAAAGATATAAGCTTCCAAAGTGGTAAAATGTGTGTCCCCCCTCTAACTTCTATAATAATGGAGTGAAAAATTTAAAAAAAAATAAGTCTGTAGATCTTAATGTAAACTTTGAACCAAAATTAGTTTGAACGAAATCGGTTCAGCAGTTTTTGAGATACAGCATATTTTCTAAAACCGCAAATATAACTTTGTAATTCATACAAACACTATGAAAAACAAAGTTATTTAGCGTAGTTGTAAAAATGTAAATAAGCTAGTTTTAAGAAATTTTTAAGGTTTTTTTTATTCGTCAAATAAATATACATATTATATTATATTATTATAGTTACTACGGAACCCTTCATGGGCGAGTCTGACTCGCACTTGGCCAATTTTTTGTATTCATTTCGTAAAATTGTTGAGCTACAAATAAAAGATTAGGCAACTAACATTCATAGTTAGGTACATACCTATTCTCTTACTTAGTTATGTATGACAATAAGCAACATCTGAATTTTCAGATCAATTAGATATTTTGTCACGCACATTACTGCCCATATCAATAAACCGCGGTCTAGAAAAAAAATGTTTCTTACTTTGTTTTATTCTTTATTATAGCCTAGATAATGTGTCGATACTTACTCATTGAAAATAACTTCGGCGTTGACATTTTCGACTTTCTTTCTCCTATAAAAAATGAAAATGTTTCTTTTTTTATTCAACAAAATATTTACAATAATATCTAAATTAATATAAAAGTACTTTCAATAAAATAGAAGTGACAAAAAGACAAAATAAGACCCTAGGTTTGATCCAGAACACTGGCGGTTGCCAATCCGATTCACTACTATACACGCTAATAGAACTAAGGAATTGTAATGAAATAACTGACCGTATCCGAGTAAAATATAGTGCTCAATACTGAGACGGTTCCAATAATGTGTCATAATATTTTAGAAATAATTTACTAATCTAAAATATTCTTACCTTTTAACATCGTTCATATGTACGGCGTTTGATTTATATGAACGTTTCTTAGTCTTTTTAACTGGCTTCACTTTATTTCCCATATTTATAAAATAAAATTGAAATCAAGTTACGCTATTTTAACCTAAAGTATTTTATATTTACAAGAAAGAAGATTATTTATAGAAAATTGATATAAAAATGAATTTATAAATAAAATAATGAATTTACAGACGAAACTTTACTTTTTTTTTTTTTAGGTAGGGCCACTCGTAGTTTAGCTCTCTAAGGCTAATGTACTACTTAACCGGTCTTTACGAAACTTTACAATAACTACAAACAATTCCAAGTCGAAATAAATTGGCGAGAAAAGCGACACGTCCATATAGCAACAGGCGTTGGCCGGCACTGTCGGTACACAGGCGTTTACGCACACATGCGTACGTATTATATTGCGAAATAATAATACGCGATTAACAGAAAATGTATTGATTGGATTAAAAAAATAAAACACTATTTCGTTAGTTTGTTTCTTGTTGAATAATTTGTCAAAAAATCAGAATGATCGTATGTATTTTAATATGGTTTTTATTCGTTAAAAGATTTTTTTAGAGGTATCTTTGTGATTTTTTTCTATGAATTAAAATTTGTTGTATTATGTTTTCAACACCCTACTTAACTAGATTATATCCTGAAGAATATCATATATTTTTCTGATTGTGTTAACTGCAGTGAATCATATACTTTAACGCATTATAAAACTCGCGTTTAAACCTATTTTCGCGTCTGGAGGAGCCTTAAATACGAAGTTGCATGAAACTAGCAAGCAATAGGTAGGTACATTAATTTATTTGTACTATTGAACACGATCTCTTTTGTTTCGAAACTTTTTTAAAAACAAAGCAACTCAACCAATTTAAAAAAAAAACCTATAACTCACTTGTGAATAATAGTAAAGGAAAAGTCACAGCTTGATTACAGGTGTCATTATGTGCCTAATTGCGGTGAAATTAGAGCCATTTTATGAGCAAGTGTGTTGAAAAAAAAACATTTTACAGACATTAGATTTGTTATTTTTGCGTATAACACTAATGCAATACTGTCCGCAAATAACTTAAATTATTTAGAACTTAAAATGAATATGTTACTAAAAGCTGGTTTGCTACAAACAATCTTAAGCTCAATTTAAGTAAAACAAAATGAAAATAAAACAAATCTATTAAAGTCAAACGTTCGGAACAACGCTAGTCTTGAGGTTTTGTCATGTGGTAACAAGGTTGAAGTAGTTGAAATGTAAATATGTAAAATTTTTAGGTGTTCATATTGATGCATTATTAAACTGGAAGGTTGAGACATCGTCTGTAACTAAGTATTTTACCTCAGCATGCTATGCAATCAGAAGCTTGAGGGAAGAACTGACCTTGGCCCAGCTTAGGATGGTTAACTTTGCCTTGGTTGAGTCTAGGCGTAGATACAATATTGAGTTTTGGGGCAACAGTTATAAGTACAATATCCACTCGGCATTTGTCATTCACTCTCCGCCCGACGCTCGCCCGAGACGGTCGTGCCGCTCTGCGCTCCCGATCGTTCTGTGTTTGTGTCATCGCTTCGGCGCGCTCGCCGTGACGTCATTCGTAGTCGCCGACTACAGCTCCCGATCCGGAACCGCCTTTTTCAAGGCAGTGAAGGATATTTTGTTTCTATAACAGAGTATCGTCAAAAACAATTTGGTTTGGCCCCTTCAGGGTAAAACCACAGTTTCGTGGTCCTTGGTTGGAAACCTCACGGTGTCAACAATACCAAGGGGGTGCTGACCCGACGCACCCGCTGATCCCCTTCAGGGTGAAGCAGTCAATTGGAGTCGAGTGCTAGGTTTTGGCCTTGGGGGATCTCCTAGTCAAACCTAGTTACTGAGTTTCCCTTTCAGCTACACACCTAGTGTCGGTTGGGTGTGTCTACCCCTTCGCACTAGACCCAATAGGGCCCGGTTCGCACAATAAGACTGGCGACCGGTTACAAGCTTAGGGCTCACCAATAGGTACACACCTCCCAGTCTCCACCCGACTGGGAGGCTCACACATCCCCGGACCCATCCATCCGGGGAGTTAGGCCAGTTAGGCTTTAAATAGGCCCCCCGCGGGAGAGAAATCTCCAAAATTCCCCGATAGATATTTTTTAATCCCTCGTCATGGAGGACGCCTTGCAAAAGGCGCACCTCTTGGACGAGCTAAGAAAGGACCCCGACTTTTGCGCCAGATATGGCGGAAAGCTCGCTGCTTTGCAGCGAAATATTTCCCTGGCTACTAAAGCCAAAGTCACTGATTTTAGCGACGTGCTCGATAGCCCGCTATCTCCCCCGCTCGCGGATCAAGGCCCTCCGGTTGGCTCATTCACCGAAAAGTTTATTGTTTCGGACCCCATTGTTCATCGAACAATGAAAAACTCCGAAACTAATAGCCCCTTACCGCCGCCGCCCGCTGACAAAGACGTACCGACCACTCGATTCCCAGACCCAGCTATTGTTGCCGGCCCACTCTCTAATCTCATTGTTCATAGAACAATGGACGCCGCGCAGGTGTGCGCTGCACCTGAATTTTACGATATGGACACGTCGGCGCCATTATCTAACCCACCCTCCGACCAAGACGAAGCCTCTTCTTGCTCTTCGTCCTCCGAAGACGACTTTCAAATCGTCACCGGAGGCAAGAGGAAGAAAGGGAGAACCTCCCAGGCCAGCAAGGCCAAAAAGACCACCGCGTCGCCCCCGTCCCCAACTCAAACGCCCGTACGACCCGTTAGCCCCGTCCCAACTACCTCTGCTCACGCGCAGAATAGTCGTCCCTCCAGCCCGATAGCCCAAACTTCCTCAGCCCAAAGGAAGGAACGCCCTCCGCCCCCCTTTTACATCCAGGACAAGGGTAAATGGACTGACTTATTATTAAACGTGTCCCTAAAGAAATCCTAGTACAGGATATTAAAGACGACCTTGCCGATCAAGGTATACCAGTAATCGCCGTCCATCGCTTACATAAAGCGAGAGGCGGTGAATTGTACGACATGGTTCTTGTCATTTGTGAACCAACCGAAGGCCATCACCCGATTTTCTAGATTAAGTCTATTTGCTCCCTATCCGGTATCTCAATTGAAAAGCCCTACAAAACCGCAACAGTGGGACAATGCCACCGTTGCCAACTGTATGGCCATGCGCAGAGCAACTGCTATGCGACTCCCAGATGCGTCAAGTGTCTGGGCGAGCACAGCACTGCGGACTGCCCTCGGCCCAAAGACCGAACCCTCTGTTCGGAACCACCCAGCTGCGTTCTCTGCGGCCAGACCGGTCACCCGGCAAACTACCGCGGCTGTCCCAAAGCCCCCAAACTCGCTCCTAAATTAGCGAAGCGCGCCAACGCCCGCCAACAAAGAGAGGCACCTTCCTCTCAAATACCCCAACGTCTCGCTCCTCAGAGACCATCCCCGTGGAACAGGCTAAACCACGAAAAAGCCTTTCCCTCCTTGGCCCCTGCCAAACCTTTGCAGGCACTGATGGATTTACCCATCGCAGCGCAGATCCTGCCTATAGCCGTGGCTCCAGAGGCCACAACCAGTCCCAGACCCGCGCCTCAAACTACTGCTGCTCCTGCAGCCAAACAACCGCCCAAACCCTCACCCTTCGGGAATGGCGAGTCTTGCGCCCAGACTCTACTGCGCCACTATAAAATATTTATGACCCGCCAAGCCAGGTCTCTCCGCGATGCCCTTCTGGCTGCCGAGCAGCAAAATAACGGCAAAATTACGACGGAAATGTACAGCCAAATATTCAGCACACACAGTGATGTTGTGCTAGGCCTCGACCAGATGGATGCGATGGACTGATCCAATGGATTCCCAACGCACAAACAACTCTAGGCCTCGATCCCTCAAAATAGGTTTTTTCAACGCCAATGGCATTTTCAACCAACGCGACGAAATAACTAAATTCCTCCGCGACCACCAATTAGACGTCCTCCTTATACAGGAGACCCTTTTGAAACCCCACCGCGCTGACCCCAAAATTGCGAATTACCGTCTAGTTCGCAATGACAGAACACGCTGCCACGGCGGCGGTACCCTTATTTATTATAGGAAGGAGTTATACTGCATCCCTCTGACCCCACCCGCGCCTCTCTCTCACCTAGAGTACTCTGCCTGTCGACTAGGCATGACTGGTCATCCTCCGATAACCATCATCTCTGCCTACCATCCCCCACCATCGGTCGCGTCACTTGCTTCAGACGATCCTATCGCGCTCACCAGCGATCTCACGACTCTCTTTGGCCTGAGTGACTCCGTTTTACTAGCGGGCGATCTCAACGCCAAACACCCCGCTTGGAACAGCAACACGACAAATGCTAGAGGCAGAATCGTGTATAACCTAGGCGCGACCCTAAACTATGACGTCATCGCTCCGATGACTCCCACCCACTACCCACACGACCCCAACCATAACCCCGATGTCCTCGATGTGGCGCTCCTAAAGAATGTAAACCTCCATTTACACTCCATAGAAGCGCTTCACGAGCTCAACTCGGATCACCGTCCCGTTATCCTACACCTAGGTTCCCGCTCGGGTAACCATGATCCTACCCAACCTCCTCCGACCCAATTGATCACCGACTGGAGGAAAGTAAGTGAAAAACTGAAATCCACCACGTCGCCTCAATTGGACACAATTCCTGACCACATAGTCTCAGTCGCTGACACGACGGCGGCGATCGACTCGCTTACAGATCACGTACAATCCGTCCTGAACGATTATTCAAGGGAAGTTCCTGTAGTGGAAGACCACCGCTGGAAACTCCCGGACGATGTACGGAATCTGATAACCGAGAAGAACGCAGCCATCCGTGCGTACAGCGCTTTTCCCTGCGCTGCAAACAAAGCTCACATGCGCAACTTACAGCGTGCTGTAAGGAAACGCATTGCCGAGCAGCGTAATGCGAGCTGGGACAAGATGCTGAGCGAACTTGAGCCCACCCATCTTGCCTTCTGGCAGCTTCAGAGGAAGTTACGATCCACTGAAGAGGCCACAATGCCTCCTCTCATTCGTCCCGATAAGAGTGTCGCCTTCGAGAACTCTGAAAAAGCAGAATGCCTAGCCGACAGCCTAGAGTCCCAGTGTTCTCCCAGCTCTCAACCAGTAGATCAAGCCCACCTCGATATGGTGAACGCCGAAGTCGAACGTAGAACTTCCCTCCCGCCCGTCGAAGATCCCGATAATCCACTGGCCCCCATCACTCCTGATGAGGTCCAGGATATCATTAAAAGTCTCCAACCGCGAAAAGCCCCTGGCTCCGACGGCATCACCAATAGGGTTTTCAAACGTTTCCCCGCCCAGCTTATAGTGCTAATGACTGCCATCTTCAATGGCGCATTGAGCAATAATATGTTCCCTACAACCTGGAAACAGGCCACCGTCATAGGTATTACACCAGTTATATCATCAAATATGCGTAAGTTAACCTATTAAAAAATATATCGTTCCAAATTTTGGAATAAATTATGTTAACATGCTGTTCAGAGATTTTAGGTCTACTCTTGTAGACGCATAAAATAAGCCAATATTTGCCAAAGATGTACGTATCGTTATTATTTTGTTTTTTGTGTTGCTGGCACTGTATTCTCTGCCATTTGCTCGGTGTAATTTAACGTAAAGGGCGTGTGAAGTGAATGTCCCCGATTTTATTTCATTACACAAGTTTTTAGTCGAGATCAGTGCTTCTTTCCTGTGCAAAGGATACCTGAGTAAGTAGTCTTTACAAATAAATAAAAACTTCATGATCGCATGTACGTATGGGCGGGGTACGCTAATATCATATTGCTTAAGTTCTTACCCCGTGATTGTAGGATGCCATCATTGTTTTATGAAAATTTGTCTTTCGTGTAGACATATTATTTATATTTATTTATTTTCTTAAGCCTAATAACAAAAAGAGAGAATATAAAATACAAAAGATACATTTTTACTGTTGACTTGTAATAAGCAATGGATGTTCACTACATTTGAAAAAAAAAACGGTTGTATTACTCGCTTTAATTTAATTATTTTTTTGGAATGCAGAGCTTGACAAGCTGCTTGCCATTTATTTTTCATTGTGTCGCTTGCAGCACATGATGGTTGGGGTATTTTATTTCAGTACTATGCTACGAATGCGCAAGCAGAAAAAAACTAAGTAAACGTCGTACTCGGGTAAAAATGGATGACGCAACCCTCGAAGAAAGAAGAAAGGATAGGGAGCGACAAAAATGGCCAAATATAGAATGAGATAAGAGTATAAGAACACGTAGTAAACTAGAAAAGAAACAAGAACGTGCTAAAAGAAGGATCGAAACGATGAAGACTCAAAAGATAGGAAAAGCTATCCATGACTTTTTACTTCAAGATGAACATGGTAGATTGGCATCTGGAAAAAAAACACAATCACAAAAAGAAAGATCAAGAAACAAATATTTCTTTTTAAATAACACACTTTTAAATGACAATGCCCGATCATGACCTAGTTATGGTTATCATTTACAGAAAAAGTAAAATGATGAAAACAATTGTGACGAATAAAGAACCTTTTCATAATAAATTGTTTTTGTTTAAAAGTCAACGTTTACAATTTTATGAAAAAAGGAATTCAATCCCAGAAATTATTTTTTGCCATTTCCTATTTTCTGAGAACCATCTGCGTTACATGAAACGCATGTACAAAACTAAAAAAAATAAGTATGTAACTGTAAAACAAATATAATTTTACACAAAATATTATATCAAGATTATAATTATGCGTAACATTTATTCGTTGCTTAAATCGTTAAAGATGAAATTGCAAATAATTATGAAATTCAAAAAAAATATTACAATCATAGTTCTGAATTTGGTGTAACGAAACGTTTTGAAGCACTCAAGTCAGCTATCAGTGTCAATAATAAAATATCCATAGATATAGAATTCCAATATCTATGAAAATATCTTTCATCTTACACTAACTTTGTGTTTATGCTAGTTATGAGGGATTCCGATTATTGTTTGTGATTTGGGGAACGATGTTGCGGTGTAAATTGTTACCTGAATGAATGTTAAACACATGGTCTTCATTAAAAACTCTTCTTACTTCGTGGGGCAACAAGTATGTGTAATCTTAAGTATATAAAATATTAAGTTTAATGAATTATTATTTATAATTTATTAAACTTAATATTTTATTTATTTATAATAAATATAATAATTTATTTTAACAATTATGTAGCTACACCACCTAACCTATAAATCAATGTCATCATTGTTTTTATTTTTAAACGAAAACCGTAAGTTGTACAGGTTTCAGGACAAATGTTTAGTTATCAGTATGTATGTATGTATGTATGTCGGGCAGGTGTCCGCAACTCCACGACCATGCGCGTATTTTGCGTGAGGGGTAAGATTTCTCTTCACTCAATCCATGCCAGTTCCTCCAGGAAGGCGAGCAACGCCCTTGTTTTGCTTACCATTTCTCGGAGGGTACCTGGGTTGCCGAAGTATTTAGTCCTGTAATCCGCTACTACAGGGCAGCTTAGTAGCAGGTGTGCTGCTGTTTCGTCCTCCTCCATGCAGGCTCTGCAGAGTGGGCTGTCTGTGACTCCTATTAAATAGAGGTGTTTATTAAATGATCCATGACCGGTTAGGGCGGCTGTCACCAGCCGCATTTGCGGTTTAGATAGTCTAAGGACCTGTTTCGACAAGCGGCCATCGAGGGTCGGGAGAGCCTCTTTGGCCTGCCTGCACTCACCATGGTCCACCCATAGTTTGTGGTGTAGGTCTCTGGTGCGTTTCCTTACCAGGTGACGCAGATAACCGAAGGGGAGTGGTGCAATGGGTTCGGGTCCCATAATCGCCATACTCGACGCCCTTCTAGCGAGTTCGTCCGCTGCATCGTTGCCTCGGGAGTCGCTGTGTCCTTTGATCCATTGAATGGTTATATTGTTGTGTCTACCAACCTGGTTAAGGAGATTGTGACACTCCAAGATCAGCCCGGAGTTAACTATGTGGCTGTTCAGTGCTTGCAGGACCGCCATGCTGTCCGAAAGTATACGTATTGAGTGGTCCTTAACTTCCCTGTTTATGATGGCCGAAGCTGCCAGTGAGATGCCCAGGCATTCGGCCTGGAACACTGTGTTGTAGACCCCCAAAGGTCTGGCTATACGAATGTTGAGATCCTCCGAAAAGACTCCTGCACCCGTACCAGTACCTGTTTTGGAACCATCAGTGAAGACACGCACCTCAGAGGGACACAACCCCTCACAGCGGTGATCCTCGTACAGTTGGATTCTGTATTTTTTGTCAAAGACGATTTGTTTGGGCACCCTGTCATTAACTGCCTTCGTTATGGGGAGCTCGTTGTTGAGTTCCTCAAGCAGAGCAGTGTGCTGTGTTTCTTTCTTACCCCAGAGGTCCAGTGTTTTAAGACGCACTGCTGCCATCGTCGCTTCCTGTTGTATGAACAGATGGAGCGGCGGGAGCCCCAGCATCGCCTCCACAGCTGCTGTCGGGGTAGTTCTCATGCAGCCCGTTATCGCCACGCAGGCCAGCCTTTGCATGCGTTGCAGTTTGTTTACGGCTGTGACAAGCTTGGTGCGGGGCCACCACACCACGGCCCCGTAGGTAATCATCGGCCGAATTACAGCATTGTACAACCACATTGTGTTTTTTGGGGATAAGCCCCACTTCTTACCTATCATTTTCTTGCATTGCCAGAAGGTGATGCATGCCCTGTTTAATTTGTAGTCTAGATGGTTGCTCCAGTTTAGTTTACAGTCCAGAATGACCCCCAGGTATTTAACCTCACTAGACAACTGGAGTTCTGTATTGAACAGCTTAGGTAGGCGATGAAGGCCTAGAGTTCGTTTATGGGTGAATAAGATTAATTCGGTTTTAGTGGGGTTTACCGACAAATCATACTCCCTGCACCATCGCTCCACGATGCGTAGCGCTTGCTGGGTGAGGTTACAGATGGTTCCTGTTACCTTCCCAGGCACGAGGATTGCGAGGTCGTCTGCATAGCCTATTGTGTAATAACGGTGAGCGTTGAGTTGTGTGATGAGGTCATTGATCACTAAATTCCAGAGGAGAGGTGATAGCACGCCGCCCTGTGGACAGCCTCTGGCTATTAAGGCTACCTGCTGGTCTTCCTCAAGGCGAACCACACGTTTGCTTAGCATATTTGTAATCCAATCAATAAGTACCTGCTGTACCCCATGTCTGGAGAGTGCGGCGCTTATGCTGGAGAAGTTTGTTTTGTCGAAGGCTCCTTCGATGTCTATGAACGTACCCAGGCAGGAACCCTTTTGGTTAATCGATTCTTCAATCACGGTGACTACCTGGTGAAGAGCGGATTCGGTCGACTTACCAGCGCTGTACGCGTGTTGGTTGCCATGCAGTGGTACTGTTTTTAGAGCGCCGTCTCGTAGCTCCCTTTCACACACTCTCTCCATTGTTTTCAACAAAAAGGAGGTCAAGCTGATTGGGCGGTATGATCTTGCGTTCGTGTAGTCACTCTTACCTGGCTTTGGGATAAATATGACTTTCACTTCCCTCCATACCTTTGGAACGTATCTAAATGCCAGGCACGCTCTCATTAGGGGCACCAGTCTCGTCACAACAGAGTTGCCCCCCCATTGAAGTAAGGCCGGGAAGACTCCGTCGGGACCTGGCGCCTTAAAAGGTTGGAAGCTTCGGATGGCCCACTGGAGTTTCTCCAGCGTGATCATCTTGCGAGCGTATTGCCAATCTTCGTCCGATGGCGTTCGGGTTACGTCCGTCCATTCGGTTACCTGTGCGAGGACGCTACCTGGGAAGTGTGTTTCGATTAGGATGCGCCTCGTTTCTTCCGGTGATGTGGACAGTGTGTTGTCCGGTTTACGAAGTGAATCTGGCCCAGAAGTGGTCTGCTGTGCCAGTATCTTCCTTACCCTGTTTGCTTGTTGGCATGATTCAATTTCACCACAGAATTTTCGCCACCCAGTGGTTCGTCTGAATCTGATGCTTTTTTTGTAGGCGGATTTGGCGGCATAGTAAACTTCCCAGTCATCCTCCCTACATGTATTCATGGCTCTATTAAATGCCTTTCTTACCTTCTTGCGTTTGCGCTCCAGATCCGCGCCCCACCAGGGCTGTTTACCCGGTGTGTCGCGCGGTATGGTTTCTGGGCATGCAGAGTGGTAGCTGCTGATCAGTGATTCGGTGAGCTGGCCTACATACGCGTCTATTTGATTCGCGTCAACCAGTGTCACCAGGTCGCTTGTGTGTACAAGCCTTGTAACAAGGCTGCGTGTGTATGCCACTCTATCCGTATTTCGCGGGTTACGTCGTGGAAGTCTAGGAGTAACACAGACCTGGATGTCGAAACGGATCCACCTATGGTCAGAACAAGAAGCCTCGTCAGATACCTGCCACCCATTGATGAGTTCCGCTGCACCCTCCGTTGCCAGTGTTAGGTCAATGATTGTTCGACTGCGTTTGGTTACGAAAGTTGGTTCGGAGCCTGTATTCAGAAGGGATAGGTTAGTTGTGAACAAAAATTCTACTAAAGCCTTACCCCGTTCGTTTTGTGTATCCATGCCCCATAAGGGGTGATGTGCATTAGCGTCAGTCCCGATGACGACCTCATCCCCCCTGCATTCACAGTGGGTCACGAGGCGGGCCAGTTCCCGAGGGGGCGGTGCCTCCGCCTCAGGCATGTAAGCCGAGACAAAGACGATCGCTTTCTCCGCTTGCCCCTGCTGTATGGTCATCTTTGCTGCAGAGACATCTCTGCAACAAAAGTCGTATAAGAACTGTGTTTTAACATTACCTGTGACGTAGATGCACGCCCTCGGTTTGTCATGGTTCGTGTTAACAAGAAGCTTACCTCCGAGATTGGAGAGTCCTTGTACGTGGCCTCCTCTGACCCACGGCTCCTGGATCAGGGCAATGGCCGTATGTTGAACCTCCAGCCACTTGCGAAGTTGAGCCGTCGCGGTCTGGCTGTGGTGGAGGTTCGCCTGCACGACTTTACAGTTGGACGAATTGGGAGCCATCTTTGACGGAACCCTCGTCGTCCACCCCCAGTCGTAGCCCGGCTAGCAAGTCGTCGAAGTCACCCCCACCCGGGAGAGAGGCTGGCGACAGTGTGATGTCATCCAACTCCCCTCCCGATGCAAGGACGGCGTCCACATTGGCTGGTTCTGCTTTAGTAGCTGGGTCCGCCGTGGTTGTAGCCGGGTTGTCTTGCGCACCTAGTGGTGGTGCGGTTTGGTCCCATCCTGGAGGGATGTCGGTATACCTACCATTTGCGCCCTGATACTTGATGTATACCGACCCTAGACCAATTGAGAGTCGGCGATCATGCACCATCAGGATCGGTACCTGCTCCTCCGGAATGGCCAGCACCACGAACCAGCATGCTGCTTGTTTTTCGGCGTGCAGAAGAACCCACCTCCTGACGTCGACCCACTGGTTCTGGAACCAGAGGGCTCGCCCGATGTAGGTCGGGTCCTTGTACAGATCCATGTCGTCAGGGATTGCAATACCGCAACGCACGCGTTTCTCGATCTCCGATTGACTCTTGACGACTAGCGAGGTGCTAGCCGGGAGAGTCAGCCCCGAGACTGTCTTCCTCAGCCATTCCAAGGTGTGGTCGTTGCCGCACCACAGTTTGAGGACACCTCCGGCGAAGACGGGCTTAGCGTGAAAGGTAAGCCCTGGAGCGCCCTGTGAAGAGGCGAAGGCCGCAAGCATTAACTGCTCGTGAATCGCCGCTAAAACCTGTTTGGATACTTCCTGGCTGATGAATCCCGTCCGTCCACAGGTAATCGCGACGTTAAGAGACTCGCTAGCAGCCTGGGCGTAGCTTTTGGTGTCAATCCGTTTGGACTGATCAAGACACGGCCGCTTATGCTTACCCCGAGGTGTTAAACTCTCGTTGAGAGCTCGCTTAGCCGCTACCTGATCGTTCCCTGCGGATTGGTGTTTTTTGGTAGCTACCTCGCCTGAACCTCCTGCGGAATTAAGTTGCGGTTGGGTGGGCTTGGGTCGGCTATTGCCGGCTTCATCCTGAGACCGCTTCCCCGCAGAGAAGCTGAGCTTACCTGGCTTGGTCGTATTGGCCGAGCTAGTAGATGCTACCTGTTTATTGGGAGGGGTGATTTTACTCTTGTGTGCCCTCCTGCGTTCCTGACGCCGCTCCTTACGCGTCAGCCTTTCCCTCCTCTTGCCCTCGTCGATGGGAGCTTTCTGGCCTGAAGGGCCTATGCCTGGGCGAAGGGTTTGTTGAGTAGATTTACCCTTGCCCTTGCCTTTGCGCGTAGCTATCCGCCAGTTGCAGCTGAAGTCGTCACTAGCGCTGGCGGCCGTCCCCGTTTGACCGGATGTGACCGCCTCAGAGGCTGTGGCTTGAGGAGCCACATTGGGAGGTGAAGGTTGTTTGGCAAGGCTAGTTCCGGCTGTGACGTTAGTCGACACCGTTTTCGCCTTGGCGTAAAAAGGTTCGGTACTGGTCCCTTGCAGCTCCGAAGTCCTTTGTTTACGTAGGGACTTAGATTTGGTCCTTGCTGCGGTTTTCGCCACGGCAGGACCGACACCCGCGCTGGGGCCCGCAGCAGATGCCGCAGGATTACCAGGGGCCAAGTGTCAAAGGCACCTCGCTTCGGAGTATTGTCAGCTTCCGCCGACTCCACTCCTGCAGTATTTTCTGGCCTTAAATCCATGAAAATTTGAAGAAAAGTTTCGTCTATCTGGCTCCCACCCTCCATGGAGCCCGCACCTGGGAACGTCGCACTAAAAGAGTTTGACGTTAGGACTACCAGATAGATATAGGTGCGCAAGGCTGGTTTACAGTGCGACATCGGGTGCTTGATCAGGTCGGCGTAGGGGGTTGAAAAGGCCTCCCCCCACGAACTGATCAACCGTCACTTACACCGTCAGCATGACCTTTACCTACTGCTTCGGCCACCCGAGGGCGACCTCCGCAGACCCCACGCACCTCGCCTGTGGCCCTCTGACGGGACACAATGGCCATTTCCCTACCCTTGGCTAGGGGGTAGGGCCACCGTTTTGCCTGAAATCCAGACCAAAGAGGGCGTGTTGCCTCACGGACACATTACTGCCAGCGCCGATCGGCTCAACCCCCCAGGACTCCTTCATCCCTGCTCACGGCGATCAACTGCGCAGGTCCTAGCGCAGGTGACTAACTTCTCCTACTCGCCATCAGCATGTTGTGACAGCTGAGCCCGCAACCACCTCGTCACAGAGGGGTCACAGTAAGGGAGGTAGAGTAGAAAACCCGCCACTCTAACGGGTCGCCCGGTGGTTTCGGTTACGTCTATTTCTTAAGGAATTAGACCAAAAACGGGGTGGCAACCTCGTGAAGGTAAATCCGCCGGACTTGCCCTGAGGATCTACACGACTGATGCGCTCTCCCTCAGGACCACGCCACCCTCCCCTCTCTGAAGGAGGGGGGAGGGTAGGCCTGCATCTATACTACCAAGCAAAGCAAAGCAAAGCGTGTCGTTGTGCAACCGCAAAAGCATATATACAGACCCTCCCCAAATTGAATTGATTCCGATTATTGTTTGTGATTTGGGGAACGATGTTGCGGTGTAAATTGTTACCTGAATGAATGTTAAACACATGGTCTTCATTAAAAACTCTTCTTACTTCGTGGGGCAACAAGTATGTGTAATCTTAAGTATATAAAATATTAAGTTTAATGAATTATTATTTATAATTTATTAAACTTAATATTTTATTTATTTATAATAAATATAATAATTTATTTTAACAATTATGTAGCTACACCACCTAACCTATAAATCAATGTCATCATTGTTTTTATTTTTAAACGAAAACCGTAAGTTGTACAGGTTTCAGGACAAATGTTTAGTTATCAGTAATAAATATACAACAAGATGCTTCATATTGCATGCTTGTTAATGACTTTTATTGAGTGGGGCAAAAGTGTATAGAGTGGCTGGCATTTTCCTTTTCATAAGACTGGTATGCCTATTTCCTATGACATCTAGAATCATAGCTACTCTTAATTCATCCTTATACAATTTGTCTTCTGATTGCCCGAGGAAGATCAAGATCACCAGACTCATCTGAGTATATACGAGATGAGGAGTCTGGTAACCTTAACAAGAGAATCCTGTGGCTCCAACAACTCCTGAGGCTCCGACTAAACCAAATTCACCAGGACTCTCAGATAGAATGACACCTGATCTTTCTTTTGAAATATTGAATCAGAGACATAGAACTCAGAAGAAAAGAGTCTATTCAGATGACTCTAAAGCCTCTGCAGATTCACCACAGAAAAAATGGCCGAAAAATTTCTTATGGGACGGTTCTAACGAGGATAATAATTATGTTTTAATATTCTGTTCTTTATATGTCCATAAAAGTATAATGTCTGTTCTGTGGACAAATTTTGAATATTTTTGGTACAGAATCGGTAAAGATTTTTTACTATAACTTTTTAGGGTTTAAGAGAACCCCATTTTAAGATTTTTGTTGCATTGTTTCTATTCTTGTTCATATTGATATGATTATTTAGGCCAATTTTTGTTATTCTGTAGACAGCACAATATCTTCTGTAGACGTAAAAAAACTAATAACGCGATATATGCCTAAAATATCCAAGACTGATCTTCTGAACTTTAAATAAATAAAACATTTCAAAAAAATCGCAGAGTTTTATTAAGTACTTAGACATACCGATTTTTTCGGGCACGCCGCAATTGCGGCGGTAAGACCCCTCTTTGAGGAGTGGCTAGATCGGCGTCACGGCGTCCTGACCTACCGCATGACGCAGGTCCTCACCGGACACGGAAGTTTCGGGAGGTACCTGTGTCTGATGGGAAAGGAGGAAACGTCTGGGTGTCACCACTGCGAGGGTCGCCCTGAGGACACCGTAGAGCACACGGTGCAAGACTGCCCCGCCTGGGCAGAGCACCGACGTGTCCTCACGGCGGCGATAGGCGGAGACCTCTCGCGCCCGGCATTGGTCGAGGCCATGCTGCGGGGCGAGAGGGAGTGCGAGAAGCAGTCATGCTTCCGAAGGAGGAGGCGGGCCGCGAGAGGGAGAGGATGGCGTCCTCCCTCCAGCCCAGCCGCAGTGGTAGACGTCCACGGCGTCGGACGTCGGCCGACGATCTCCGGCCACCGTAGGCGCGGGCATGAGGACAGCGAGTAAAGGGCAACTCGCTGTCCGACCATGGACCAAAACGGGTTAAATTTACATATAAATTAATGAAAAAAAAACATAAAAGAAACCGTACAAAAATTTTATAGCACGCAGATTTTTCTTCCTCCTGAAAAGTTACTCCTTTTTCACTTACGAGGTTTTCACTCTAAGGCGTCGATATGTACGACTACTATGTTTACCACTAGGTAAAAATTTTTCATCGTGCAGATTTTTTCTATACTTTTGAAGCTAGCCAGGTGCCTAAGTCGAATTTTACAAGTACTGTTTGTTTTTTTTTAGTTTAACCTAACTTGATGCTTGTTACTGTTCAAAAACACTTTTAGATACACAAACAGGCTATTACAAATGTCTAGCTGCAGGGGATCCTTGTGACCACTTGGTGATACGGGTTCAAAAGAAACCTGTTTCAAAGTTATGAAGCATAAGTATTTAGAACAAATAAATTATTATATTTTTATTATTAGCGAAAACCGAGTAACAATAAAATTACATCATAGTCCCCCACAATGGGCACGCCACAATAGCGGCGGTAAGTCCCCTCTTTGAGGAATGGCTAACGAGGCGTCATGGCGTCCTTAACTTCCGCCTGACGTAGGTGCTCAATAGGACACGGTTGTTTCGGGAGCTACTGGTGTCGGATTCGGCGGGAGGAAACGCCCTGGGGTCCTCTGGGGGCCACTGCGAAGATCAGCCTGAGGACACGGTGGAGCACACAGTGGAGGTTTGCCCTGCTTGGGCAGAACTCCACCGTGTCTTTAAGTTAAAAGTGAATAGGTTGCTTCTAGGTAAGCGATGAAACACGCTTACCTAGAAGCAACCTATTCACTTCGACCACATCTTCGCTTACCGTAAGGTAAGATAGTGGTCAAACGCAAGCCGCAAAGAAAGTCAAAATTGCACACAATGGTGTGAAATGTGCGGAATGAATAATGAAGGGTGGATTGTGGAGAGATAAGATAATGTGTGATTGCCAAAATTGTGACGACGAAGATGATCAAAATGTGCTTACCATAATTATGATATTCATTTTTTATTTATAAAATCTTATCTTAACTGAATAAGCTAACATCTGTCAAACTGTAAAGTAGTTTGTCGGCAGTACGTCCTCGTGAAACTTGCATGTGGTCAAACTTCATAAGAAAAGTTATGATTTATTTAGTAAACATCCACACTGACGAAAGTTGTAGACCGCATTTCAGGGAACAAGAAATTCTTACTCTAGTATCACTTTATATTCTAGAAAACTGTAATTTTGTACAACAGACCCCACACTTTTAAGAGACAAGCACCTAAACCAGAACAACTATCTGAAAGCCATTAAACATAATTTCCGTGCGGGAATCGAACTCACAAAATGCAGCGTAACCAGTCATGTCCTGAACTACGGCACCAACCTCGTCGTCTTAATATGATTGTAGGTTGTACGAGTTTAATTTTTTAGTCCATTGTTTGTACGTAGGTACTTACCTACTACAAAACTTTTGTATTTAGCTCCACCGATCGAGCTACGTTTGTAGCGGTCGATACGTACTATGGGTGATCATTAATTTCCAAGTCCCTCAAATCTCACCGGTAGATCATTGATACCCGGTACGAGTAGTCCAAATCTTTAGAGAATGACAATCAGTCCACTCATCTATAAAGACAGTCAATCACTGCAACGCCCTAAGCCGAGGTCTGTACCCCACAGGGGATGCCCTTAACATGGAGTCCCTCAGGGATCTGTTCTAGGCCCAATTTTCTTCATTACTTTCCTTGGTGATTTAATTGAGTACATAATAGTACATTATGGTACAAGTGTGTAATGTTGGTGATTACCGCTGAGGCGCCATTGAGACCCGAGCCGTTAGGTGAGGGTCTTAAGAGAGCCGAGGACGGTAATCATCAATACACACGTGTATCAAGCGACGTTTTTCAACACACTTGTGAAGAAAATAACTATAATTTCTGTTGAAAACGAGTTGTGAATTTTTTTTCGCAATGGTGGGAAAAATTAATCAGTTTTCCTATGCGCGCGCATCTAACAGATCGGCCATAGACCAAAAGAATTAGGTTTCTTTTTTTTTTGCTTTTCTCGGATAGCGTTTTAGCCACGTACAAAATGGGTAATTCAAAGTTTTCTTTATCACAGAAAAAACAAAAGTACAGTAGTATATTTGAGTGAAAGTTGTATTTATTAAAAACGTACAAGTTGAAATTTATCGATTTAAGACGCAATATAATCCCGTTGACCTTGCTCAAACGGGCGCACTCACAGACACATCACAGAGAATGCCCCGCGCACCCCCTCATTTGAGGGGGAGAAGCAGATGAAGTGGGACACGAGTAGTCCCGCCTACTGCGGGGTGCACCGCGCGAATTTCGTCGATGCGTGTTTTTCATTACATTTAACATCGTAATTTCGCGGCTGGTTTACAGAGCTCGAGCGGTCCAGTGTGTCATCGTTCGGGTTTCGCGCCGCGTTTCCGCGGCGATCACCAAGATCGAATCTCGTTCGCGGTATAGCTTTTTGTTGTCTTATTTATTAAATATTATGTATTTATAGATATTTACATATTTTCGTGTTGGTGTTATTTTAAAATATGTGCATAGTTTTGTTCTCTAATTTTTTATTTAATTCATTAGGTTATCAAAAAAATTTTTAGCAAAAAAATAGAACCGATTTCCATATAAAACACTACAAAGGCAAAAATAACTTTAATTTCGGTAGTCGGTGTCATTTGTTTTGTAGTTTCTTTTATATTTTTACACCGCCTTCCGAAAAAAAAGTTATTTTTGCCTTTGTAGTGTTTTTATATGGAAGTCGGTTCTATTTTTTTGCTAAAAATTTTTTGTCACGCTTTTTAGTGGGATTGTTTGTAATTTATCTAGTTACAAAACCCAAAATGTCAACTACTTATCATCTTTTACAAAATATTGCTTTTCCTGGTGCAGAGCTGTTAATTTTTGAGGAGTTCTCCTGGTACATCACCATCAGCTCTACATCACCATATGCATTGTGATGAGCATAAAGTGCTTAACATCCGTACTCAAGTAATCGAATCGCAATCCACGAAATACTTATTATTGAGTAGTTTCAGTGGCCATCTGTGGTCTTCATCATCAGTTCAACTTCCCCAAATAGTAATTTTCAAAAGCAACTGCTCAAGGTACTATAAGAAATACCCAAAACGCTATAGGTGTGCCTATAATATTTGAAGAGTTCCCTCGATTTCTCCAGGATCCCAACATCAGATCATGATTTTGTAACAATGGGACCAACTAGAACGTATACCCTTTCAAACGCAAAAAGAATTTTTCAAACCGGTCCAGCCGTCTCTGAGTTATGAGGTAATATACATAAAAAAAAAGTTCAAGACGAATTGAGAACCTCCTCCTTTTTTTTTTGAAGTCGGTTAAACACAATAATTTTTATTCCTATAGATATTTTATTTCAGAATCAAGAATAATATAATGAAAACAAAAACATCCAAAAAGTTTGATGGTGGATTCTGAAGAAAAATAATATACAGGGTGTTACAAAAGAGTTTAAGTAATACCAAAGGAGGTTATTGTACTCATAATTATGAACAAGTTTTACTATGGCACAAGCTCTGAAATCGCAATAAAACAGCTGTTTCAATTATTTTTTTCCAAGTGAATAAACTTTTTGTATAAAATAGCAGTTTATTTTCGTCATTTTTATTTTCGCAATATACGGTTTATAAGAATACAGCGTGTGAAGTGAACATACCTACGGATGCGAGGAGAGACGAATGAAAGGGTGGGATACGGACTGGGTGGATGGATGGACAGGTGAACAAACAGGAAGGATACATAAAAATTAAACAAGCTAATTATTATAATTTTATTTTGTGATTTTTTGACGTCTTTACGCATACGGAGCGCAATGTTAATACACAAATTTTGGAAAAAATTACTCAAGTCACAAATCTTCAAAATTTAGTTTTCTACTACAACAAGTTTTGTTTTTAGGCATCCAAAACAAATACTGCCTTGTATGTGCTCGTGCAGAGAAAAAACAAACTGCTGCACCGGAACAGTTTGCTTTCATTCCATTTCGCTTTTGTCTTTTTTGTCACTTTTATCTCTATCTGTATTTTCATCTCTATTTTGTACGTATGGTTCACGAATTTTCATATTTCTTGAAATTCGGGGATCAAGTATCTCAGGTAAAATACAGTCTAAATAGAACTTTTTCAATTTTTCTTTCTATTCTCTTTCCCAAAATGTATCATCTCTTTGAATGATTTCCGTCTTCAGCTTTTCTTTTTCATTCTCCCATACGGCAAACAAACAATATTTTTTTTTGGGTTACGTGTAGCTGTCCTTGAACTTGGTAATACCAAGCATGTTTTTTGTTGATGGCTAGTTCACTAGTTTTTGTTTTTTGCCAGAAGTTTACTTTTTTATTTTCAATTGCTGCTGCTAGGCCCATTTTGTGGGCTGTCAAAGGACACTTTACTTCAACAACAGTATTTTCTCCAATTAATCCATCAGGCGTTGCACCCAAGAAACATAGTTCTTGGTCTATAAATAAACCACAGGGTCTAATCGTATTGCGCTCTTGTACAGCCAATTGTGCAAGTGCGATTTTTTCATTCAATTGGCCATGTCTAATAGATTCCACGTGGTCAATTTTGTTCCGATAAAGAATATCTTTGACTAAATTAGCACATGGTGTATTAATACGCCTTTTTATAAGTCTGCCGAAATTGGATGCAGTCAATAACGATCTTCTCATCTCTAGCCATTCTCCACTATCACTTTGTAAAACAGTTTTTCTTTCAATTGTTGCTCGTTCCAAATCAGACTTTTTAATTTTTTTCATAAACTCGTTTTTCAGTTTATCCAGTATTTCTACCGGCATATCGGGCTTTTCACAGGACTGGCCATAATCCTTATCGTCTTGTTTTTTACTGAAAACAAGCCTTCTTTTTCTTTTTATATATCTTTTACTAAGGAGTTTTTGTTTCTTCTTTCTTTCTTCCCACAGTTTCAGTTTGCCTCTTGGGCTCTTATTGGTAATTTTTTTATAAAGCTTCGAAAGTGCATTTTCTTCATTGAACGACACTGCTGACGCAATGCATCGCGTCTGATATGAGTTTTTGAGGGAAAAATAAAAATAAATCTTTTTCCTCCTACATATTTTGCTATTATGCTATGATAGCGTTCTACAACGTTACTGTCCACGTCATGAAGTAAACTTCGAGCATGGCCAGCAATACTTTGTATCATTATACTAATTCTCTGCCACAGAGAACTTAGCTGAAAGTCACTTGGAACATCATTTTGCTCCAAATCTCCCGTTTTTTTGCAGAAATGTGTTTTGCATTCAAGGTGGTTTCCAAAAGCGTGATGATGTGCTTGTAAAATGTCCTCAAATAATTTTTGCTCTTCTGGGCAGGGATCATTTTTATTTTTTTGTATTGCTTTGGTTATGCAGGATCTCATGCTCAAAACTCGCGATATGGTCAATAATTTTCTGTGACTTTTTAAATATTTGGTTTCAGTTTGCAATGTCATCATTTTGTTACAAAAATTCCTCAGTAAATGATTTCTGCATTCTACTTTTTCGACGGTAATATCAAGGTAAGGTCTTGCCTGCAAAATTTTGGAATAAGTACTTGAGTCACCATCAGATATTAGTCGTCCGTAAATCAAACCGTGGGTAGCTAATGACTGCTTAAAACCTTCCACTATAATTTCGCTCTCCATTCCTGTGGACGGACCGGAATAGTTTTTCGAACATAAATGTTCAGGCACTGTTGTTTTTTTCTTTTAGGCACGATCACAATGGTAGCAATATTTATTTCGGACTCCCAAATATAAAAGTTTGCCTGTTTTTCTACCTATGATTGCAGCAGCTGAATATTTTTTTTTGTACGACCTTTTACCGTACACACCATCTGCTATCACATCTATGATAGGCGTACCATTCTTTGTGACCCTGCCTTCTGCTATAGCCATAATTTTCTCTTCCTCAGCTGCTTGATCCATGGACTGTTGTGCCAGTTGCTGCCAGTTTTCTGACAGTAATTTGTGGTTATTTTGGTATGTTTTTTGGGAAATCATTATCAAATTCATGGCTGATGAAAATTCTTGTAGCTGAGAATGACCACAACCAATAGAAATTGCACCAGCTACAGCACATGTTTTTATTGATAAACAATTATCATTGTCGTTAATGATAACAAATTGTTGTTTACACATTTTACATAAAAAAGTAAATTTGGAAGATAAGCCGTGAAGCTTTTCACCAACTAACTCAAGAGAAGATAGCCCGCAGTCTAATAGTCCGTGATTTGAGATCTCACACACATTAAAAAAAAATAGGAAACATTAATAATCCTGCGTCCAATTTGTATGTTCTTTTTAGGAGTATAGTTTTCCGTCTGTAAAAATAAGTGAATACATTTTTTTATACCATAAAACATTGTTTTAACTTAAAATAATTTTAAATAAGTATGTTTTCACGGAATAACTTACTTCTGCACTATAATTTAACCCATCAGTTTCTTGGTTTTCAGGTTGGACATCACAATGACTTTCTTCAGTAGCACTAGCCACCTAAAATTGATTTATACTATTTTTATTTATAAAACTAATTCTACACAACTCGCAAAATTATCTTACTATAACGTGCGGTTGAAGTTTTGAATATTACCTGTGTATTAAAGGATTCTTCTAGTACTTGCTCAGATGAATATGTACTTTTATCAATAACTTCACGACCGTGATCATTCTGTGATGCCACAGTTTCTAATCTAAAAATACAAAAAGTTTGTGGTAATGAAATTCATTACAAATTAAAGCGGGACATTATTTACCATGTTTGTTATTTGTTTCGAGTTTCGATTGTGAAACAACTGAAAAAAATTGGCCAAGTGCAAGTCAGACTCACCCATGAAGGGTTCCGTAGTAACTATAATAATATAATATAACATGTATATTAATTTGACAAAAAAAGACCTTACAAATTTCTTAAAACTAGCTTATTTACACTTTTACAACTACGCCAAATAACTTTGTTTTTCATAGTGTTTGTATGAATCACAAAGTTATATTTGCGGTTTTAGAAAATATGCTGTAATACAAAAACTGCTAACCCGATCTCGTTCAAAGCGATTTTGGTTGAAAGTGTATATCTACAGACATATATTTTTTTAGATTTTTCACTCCATTATTATAGAAGTTAGAGGGGGGGGGGGGGGGGAGGAAGAGACACATTTTACCACTTTGGAAACTATTTACTTTATGAAAAAGTGGTTTTAGAAACTTCAATCTCATTTTTTAAAGACCTGTCTATAGATATCACACACGCATAGGTTTCATGTAAAGAAATATTTTCAGTTTTTAGTTCCATATATGGGGAGCCTTCCATGTATGGGGAGGTTCCATGTATTTTAATTACTTTTAATTTTTTTTTTCTCAAAGTCGGAAAGCGGTTTATCGGAAGACGGACGGACAGACAGAAACAGACAGACAGACAGACAGACATGACGAAACTATAAACAACAAATACAGGGTGGCAGGGACATCTACGCGCAACCGCTTACCATGAATTCAGTACATGATTCTGGACCCCCCTTTTTTTTTTTTTTTGGGGTGAAATTAAGAAAAAGCCGACGAAAACTATCAACGCATTCTGGACCCCCCTGCGTTGATAGTTTTCGTCGGATTTTTCTTAATTTCATAAAATTACGAAAAATCCGACGCAATAACAAAACAGTAAATTCACTTATTTCAAACAGTAATGTAAACAAAACTCGAAAAGGCTACCTGATTAGTAATGTTGATCTCGCAAATTAACCCTAGCAAAACAGCTGATCAGGTAGCTCTTTCGAATTTTATTTACATTGCTGTTTCAAGTGAAACAAGTGAATTTTATATTTTAATTAACAATGATTTTATACAGTTTTCAGTAAAAAAATACTGAAAAATCCTGAAAAATTAAAAAAAAAACAACGAAAAATTCCAACGCAGGGGGTCCAGAATCATGTACCGAATCCCCGGTAAGCGTTTGTGCGTCGATGTCCCTGCCACCCTGTATATTACTTGTGCCAAAATATAGTAGTAAATATCTCGTTTTAAGACAGATTTAGTGACCATGTCAATTTTAAAACTGCGTGAAAATGTCAATTCTAAATTTTCTAGTTCTGTGGTTCAGAAGTTGGTACATTTTAGATTTCATTTTTTAGGGTTCCGCAGCTGAATGGCAAAAAACGGAACCCTTATAGTTTCGATATGTCTGTCCGTCTGTCTGTCTGTCTGTCTGTCTGTCTGTCTGTCCGTCCGTCCGTATGTCACAGCCATTTTATTCCGAAACTATTAAGACTATACATGTGAAACTTAGTAGGTAGATGTATTCTGTAAACCGCTTTCCAATTTTAAGAAAAAAAAATAAAAATATTTAAAATAAAGGGGGGTCCCCCATACATGGAACTAGAAATGAAATTTTTTTTTCATGAAACCTATGTGTGTGTGGTATCTATGGACAGGTCTTTAAAAATGATATGAGTGAAAAATTAAAAAAAAAATAAGTCTGTAGATCTTAATGTAAACTTTGAACCAAAATTAGTTTGAACGAAATCGGTTCAGCAGTTTTTGAGATACAGCATATTTTCTAAAACCGCAAATATAACTTTGTAATTCATACAAACACTATGAAAAACAAAGTTATTTAGCGTAGTTGTAAAAATGTAAATAAGCTAGTTTTAAGAAATTTTTAAGGTTTTTTGGGGTGAAATTAAGAAAAAGCCGACGAAAAATATCAACGCGTTCTGGACCCCCCTGCGTTGATAGTTTTCGTCGGATTTTTCTTAATTTCATAAAATTACGAAAAATCCGACGCAATAACAAAACAGTAAATTCACTTATTTCAAACAGTAATGTAAACAAAACTCGAAAAGGCTACCTGATTAGTAATGTTGATCTCGCAAATTAACCCTAGCAAAACAGCTGATCAGGTAGCTCTTTCGAATTTTATTTACATTGCTGTTTCAAGTGAAACAAGTGAATTTTATATTTTAATTAACAATGATTTTATACAGTTTTCAGTAAAAAAATACTGAAAAATCCTGAAAAATTAAAAAAAAAACAACGAAAAATTCCAACGCAGGGGGTCCAGAATCATGTACCGAATCCCTGGTAAGCGTTTGTGCGTCGATGTCCCTGCCACCCTGTATATTACTTGTGCCAAAATATAGTAGTAAATATCTCGTTTTAAGACAGATTTAGTGACCATGTCAATTTTAAAACTGCGTGAAAATGTCAATTCTAAATTTTCTAGTTCTGTGGTTCAGAAGTTGGTACATTTTAGATTTCATTTTTTAGGGTTCCGCAGCTGAATGGCAAAAAACGGAACCCTTATAGTTTCGATATGTCTGTCCGTCTGTCTGTCTGTCTGTCTGTCTGTCTGTCTGTCCGTCCGTCCGTATGTCACAGCCATTTTATTCCGAAACTATTAAGACTATACATGTGAAACTTAGTAGGTAGATGTATTCTGTAAACCGCTTTCCAATTTTAAGAAAAAAAAATAAAAATATTTAAAATAAAGGGGGGTCCCCCATACATGGAACTAGAAATGAAATTTTTTTTTCATGAAACCTATGTGTGTGTGGTATCTATGGACAGGTCTTTAAAAATGATATGAGTGAAAAATTAAAAAAAAAATAAGTCTGTAGATCTTAATGTAAACTTTGAACCAAAATTAGTTTGAACGAAATCGGTTCAGCAGTTTTTGAGATACAGCATATTTTCTAAAACCGCAAATATAACTTTGTAATTCATACAAACACTATGAAAAACAAAGTTATTTAGCGTAGTTGTAAAAATGTAAATAAGCTAGTTTTAAGAAATTTTTAAGGTTTTTTGGGGTGAAATTAAGAAAAAGCCGACGAAAAATATCAACGCATTCTGGACCCCCCTGCGTTGATAGTTTTCGTCGGATTTTTCTTAATTTCATAAAATTACGAAAAATCCGACGCAATAACAAAACAGTAAATTCACTTATTTCAAACAGTAATGTAAACAAAACTCGAAAAGGCTACCTGATTAGTAATGTTGATCTCGCAAATTAACCCTAGCAAAACAGCTGATCAGGTAGCTCTTTCGAATTTTATTTACATTGCTGTTTCAAGTGAAACAAGTGAATTTTATATTTTAATTAACAATGATTTTATACAGTTTTCAGTAAAAAAATACTGAAAAATCCTGAAAAATTAAAAAAAAAACAACGAAAAATTCCAACGCAGGGGGTCCAGAATCATGTACCGAATCCCTGGTAAGCGTTTGTGCGTCGATGTCCCTGCCACCCTGTATATTACTTGTGCCAAAATATAGTAGTAAATATCACGTTTTAAGACAGATTTAGTGACCATGTCAATTTTAAAACTGCGTGAAAATGTCAATTCTAAATTTTCTAGTTCTGTGGTTCAGAAGTTAGTACATTTTAGATTTCATTTTTTAGGGTTCCGCAGCTGAATGGCAAAAAACGGAACCCTTATAGTTTCGATATGTCTGTCCGTCTGTCTGTCTGTCTGTCTGTCTGTCTGTCCGTCCGTCCGTATGTCACAGCCATTTTATTCCGAAACTATTAAGACTATACATGTGAAACTTAGTAGGTAGATGTATTCTGTAAACCGCTTTCCAATTTTAAGAAAAAAAAATAAAAATATTTAAAATAAAGGGGGGTCCCTCATACATGGAACTAGAAATGAAATTTTTTTCATGAAACCTATGTGTGTGTGGTATCTATGGACAGGTCTTTAAAAATGATATGAGGGTTTCTATGACCGCTTTTTCATAAAGTCAATCGTTTAAAAGATATAAGCTTCCAAAGTGGTAAAATGTGTGTCCCCCCTCTAACTTCTATAATAATGGAGTGAAAAATTTAAAAAAAAATAAGTCTGTAGATCTTAATGTAAACTTTGAACCAAAATTAGTTTGAACGAAATCGGTTCAGCAGTTTTTGAGATACAGCATATTTTCTAAAACCGCAAATATAACTTTGTAATTCATACAAACACTATGAAAAACAAAGTTATTTAGCGTAGTTGTAAAAATGTAAATAAGCTAGTTTTAAGAAATTTTTAAGGTTTTTTTTATTCGTCAAATAAATATACATATTATATTATATTATTATAGTTACTACGGAACCCTTCATGGGCGAGTCTGACTCGCACTTGGCCAATTTTTTGTATTCATTTCGTAAAATTGTTGAGCTACAAATAAAAGATTAGGCAACTAACATTCATAGTTAGGTACATACCTATTCTCTTACTTAGTTATGTATGACAATAAGCAACATCTGAATTTTCAGATCAATTAGATATTTTGTCACGCACATTACTGCCCATATCAATAAACCGCGGTCTAGAAAAAAAATGTTTCTTACTTTGTTTTATTCTTTATTATAGCCTAGATAATGTGTCGATACTTACTCATTGAAAATAACTTCGGCGTTGACATTTTCGACTTTCTTTCTCCTATAAAAAATGAAAATGTTTCTTTTTTTATTCAACAAAATATTTACAATAATATCTAAATTAATATAAAAGTACTTTCAATAAAATAGAAGTGACAAAAAGACAAAATAAGACCCTAGGTTTGATCCAGAACACTGGCGGTTGCCAATCCGATTCACTACTATACACGCTAATAGAACTAAGGAATTGTAATGAAATAACTGACCGTATCCGAGTAAAATATAGTGCTCAATACTGAGACGGTTCCAATAATGTGTCATAATATTTTAGAAATAATTTACTAATCTAAAATATTCTTACCTTTTAACATCGTTCATATGTACGGCGTTTGATTTATATGAACGTTTCTTAGTCTTTTTAACTGGCTTCACTTTATTTCCCATATTTATAAAATAAAATTGAAATCAAGTTACGCTATTTTAACCTAAAGTATTTTATATTTACAAGAAAGAAGATTATTTATAGAAAATTGATATAAAAATGAATTTATAAATAAAATAATGAATTTACAGACGAAACTTTACTTTTTTTTTTTTTAGGTAGGGCCACTCGTAGTTTAGCTCTCTAAGGCTAATGTACTACTTAACCGGTCTTTACGAAACTTTACAATAACTACAAACAATTCCAAGTCGAAATAAATTGGCGAGAAAAGCGACACGTCCATATAGCAACAGGCGTTGGCCGGCACTGTCGGTACACAGGCGTTTACGCACACATGCGTACGTATTATATTGCGAAATAATAATACGCGATTAACAGAAAATGTATTGATTGGATTAAAAAAATAAAACACTATTTCGTTAGTTTGTTTCTTGTTGAATAATTTGTCAAAAAATCAGAATGATCGTATGTATTTTAATATGGTTTTTATTCGTTAAAAGATTTTTTTAGAGGTATCTTTGTGATTTTTTTCTATGAATTAAAATTTGTTGTATTATGTTTTCAACACCCTACTTAACTAGATTATATCCTGAAGAATATCATATATTTTTCTGATTGTGTTAACTGCAGTGAATCATATACTTTAACGCATTATAAAACTCGCGTTTAAACCTATTTTCGCGTCTGGAGGAGCCTTAAATACGAAGTTGCATGAAACTAGCAAGCAATAGGTAGGTACATTAATTTATTTGTACTATTGAACACGATCTCTTTTGTTTCGAAACTTTTTTAAAAACAAAGCAACTCAACCAATTTAAAAAAAAAACCTATAACTCACTTGTGAATAATAGTAAAGGAAAAGTCACAGCTTGATTACAGGTGTCATTATGTGCCTAATTGCGGTGAAATTAGAGCCATTTTATGAGCAAGTGTGTTGAAAAAAAAACATTTTACAGACATTAGATTTGTTATTTTTGCGTATAACACTAATGCAATACTGTCCGCAAATAACTTAAATTATTTAGAACTTAAAATGAATATGTTACTAAAAGCTGGTTTGCTACAAACAATCTTAAGCTCAATTTAAGTAAAACAAAATGAAAATAAAACAAATCTATTAAAGTCAAACGTTCGGAACAACGCTAGTCTTGAGGTTTTGTCATGTGGTAACAAGGTTGAAGTAGTTGAAATGTAAATATGTAAAATTTTTAGGTGTTCATATTGATGCATTATTAAACTGGAAGGTTGAGACATCGTCTGTAACTAAGTATTTTACCTCAGCATGCTATGCAATCAGAAGCTTGAGGGAAGAACTGACCTTGGCCCAGCTTAGGATGGTTAACTTTGCCTTGGTTGAGTCTAGGCGTAGATACAATATTGAGTTTTGGGGCAACAGTTATAAGTACAATATCCACTCGGCATTTGTCATTCACTCTCCGCCCGACGCTCGCCCGAGACGGTCGTGCCGCTCTGCGCTCCCGATCGTTCTGTGTTTGTGTCATCGCTTCGGCGCGCTCGCCGTGACGTCATTCGTAGTCGCCGACTACAGCTCCCGATCCGGAACCGCCTTTTTCAAGGCAGTGAAGGATATTTTGTTTCTATAACAGAGTATCGTCAAAAACAATTTGGTTTGGCCCCTTCAGGGTAAAACCACAGTTTCGTGGTCCTTGGTTGGAAACCTCACGGTGTCAACAATACCAAGGGGGTGCTGACCCGACGCACCCGCTGATCCCCTTCAGGGTGAAGCAGTCAATTGGAGTCGAGTGCTAGGTTTTGGCCTTGGGGGATCTCCTAGTCAAACCTAGTTACTGAGTTTCCCTTTCAGCTACACACCTAGTGTCGGTTGGGTGTGTCTACCCCTTCGCACTAGACCCAATAGGGCCCGGTTCGCACAATAAGACTGGCGACCGGTTACAAGCTTAGGGCTCACCAATAGGTACACACCTCCCAGTCTCCACCCGACTGGGAGGCTCACACATCCCCGGACCCATCCATCCGGGGAGTTAGGCCAGTTAGGCTTTAAATAGGCCCCCCGCGGGAGAGAAATCTCCAAAATTCCCCGATAGATATTTTTTAATCCCTCGTCATGGAGGACGCCTTGCAAAAGGCGCACCTCTTGGACGAGCTAAGAAAGGACCCCGACTTTTGCGCCAGATATGGCGGAAAGCTCGCTGCTTTGCAGCGAAATATTTCCCTGGCTACTAAAGCCAAAGTCACTGATTTTAGCGACGTGCTCGATAGCCCGCTATCTCCCCCGCTCGCGGATCAAGGCCCTCCGGTTGGCTCATTCACCGAAAAGTTTATTGTTTCGGACCCCATTGTTCATCGAACAATGAAAAACTCCGAAACTAATAGCCCCTTACCGCCGCCGCCCGCTGACAAAGACGTACCGACCACTCGATTCCCAGACCCAGCTATTGTTGCCGGCCCACTCTCTAATCTCATTGTTCATAGAACAATGGACGCCGCGCAGGTGTGCGCTGCACCTGAATTTTACGATATGGACACGTCGGCGCCATTATCTAACCCACCCTCCGACCAAGACGAAGCCTCTTCTTGCTCTTCGTCCTCCGAAGACGACTTTCAAATCGTCACCGGAGGCAAGAGGAAGAAAGGGAGAACCTCCCAGGCCAGCAAGGCCAAAAAGACCACCGCGTCGCCCCCGTCCCCAACTCAAACGCCCGTACGACCCGTTAGCCCCGTCCCAACTACCTCTGCTCACGCGCAGAATAGTCGTCCCTCCAGCCCGATAGCCCAAACTTCCTCAGCCCAAAGGAAGGAACGCCCTCCGCCCCCCTTTTACATCCAGGACAAGGGTAAATGGACTGACGTGTCCAAGATGTGTGTTGATCGAAAGATCAACTACACAAACGCCCGTGCCTGCCAAAATGGCATTAAAGTCACCGTCCCTACGTCGAACGACTATAGGGAACTATATCGCGCCCTCCGTGAAAGGAATATTTCCTTTCACACTTTCTCCTTCCCCGAGGACACGCCCACTCGTGTTATTATTAAACGTGTCCCTAAAGAAATCCTAGTACAGGATATTAAAGACGACCTTGCCGATCAAGGTATACCAGTAATCGCCGTCCATCGCTTACATAAAGCGAGAGGCGGTGAATTGTACGACATGGTTCTTGTCATTTGTGAACCAACCGAAGGCCATCACCCGATTTTCTAGATTAAGTCTATTTGCTCCCTATCCGGTATCTCAATTGAAAAGCCCTACAAAACCGCAACAGTGGGACAATGCCACCGTTGCCAACTGTATGGCCATGCGCAGAGCAACTGCTATGCGACTCCCAGATGCGTCAAGTGTCTGGGCGAGCACAGCACTGCGGACTGCCCTCGGCCCAAAGACCGAACCCTCTGTTCGGAACCACCCAGCTGCGTTCTCTGCGGCCAGACCGGTTACCCGGCAAACTACCGCGGCTGTCCCAAAGCCCCCAAACTCGCTCCTAAATTAGCGAAGCGCGCCAACGCCCGCCAACAAAGAGAGGCACCTTCCTCTCAAATACCCCAACGTCTCGCTCCTCAGAGACCATCCCCGTGGAACAGGCTAAACCACGAAAAAGCCTTTCCCTCCTTGGCCCCTGCCAAACCTTTGCAGGCACTGATGGATTTACCCATCGCAGCGCAGATCCTGCCTATAGCCGTGGCTCCAGAGGCCACAACCAGTCCCAGACCCGCGCCTCAAACTACTGCTGCTCCTGCAGCCAAACAACCGCCCAAACCCTCACCCGTCGGGAACGGCGAGTCTTGCGCCCAGACTCTACTGCGCCACTATAAAATATTTATGACCCGCCAAGCCAGGTCTCTCCGCGATGCCCTTCTGGCTGCCGAGCAGCAAAATAACGGCAAAATTACGACGGAAATGTACAGCCAAATATTCAGCACACACAGTGATGTTGTGCTAGGCCTCGACCAGATGGATGCGATGGACTGATCCAATGGATTCCCAACGCACAAACAACTCTAGGCCTCGATCCCTCAAAATAGGTTTTTTCAACGCCAATGGCATTTTCAACCAACGCGACGAAATAACTAAATTCCTCCGCGACCACCAATTAGACGTCCTCCTTATACAGGAGACCCTTTTGAAACCCCACCGCGCTGACCCCAAAATTGCGAATTACCGTCTAGTTCGCAATGACAGAACACGCTGCCACGGCGGCGGTACCCTTATTTATTATAGGAAGGAGTTATACTGCATCCCTCTGACCCCACCCGCGCCTCTCTCTCACCTAGAGTACTCTGCCTGTCGACTAGGCATGACTGGTCATCCTCCGATAACCATCATCTCTGCCTACCATCCCCCACCATCGGTCGCGTCACTTGCTTCAGACGATCCTATCGCGCTCACCAGCGATCTCACGACTCTCTTTGGCCTGAGTGACTCCGTTTTACTAGCGGGCGATCTCAACGCCAAACACCCCGCTTGGAACAGCAACACGACAAATGCTAGAGGCAGAATCGTGTATAACCTAGGCGCGACCCTAAACTATGACGTCATCGCTCCGATGACTCCCACCCACTACCCACACGACCCCAACCATAACCCCGATGTCCTCGATGTGGCGCTCCTAAAGAATGTAAACCTCCATTTACACTCCATAGAAGCGCTTCACGAGCTCAACTCGGATCACCGTCCCGTTATCCTACACCTAGGTTCCCGCTCGGGTAACCATGATCCTACCCAACCTCCTCCGACCCAATTGATCACCGACTGGAGGAAAGTAAGTGAAAAACTGAAATCCACCACGTCGCCTCAATCGGACACAATTCCTGACCACATAGTCTCAGTCGCTGACACGACGGCGGCGATCGACTCGCTTACAGATCACGTACAATCCGTCCTGAACGATTATTCAAGGGAAGTTCCTGTAGTGGAAGACCACCGCTGGAAACTCCCGGACGATGTACGGAATCTGATAACCGAGAAGAACGCAGCCATCCGTGCGTACAGCGCTTTTCCCTGCGCTGCAAACAAAGCTCACATGCGCAACTTACAGCGTGCTGTAAGGAAACGCATTGCCGAGCAGCGTAATGCGAGCTGGGACAAGATGCTGAGCGAACTTGAGCCCACCCATCTTGCCTTCTGGCAGCTTCAGAGGAAGTTACGATCCACTGAAGAGGCCACAATGCCTCCTCTCATTCGTCCCGATAAGAGTGTCGCCTTCGAGAACTCTGAAAAAGCAGAATGCCTAGCCGACAGCCTAGAGTCCCAGTGTTCTCCCAGCTCTCAACCAGTAGATCAAGCCCACCTCGATATGGTGAACGCCGAAGTCGAACGTAGAACTTCCCTCCCGCCCGTCGAAGATCCCGATAATCCACTGGCCCCCATCACTCCTGATGAGGTCCAGGATATCATTAAAAGTCTCCAACCGCGAAAAGCCCCTGGCTCCGACGGCATCACCAATAGGGTTTTCAAACGTTTCCCCGCCCAGCTTATAGTGCTAATGACTGCCATCTTCAATGGCGCATTGAGCAATAATATGTTCCCTACAACCTGGAAACAGGCCACCGTCATAGGTATTCCCAAACCAGGCAAGCCCAAGTCTGATCCGTCTAGCTACCGTCCCATTAGCTTTTTCAACGTCCTGGGTAAAATCTATGAAAGGCTTATATATAAGCGGCTCAAAGATTTTGCCGAAGCAAAGAGTCTAATACCCAATGAGCAGTTCGGATTTAGAACCGAACACTCATGTATCCAACAAGTCCACCGCATCGTAGAACACGTCAGCGCCGGCTTCCAACGGGGCGCAATAACGGGAGCCTTATTCTTCGACATAGCGAAAGCGTTCGACAAAGTCTGGCACAATGGCTTAATCTATAAGCTATACCAACTCGGCGTGCCTGACCGTCTCGTGCTCATCCTACGGGACTTTTTATCGAATCGCACCTTTCGTTATCGAATTGAGGGGGAGCTTTCCTCCCCCCATCCCATTCGCGCAGGAGTTCCTCAAGGCTCCGTACTATCCCCCCTCGTTTTCACGCTATTCACTAGTGATATTCCCAAGCATAAAAATACCCAGCTAGCCCTATTCGCCGACGATACGGCTATCTATTATACCGGTCTTAAACCCGATGCCATCGCTCGCACTCTCCAAACTTCCGCAAACACTCTGGCCAAGTGGTTCCGGAAATGGAGAATCGAAGTCAATCCAGATAAAAGCCAGGCAGTCCTCTTTTCTAAACCGCGGATAAACCCACCCTCCCCCCGTCCGATTACCATGTACGGCAAGCCGATCCCTTGGGAAAAGCAAGCCAAATACTTAGACGTGGTCCTCGATAGACACCTCTCCTTCGCTGAGCACATAAAGCAGGCACGTTCGCGCGCCGCTTTCGCTCTAGGTAGGCTCCACTTCATTCTTAGCTCTCGCAGCAAGTTATCACTCAGGTGCAAGCTGCGTATTTTCACCGCGGTCATCCGTCCCATCATGACCTACGCCTGCGTTGTTTTCGCACACGCAAAGCCCTACCTCCTCCACAAGATGCAGACCCTCCAAAACCGATTCCTCCGTAGAGTCACGGGAGCCCCCTTTTATGTTCGAAATGAGCTTCTTCACGTAGATCTCAAGATGCCCACCATCCAGCAGTTCATGAAACGTGTCTCCAAGCGTTTCTTTGAAACTTCAATCCAACATAGGAATCCCCTTATCGTATCGGCCGCCCAATACGAACCCTCGCGTATCTCTAAGATTCGCCGACCAAGGCATACCCTAGTCACTCCCGATGACGCAATCACCCTGCTCCAAGAGAGCCGTAGGGAAACAAGTACAGTGGCACACAAACACAAAAACCGACCGTCCTTCCGTCCTCGCCGCCGAGGCCTGCCGCGACGTCCCCGTAATAGTCCACCCCGACCCTTGCCAGAGCCAGCCCGCGACGCTGAGCCAGTAGCTTTAAATCCCCTTATTAATAATAATAACGATATGATCCAGCCTGTCCCTAGCTGCCCTCCCCTGCGACGCCCTAAGCCGAGGTCCGTACCCCACAGGGGGTGCCCTTAGCGTGTAGTCGCCTAGTTTGTAAGTTTTTTAATAAGCCCTGGCTGGAGGCTTTAATTAATTTATTAATTAAGGCAACCACAGGCAAGTCCGGTTAAGCAGCCGACAACCTCAGAGGTTGACCTGCGAGATGCCACACACACAAAAAAAAAACAAAAAAGCATTTGTCATTAAAAAAAGAGCCTTAATGACAATGCTCCGCTTAAAACAGACGGATTCATGCACAGACCATTGTATAAGACTTAATATTTTAACAGTGCCATGTTTTTATATACTGGTGCTGCTAACCAATTTCGTTAAGAACTAGCACAAATCTGAAACTGGTGACCAAAAACAAACTGAAGACATAATTATTTATTGAGGAAGGGCTATTACAGCGTCGATTAGTACCTAGCTGATAAGTGACAACCTTATCTATTATATTATTTATCTATTATAGTTTTTTAAATGATATGTTGACTATTATTGTTATTTTTTATTTATTATGTTTTTTTATATCATCGTACTATTACTACTACTCATAGGTGACATATTATATTGACAGATTTTATCTTTTGACATTATAATTTACAATTAAATGATATATTATTACAGACCATTTTTGTAACTTTATTAATCTTACTTTACTTTACTTTTTTTACTTTTTTTTTATCTTGATCTTTGCTAATTTGATTTTCGTTTTTTCTATTATTTGACTATTTGTTTTATTGTATTATTCATTATTTTAAGTTGAATCAGGATTATTATCGTTTTCAATTTGTTATTTTAGTATCTTTGACAAGTTTTTATTTTTCTCCGTTTGATACATTTTAATGGTAGGTACTGTTTTGTTTTACAAAATTTCTACACAATGTATATTGTTCTGAAATAAATGACTTTGATATACTGTTCTTTTTCAACAAACAACGCCCCGTTCGGAAGTACACAAGCGTTAACAAAAGCAGATAGTTTTGTGTGCACAATTTGGGTCGTACAGTACAAAATTGTAACACAGGTGGATTTGTGAGGAAAAATCCCGCACTCCTAGATCTTGTCCCCAAACAGCGAGTACTTTGTGAGGCTTCCCCACGATACCATAGAAAAGGGGTTATCATCACAATAAGTTACAACTTTTAAACGAACTATTAAAACTAAAATACAAACTAGAATAATACATTAAAAAATTCATTCTTTAATAAAGTACCCAAGAGACTGTCGGCATTTTCAACTTGTATGGCAATGGCCTTTGGCCAAAAAAATTGCCAGCCCTTGAGTCACAGGAAGCGTTAGCCAGCTTTTTCGATATTTGTTTAAAAAGGCAAAACCTTTTAACTTGATGTATGTGCGGGACAGTGATATATAGTGAACAGTGATATATAGTAAACAGATACATAATGAACAGATATAGTGAATAGACAGTGATAGACACTTAACGGAATGATTATAGACTTTGTGTTTAATAGTTTTAGTTCTATTTAATAGTTTTAAATACGAAAAATAATAGTTTTAAGCGATTACTATAAGGATTAGATAGTTTCGTGAATGTATGTACATAGAACTAGAGGTACATAGGAGTTATATCTTTAAATGTTATGTTTTTTGTAGATTTTATATTTTTCCTAGATAGATCTTGTGATTTAGAATCGAAATATATATAGTTTTACCCATAAAAACAGCGTAAAAATAGTGAAAAAGGCCAAAAATATGCAACGGCTCTCGTTACGGTAAAGTTTCGCAGCAGCTAAGCAAAGTGCGCCTTCTCCTGATTAGTTAAAAATACTTTGTTCTGATTGGCTGACCAATCACAGCGCTTAGATTTTTAGTTTTGGTATATAATGAGTACAGTACGGCCGTTCTAACTTGGCCAGTGTGAAGTTAGGCTCTGCGAACTTTAACGCTTGTGCACTCGTACAAAACTAAAGGTTTTAAAAAAAATGAATGCAATTAGCAGTTGTTATTCCTGTTAACAACTGTTATTGGTATTTATTTTTTTAATTTTATTGCATTGTACATAACGTAAGTAAATAAGAGATAGCTGTTCTTGATTCTGATTGGATAAAATTCCTGTATTCTTATTGGTCAACCAATCATAGAGCCTACATTTTCTTAGCGAAATTTGTATAAATTAGGAACATTTAGCCTGGTTCGACACAGTTTGCGGGCAAAATTGTAACAAGAACAAACACTCAAGAAAATAAAGGAAGAAAACTTCAAGAATCTTCTAGTGTGGTTTTAATTCTTCACCAACCCAGAACACAAATGCGCCTGTATGGCACATTTAATGGTCCTTCGAGCCGGATACTACGAGACTGAAATGATGTTCAGCGCCGTTGAAAATACAAATCGACTTAGAAGAAATTTGCAAGGGAAGGCCAAAGAAGCGGTTGAAGGTTTACTGATAACCAATGCGCACCCTGCCGAAGTGATGAAGACCCTGGAGTCAAGATTTGGAAGACCAGAATCAATAGCAATGTTGGAAATGGAAACGCTTCGCGGTCTACCGCGCCTCTCCGAGACACCGAGGGACATCTGCATATTCGCCACTAAGGTCTCCAACGTAGTGGCAACATTGAAGACTTTGGGTTGTTTCAATTATATGTACAACCCTGAATTCGCGAAGACTATAGTAGACAAGCTGACGCCGACGCTGCGATACAGATACTACGACTTCTCGGCTACACAATCGCGTGAAGATCCCTGCTTACTCAAAATAGAGAAGTTCTTCAAAAGGGAAGCAGAATTGTGCGGACCTTATGCAATGCCCGAACAGATGGCCGCACCTACTACAGTGGCTCCACAGAAGAGGATGCAGAGGATTAACAACGTAACTGAGAAGAAATACACACCGAGGTGCTTCGTATGCGAAGATACGGGGCACACCAACGCAACAGAATGTGAACAATTCAAGAAATTGGATGAAAATGCAAGATGGGACGTAGCAAAACGCCTCTGCTTCAGATGCCTTCGTTATAGAAACAAGAGTCACAACTGCCGACCTAAGCCTTGTGGTGTAAACAACTGCAAGTACTCTCATCACAAGATGTTACATTATGACAAGAAGACAGAAAAGGCAGAAAATGGAGAAAATAAAGAAGCAGCTGAAGTCATCAATTCGACTTGGACAATCAAGAAACAATCTTACCTGAAGATCATACTGATTCAGGTGGTAGGACCAAAAGGAGCTGTCAACACCTTCGCATTGATGGACGACGGGTCAACAGTCACGCTTGTCGACGACAGCTTAGTGAAAAATATTGGAGCAACAGGACCCATAGAGCCATTGAAAATAGAAACCATCAGTGATATGAAGAAATCAGAATCAGCATCAAGCAGAGTCACCATCAAGCTAAAGGGACTCAACGATCATGAAGAGCAAATACAAGCGCGCACAGTGAAGAACCTGCAAGTCTCATCTCAACGCGTGCCACAAGAACTTTTAGAAGGGTGCCAACACTTAGTTGACATTTGAAATCATCTCACATATGCAGAGGCGAAACCACGAATACTGATCGGTCAAGATAACTGGCATCTTCTGCTGACATCAGAAGTAAGAAGAGGAAATCAAAACCATCCAGTGGCCTCTCTCACGCCACTAGGCTGGGTACTCCACGGCAGCCAAACACGAATACTTGGACAGAAGATCGACGTCGTGTCACACGTCACAGAAGATCCAGAAGATAACTTAGAAGACCTTGTAAGAAAATACTTCGAGATGGACGCACTCTGCATAAATCCCAAGAGACCGAAGACTGATCCAGAAGAAAAGGCACTACGTATTTTAGAAAAGACCACAACGAAGACAGAAGAAGGAAGATTCCAGACCGGTCTTCTCTGGCGCAAAGAAGATATCAAGCTTCCAGACAACTATGAAAACTTACTGAAGAGGCTCTTCAACATAGAGAAGAAGATTGATCGTGACCCTACATTAAAGAAGAAGTACGTCGAACAGATGGACGCTCTCATAGCAAAGAGATATGCTGAGCCTGCTCCTAAAGAGAAGACAGTGGACAAGACTTGGTACCTACCACACTTCGCAGTAGTCAACCCAATGAAGCCAGACAAGCTGCGAGTAGTACACGACGCCGCGGCCAAAACAAAAGGTGTGGCCTTAAACGACATGCTGCTGAAAGGCCCTGATCTACTACAGTCATTACCAGGCGTCGTCATGAGATTCAGACAACATACAGTCGCAGTCACAGCAGACATCAAGGAAATGTTCATGCAAGTCAAGCTGCGAATCGAAGATAGAGATGCACTGCGATATCTGTGGCGCGGCGATCGACGAGACGACCATCCTCCAGAAGAATATAGAATGACGTCGTTAATCTTCGGAGCATCGAGTTCACTTTCAACAGCGATCTATGTAAAGAACTTGAACGCCAAACAGCACGAGAAAACTCACCCAGAAGCCGCAGCTGCAATAATACAGAAGCATTACGTCGACGACTATTTAGACAGCTTCAGAAGCCTCGAAGAAGCCGAACGTACAACGAAGGGTGTGCGAGAAGTACACATGAAAGCTGGCTTCGAGCTGAAACAGTGGAAATCGAACTCAGCGCCATTACTAAAAATACTTGGAGAAGACGGCCAGTTAGAAGACATTGAACTTTCCAGAAATGAGGAACAGATGGAACGAGTCTTAGGTGTCATATGGAAGATCAACTCAGACGAACTTACCTTCAACCTGAACTTAGCCAGCATACCTCCTGCACTTTTAGAAGGAAGACAGCCAACAAAGAGAGAAGCATTGAGAATAGTGATGTCACTCTTCGACCCGCTCGGATTCGCCTCCCCTGTCACGATCAAGGCGCAGCAACTCCTCCAGGAAGTCTGGCGCAGAGGAACGCAATGGGATGACAAGATCGACGAAGACCTGGCAGAGCAATGGGAAACATGTATGGCGCAGTTAAAAGGCCTCCACGACGTAGCAATCCCGCGGCAATATCAACACTACAGCGACGCCGCCTCCCTAGAGCTCCATGTCTTCAGCGACGCCAGCGAGTCAGCCTACTCCGCGGTCCTTTTCTGGAGAACAGTAACAGAGAACGGTGAGGTCGACCTATCCCGCATCTTGGCCAAAGCGAAGGTGGCACCATTAAAACTCACATCGATACCAAGGCTGGAATTGCAGGCAGCAGTAATGGGAACCAGATTCGCAGAAGCAGTGATCAAAGAGCACGACAAGAAGCCTGATCGCAAAGTCTTCTGGACGGATAGCAAAACAGTGCTCACTTGGATAAGGACAGGGTCACGTTCATACAAACCCTACGTGGCTCATCGTCTAGCAGCTATAGAAGAAAGTTCCAAAGTCAACAATTGGCGCTGGGTCCCAACGAAGTTGAACGTGGCAGACGACGCTACGCGTGACGTCCCAACAGACTTTAACAAGAATCATCGATGGTATAAAGGACCCGACTTCTTATACTTACCAGAAAACTCCTGGCCGATTGAAACCGTAAGAACGACAGTAGAAGAAACTTCAGATGAAGAAAAGACACACTATATTGGCGACAAAGGAAGACTGAAGCTTGCAGAGGCTCTGCCTAACCCGACGAAGTTCTCTAGCTGGGACCGACTACGCTATTCTACAGCACGTGTTCTGCAGTTCATTCAACTCTGCAGAGCCACCAAACAGAAAGTTAATTATAGAAGAACGAAAAAGAACAAAGAAACGGATCCCACTTGGAAGAAGAATATAAATAGACAGCAAGCACCTGCAATGAAAAAGAAATCATCGTCGCCAGAACCGACAAAGTTCATACCAGTAACAGCCGAGCTGCTCAAAACAGCGGAAGAACTCCTGATGCGTTCTTCTCAAGAAGAATCTTTCGCGGAAGACAGAGATAACTTGAACAGCGGGAAGCCGATCAACAAGGAACGTCGCCTCCACCAGCTCAGCGTCGAGTCCATTAACGGTACAATAAGATTAAGAAGCCGTATTCGAGCAGTCCAAGATATGAAGGAAGAATTTAAGAACCCGCTGGTAATTGACGGTGATCATCCCACGGTCCGACTCTGGGTACAGGCCATATATCGCCAGCTCCATCACGCCGGCGTAGAAGCAACCGTCAACGAGTGCAGACAGCAGTACTGGGTATTGAGATTACGCCCTATCGCACGCACGATATTGAGAAGATGCCTGTTCTGCCGAATGAAGACACAAGTACCACCGCATCCCAGAACCGGGGACCTGCCAGCATGTCGTTTAGCTCATCACAAACGACCATTTACTTTCACTGGAATCGACTATTTTGGACCTCTCTCAGTGACCGTCGGACGGACTCGACAGAAGAGATATGTCACTGTCTTCACATGTCTCACAACGCGAGCAATACACCTAGAAATCGCTGGCTCGCTTAGCGCTGACTCCGCGGTGATGGCAATAAGAAGAATGATCGCTCGACGAGGCTGCCCGACTGAGATATGGTCGGACAACGGCACCAATTTAAAGGCCGCCGACAAGGAACAGGCTATCGACGCGGCAACTGCAGAAGAAGCGGCAAAGAAGACTATCTCCTGGCGCTATATCCCGCCTGGAGCTCCATTTATGGGCGGAGCCTGGGAACGAATGGTCCGATCAGTCAAGACAGCTTTGACCGCTACACTGCACGAGCGTCACCCCACAGAAGAAGTCCTTGCAACTCTACTGGCTGAAGTAGAGTACACCGTCAACAGTCGCCCGCTGACGCATGTGTCAGTCAACGCAGAAGATCCAGAAGCACTAACTCCTAACCACTTCTTGTTAGGAGGACCAGGGCGCGTGCCGCAGCCAGGCACATTCACCGACCAAGACACCGTCTCACGATCCAGCCGGCGAGCTGCACAAAGGTTAGCCGATATATTTTGGCTACGCTGGGTAAAGGAGTACCTCCCTGAGCTCCAACACCGGCGGGAGCCCCATGGAAGAGGTCAGGCAGTACAAGCTAACGACCTGGTACAAACAACATCGGCTTTAAATAGGCCCCCCGCGGGAGAGAAATCTCCAAAATTCCCCGATAGATATTTTTTAATCCCTCGTCATGGAGGACGCCTTGCAAAAGGCGCACCTCTTGGACGAGCTAAGAAAGGACCCCGACTTTTGCGCCAGATATGGCGGAAAGCTCGCTGTCGAGCACGTCGCTAAAGTCACTGATTTTAGCGACGTGCTCGATAGCCCGCTATCTCCCCCACTCGCGGATCAAGGCCCTCCGGTTGGCTCGTTCACCGAAAAGTTTATTGTTTCGGACCCCATTGTTCATCGAACAATGAAAAACTCCGAAACTAATAGCCCCTTATCGCCGCCGCCCGCTGAAAAAGACGTACCGACCACTCGATTCCCAGACACAGCTATTGTTGCCGGCCCACTCTCTAATTCCATTGTTCATAGAACAATGGACGCCGCGTAGGTGTGCGCTGCACCTGAATTTTACGATATGGACACGTCGGCACCGTTATCTAATTCACCCTCCGACCAAGACGAAGCCTCTTCTTTCCCTTCGTCCTCCGACGACGACTTTCAAATCGTCACCGGAGGCAAGAGGAAGAAAGGGAAAACCTCCCAGGCCAGCAAGGCCAAAAAGACCACCGCGTCACCCCCGTCCCAAACTCAAACACCCGTACGACCCATTAGCCCAGTCCCAACTACCTCTGCTCACGTGCAGAATAGTTGTCCCTCCAGCCCGATAGCCCAAACTTCCTCAGCCCAAAGGAAGCAACGCCCTCCGCCCCCCTTTTACATCCAGGACAAGGGTAAATGGACTGATGTGTCCAAGATGTGTGTTGATCGAAAGATCAACTACACAAACGCCCGTGCCTGCCAAAATGGCATTAAAGTCACCGTCCCTACGTCGAACGACTATAGGGAACTATATCGCGCCCTCCGTGAAAGGAACATTTCCTTTCACACTTTCTCCTTCCCCGAGGACACGCCCACTCGTGTTATTATTAAACGTGTCCCTAAAGAAATCCTAGTACAGGATATTAAAGACGACCTTGCCGATCAAGGTATACCAGTGATCGCCGTTCATCGCTTACATAAAGCGAGAGGCGGTGAATTGTACGACATGGTTCTTGTCATTTGTGAACCAATCGAAGGTCATCACCCGATTTTCAAGATTAAGTCCATTTGCTCCCTATCCGGTATCTCAATTGAAAAGCCCTACAAAACCGCAACAGTGGGACAATGCTACCGTTGCCAACTGTATGGCCATGCGCAGAGCAACTGCTATGCGACTCCCAGATGCGTCAAGTGTCTGGGCGAGCACAGCACTGCGGACTGCCCTCGGCCCAAAGACCGAACCCTCTGTTCGGAACCACCCAGCTGCGTTCTCTGCGGCCAGACCGGTCACCCGGCAAACTACCGCGGCTGTACCAAAGCCCCCAAACTCGCTCCTAAATTAGCGAAGCGCGCCAACGCCCGCCAACAAAGAGAGGCACCTTCCTCTCAAATTCCCCAACGTCTCGCTCCTCAGAGACCATCCCCGTGGAACAGGCTAAACCACGAAAAAGCCTTTCCCTCCTTGGCCACTGCCAAACCTTTGGCTTGTGGCTCCAGAGGCCACAACCAGTCCCAAACCCGCGCCTCAAACCACTGCTGCTCCTGCAGCCAAACAACCACCCAAACCCTCACCCGTCGGGAACGGCGAGTCTTGCGCCCAGACTCTACTGCGCCACTATAAAATATATATGACCCGCCAAGCCAGGTCTCTCCGCGATGCCCTTCTGGCTGCCGAGCAGCAAAATAACGGCAAAATTACGACAGAAATGTACAGCCAAATATTCAGCACACACAGTGATGTCGTGCTAGGCCTCGACCAGATGGACGCGATGGACTGATCCAATGGATTCCCAACGCACAAACCACACTAGGCCTCGATCCCTCAAATTAGGGTTTTTCAACGCCAATGGCATTTTCAACCAACGCGCCGAAATAACTAAATTCCTCCGCGACCACCAATTAGACGTCCTCCTTATACAGGAAACCCTTTTGAAACCCCACCGCGCTGACCCCAAAATTGCGAATTACCGTCTAGTTCGCAATGACAGAACACGCTGCCACGGCGGCGGTACCCTTATTTATTATAGGAAGGAGTTATACTGCATCCCTCTGACCCCACCCACGCCTCTCTCTCAGCTAGAGTACTCTGTCTGTCGACTAGGCATGACTGGTCATCCTCCGATAACCATCATCTCTGCCTACCATCCCCCACCATCGGTCGCGTCTCTTGCTTCAAACGATCCTATCGCGCTCACCAGCGATCTCACGACTCTCTTTGGCCTGAGTGACTCCGTCTTACTAGCGGACGATCTCAACGCCAAACTCCCCGCTTGGAACAGCAACACGACAAATGCCAGAGGCAGAATCGTGTATAACCTAGGCGCGACCCTAAACTATGACGTCATCGCTCCGATGACTCCCACCCACTACCCACACGACCCCAACCATAACCCCGATGTCCTCGATGTGGCGCTCCTGAAGAATGTTAACCTCCATTTACACTCCATAGAAGCGCTTCACGAGCTCAACTCGGATCACCGTCCCGTTATCCTACACCTAGGTTCCCACTCGGGTAACCATGATCCTACCCAACCTCCTCGTCGCCTCGACGTCCCAACAGACTTTAACAAGAATCATCGATGGTATAAAGGACCCGACTTCTTATACTTACCAGAAAACTCCTGACCGATTGAAACCGTAAGAACGACAGTAGAAGAAACTTCAGATGAAGAAAAGACACACTATATTGGCGACAAAGGAAGACTGAAGCTTGCAGAGGCTCTGCCTAACCCGACGAAGTTCTCTAGCTGGGACCGACTACGCTATTCTACAGCACGTGTTCTGCAGTTCATTCAACTCTGCAGAGCCACCAAACAGAAAGTTAATTATAGAAGAACGAAAAAGAACAAAGAAACGGATCCCACTTGGAAGAAGAACATAAATAGACAGCAAGCACCTGCAATGAAAAAGAAATCATCGTCGCCAGAACCGACAAAGTTCATACCAGTAACAGCCGAGCTGCTCAAAACAGCGGAAGAACTCCTGATGCGTTCTTCTCAAGAAGAATCTTTCGCGGAAGACATTGATAACTTGAACAGCGGGAAGCCGATCAACAAGGAACGTCGCCTCCACCAGCTCAGCGTCGAGTCCATTAACGGTACAATAAGATTAAGAAGCCGTATTCGAGCAGTCCAAGGTATGAAGGAAGAATTTAAGAACCCACTGGTAATCGACGGTGATCATCCCACGGTCCGACTCTGGGTACAGGCCATATATCGCCAGCTCCATCACGCCGGCGTAGAAGCAACCGTCAACGAGTGCAGACAGCAGTACTGGGTATTGAGATTACGCCCTATCGCACGCACGATATTGAGAAGATGCCTGTTCTGCCGAATGAAGACACAAGTACCACCGCATCCCAGAACCGGGGACCTGCCAGCATGTCGTTTAGCTCATCACAAACGACCATTTACTTTCACTGGAATCGACTATTTTGGACCTCTCTCAGTGACCGTCGGACGGACTCGACAGAAGAGATATGTCACTGTCTTCACATGTCTCACAACGCGAGCAATACACCTAGAAATCGCTGGCTCGCTTAGCGCTGACTCCGCGGTGTATTGTGAGGCGTATTGAATGAAAGACGAGTTGAGTTATACTGAATATATTTGAGGATAAACACGATTATTATACATAATGGTGGACACATACTACACCTTCCACCCCGAGAAAAAAAAATACATTTGTACTTACAACTAGATTTAAATGTTTTTTTTTTTACATAATGTTTAATGTTCCAAAATATAGCATTTATACTTATTGTTAAATACAGAAAATATATTATTCTTTCATTCTGGATTATCAAATAATCATTTCTTAATTAATATTCTTAAACTTTAGAACACTAACGATTACAATTCATTAAATCTGTATTTGTTTACATTCTACACTTAGGTGTCATTTACATATAACGTCACTGATTGCATTACGCTTTTTAAATGCTAGGTGCTTACATAGCATAGGTATAAGATAAGTTCGAGACACAGTAAACATAATGAGAGAGTAGAAAATTAAAACTTGCAAATTGTTTTTTTTTTTTTTTTTTACAAATAACAGGTAACTACTTTTACGATTTACGTCTTATAAAGCTTTGGACGATTTTTGTGTACAATATCTTCCTTATTATTACGCAATATTTTGATATTGCAACCTAAATCCTCTAACACTTTAAATGGCCCCACATATATACTATCCATTTTATTTCCTGATGGATTTTTCAATAAAATATGACTACCCTTACTATAATTTATGGAGTTTACCCAGCTGTCATACTGATCTTTTCTTTTTAATTTACTTATTATCAAATTGTTTTTAGCATCATTTTGAGCAACTTGGAGCCTATATTTTAATTCTAAAGGGTAACTATTGAGGTTATATAAAGGATCAACGCCGCTACGCAAATTACTCGGGATATTACATAACTTACCGAACACTAGCTCATGGGGCGTATATTTAGTTTCTGAATGCACAGTATTGTTGTAAGAAAAACACCAATATGATAACCATTCACTCCATGCGTTGGGATGGTTCAAGCAGTTAATCCGTAAATATGCCATCAGGTGTTTATGAGAGTTTTCCAATGCCCCCAAACTTTCGTGATGGTATGCTGTGGATGTTATGTGATTTATTTTTAAAAGCTTACATACCTCTGCCATCGTGGAGGACATGAACTCTGTTCCTCTGTCTGTGCCAATATCTCGTGGAATGCCGTAGCGTAAAATAAAATTGCTTACAAATGATTTTGCTACACTTACCGTGTCCTTATTACGTAGCGGGTAAGCTTCCACGAATTTAGTTAACTCACATTGCAGTGTGAGGATGTAACAATAGTTATTGTCATCTTTTGGCAATGGCCCTACCAAATCGAGATAAACCTTTTCAAATGACGAATTTGCGGTACTTGTTATTGTCATCGGTTGTTTAGTGTTATTCGAATGTTTTTGTTTCTGACATGCATCACACTTAGTTACAAAATCTCTTATATCTTTTTCCATGCTGGGCCAAAAGTAATATCTTTTAATATTATTAGACATACGTCTAATGCCCGCGTGCCCACTTGTAGGCAACAGATGAAAGTCATTTAGAATGACGCGCCTATCGTCAAGGTTATTTATTTTTTGTATTCCTTTTAATATACAAATACGTGGACCTGACCAATTTATGTTATTTTTTATAGTTTCTAATATCCTCTTTATGAATTCTATGTTTTTATCATTTTTAATTATACATAACTCATTAATATTTATTTTTTTACATAATAATCTCAAGTCTCTCATCATTCCGTCTCGCGTAAACGATGATCGAGACCTTGGATTTAAGTAAATAATAGATTTACTTGGCACATATATGAAATAATCAGAATACTCTAACAAGGTCTGACATTTTATTTTATTTATTTCTCTGGTAGTAGTTAGAGACAATTCGACAAAGTTCGATGGTTTTTTTAAAATCTCTACAACCTTAGCTTGTTCCATCCCTGTACTAGTGTGAATACTATTATTTGTGAAGTTTTGGCAGTTTGTTTGTTTGTTCAACGCCAATTGTTTACTTTGTGCCCTTGTTAGAACGTTAAGAACACTATAATCTTTTAGATCATCTGAAGTCAAAGTTATTCGCGATAACGCATCAGCCGCGGAGTTTTTACTACCTTTCAGATATTCAATAATAAAGTTAAATTCCTCTAATTGTAAACGAAATTTTAATAATCGACTAGACGGGTCTCGCATTCCGAACAAGTATACCAAAGGTCGATGGTCAGTTTGTATTTTAAACTGTCGGCCATATAAATAAGGCCGGAAGTATTTTACGCTCCAGACTATTGCAAGGAGTTCCTTTTCAATAGTTGGGTATCTTTTTTCAGCGTCGTTTAATCCACGACTAGCGTAGGCCACGGGTCGACCATCGCTATTACATAAAACCGAACCTATTGCGGTTCCTGAGGCATCCGTTTGCAAAATAAATGTATTGGTTTTTGATAAATCTGGGTATTGAAGCACCGGTGGCCTTATTAAACTTTTTTTTAGGTGTTGAAATGCACATTCACAGTTTTCCGACCAAACAAATGGAACATTTTTACGACAAAGGTGGTTTAATGCATAAGCGTGTTCTGCGAAATTCGGTATAAATTTCCGATAATAATTTAAGAAAGCAACGAAACGCTTTACTTCTTGGGTATTCTGTGGCTTGGGATAGTTTTCGACTACTTTTGTTTTTTGTGGATCGGGTAAAATTCCCTTCTCCGATACAATGTGACCTAAGTATAATATTTGCCTCTGTAAAAATGCGCATTTTTCTGGATTTAGTTTTAAATTGACTTCTCGTAACCGATAAAGTACGTATATTAAATTTTGGTTATGGTCGTTCAAATTACGCCCGAAAACAGCTAGATCGTCCTGATACACCAGACACTTCTCATAATTTAGACCAGACATCGCCAACGTCATCATACGTGAGAATGCATTTGGACTAGTTTTCAACCCCATAGGAAGTCTGGTCATTTGGTACTGATTTTTGCTAGTCGTAAATGCTGTGTAGGGTCTACTGTCAGGATGTAAACTCGTTTGATAAAATCCTTGGAAAAGATCTAAATGAGAAAAATACATGGAACCAGACAAGGAATCTAAAATATCACTGATATTTGGTAGTGGGAATTTATCATCTTGTATGTGGTCATTTAATTTTCTGTAATCTATCACTACTCGCCACTTTTTTATACCCTTAGAATCTTGTTTTTTTGGTACCAACAATAATGGGCTTGACCATGAACTTCTACTTTCTTCTATAATTCCGTCTTCTAGCATCTTTTGTATTTGCTTATCAACCTCTGCCTTTTGCGAGTGCGGTAGCCGATAAGGTTTGGTATACACCGGGGTTGTATGCGATTTTAGTTCGATAGTTTGCTGGTATACAGGAGTAGTTGATAATTTATTGCCTGGCAGGTGGAAAACATCAGGGAATTTAGCACATATATTTTCTATTGCCTTTGTTTCTTCTTCATTTAATCCATCTAATTTTAATAACGAAAATAACTTTTTAACCCTACTAGAGTTCATGACTGGTTTTTTAAATTCACATATTTGATAGTCACTTAGTTTTGATGTATTTAAAGCAATATTATGTACATCTATAACTTCGTCTCTAGTGTTCAAAATCTTTATAGGGATCGTGCCATTAATGGGTTTCACAACTGCATTAGCAACAAATACGCCGTCACATAATTCCTGGCACTCAATAACTGACTCATCTGATATATTTATTTCAACATAATGAATTGATTCGCTTCTAGCACAAATCCTTAAAGTGTTATTGCTGTCATTTAAGTTTCCATCAAATGATAATGTAATAGTATTCCCGGAGGTTGAAGTTAGTTGTAAAGATTTTAACTCAAAATTTAATACAGCCTTAAACTTTTGGAAAAAATCATAGCCTAAAATACCTTTTACTTTGGTAGGGAGTGTTTTTAAAACATAAAATTTGTGTCTAAAACTAACATTATTTCGACGCAAGTTAATAAACACGTAACCGTCTGAAATGAAATCACCGCCTATTCCTTTAATTCTAAGTTTATCTATATGGAAAGGTATTTTTAAACAAGCTATCATATCAGTGTTGACAACTGAAATTGATGCACCAGTATCAATCAGCCAATTATGGTTATGATGACAACCGATATCGAATGAGACCTTATTTAACGAATTAAAATTATAAATAACATTAGGATCGAAAAAATGATTTAGGGACTCAGTCACTAATTGCTCATTAATTTCTGGCGCTTCATTTTCCACATCTAGAGTATTAGCACTTTCGATAGCGTTATTTCCTGGTCCCCGACCAGTAGAAATTCGACCCCGGTTGCCACCCCGTCGGCTAGGTCTCAAATTGAGACCCGAATCTTGTCTATTCTGATATTGTGAAGGATTTACTGCTTGACCTTGCACAAAGTTCCTCGAATAAAATCCCCGCTGACGACCGTTTCGTCCTCGATGACCTCTAAAATACCTATTAGGAAACTGTTCTGTAGTACTGGCTTGACCTTGGTACGTACCTAAAACTTCGGTCGAATCAGCTGAAGTAGACACTTCCTCACCCAGAGCTGCCTGTATCGCGTCTTTTAGGGATGAGAAGTTACGCGCTGCAATAATTGTGCTTAACTTACTGTTTACCAAACCATCGGCAAATCGTTTTATCGCGTATTTTTCGTTAATTGGATTCAATACTTTGTATGCTGATGAGTCGCCGTCGGCCTGAGAAATAGTAAGATCCACAAATAATTCTGTTATCTCCTTACCAAAATCAGCTACGGACTTGTCCTTCTGCATTGCTCTTTGCAGCTTAGTCTGGAGAGCAGTGGGCGACTTTCTTGGCAGAAGTAGCTGGCGCATGTCCTTTAATAAATCCTCAACTGTACTATAAGTAGAGGATAATTTTAATTTGGCATTTTGGGAAAGCCTACTTTTTAAGACGAACTGTATTATTTTTCTCTTACAATCTGCCTTTTCAAGTATTGAGTTGTAATAATCAATATTTTCAATTAGTTGTCTAGTCACGTCATCGTGATCGTTCATCACCGGTAAGAGATTTAGGGCAATCTTCAAATCAAATGTGTCCGTACTCATTTTGCTGACCTCTCCTTTAATTGTACTTTCTGAGCAAAATTTTACTATTTCGTTACATTAGCTCAAAAATAAAGAACTATACTTATTAATTGACTCGATTGATTGCTTTTTTTTTATGACTCTATTGATTTTGTTTTTGCTATTCCCTTCTCAATATCATCTTGCAATTTATTTATCAAGGAAGTATACTGGCTACAAAAATATTTGCAAGCAAGCTGAGCCAAAAATATTTGCCTCAGCTTGTTTAGATATACTTATATATTCCCGTGGTCGTTCGGAACCTATTTTTAGCAAGTAAACTCTTTTACGTCCTTATACAGGCACTCTAGAATATCTGCCATAACAAATATTTAAATTTAAACATAGTTGGAGTTTACCAACTATGTTTAACTATGTCATAATTAATAATTACCCTGTGATATTGATAACTTTGATTACTGAGCTGAAATAAGCAGTCTTAATATCTCAACAAATTTTACGCCATTGCGCACGTGTATATTATGGTTACTAATTAATATACGTAGAAACAAAAGTGAAAAAATATAAAATATACCTCAATTCGAAAAAATCCGCACATAGATAGTAGCTCACACAGAATATCCATAAAACAAAAAACACGTCACTTATCACTTGTATCGCTAGACCGCTCCTTCTTTTTCCAATTGACGTCGCTCCCGGCGAAAGATACTCGCATATCTTTGCAATGCAAACTCGTTCAGTCGACGCTCCACCAGCTTTTCATGGCACCTTTTGTATATACGCCAAATAACGAATACCGCCCCCAATGTCAGGACAACACAGATTACGATCAGGGTATAGTTAATCGCACCAACGTGATTTTTCAAAGTCTCCAGGTGCGCAATATTCTCTGCGCCACCAGAAGCAGTTTGCGCCAAAAACACTTCCTCTGTTTTGGATGTAGAGCCTCCCATTATGGTAATTTGTAATTGGGGAAACCTTCGGGACACGTATTTGCAGTTGTTCGTTGGAAAACAGCACACAGCCCGATATCGTAGTACGAGTAAATCATTGTAGCTATGTTAATAATTTTAGATCATGTACCGTACTCTTAATATGGGCAACGGAATGTACACCCGAGCCAGACGGCTGGCAGGGTCGCCATGTATTGTGAGGCGTATTGGATGAAAGACGAGTTGAGTTATACTGAATATATTTGAGGATAAACACGATTATTATACATAATGGTGGACACATACTACAGCGGTGATGGCAATAAGAAGAATGATCGCTCGACGAGGCTGCCCGACTGAGATATGGTCGGACAACGGCACCAATTTAAAGGCCGCCGACAAGGAACAGGCTATCGACGCGGCAACTGCAGAAGAAGCGGCGAAGAAGACTATCTCCTGGCGCTATATCCCGCCTGGAGCTCCATTTATGGGCGGAGCCTGGGAACGAATGGTCCGATCAGTCAAGACAGCTTTGACCGCTACACTGCACGAGCGTCACCCCACAGAAGAAGTCCTTGCAACTCTACTGGCTGAAGTAGAGTACACCGTCAACAGTCGCCCGCTGACGCATGTGTCAGTCAACGCAGAAGATCCAGAAGCACTAACTCCTAACCACTTCTTGTTAGGAGGACCAGGGCGCGTGCCGCAGCCAGGCACATTCACCGACCAAGACACCGTCTCACGATCCAGCTGGCGAGCTGAACAAAGGTTAGCCGATATATTTTGGCTACGCTGGGTAAAGGAGTACCTCCCTGAGCTCCAACACCGGCGGGAGCCCCATGGAAGAGGTCATGCAGTACAAGCTAACGACCTGGTACAAATTGTCGACCCGAACCTGCCCCGCAACGTGTGGATCCGAGGAAGAGTCATCGCTACGTATCTGGGTCCTGACAACATCGTGCGGACAGTGGACGTGCTGACCAAAGGAGGTGTCCTGCGCCGGCCTGTAAGAAAACTAGTGATCCTGCCCCTGCCTACGAACGTCGAGCCCGCACCGGAAACTTATGCGACTCAGTCGCACGGCGGGAGTGATGTGCGGGACAGTGATATATAGTGAACAGTGATATATAGTAAACAGATACATAATGAACAGATATAGTGAATAGACAGTGATAGACACTTAACGGAATGATTATAGACTTTGTATTTAATAGTTTTAGTTCTATTTAATAGTTTTAAATACGAAAAATAATAGTTTTAAGCGATTACTATAAGGATTAGATAGTTTCGTGAATGTATGTACATAGAACTAGAGGTACATAGGAGTTATATCTTTAAATGTTATGTTTTTTGTAGATTTTATATTTTTCCTAGATAGATCTTGTGATTTAGAATCGAAATATATATAGTTTTACCCATAAAAATAGCGTAAAAATAGTGAAAATGGCCAAAAATATGCAACGGCTCTCGTTACGGTAAAGTTTCGCAGCAGCTAAGCAAAGTGCGCCTTCTCCTGATTGGTTAAAAATACTTTGTTCTGATTGGCTGACCAATCACAGCGCTTAGATTTTTAGTTTTGGTATATAATGAGTACATAACGTAAGTAAATAAGAGATAGCTGTTCTTGATTCTGATTGGATAAAATTCCTGTATTCTTATTGGTCAACCAATCATAGCGCCTACATTTTCTTAGCGAAATTTGTATAAATTAGGAATATTTAGCCTGGTTCGACACAGGAAAGTCTCGTGGTTGTGATGAGTGGACGTGCCTAGGCTTCCCACTCAGAACGCTCGGACCGACACGTTAGTCTCTCTTTGCCCTCACGCGAGTAGCTCTGCCGCCCACGTAGTTCAAAGAAGACTCCCTGCCGCCCGGTGGACCTCCACCGAAGCGGTCGCGTTAACCACGACACAAGTGCTTTAGTTTACCATGCCGAAACCCAGCGACCGCGGCTCTTTGAGTCGCGACAACGCCCCAACGCATCCCGAAGAGGAGGAAGAGGAAGCCTTAGAAGAGGAAGACGAAGAAGAAGGATGGACGCTGGCTCACCGAGCGTCGTCGCTCCCAAATGTCCGGTTCACGACGGCCGGCCCATGGACCAACGCTCCGAAGTCCAACGTGAAGACGACGACTGCCGCCGGCCCGTCGGCACCGCCGGCACCTGCGCGCGCTGTGCCCGCGACGCCGCCGAGCCGCCCGCAGAAATCATCATCACCTAAGAAAAACCCCAAGGTAGGTAGTTCACAAACTCGCCAACTACCTACCTCGGCCCCGACGCAAAGCGCGAAGTCACCGCACGGTGCCGCGCCCCACCGCGCGCCCGTACAACCCGCGATAACGCCGTCTCGCTCGTACGCGCAGACGGCCCGCGCTGTGCATACCGCGCCGCCCGCGCCCCCGACCGCCGCCCCGCGAAACGCCGAGTCACCGTACAAGCCGCTGTACTCCCCGCCCGTGACCGCGCGCCCCTCGCCCGCGCACGTCGCCGCTCCGGCGCGCGCGCGCCTTCGAGAAACTTCGCTCCAACACAATCGAGCGAGCTCGCCACCGCGCCCGGCCAGTGTAGCTCCGGGCGCGTCTCGCGATCCACGCCTGCGTCGGGCGACCGCGCTACCGACGCCAACCTCACCCGCGCCTCCACGCACCGCTGCGTACGATTCGCCGGCGATGTGTTCGACCATGGCATCGTGCGCGGGGTCGAACATGTCGCTGGCATCCTATGGCAGTGAAGTGCCTGTCAGCACGGACTCCGAAGGAGAGACGGCGTACCCACGCAAACCGCGCCCCCAGCGCCGCCGGCGCAGTACAGATAGTGAAGAGGAGGCGAAGCGCTACTGCCTAGACCCGCCGCTCACCCCACGTGTGCGCAAGTCGCAGGATCAGGGTACCGAGTCGCCCACCGGAAGTGATGCTAAGGTAAGTGGTACTAATACTTGCCCCCCCCAAGTATCAAGGCAGCCCCCCCCCCGATAGCAGCCGCGAGTAACGCGGCCCAGGGCGGGATTCCGGGGAAGAAACGGGAGCGCTATCCGCCCCTGGTAGTGGAGCGGCTACCGGACTGGGCGACGCACTTCCGGGCCATCACCACCCAACTGGGCCAGCCACCGAGCGCTCGTCCATACGGCACCGGCATCCGCTTTATGCCGACGTCGGGAGAAGAGTATCGCCTGGTCCAGAGATACCTGACGAAGTTAGAAGAGGAGACAGGGCTCAGCTGGTTCTCCTACTCACCACCAGCTGAGCGCAAATTGAAGGTAGCAATACGGGGGCTGCCAGCCGACACGGATCCCAAGGAGATCGAGGAGGAACTCCGCGCCCTGGGATACGAGCCGGAGTACGTGCGCCACATAAGGGCGCGCCAGGGACGACCCGGCTGCGTATTCCACGCAGTACTTCAACGTACAGAGAACGTACGTAGCATCTATGACGTCACGACATTTATGTATATGCGTGGCGTCAAGATCGAGATGTGGCGGAGAAAACGTGGGCCCGCCCAATGTCACCGGTGCCAGAAGTTCAGGCACTCGTCCCACCAATGCCACCGGCCGCTCGCTTGCGTCAAATGCGGAGAGGGGCACCTGGCCAGGGATTGTCCCCGGCCCAAAGAAGAACCGGCCACCTGCGCAAACTGCGGTGGCCCCCACCCAGCCTGCCACGTGAAGTGCCCCGTCTTCCAACGGGAGATGGCAAACAAGCGAGCGGGGACTGTCGCCGTCACCAAGACAGCGACGCGCCGCACAAAAGAGATCGTGCAACCCACGACCACGGAGGCCACCGAAGAGGCCCAGGGCGCGTCGCTGATGGCGGCAGCCAACGGGCCCACGGATCGAGACGGAGCCACCTCCTCACGGCGGAGGAATCGGAGGCGAGGGGGTAAGGGAAGAAACCCAAAACCCCCAAAAACCCCAGCGACCCAAGAAGAGGTCCCCACGGCCGCTCCTGTCCCTACAATGGCGCAGGATAACTCTACAGACGACAACCAAACGACGCAGACACGGCGCGCCGGCGCACTTAAGAGCGCCGGCACACGCGCCGACGCCAACGCCGAACACACCGACGCTGAGCCCACACGGAGGCCGATAAATGAAGAGGCCACATCCTGCGCCATAAGAATCCTACTCGGCCTCATCACAGCGCTGAGAAGGGGACAGGACATAAAACAAGTCGTGCTAGACGGCCTAGCGGAGATGGCAACACTTTGCAGTCGCTAGGCTGCCGAGCACGACCAACAGAAGCCCGCGGCCCACGGGGAAAGCCGCCCACTCCGCCTCTCCTTGGTGAGTAATAAAATTTTTATTTATCCCCTCCCCTATTGACACCTGGGTAAGTCGCCTCCACACTACACGCGGCTTACCTAAACATTGATACTAATCATAATATTCACACCACGATACGTAACGTGTTCTAAGTTAATATAGGCACGTTACGTACCGATTCATACAAGCGCCACTATACACACAAGTATACATAACAGCGCCGGATAGCTAGCTATTCGGCGTCGACGCACTGAGCGATGACTCACAAAACAAGTCGCTCACACACGCATAACACGGCTCTGCGGCCCGGAACGTAACCGGCTAGATCTGGAAGCGTGACGGGCGAGAGCCACGCATCTAACTGTAGGCTCGCCTAAGCCGGCACCCTCGCCGCTGGTCGCGCTCCGCTAGGCCTCCCTCAGGCAACTGGGGGCCTCACCTGGCGGGCGCTGACCGCCGAGGTGTCGTGAAGAAACGACGCCGAATTATCGGCGTCGTGGCGCGCTTACAGTTTACACTTCATAAACATAATATGTGTGCGCGCCCGCCGCGCGAACTACGCGCAGGCAGGGCGCGCGCGCAAACAGGTCACGCCTATATGGCAACCCAGCGACGGGCCCGCTGTCGCGGGCCGCGGCTGGCCACTGTGATCGTGGGGCATACGCCCCGATATCACTTGCCGCGCCCCCTTCGGGGGCGCAGCGACTGTTACAAGAGAGGTTCGACACACACCTCTCTCCGCCCGACGCTCGTCCGAGACGGTCGTGCCGCTCTGCGCTCCCGATCGTTCTGTGTTTGTATCATCGCTTTGTCGCGCTCGCCGTGACGTCATTCGTAGTCGCCGACTACAACTCCCGATCCGGAACCGCCTTTTTCAAGGCAGTGAAGGATATTTTGTTTCTATAACAGAGTATCGTCAAAAACAATTTGGTTTGGCCCCTTCAGGGTAAAACCACAGTTTCGTGGTCCTAGGTTGGAAACCTCACAGTGTCAACAATACCAAGGGGGTGCTGACCCGACGCACCCGCTGATCCCCTTCAGGGTGAAGCAGTTAATTGGAGTCGAGTGCTAGGTTTTGGCCTTGGGGCATCTCCTAGTCAAACCTAGTTACTGAGTTTCCCTTTCAGCTACACACCTAGTGTCGGTTGGGTGTGTCTACCCCTTCGCACTAGACCCAATAGGGCCTGGTTCACACAATAAGACTGGCGACCGGTTACAAGCTTAGGGCTCACCAATAGGTACACACCTCCCAGTCTCCACCCGACTGGGAGGCTAACACATCCCCGGACCCATCTATCCGGGGAGTTAGGTCAGTTAGGCTTTAAATAGGCCCCCCGCGGGAGAGAAATCTCCAAAATTCCCCGATAGATATTTTTTAATCCCTCGTCATGGAGGACGCCTTGCAAAAGGCGCACCTCTTGGACGAGCTAAGAAAGGACCCCGACTTTTGCGCCAGATATGGCGGAAAGCTCGCTGCTTTGCAGCGAAATATTTCCCTGGCTACTAAAGCCAAAGTCACTGATTTTAGCGACGTGCTCGATAGCCCGCTATCTCCCCCACTCGCGGATCAAGGCCCTCCGGTTGGCTCGTTCACCGAAAAGTTTATTGTTTCGGACCCCATTGTTCATCGAACAATGAAAAACTCCGAAACTAATAGCCCCTTATCGCCGCCGCCCGCTGAAAAAGACGTACCGACCACTCGATTCCCAGACACAGCTATTGTTGCCGGCCCACTCTCTAATTCCATTGTTCATAGAACAATGGACGCCGCGTAGGTGTGCGCTGCACCTGAATTTTACGATATGGACACGTCGGCACCGTTATCTAATTCACCCTCCGACCAAGACGAAGCCTCTTCTTTCCCTTCGTCCTCCGACGACGACTTTCAAATCGTCACCGGAGGCAAGAGGAAGAAAGGGAAAACCTCCCAGGCCAGCAAGGCCAAAAAGACTACCGCGTCACCCCCGTCCCAAACTCAAACACCCGTACGACCCATTAGCCCAGTCCCAACTACCTCTGCTCACGTGCAGAATAGTTGTCCCTCCAGCCCGATAGCCCAAACTTCCTCAGCCCAAAGGAAGCAACGCCCTCCGCCCCCCTTTTACATCCAGGACAAGGGTAAATGGACTGATGTGTCCAAGATGTGTGTTGATCGAAAGATCAACTACACAAACGCCCGTGCCTGCCAAAATGGCATTAAAGTCACCGTCCCTACGTCGAACGACTATAGGGAACTATATCGCGCCCTCCGTGAAAGGAACATTTCCTTTCACACTTTCTCCTTCCCCGAGGACACGCCCACTCGTGTTATTATTAAACGTGTCCCTAAAGAAATCCTAGTACAGGATATTAAAGACGACCTTGCCGATCAAGGTATACCAGTGATCGCCGTCCATCGCTTACATAGATAGATAGATAGATAGATAGAATATACTTTATTGTACACCAAAAATTGGAACACACTTACATAACCTTATTTCTATAACTTTGGTTACAATGGCGGTCATATCGCTGAGAGCGATATCTTCCAGACAACCTTTGGAAGGACTTTAAAAGCTTTAATTGAAATTTGGGAGGGCTAAATTAATGTACTACAAATACTCATAACGGAAAAAAAACTAATTGAAATGTATAAGTATATATATATATATATATATATATATATATAAATACAATACATAATTATATAAAATATATAAATGTAATGTGTTCTTTATCATCGTGTGGAGAAAAACAAAGAAATAATCATAAATTTGAAAGAAAATGATTGGCAACCGAGCTTTTAAAAGCAACGAGTGACTGTGCTTGTCTTACTGACACCGGCAATGCATTCCACAACCGAATAGCCTGCACCGTAAAAGAATGGTCGTAAAATTTAGTGGAATGTGTAGGCATCAAAAGTCTCAAATTTTCCGATGATCTCAAATCTCTACCATGTGTGTCACGAAGGAACTTAAATCGTTCTTTGAGATAAAAGGGAGTCGTTGGATTGAAAAGAATACTGTAGAGTAGTGATAAAATATGTGTATTCCGGCGAAGGCGGATAGGCAGCCACTTGAGTTTAATGCGAAACTCAGAAACATGATCATACTTGCGCAAACCAAATATGAATCTGATACAAAAATTTTGGAGTCGCTCAAGCTTATCTAACTGCACTTCAGTGAGATCTGGATAACTTGCATCAGCATAGTCGAGGATAGGGAGAAGAAGAGTTTGGGCAAGCGCAGTTTTAGTGGCAGTCGGCAGGAAATTGCGCAATCTGCGTAAAGACCCCGCAGAGGCAAACAGTTTGCGGCTCACTTCCTGCAACTGGGGACCCCAAGACAAATCCTTATCAATATAAATACCAAGGTCTCTTACTGAGTCACTGAAAGGTATAACAGCTCCATCAAAAACGATTTGGGGAAGGGTCGTCCAGTCAATTTTGGAACGTAGCCTAGGGCTGCCAACAATAATGACTTGAGTCTTCGCAGGATTAACCCTCAAACCATGATCCAAACTCCAGTCAGAAATACGCGCTAAGTCTTTATTCACTATCTTCACCGCCTCAGACAATTCCTCAACGGGAGCTTGTGAATAAATTTGCAGATCATCAGCATAAAGGTGGTAGGATGAGAGAAGTTCATTAGAAATTGAATTTATAAATATGGCGAAAAGAAGAGGAGAGAGAACGCCCCCCTGCGGTACGCCAGCAGTAGTATTGCACCATGAAGACAATGAACTTTCAATGCAAATACGTTGTCGGCGGCCACACAGGTAACTACGAAACCAATCAATAGCTGTTGGAGATATGTTAAGAGAGCACAGTATCCCGAGCAAGACATCAAAATCAACAGTGTTAAAAGCATTACTGAAATCAAGTAAGGAAAGGACTGTCAGTTTACCACAGTCCATTCCTGATCTTATATCGTCAGTAATGTTAACAAGAGCTGTGGTAGTGCTATGCCCTGGACGAAACCCGGATTGGTAAAAATTAAGGAGTCTGTTTCTACAGAGGAAAGCACTAAGCTGGCTATGGATAAGGCGTTCTTGGACTTTGGAGAGGAACCGTAAAATGGAGATAGGACGGAATTCAGAAAAAGAAACAGGATTCCTTTTTTTTGGAAGAGGGGTTATTTGAGCTTCTTTCCATAGAGATGGAAAGACACCAGAGGATAAGGAATAATTTAGGATATGACAAATGACAGGAAGGATTTCGTCAAGTATAGGGAGTATCATCTTGCGACTAACACAGTCACTACCAACAGCATTTGATGTCATTGATAAAATACTCTTCTTAACATCACAACTAGCAAATTGATTAAAAACAAAAGGAGAATAATCGGGAGTGGGAAGAGACGAAAGATTATCTAGAGTTTTAGCTTTAACAGCTCCATTGAAACTACAAGAGGTGGAAAAATGATGATTGAGTGATTCAAGATCTATATCTTTAGGGATAGACTCATGACGTGACTTCCCAATTCCCATTGATCTGAGAAATTTCCAGACTTTAGCTGGATCACCGTTTTCAACAGACTCATGAATGTGGCGGCGTTGGGCATCCCTACAAACCAAGTTGCTGCGATTTCGGATAGCAACGTATTTCTCACGATTTAAGGAGCTAGGTCTGCACTTGTATCTAGACTTTGCTGCTGCCTTTTTTTGCAAAATTCCTTTCACGTCATCTGATAGCCACGGAGCAGGCAGATGCTTGATCTTGACCAACCTAACAGGTGCATGGACATCATACAGCTTGATCAGATAGGAATTAAAGAGGTTAATTTTGTCATCAATCGACTCCGCATGAACAAGCTCAGACCAGTCAATATTGCTAGCATCTTCCCGAAGACCTTCCAAATTCATTCCACCAAAACTGCGCTGAAGAATACTTTTAGGTTTAGGCTTAGGTGGGCGAATTTTGTAGGAAAGGAAAATTAAGTCATGGTAGGAGAAAGCGTCGGCTGAACATTGCCCATGCTTAGCGACGTGTTGTGTGGAAGAAACAAAAATGAGGTCAAGAAGTGAAGGAGTACAGTTAGGAAAATGGTGAGTTGCGCTTAATGGAAGGAGAGACAAGTTGCAGGATTGGGAAATAGATTGGAGTGAGGAAGAGCGCGAATCATTTTTAAGAAGGCAAGTGTTAAAGTCTCCCATAATGATTGTATGCCTGTAAGAGGGCATAAGGTTGACTATAAGACTTTCAAAGGAGGAAAAGAAATCGATACGCAGAGAGGGACAATAATAGACACCCAGCAAAATCTTCAAATGTTGTAGATCCACTTCTAAAAAGAGATGCTCGCCAGCATTCGACGGTGGTGGCTGCGGTGAAATGTCAATAATAGAAAAAGGAATATTTGCACGCAGATATATAGCAACACTACCACCCCCAGCACTAGTGCGGTCATTCCTTATTAGTTTGAATCCAGGCAAGGAATAAGATGTAGAAGGAAGACAAGGTTTCAGCCAGGATTCGGAAACAAGAATTGCATGGATGTCTTTACAGTCCAAACTCGCAAGCATATCATGGTAATGAGCCGGAATACTTTGAGCATTAATGTGGACTACATTCAGATTTTTGGGAACATCAGAAAATTGAGACTGAAGAGTGTCAGCAAGATTCGGGATACTACTGAAGCTATCATTGTCACTGCTAGCAGATACGAATATGTCATCATCACTGCTACAGGCAATCATTTAAAAAACACAATAAATAATATAAAAGGGTAGATAAATAAAATATAAATGTATGTATATATAAATATGAACGGTTATTTCTTATAAAACTTAAGTCCACCCGCCAGTTATGTGTTAACAGAAAACAAAAGAATAACAATTTATCAAAACCTTAATCAAAAACTTATCAAATAATAGTACACCGTTTGGGCACAAACTCACAGCAACTTACTTATAGCAACCCAGAAAGAATAAATATAGAAAAAAAAAACAAGAAAATTACTAAGTTGCACATTGTTTTAAGAAATAAATATATGTTTCTACAAATAATTAATGCTCAAAATATTACAAATTACGAAAACAAAACGTGAAACAAAATGTGACATTGACATGACAGTGACACTTGACTTGACATTATGTCAAGTGTCAGAAAACTGAAGAATGCAAATAAATTGAGAAAAAATATTTGAACCAAAAACGTAAGGTAGAAGTTAAATATTATAAAAAGTGAGCTGTGAGGGTAAACCAGCGTTAAATATATAGTGAAAAACTGTTACCCGAACGATGCATTGAGAGGGTTAATTCATACATACAGCGAGAGGCGGTGAATTGTACGACATGGTTCTTGTCATTTGTGAACCAATCGAAGGTCATCACCCGATTTTCAAGATTAAGTCCATTTGCTCCCTATCCGGTATCTCAATTGAAAAGCCCTACAAAACCGCAACAGTGGGACAATGCTACCGTTGCCAACTGTATGGCCATGCGCAGAGCAACTGCTATGCGACTCCCAGATGCGTCAAGTGTCTGGGCGAGCACAGCACTGCGGACTGCCCTCGGCCCAAAGACCGAACCCTCTGTTCGGAACCACCCAGCTGCGTTCTCTGCGGCCAGACCGGTCACCTGCAAACTACCGCGGCTGTACCAAAGCCCCCAAACTCGCTCCTAAATTAGCGAAGCGCGCCAACGCCCGCCAACAAAGAGAGGCACCTTCCTCTCAAATTCCCCAACGTCTCGCTCCTCAGAGACCATCCCCGTGGAACAGGCTAAACCACGAAAAAGCCTTTCCCTCCTTGGCCACTGCCAAACCTTTGGCTTGTGGCTCCAGAGGCCACAACCAGTCCCAAACCCGCGCCTCAAACCACTGCTGCTCCTGCAGCCAAACAACCACCCAAACCCTCACCCGTCGGGAACGGCGAGTCTTGCGCCCAGACTCTACTGCGCCACTATAAAATATTTATGACCCGCCAAGCCAGGTCTCTCCGCGATGCCCTTCTGGCTGCCGAGCAGCAGAATAACGGCAAAATTACGACGGAAATGTACTGCCAAATATTCAGCACACACAGTGATGTCGTGCTACGCCTCGACCAGATGGATGCGATGGACTGATCCAATGGATTCCCAACGCACAAACCACACTAGGCCTCGATCCCTCAAATTAGGGTTTTTCAACGCCAATGGCATTTTCAACCAACGCGCCGAAATAACTAAATTCCTCCGCGACCACCAATTAGACGTCCTCCTTATACAGGAAACCCTTTTGAAACCCCACCGCGCTGACCCCAAAATTGCGAATTACCGTCTAGTTCGCAATGACAGAACACGCTGCCACGGCGGCGGTACCCTTATTTATTATAGGAAGGAGTTATACTGCATCCCTCTGACCCCACCCACGCCTCTCTCTCAGCTAGAGTACTCTGTCTGTCGACTAGGCATGACTGGTCATCCTCCGATAACCATCATCTCTGCCTACCATCCCCCACCATCGGTCGCGTCTCTTGCTTCAGACGATCCTATCGCGCTCACCAGCGATCTCACGACTCTCTTTGGCCTGAGTGACTCCGTCTTACTAGCGGACGATCTCAACGCCAAACTCCCCGCTTGGAACAGCAACACGACAAATGCCAGAGGCAGAATCGTGTATAACCTAGGCGCGACCCTAAACTATGACGTCATCGCTCCGATGACTCCCACCCACTACCCACACGACCCCAACCATAACCCCGATGTCCTCGATGTGGCGCTCCTGAAGAATGTAAACCTCCATTTACACTCCATAGAAGCGCTTCACGAGCTCAACTCGGATCACCGTCCCGTTATCCTACACCTAGGTTCCCACTCGGGTAACCATGATCCTACCCAACCTCCTCCGACCCAATTGATCACCGACTGGAGGAAAGTAAGTGAAAAACTGAAATCCACCACGTCGCCTCAATTGGACACCATTCCTGACCACATAGTCTCAGTCGCTGACACGACGACGATTGACTCGCTTACAGATCACGTACAATCCGTCCTGAACGATTGTTCAAGGGAAGTTCCTGTAGTGGAAGACCACCGCTGGAAACTCCCGGACGATGTACGGAATCTGATAACCGAGAAGAACGCAGCCATCCGTGCGTACAGCACTTTTCCCTGCGCCGCAAACAAAGCTCACATGCGCAACTTACAGCGTGCTATAAGGAAACGCATTGCCGAGCAGCGTAATGCGAGCTGGGACAAGATGCTGAGGGAACTTGAGCCCACCCATCTTGCCTTCTGGCAGCTTCAGAGGAAGTTACGATCCACTGAAGAGGCCACAATGCCTCCTCTCATTCGTCCCGATAAGAGTGTCGCCTTCGATAACTCTGAAAAAGCAGAATGCCTAGCCGACAGCCTAGAGTACCAGTGTTCTCCCAGCTCTCAACCAGTAGACCAAGCCCACCTCGATATGGTGAACGCCGAAGTCGAACGTAGAACTTCCCTTCCGCCCGTCGAAGATCCCGATAAACCATTGGCCCCCATCACTCCTGATGAGGTCCAGGATATCATTAAAAGTCTCCAACCGCGAAAAGCCCCTGGCTCCGACGGCATCACCAATAGGGTTTTCAAACTTTTCCCCGCCCAGCTTATAGTGCTAATGACTGCCATCTTAAATGGCGCATTGAGCAATAATATGTTCCCCGCAACCTGGAAACAGGCCACCGTCATAGGTATTCCCAAACCAGGCAAGCCCAAGTCTGACCCGTCTAGCTACCGTCCCATTAGCTTACTCAACGTCCTCGGTAAAATCTATGAAAGGCTTATATATAAGCGGCTCAAAGATTGTGCCGAAGCAAAGAGTCTGATACCCAATGAGCAGTTCGGATTTAGAACCGAACACTCATGTATCCAACAAGTCCACCCCATCGTAGAACACGTCAGCGCCGGCTTCCAACGGGGCGCAATAACGGGAGCCTTATTCTTCGACATAGCGAAAGCGTTCGACAAAGTCTGGCACAATGGCTTAATCTATAAGCTATACCAACTCGGTGTGCCTGACCGTCTCGTGCTCACCCTACGGGACTTTTTATCGAATCGCACCTTTCGTTATCGAATTGAGGGGGAGCTTTCCTCCCCCTATCCCATTCGCGCAGGAGTTCCTCAAGGCTCCGTACTATCCCCCCTCGTTTTCACGCTATTCACTAGTGATATTTCCAAGCATAAAAATACCCAGCTAGCCCTATTCGCCGACGATACGGCTATCTATTATACCGGTCTTAAACCCGATGCCATCGCTCGCACTCTCCAAACTTCCGCAAACACTCTGGCCAAGTGGTTCCGGAAATGGAGAATCGAAGTCAATCCAGATAAAAGCCAGGCAGTCCTCTTTTCTAAACCGCGGATAAACCCACCCTCCCCCCGACCGATTACCATGTATGGCAAGCCGAACCCTTGGGAAAAGCAAGCCAAATACTTAGGCGTGGTCCTCGATAGACACCTCTCCTTTGCTGAGCACATAAAGCAGGCACGTTCGCGCGCCGCTTTCGCTCTAGGTAGGCTCCACTTCATTCTTAGCTCTCGCAGCAAGTTATCACTCAGGTGCAAGCTGCGTATTTTCACCGCGGTCATCCGTCCCATCATGACCTACGCCTGCGTTGTTTTCGCACACGCAAAGCCCTACCTCCTCCACAAGATGCAGACCCTCCAAAACCGATTCCTCCGTAGAGTCATGGGAGCCCCCTTTTATGTTCGAAATGAGCTTCTTCACGTAGATCTCAAGATGCCCACCATCCAGCAGTTCATGAAACGTGTCTCCAAGCGTTTCTTTGAAACTGCAATCCAACATAGGAATCCCCTTATCGTATCGGCCGCCCAATACGAACCCTCGCGTATCTCTAAGATTCACCGACCAAGGCATACCCTAGTCACTCCCGATGACGCAAACACCCTGCTCCAAGAGAGCCGTAGGGAAACAAGTACAGTGGCACACAAACACAAAAACCGACCGTCCTTCCGTCCTCGCCGCTGAGGCCCGCCGCGACGTCCCCGTAATAGTCCACCCCGACCCTTGCCAGCCCGCGACGCTGAGCCAGTAGCTTTAAATTCCCTTATTAATAATAATAATGATATGATCCAGCCTGTCCCTAGCTGCCCTCCCCTGCGACGCCCTAAGCCGAGGTCCGTACCCCACAGGGCACAGGGCAGGGCAGGGTGCCCTTAGCGTGTAGTCGCCTAGTTTGTAAGTTTTTTAATAAGCCCTGGCTGGAGGCTTTAATTAATTTATTAATTAAGGCAACCACAGGCAAGTCCGGTTAAGCAGCCGACAACCTCAGAGGTTGACCTGCGAGATGCCACACAAAAAAAAAACTGGTTCGACACAGTTTGCGGGCAAAATTGTAACAAGAACAAACACTCAAGAAAATAAAGGAAGAAAACTTCAAGAATCTTCTAGTGTGGTTTTAATTCTTCACCAACCCAGCACACAAATGCGCCTGTATGGCACAGTATGGAAAAAATCAATGTTAATGTCATACCCAATATACCATAAGACACACCTGTAAGTTGTTTGGGCCTCATGATTTGTTACACTTCCATTATAACTGCCACGTTGGACGTGATAGCAACCGCGACTGCTGAGCGTTGGGATCCTACGTTCGATTCACAAGTGTGGTGAAAGAGTTATTGAATTTTTTCTTTAGGAATGAATACACATAGTTTGCCAAGAGTGTACCTGTGTTTTAGCATACGCTTGTGCAATTTGTCTCCTGCGTGCTGACTGACTAATCCTCGCTGACATCAGTTACCGTGATCGTAATTCGATCAAAGGTTATTTTTTTAAAGAGAACTAGTGAGGTATGTAGAATTCACATTGCTAACAATCTTGTTAACCCCTCCAACTAAGCTAAATATGCTTGTGTCTGGAGTGGGTTCACCGCAAGACTGTAATGGCCCACCTACTACAGTCTTGCGGTGAGCCCGTGTAAGAACTCGTGACTTTTCAATTACAAGTAATTAGGTTATTAACGCTTATTTATAAACCTACCTATCGACTGCATGGTATTTTAAATCTGACACGATAATCTATAAAGATTTACCTAGTCATCGAATTACAGCTAAGTATGTACATTCAAATAGACGAGTAGCGTCATCTTCTTAACGAAGACAAATTAAGGTTTTAACAGTAAATCCATTAACGGGCGAACAGATTTGTACCGATGCTTGCCGCTTGCCTACTTACTGGAGCGGTTTCTTTTGCCCAACATTGGTGGGAAATTAACAGCTGGTGCATTTTAGAGTTGATTCCTTTGTATCCAGAAACATTCACGGTATGTAGAAACAAAGGATTTTCATCCAAATATTAGAACATTGTATACCGTTACAGTTAAATAAAAATAATAGTTTAATTGGAACTAGGAAATTGGAACTTCGTGCATTTTTGACAGCCAAAGCCTATTATAAGGTGACTGAGTTCCTTAATGAAAAATAATTTGACTTGCATAATTAGACTATTTAGAGATTGAATTATTTTGTTTGACTTTGACTAGGTATATTGTAACTTGACATAATTATATTAATCGTTGTTTCATATTTTGGTATTGTGACATTTTTTATTATTGTAATTTTGTACCATTTTGCACGTCAAGTTGTGACAAACATGTCTGCACTTTATCTATATTGTCATCCTGTATGCACTTTTATATATGTACACACACATGTTTAAGCAAATAAATTAATCTTGAATCTAGATTCTTATTACACGTGTAAGATTTTTATGTTGGTCAAGTAAAATTTTAGGCACGTCAATAGAAATAAAAAAGCAATAAAACAAAACCGTTCAAGTTAGGTCATCGTTAGTAAAGATGTTAAGCTAAACATAAAGAAAAAACTCCGCTATGATTACTTTTTATCGTCAATAAAGCTCATTGATTTTTTAAATGTGTGTTATAATTGTCAGGACAAGATTTGTAAAAGAAAATCGAACAAAAAATGGCGGTACAAGTTCACCAGGTCAGCTAGTTAATTATACTTAATTCCTCGTTACTTACTAAGCCTTCGCATTTGGTTCTAAAGATCTGAAGTTAGAGCTAGTTAAACGTTTCTTTATTTAAAAAAATAGGGACACAAAAAACGTTACTAACTAATTACGGAGCACATTTAGTTAAGGAGAAAATCGGCTTTGCAAAGCATGTCTGACTTTTTAGGGACTTAGGTACTTAGATAAAGTCGTCGTGTAAAGATACTCATGCAAAAAAAACGTCGAAAAGATCACGTAAAAAAGGTTATGCATTAAATAGAGCTTAGCCTTTTACCAACTACGTTAGGGTCACTAGTGTTTTAAATGACTACTTATCTGAAGGTTCCACCTTGTAGCTGGGTAACACAATACCCCTTGACAACGCATTGTCAGATTTTCTTAGCTTCTGACTATCCATAACAACTGTCAAAGATGTTCAAATTACAGCTGGGGCGCAAAGGCTTACCGTGCTTTCTCCTCGCTGGGTGAAATATGTCAATTAATGTATGTACATACATTAACTGACTTTGGCAACTTGCTTGCCTCGAAGATCGACCCTGGAATCTCAAAAACAATATTTGTCGCGTTGCATTTCACTTTCGGGGCAGTGTCGTCAAATAACTCCTCCTACTTTTACTGACTGAAAACACACTCTTTGCCGCTGCATTTTGGAGCCACGGTATCTCTATATCTCTATTAGAATATTCTCGCAACTCCGACAAGCATTGGCCGTATTGGGCTTCGTCAATAGCGCTGCCTGCTCCTTGAGGCGCGCGTCGCGTAAATTTAAAACTTGATGTGCGTTATTAATGTTGTATATGTATAAGTACAGTGGTATGTTATGATCTGAGTTCCATTACTGAAGTAGTTAGTGAGAACAAAACATTACCGAAAACTTTTTTAATGGTAAAGAAGATTAACGAGCACTGCAGAACAACAAAAAAAAATATATATGTGTTTAACAGTCAAGGTAAAAGTCGAATACTTTTCAGTTTTCAAAAAACACCTCTAAATAAGCGAAAACAAAGTAAATAGGACTGATTTATGTTGATTTCAAAAAGCAGGTCAGTTCAAATTTACATAATGAGTGCTACATAACATAAATAACTCCTGCATTCCCAGAAAGGTTAGATGGATATGTACTTTTAAGTATACGCACCCCTCATGTTTAATTTTGACGTAGCGCTGCCTTATTATTCCACCAAGCTTAACGCCAAACCGTCAAAGGATCCAATTTTAAAAACCACTAAACTATATGTCCAAAAGTGACAATTTTTTAAGAAATTTCATTTTGGAACCAGATCTTCTAGAGATTACCTTTTTTTAAAGAACCATTGTACCTATTACCGAACAATTCCGATAAAATCCATAAAGCATTAAATAAGCGCCTACTAGTAAGGTTGAACGAAAAAGTCTCTCCAAGGTGCGTTAAAAATATCGCATTGAGACTCCAAACGCCAATCGCACCCTGGACAGCTAGCACTTGGTAACAAAGAGCCAGTGTGACTAATCCTTTCACCATGGTGCCACAAACTCATCAAAAGCACATTTCAGTGCCACCCCTAACGGCATCTTCATCCACTAACATTGGTCTGCTAATTACTGAACCAGACCTGGACATAACCTCGATTAATATGCCCAGCTTCTTGCGAATCTGTACCACGATATACTCTAGATACGAAAGATCAGATCTTTGATCCACCACAAATACAGTGTGGAGTCTCTTTCTACTAAAGGCCTCTATCTTATACCTTATCCCCTTGCAGTAAACGGTGTTAATTTCAAGTTTTAAATATTTATAGACTTTAAAGGTATTCTGTAAAAGATCGCTTTTAGTGATAAAAATGTCCATTGTATCACCCTTTTTTGTTGTTAAGTCCTTATTCGTTTTCTGTTGTGGTGTACTTACTATAAAGAGTATATCTATCTATGTCAGAGTTGTGCAAGTAGCTGTATATCAATCTAAAGATATATGAGCATCGACGATGAATCGATATTACTCATCATGTTAATAAATAAAAATGCACCAATCAAATATACAATTTATTTCATTATAACCACAAAGTCTTTACGTCACTTTTCTTAATTAGTTGAGGTGGGTTCGCACTGACAAAGCGCGGACCGGCGCGGCGGATGCACACGAGCGAGGCGCACTCGTCACTCCACGTCTGACTGACGTGCATGATGTACAGGTTGGTGCTCGATGCAGGCGACTGATGCAGCTGCTTGTAGTGCCTCGACGCGTCATGCCGTTAACGCCGACGATCTCTGTAAACCAAGTTTAACATTACATTATCATCATCATCATTGTCAGCCAAGTTCCACCCACTGCACACTGCTGAGTGCCTCCACCCTTTGATGCCTAATTTCACATAATAATAACAAAATAAGCCTATAACTTACTACTGTTGAAACACAGGCCGTATGTCTAAGAGATGGAATAGGCCGTAATCCACCCTGCGGCCGGGCTTAGAGCGAGTTGGTAAATGTCGCATGTCTTTGTATCTTCAGTCCCAAGATATACCAGTTTCCTTTCGATGTTTTGCTTCATCGTTTTAAGAGTAGTGGTAATGATTATATAAAGAAATGTGGCTGTTTGCCACAATAATTTGTATTAGAACCCACGAACTACAACTCATAATTCGATTAAAGTTTATCTCAAAATGTATATTACACGACTGAATAGATAGACTTAGAGGACACCATTATAAAGGTTCGTACACAAACATAAGAAGAGTCCAGTAGCCAATTAGTGGAATGAAGACTGGTGTTCAAGGATAGCAAGTAAATTATAAGTTGGTCGTGAATGACCTTAGTGATTCTACTTTTTTGCTTTTTCAGCAACAGCCGCCTGGCATCTAATTTCTTGAATAACTATTTTATTCGGTCGTTCAATACTTAAATTTAAAAAGAGGTGACAATATATCTCACACAATTCAGCAAAATGCAATGAAACGGAATTTATATATTACTTTTTAATCAGCATCTAAAATATTCTTTTTTCTTTTTTTAATACTGTTAGGATCATATAGTTAGACCATTTAAATAACCATAATCGACTAATCGGGCTGACACAGTCAGGGTTCTATGAGCTTTTTAAAAAAATGGCGCGCAACGGTGACGTTAGGATAGTCTGTTGACAGTTGTGAGACGGAAGATAGAAAGCACGCAATTCATTTATTATTCTTGGATCCATGAGTTAATAAGAGTTAGAAGAGAATAAGAGTTATATTCGAGTTAATAAGTTATTGTGTAATTGGATTGGATAGTATACAGAATCGTAACGTTGTTCTATATAAAATGAAAACCGTGGTGACTGAAACAAGGGAAGTAAAAGGGAACTGTCGAGAAAGGTTTAGATGGAAGCGTATATAAAATGTAATCATGATGCAGTAATAAATAATATTATCTTGTACTGAAGTGAGCAGTTATATTACATATCAGAAGTGGGATGTACACGCCTATTTATAAATATAAGTATAAAGTATTAGTTGGTACCTAACTACCTACTTTCTATTAGAGATTACGAAAGTATTAGTTAGTACCTAACTACCTACTTTCTATTAGAGATTACGATAAAATGTTATGTTAAAAGAACACGTGTGGGGTAGAACATATTTCTTTACTCCAAGATACTTTTATACAGAGTTTACTTTCTAAATTGGGAGAAATTGTGACTTTCTTTGAGCTCAAACGCGCCATATAAGATTTCCGCCCCTAAGACGACCCACTGATCAAATACCCTGCTTTACGTTTATGTGCATCTTAAATAACTTTTTGTTTTATCTCTTTTATGTATACCCGGCACAATGCCTTACAAACAAGCGACTAATTCGAGCCGCCTAACTACAACCAACAAGGGATTAATCGCATCATGTGGCTGAAGCCAGTTCATCAGAAGTGCAGCGGCAGTGCGAGGTCAAGCAGTCAGAGGTGTCTTTGATGTTGTAGTTGCCATATAGCCGAAGCTAGACCAAGAGCTTGTAACGGAAGCAGCCGAAGTTGCAGTCCTTGCTGAAGCCATACATCATTAAGTCTACACAAGAAGGGAAAGGAGTTAGAACGAGATTGAGGGTGTCTGAGTCCCAAGGAAAACAATGGGCTGTTCAGAGCGTGGCCTACCAGAATCTCATGGCAAATGGGCTTATCTGAGTAGTAAGCAAATAGTGTGGCTGTGGGCTATTGGTTAGTTGGTATTGCATCAGATTATTAATTCATGAAGTAAGTAATTGAATTTCTTAATAATGAAAAATACTTATTTTTTTTACTAAATACTTTACTAAACATGACTTTATTCAGAACTAGAAAATGATTCCAAATATTGTAATATACTTGCATTATTATCACCCTCTTCATCTGATAATGAAGATCATTTGTTTTTTCCATTAACTACAATATTATTGTTGTTAAAATTTTGTGTCCACTCATCAGCTCCAATTTCTTAGAAAGCTAAGCTCTTCTGTTAATGTTTTAATATCACTTGGCAAACAATACCTACTTATTGACGCATATTATATTGTTAGCGTAATTAGTTGTGTATCACTTATTACAGTAGATACAATTAACCTCTAGAAGTTTGAACTAAGTTGACCATATAATTTATGGCATTAATGATAGGTCGATAAAATTTGCAGCGTTGCTCATAGAAAAATATTTGTAAAGACAGCACACCCATTGCACTTTTGACATTACTTATTGCATGTCACGGTTTTAGCACAGTTTTATACTCTATTTTTAAACTAGGTCAGGTCTGTATCTTAAGAGATAGGGTTCAGACATTTAACTTTTACAAACAGTATTTACAAAAATGATTATGAAATAAGTATAATAAAGTAGTATCTTAGTGTAGGCGTATGCGAGAATGTGTGTTTTGTGTGATGATAATTATGTGTATGTGGATGATGAAACATGTGCAGACTATAACTACCGTTTGGTACTTTGCTTACGTATTGCTCGACAACTTAGTGACAAGTTGATCTCGGTGATATAATTCGCGGAATGAAGATCATTTAAGTTAGAGCGTCTACCACAAACTCTTGTGATTTTGATATCTCTTGTGAAAAATAATTACGTTGAAAACTTTTTGAAATAATATGTTAAGCACAGTTATTTGAAGAGCACTGATTTTCAAAATCATTCATATTGAAGGAAAAGAACACTTGGATTTTGGTTTGGGAAAACGACATGTTATGGAAAAAGTGTTTTAATTTGGCCAATTTGAACACAATAATTAGATTACAACAAAAGGTTGTTAAGTAAGGTGAAATGGAGGTTCTCTTGTGTAGCAAGTCAAATCCTAAGCTTGTTTCTGTGTCAGCTAATTTATTTATATATTCTTGTGAAGAAATTGAGAGACGCAAAACTGATCTACCCGCAATCTTTATTTTGTTGTCGCTGTTATACAAGGTGTACTGATTGATGTCATCATTGAGTGTGGCTTGGTTATTTCTCGTGTATCATGCTATTTTACCTGTGTGCGCAAACATACGTTTCCGCGTTTGAATGGTTTGGGAAGTCAAGAAACCGAAAGTACTTCTTTTGTTTACATTTCATATCAGTGTTTGTGATACGAATGTTTGTTATTGAAGAGCTAGCTGTTAGCTAGATAATACTGGTTGCATAGGTCGATTTTTTTTGTTAAGCAACGTAGGCCAGGTCCATGGATGGGTAACCACCCTGACATATCAAGATTCCTCCGTGCCTCAAAAAGTACATTATTAGGCTGTTGGTTGCAGCTATAGTTTTTACAAGTTTGACAGTTGTTAAGGATAGTCAGAAACCAGAACATTCTAACAATGGTTTTGCCAACGAGTATGGTGTTACCCAGCTTTTGAGCATGCATAAGCATAGGGTGTCATAAGCAATCGCTCGAATACCTAATGTGTGATGGTGCTATTGGGAGAGCGGTGCCCGGTGATGGTTCTCATCTCCATTAGCAGGCTTCTTCTGTTTCTTCTGCAAAGTTATAGGAGGTGCCTGGATATTGTTTTGTTTAAAAGTAGCATAGCCTCCTTGGACTATCCGCAACCTAGGCCCAGGTCCATCATCTTTGAATCTGAATATGTGTGCGTGTGTATTTTTTTAGCCACGTGCATAGCTGATTGAATGGGAGTGTCCCTTTCACTACACTTAATCCATTGTAGTGTCGTCGTATTGCGGTTGTTAGCCGTGGTGCGTTGTAGCGAGTTGTGACTCTCTAGTATGAGCTTAGACTGATATTGATTTAAAAAAAAAAAAAAAATTAAGAACTGAGGCACCATGAGCTTGCTCGGATGTGATTGTCAGTAACGCTCTTAGATTCTGTAGCACGGATTGCTTGGATGGAGCGCACACTGTCCACGTGATAGTTTGTGTAGAGTGTTCCTATTTTGATGACAAGATTTCGACTCCAGTTTCAGTGCTTGTCTTTAACATGGCGGTATAGATTACCAGTTCTTCAGCTTCTGAGTTAGCCTGTAGCTCCAGCGTGAGCTGTTTGACAGATGTCGGTTTTTGTATTTGACAGTTTTATTTGGAAGTGATGCGTTTTCATAGCATTATCACAGAGTGAGGCAATCATGGGAGGTTGATTGATGGAGTTGTCCATGCGTCTCTAAGGATACCTATTGACCGATACGTGTGTTTGGTTCTGGAGTTTTTTTCAATAGTGTCCAAGACATACCGAGTCTGAAGGTTGGCAGAGAAGCCCCTCCCGCACTATTAGGTGTAGTGGCGGTTGTCCCAGCATAGCCCTTAGGCATTAGGGGACGCAGTTCTCATGCTGCTGATGGCCATGTAGGCAAGTCGTTGCAACTTGAAGTTTCACGCTATGTTTATGCGAGTGATTCGCTGCAACTATTTAGAGAATCTGTTAAACTAGACTGAGTAATGCCGTCTCATGTGTCCATTACGATGGATGTTGGATTAGAACTTTTACGTAAGGTTCTTAAGATTTTCACGAGTTCTGGGTTTTCTATAAATCTGAAGAAATGTGCTTTTCATGTATCCGAATTGTATATTTGGATAGGACCGTAAGTGAAGGTCAGGTAAGCCGAGCGCTCGCTAAGTCGGCTAGTAAGTATGGCTAACTTTGGGTAACTTTGTAACACGAACAAGTTATTATTAAGAAACTGGTAGTGCTGGTTGCTGTCGCTCTCTACTCATGTGCTTCAGATTTCTGACTTCGTCTTTGTGATCAAGCACTAGCAAAGGCACTACCAGGCGGCGGTCGAGTAGTGCAGTCCTGTCGAGCAGCGCACTGTTGCACCTGGCGAGGACGAGGTGTGCAGTTCACTGCCGAGCTGAAGCGATGAGCAATCCAGCTGTCGAGCATGAGTGGCGCCTTGGCGTACTGTAGCGCTTGAGCAGCGCCTTGACGTACTGTCGCGCTTGAGCGGCGCCTTGGCGTTTGTCGCCCAACAATGAGCGCGCGGTCGTGCTGATACAGCGCGCAGTCCTGATGGCGCGCCGGTGAAGCGCGCAGGCGTGCTAGTACAGCGCGCAGTCCTGATGGCGCGCCGGTGAAGCGCGCAGGCGTGCTAGTACAGCGCGCAGTCCTGATGGCGCGCCGGTGAAGCGCGCAGGCGTGCTAGTACAGCGCGCAGTCCTGATGGCGCGCCGGTGAAGCGCGCAGGCGTGCTAGTACAGCGCGCAGTCCTGATGGCGCGCCGGTGAAGCGCGCAGGCGTGCTAGTACAGCGCGCAGTCCTGATGGCGCGCCGGTGAAGCGCGCAGGCGTGCTAGTACAGCGCGCAGTCCTGATGGCGCGCCGGTGAAGCGCGCAGGCGTGCTAGTACAGCGCGCAGTCCTGATGGCGCGCCAGTGAAGCGCGCAGGCGTGCTAGTACAGCGCGCAGTCCTGATGGCGCGCCGGTGAAGCGCGCAGGCGTGCTAGTACAGCGCGCAGTCCTGATGTCGCGCCGGTGAAGCGCGCAGGCGTGCTAGTACAGCGTGCAGTCCTGATGGCGTGCCGGTGAAGCGCGCAGGCGTGCTAGTACAGTGCGCAGTCCTGATGGCGCGCCGGTGAAGCGCGCAGGCGTGCTAGCACAGCGCGCAGTCCTGATGGCGCGCCGGTGAAGCGCGCAGGCGTGCTAGTACAGCGCGCAGTCCTGATGGCGCGCCGGTGAAGCGCGCAGGCGTGCTAGTACAGCGCGCAGTCCTGATGGCGCGCCGGTGAAGCGCGCTGGCGTGCTAGTACAGCGCGCGCAACTGGAGCACAGTTGGAGAGACTCCATGCAAATGTTGAAGAGACGTTGTAACGTTCGGATTTATATGAAATACTCCAAAAGTTGGAGCTGGCTTAAGAGACTCCTAAAGTAGGAGATGATTGGAAATAGGTACTCCAAAAGTTGGAGCTGGTTTAAGAGACTCCTAAAGTAGGAGACGATTGGAAATACTCCAAAAGTTGGAGCTGGTTTAAGAGACTCCTAAAGTAGGAGACGATTGGAAATACTCCAAAAGTTGGAGCTGGTTTAAGAGACTCCTAAAGTAGGAGACGATTGGAAATACTCCAAAAGTTGGAGCTGGTTTAAGGGACTCCTAAAGTAGGAGACGATTGGGAATACTCCAAAAGTACAAGGTGCTTAGGGACTCCATGCAAATGTTGGAGAGACTCCTAAAGTAGGAGACGATTGGGAATATTCCAAAAGTAAAAGGTGTTTAGGAACTCCAAACAAATGTTGGAGAAACTCCCAAAGTGGGAGACGCTTGGGGATACTGTTCACATGTTCACTTGATACCGTGTATGAGGACATACACATTGTCAGGATGGGCGAGTGTTAGGATCATATAGTTAGACCATTTAAATAACCATAATCGACTAATCGGGCTGACACAGTCAGGGTTCTATGAGCTTTTTAAAAAAATGGCGCGCAACGGTGACGTTAGGATAGTCTGTTGACAGTTGTGAGACGGAAGATAGAAAGCACGCAATTCATTTATTATTCTTGGATCCATGAGTTAATAAGAGTTAGAAGAGAATAAGAGTTATATTCGAGTTAATAAGTTATTGTGTAATTGGATTGGATAGTATACAGAATCGTAACGTTGTTCTATATAAAATGAAAACCGTGGTGACTGAAACAAGGGAAGTAAAAGGGAACTGTCGAGAAAGGTTTAGATGGAAGCGTATATAAAATGTAATCATGATGCAGTAATAAATAATATTATCTTGTACTGAAGTGAGCAGTTATATTACAATACGTTACGCCCATACTAGAAATATATCTTGTATTGTGGTTGCCACCACATACAAAAAATGCCAAACCCGCAACAATATAATTATGTAGGTCATACAAATATTTGTCCCGTACGGGAATCGATAGCAGCCAAACCAGTGGACCAACCGTGTTATATAATAAATTTTATTTTTCATAAGAACATTGTAGGTACAGTTCATTTTTATGAAATTTTAATTTTACAATAATATACGTCGTCTAATGATAAAGCATGCGAAAAAGGTAGGTACATCTAAGATTTGATATGACAGCTCGCCAACTAAAATCAAAGATACCCTCATATGTACGGTCGGCCAAGAAAGTGGTGTACCCGTTTTGATTTAGTTTCCCGGTCATCGAAAATTACAACAAGGTTCGTTATAAAAAGATATTACTGAAAGAGACAACATTATCATGACGTAAACCTATGTATTTAGTATTCATACGTCATATGTCACATATAAGTACATGACATTTTAACCTTTAGTATAAATGAAAAGGACATTAGTTTCTACAAAGCAATTGAAATGTTTCCAAACAAAAGTAATAAAAACTATTTAGACAACCGAATTCCATTTGAAAAAGAAAACTGACAATTGACATTTTGTCAAATATATGCAAAAAATCGATATATTTTCCGTGTTATTTTTCAATCAACTGCATATAAAATCATCTCAATGCCTGCCAACTTGACCATTGCCGAAAGAGCACAAATAATTGCCCAATTTAATGAGGGAAGCAGTATCAGTGCGATATCCCGGAATTTGAATATATCGAGGCGTTCTGTCCGCTTTTGGATTCGTCGTGAAGGAGAGGAGGGAAGTTTGTTGGATCACAGAAGAAGTGGTCGCCGGCCTGCACTCTCCAATAACGATAGAGAATTCATGAGACGGGAATATGAAATCAATGGTTTTAAGCCCACAAAACATTTTGCGGAGATGTTCGATGTGAGTGCCCACACAATAAGGAATCATCTACATTACATGGGGTTGCACCACAGGCATTACGCCAAGAAAATATATTTGACGGATGCTCACAGACTTGCTCGTCTGAACTTCGCCAGAGAGCACTTAGAGTTTGATTGGTCTAATACAGTGTTTTGTGATGAAAAAACGTTTAAATCCAGTCAGCATGGACGTCTTCACCTTTGGCGATATAATTCAACACGGTATAAAGATGATCATGTAATCCCAAATAGAGAATCAGGTCGAATTTCCGTAAATATTTGGGGCTGGATGAGTACGGATGGTGTAGGAGAATTGTGTTCTCTACCTCCTCGAGCGACGGCTGTAAATTATATCGACGTGCTTCAGAATGCAATGCTACCGACAGTCCGTAATGTTTACCCGGAGAACGAAGTGCCACAATTTGATTTTGTTCAAGATAATTGTTCAATTCATAATGCGAGGATCGTAAGAGCCTGGTTTCGTTCACACACTGACGTAAGGGTAATTCAGTGGCCCTCAAGATCGCCGGACCTCAACCCGATAGAAAATCTTTGGGGCCTTATGGTCCAACGATGGTCGCATCAAAATGAAAGAACCAAACAAGCTCTTATTAGTCACTGTAATTATATCTGGGAGGAAATGCGGGGAACCGATATTTGCTCACGGCTTGTTGGTTCAATGAGGTCTCGTCTTTTAGAGGTTATAGAGGCCAACGGCGGTTACACCCGTTTCTAATTTTTAAAAATTTTCAATATCTTCTAAATATTACTATATATGCTATGTTTTTGTTTGTTATAAGTATTTTAAAATTGATTGTAGAAATTTAATAAAAGGATAAATCTATTTTTAGCTTGTTTTTTATTGATATTGTAATTACAAGTTTACAGAAATTGTAGGTTTGTGGACTCGCCTTGTGCCTTTACAATTTTATGTAACTTGTTGATTACAATTCTGAATTTGTAGATACAATTTTGTCATCAAAATCTACAGCCCCCCGCCGTTGATTTTACGACGTCATTGGTTCCATCAAGTTCAAACTAAGAACAGCTGTCACGTTACAAACAGTAATAGTCGTTATCAATAATCAGATAAAGACAGCAATAGAAGTTGTCAGATCGATCTGCAAGCGAAACTAATCTTTATCACCTATGAATCTGCAAGCGATATTCAACCTTAGGGTGATACACCACTTTCTTGGCCGACTGTACTTGCAATAAATTTCATATGGAACGTTCAATGATATTTTTAACAGACGTTTTTAATGCAAATGACAGTGTATAATATCTCAAAAGTACAGTCAAATATTAACAAAAGTTTTGCTTTGCACTTGACAGTTGGAATGACTGCCTTTGTTATGTCATTTTAGTGACGTCATATCCGTTCTGTATGACGTTGACGTAAAAAGGTTCTCCTACACAGGCATGGTTTGATGCACGACATATCACGTCACGCGAGGCCCTGAGTGCAAAATAAGTGAAGATAAAAACGCTAAGTGCGTGTCAGACTCACTATTTTATTTTGAGACCAGATTTCATTTTTCCTAAAGAATATTGACTACGAGTATATTTTTCTATAAGATCAGTGGTTTAGAATTAGGGGGGCTAGAAAATGGTAAATTTTCATCTTTTTTTCTTAAATCTCTTCTTTTTTTCCAGTTGAGCCAACTATTGTCCTCGACCTAGCCTGATGGTATGCGATAGATGAGGTCTACGATGGAATGAGCGAGCCCAGAATATGTCTGTTCACTCATGCTTTAATGGCTGCAAGGTCATAAATGGCACATAAGCCATGGCACAGAACACATAAGCTGGCAAAGAGTTCCACACCTTGGCTGTGCGCATAATAAATGTGGAGGCGAAGCGCTTGGTACGAGAATACGGTATATCAACCAAGCATGGATGGTAACAAGCAGTGCTTCTGGAATGGCAATGGGAGATGGAGGGCAATAATTATTGAAAAATATTAGCTAGGTATATTTTTTAGCAAAGACTTTTCTAAGTATCATTTTGTGCGTGAAAACATGCTAATGGGACAATAACATAAAGAAGAAATATTTTTAACTCGAACTGTATACATACTACATATATGCAGCATATCTTATCTTATCCGGTATTCATTTATTAGAAAATTCTGGTTTGAGCACTAACATTATTAGTTTATTCCAATCATACAATCTTGTAAACCTATTTAAGGAGCCCACTAGAATAACTCCTACTAGCGCCACTTGCTTAGATAATATTTTTATGGACGTATAATTAATTTAATAGACTCTGATCATTGTGGGCAATTAATTACTTTACCAAAAAAGTCAATAAAATGTTAAAAAAATATATCACTGTAAATCCAAAAACTCAATATCACCTGGAAGCATTCAAAACTAAAGTCTATAATAAAATGCCATGTTTGTTAACTAATGAGGACCCTAATAAACATTATAATGATTTATGATATTTTCAAAATATAGTGCCAACGTTTCGATAACACATTTATTCCCAAAATTGCTTCAGTAAATTTATTTACACTTCTTTTAGTGACTGGGCCACCACTGGTATTTATAAAGGTAGAAATCGGCTTTATGAACTCTATGTTATGTCTGTATATTATCTATATTTTTCTCAGTTCATGGCATGCTCAGACAGACCCCAGAGGTCTAATTATGTGCTTTGTTTAAGTATATTTATAAGGAACTTGTAATCTATAAAAAAAAATGAGGAGCGGAGTTACACTCGGTAGAATTTAATTTATATGTTAAGATCTACTTTAAATTATTTAAAAACGTCTGTTTTATTGCCAAGTCTCGCTACTTAAGTTTTAAAATTAAAAATAGTTTTAATGTAATTAAAACGACTTGGAATCAACGAATTTGTTGGAATATTATAAATGTATTCGGACAGATCATATAAAAAAAATTATTACATCTATTTATGAAAAAATATCCAAAGAAAAACTTTGGATCTCCTTGGATAAGATAACAGAATTTTTGGGCGCTATATTGTACACTTTTTGATGAAGCCATTGAATTCAGCTACCATGAAAAAACCGTATTTAGTTCCATGCAAAGTACTGGAAGAAGTCAATGGACGCACTATATGACAATTCGTAGTCGTTTGTTTGGAGAACTTGTAGAGTGAACAATATGAGACTAAAGTGCTTAATGTTTTGATGTGTTATGTACAGATAGTGTATCGTATATGTTGTCAGCTGGACGAATTTTAAAATCTTCTTTTCCTAACATGAAACACGTAACGTGTTTGGCTCATGCCCTGCATCGAGTGGCAGAGAAAGTTCGCTCTGAATATCCAGACGTAAATTCACTAATAGCAAATGTGAAAAAAATATTTTTAAAATCCCCTCAGAGAATCAAAATTTTCAAAGAAAAGTGTCCCAGTGTACCGTTACCTCCGAAATCTGTAATTACGAGGTGGGGTACATGGTTAGAAGCAGCGGAGTATTACAATAAAAATTTCAATAGCATAAAATGTATTGTAACTTGTTTGAGGGCTTCAGATGCTTTATGTATAAAAAACGCTAAAAGAATATTAGAGAAACCAAATATAGATAATGATTGAAAATCTATTTCTGAAAATTATAAAATTATTCAAATAGCTTTGAAAAATTTACAACAATACGATCTGTCAATAATAGAGACATTTGAAATGTTTGATGAGGTACGGGCAGTAATAGACTGGATTGCGCCAGACCCTGTAAAAAATAAGCTTGAACAAGTTATTTGTAGAAATCCAGACTTTGAAATTATCAGGGGTTATACTGAAAACTTATGACGGGGTGAACGTTCTGATGCCGATTATCAAAATGCACTGCTGACTTCAGTTGACGTCGAACGTTCATTTTCTATTTATAAGTGGATTTTGAATATAGAAAGAAATTCATTAAAGGTAGAAAACAATACTGAAAACTTATGACGGGGTGAACTTTCTGATGCCGATTATCAAAATGCACTGCTGACTTCAGTTGACGTCGAACGTTCATTTTCTATTTATAAGTGGATTTTGAATATAATAAGAAATTCATTAAAGGTAGAAAACATTGAAAAAAATTCTAGTTATATATTTTAATTCACGTAATAACGAAATGCCTTTTTGTGATTCGGAAGAAGAGATGGAATAAATGTATTTAAATAATAATTATGTTTTCATAAGACGTAGTACAAAATGTCAAATACTATCTCATCGCTTTTGGTTTCATATTATGTATAATATTATATATTCTTATTCAATTTGTATTAAATTAAAGATAATTTATTATATTGTTAAATTGTACTTTTATAAAATAAATATTAATTAATATTTCGATTTTGTTTTTTTGGTGTTTAAAATTTTCAATGCTCCTTTTATTATATTAATTAACATACACAGTGTACGCACAACAACAATTTACAAAGAATATAATTAATACAAAGATATTATTACAAAGATTATTAAAACACGCTTCAGTATAAGAGTACTGAATAATTAAAAAAAAAACAATAAAGATTAATCCATCTATCTCGATAATTTTAACATCCCGGAATCCCGGGGTATGTCCATGTAAACATATACATTTGAGGTTATTCATCCCAAATATACACTACCTACGCCGACCACTCTGGTTATAAATAATAGACTCGCGTTGCACCACCATCTTACCTGATGGTAAGTGATGATGTGGTCGAAGATGGAGCTGGCTAACCTAAAAGTAACCTATTCACTCTTGACTTAAAGACCCCCCAGGTTAGAACAATCAGGAAATACAGACTAGCAGGGAATTCCACTACTAAACCGTACGCACGATGAAAGTATTCGCAAAACGTTTTGTGCGTATAGGTGGGATATCCACCGTGTTTGTAAAAAAAAAACACCCATTCTACAGGAGAACAGTGAGGAAATATACTATTTTAAGACAACACTTCAATAATCAATATAAAAGATTTATTTCTCAAAGAGTGATGAGTTAGATATTTGGGATAGACTATCCGTTCTTGTTACAAAAAGTTGTAGAACTCAAATCGTTTTATCTAAAAGGCTCGATGTTAAAGAGTATTCTTTGAACTAGAGAACGCTCAACTCAATAGATTTTCAAAGTAAGCTATTTCAGTAGGTACCTGACTTAAATGATTTTTTGTCCGAATTAAGTACGTTGGTATAAGAAGTTTTGAACAGTAACAACTTTTGGTAAATGAGTATTTTAAGTGGTTTAAATTAGACTTGGTTAACAGAGCCATAACTTTCATATTTTTGTATTTTGCTGTGGAGGAACAAATTTGGAAAGTTTAACAATTAAAAGTTGTACTGTTAATCCTTTTGACCTAAATCGTTTTAATCGGTGCCCAATTCTAAGTAACATTACATTGAAAATATAATCAAATTCAAAACAACAATACTAAATGAAAGTGTAAACACGCACTCACTAAGGGAAAACTTACTATTAGTAGCCCTAGTTGCTTCGAAATAAAGCTACAATCTTTGCCGTATCAACATCCGCTTATATGACAATAATTCATTAAATTATTTCTAACTCATGACGTCACCAAACTTGACAAGCGCTCATTGCAATAATTAACAAGATTCATTAATATGGCGTTGCGTCATATTCGTTCAGTGCTGATCATTATTTTGTCCTCTGTATAACGTATTTGAATTAGAATTTAAACAGTCATACAATATACCCGCACAGTTTAATGTTATTGTGTAAAATAAGAGGTGGTTTGACAGTAAACTCCCACGATCTGAACGCCATGGGTCTATAAAATATTAAAATTCTCCTTTTTAACCAACTTCAAAAAAAGAGGAGGTTCTCAGTTCGTCGGAATATTTTTTTAATGTATGTTCCCCGATTGCTCGAAGACGGCTGGGCCGATTTGGAAAATTAGTTTTTGTTTGAAAGAGTATACTTTCTAGTGGGTCTCATTGTCATCACGTCATGATCCGACGATAAAATCATGGAGAAATCAAGGGAACTCTTCAAATATTATAGGCACACCTATAGCGATTTGGGTATTTTTATTGTAACTTGTGCAATTGCTCTCGAAAAGCACCAATTGGTGAAGTGGAACTGATCATGAAGACCATATATGGCCACCGGAACTACTCAGTTATAAGTATTTCGTCCAAAACTGGAATCAACATTTTATTTTTTCAGAGTGCCTTTACTAACCAAAGTACATAAACTACTGAAGTACTAAACAGTACTCAGAAAAAAATAAAATTATGATTGAAGAACAGGACGGTACATCGATAGACGTCACAGTAAGTTTTGTAACTGCAATTTGTAAAATTATTTAATTTATGTATAATCTGATTGAATGTGATTCGATCTTTTCCTTTCACTTTTGTCGGAAGAACATTCTTTTTGCCACATTTCATGACTCAAGGCCAATAGAAAGTATCCTGTAGGTATTCATTTATTATCCAATTTCCCACTGTATTGCATCAACATTTTACGCTATAACGGAATCCTAATAGCAATAGATATTTCAAATACAGTAACAAAAAACAACAGTTTTATGTAGTTTTATTCTTCTAATATTACTTTGTACCTTAAAAATACTTGGGCCTAGAAACCCAACCGCTATAAACAACTAAATATTCCAAACTATAAAATGTATAAATAGAACTGAAATAAGGTTTGTTACACAATTTAAAGCCAGGTGGTGGTGTAACTAATTTTGCTTTAGCACTCGTAAGATTAAAACTGATCGATTGACGTAAAAATAATCAAAACCACTCGCGCTCTCAGTCTCTAAAGCGGACACAAAAGATAAAAAGAAGTAGACACTGAACAGCTTTTTATTCTACTATAACACATGTGTGAGGACTATGTGATTGTAAAGAGTATTATGAGTATATTACTGACTGACCTGCTCAGGTCTGTATGTTTCTATCCTCAAAAAAAAATCACAGAAATAAACCTACATAGTTCCCATATGACTTCAAAAGAGAGTTCTAAGTTATTGATACGCAGACTTCTTAATCCTTATATAAAGCCAATTTTTCTTACAACTTATCCGTATAGTGTATTACATTCTCTTTGATCCGTAAAAAAATGATTAAGTTGCGATGCCTTACTAGATTTGTGTCAATGTTTAAATAGCGTCATTATATTCTGACTTAAGAGCGCACTACGTAATTTATTATTACAAAGCTATACTGGCAGGTCAGATTGATAATACATAAGTCCGGATGATGAATCATAGACTGACACGACAAATAAAAAGGTTTTTCAATTTCAGTCGGGAAACTTGAGTAAGTCCCATCTATCTTCGTGAAATTTATTTTGTCCGATGGGAGTTGTTCATTTTAATATCAACTTTTTCTCGTTTCAATTGAGGTTTACAATAACTCAATCAATACTTATTGTCTAGTTTTATGTTGTGATAAATCAGGTTACAATAAACACATAACAATACAAGCAAAGTCCAATACAAATGTAATTTTTTATACAGTTTTAGCTTTTGTTATTTTTTGTTTGGTAGATAGATATTTCATGCATCAAAATGGAAACAAAACTCAGAAAATGTAATATAATTATTGTAATTCACTAAAGTGTTTACAAGACTGTAAATTTAAAATACAAATATTCAGAAATATTACAGTTTTATTTAAAATAGTTACACCTCACTTTACTATTTAAAAAATACTATTATTGCACTGCTCTCTAAACGGTGAAGGAAAACATCGTGACAAAATCGGTATGTCCACAGAAATCTTAATAATATGTCAAGGCCTTATTATTAAGATTTCTGTGGGCATGTCCTAGAACCAAAAATCCGAAGACATGCTACATCCATCAACCCGCAGTGGGTCCGTAGAAGATTACGGCCCTCTCTCTCTCCTTAAGAGCAGACATCTGTCCCAACAGAGGGCTGATTATATAACCATTAATAATGAAAATCGAAACAAATACAAATATTAGTATAAAACTATGAGTTTATCTAATTTTATCATCTAATGTCACCCCTACCAAAATAAATAATTTACACGGAGCTGCTCCTGTTCCATTTCTTTATCTAATTGATAGACCAACGCAGTTTGATAATAATGATAAATTAGGTATTGGGCTTGTAATTCTGATTCTTGGGTCGAGGAAAAGTCGAGCCCGCTGGGTGATATGAAAGCTCGACAACCCGTTTACAGAAATCACAATAAAATCGGTGAGCACTCGAACCCCATGGAATTAATATTTCAACCACAAACGGTTAATAAATTGTTGTGGTTTATACATTGTTCTATTTATAAAAATAGAACAATGTATAATGTATTTAAAGGAATCTATAAATATTGGGTGCTGTGCTGCGTGTCTATTCCCGCACTGCAAAAGAAAATTGTATGTCCTACAAATAGTAGTTCCTGGTCTGGGTGTTTGTAAAAATGCACTCACGAGACAGGAGAAATTCCTAGTGTGGCGCGATGTTTTGAAGAAAATCCCTACCTCTGCGCTGTGTAATAAAATAATTTCAGTGGGCAGGAAAAAATGCTTATTAATACTGAATGAGTTGCTTGCTCATCCAGTTATAGAGATTTTTGTGTGAAAGTTCTGATAACGAAAATTATGTCAATATTTAAGATTTCTCTTTGTAAAACATGAAACAGTTTGAGCCAAAGACGTTCATTGATGGATGTAGGTATACATCGCTACATCGATTGCTTGTGAGCGTTTCTTAAGGACTTGCAATTACAATCTGTTTCATATTTTTCCGCTCTATAACAACCCGAGAAAAAAGAATATGATTAAGAGCGAAATTTAAAAGAAGTTCATGATAATACTTACCCGACATTTGTACTCCCTCGCACATACTAGTGCGATTTCGCGACGATGTCTCCAGGCGTATTCGAAATACGCATCCAAAGGCCTAAAAACATAAATAAATAATTTTTATTTTTAGAGAAATTATCCGATAACATTATTGTCACTAGAATGAGGATGAACACACGAGCTATCGTGACGTGACGTAACATTATTATCGGCACGTGTAGTTTTGTTTTCAATGCAATTTACGAAATAATTATTACTATAATATTGACAATGACAATGACGAATTCCAGAAAGCACCTATAATAATCCTGTACGTATATTTTCAAATGGATTTGGCCGATGGCTTTTTTTTAATTATTTTGGACTATTTCACGGAATAATATATAACAATGAGTGAGATTTTTAATTAAATTCAGATAATTGTTTTAATTTTTGATGCAGTTGTTGATCGTTTTTAGGGCTTCCGTACCCGGAAGGGAAAAGAACGGAATCCTTATAGATTAGTCATATCTGTCTGTCCGTCCGTATGTAATAGCCACCTTGTTCCGAAACTATTAGGACAACTCTGTTTAAACTTGGTAGGTTAGATATGTTCTGTGAACCACTTTACGATTTTTATATAAAAAACAAAAGAATAAAAAATAATAGGGGGAGATTAAAAAAAATTGTTTTCATTTCAAGTGGAGACATGAAATTAAAAGTATTTTTGTTTCATCAATCAAACCTATACGTTCGGCGTTTGTATAGATAGGTGTTTAATAATGTCATTGAGGTTTCTAGAACCATTTTTTCTCAAAGTCAACCCTTTGAAAGATAAACACTTCCAAAGTGGTAAAATGTACCTACCAACTTTTAAAATATGACAACATGGAAAGAACAAGCTAAGATGTGTATTAAATGTATCGCGGTAATATATAAAACTTTACTTAAATATCAGAGATCCTAGTTAATGAAGAGCAAGAGTACGTAAACAAAAGTGGTTCTGACATCCAAATATGCTATTCAACCTAAACTAACCCATATCCTAAGTTATACCTCCACCCTAATCAATCAGATTAACAGTTATGTATTTGTTATTTATTGACATTGGTCGTGATTTGGATTCCTTCAAAAAGACAGAGAGAGACTACTAAGATTAACCATCTGTTTTCACATACATTATAACGTGAATCTGACTTATATACCCTCATACCTACATACATTGTCGATAACACAGCAATGAATACATTGAAACCAGTGCCGTATTAACCGCGGCAACAAAAATCTCTAAGTAATTATGAATTGCTGCTGAAAGTTTAATAATTAATATGTACCAACTACATTCTGAATGAAAAACTTGAGCTGGTTGGTTGGTATAGTTGTTGCAAGTTTTTCTGCTGAACATGGGGTCTTGGGTTCGATTCACCGGTCTCGGGTCGGGCAGTGTTATTATTGTTTTACATCATTTGAAACCGTCCAGTATCTTAATTGCCTTAGTTCGTTATTGTTTTTCAAACCATTGAACTTATTTAGTTCTAAGTGTGAGTTATAAAATCATCAATCAATATATATAAAACGATTCCGTTACTGACTGACTGACAGAAAACACACAGCCAAAACTATTGGGCGCAAGGATCTGATTTTGAATGAATTTGGCATGTATGTCCCTTGGAGTGTGTAGGGGAGCACTAAGAAAGGATTTTTGGAATTTCCCACGGGATTGGGATTTACACGGGAAAAATCTCCGATGGCAACAAAGTCGCGGGCAACAGCTCGTAACTAGTAAACCCTTGCTCTGTCTGGACAGGTCCACTCAAATCTAGGTGTTGCTTTTTTCAAAAGACCACTATTTGATCAGTACAAATTAAATAGACTTTAAAGAGACTTTGACCCGGGTATTTATTCCGGTGTTCCTTCTCAGTGTAGGCAACTAGGAAATAACATACTAGTGACATAGTTTAAAGTGACCAAAAATGTTTATTTATCTTAGGGAAAACGAACAGTAGCATATTACATAGTTATACATAGTATAATAAGGCTTACATACAAAAATATGCTAAATATGCTACCCACAACGCTTTCCACGGATTACTATATAAAAACTAGAGCGACATATAATACGGTGTGATGTACTTTATAAACTAAAAGAAAAACAACTGTTAATAAAGTGTGATGCAGGATATGTAAAATATAAATGTTAAATAAGTGACAAAATTACACGTTAATTGATGTGTAATGGCGTTATTTTTCAACCAATTTAGGAAATAAATATTACTTATCATTATTATTTATGACAACTGATTAAAGTTGTATACAAAGTGCTCAATATTACGTAAAGGTTCGGTAGTTAACTCCGAACAAATTGCTATCATTGAAGTTTGAAACTGATGGACGAAGGTTTAAAAACCGCAGACGTTCACAAACCTCTGATTTACAGTTAGTGACATTTTTCACTAATTGGCATTGGCGTGATTTTACGGTCAAGTCTAGTTTACGAACTAGCAGAAAGGCCACCTTGATAACTAATAAAAACTGCACGGTACTATCTTCCCGGTAACACCGCTTGCTAAAGTCAGTTCATGGGTAGCTTAGGAAGCGTTAAGATGTTGGTCTTTTTTTATATAATTGATAGGCTTACGTTTGACACCCATCTCACCTGATGTTAAGCGAGGATGTGGTCGAAGAAAAAGCACGCTTGCCTAGAAGTAACCTATTCACTCTTGATTTAAAGACTTCTAGGTTATATCTATCAAGAAACACAGACTCCGTCGGGGAATTCCACTCCTTAGCTGTACGCACGATGAGTATTCCCAAAACGTTTTGTGCGTTTTGGGAATACTATCATCGTGCAGCTAAGGAGTGGAATTCTCTGCTGGAGTCTATGTTTTCTGATAGCTATAATCGGTCTTTAAGTCAGGAGTGAATTGGTTACTTCCAGGTAAGCGTGCTTCATCTTCGACCACACAACATCACTTACCATCAGGCGAGATGGTGGTCAAACGCGAGCCTATTATCAATAAAAATACCCCATTTTTTTATAGATAGAACATGTATCTTATATGTACCGAAGGCTAATGTAAAGCTATGAGATCATCCACTATACTAAGGGGCGACATTCCCCGCAGATTTCTTGTGAGAAATTCAATTTGATGCGGTATTTTGGATTTAGTTTTTTTTATTTCGTAGCTAATCTTTTTGTGAGTTTTATATCTTGTTGTGAAGCATAATAGCTTATTCCATTCATGTTAATGGTTACAAATATGAAACTTCAATAAAATAAACTAAAAAAAAAAAGAATTTCGTTTTTGTCGTTTACTGACAAAACTGATTTTGTTCCTAGTTTGTACTAAAAATAAGTAATACGTACGTAATTTGGTCGGTATCATTAACTGAGAGAGAAAATATTTTTTTAACAATTGTTAGTACCTACTTATAAAGATGTGATCCATATGTTTATCATATGATAAATGCGGGTAAATAATTAATCGAAATCAAACACAAGCCAAGGCTTTTGATTGCCTGATTATAAATCAATGTAATTTAATTGCTAACGAATCGTAGCAATTTACGCATTCTTAACAAAATTAGCGAATTAAAATATAATATATATAATGTTTCTTCTAAAAACCGGGTGATAGTATTAGATATTACCTGTTTAAATCCTCTTCTATACCGATTGTTCATGTAGCAGTAAATGATCGGGTTGTAGCAGGAGTGGGACATGGCCAGCCAATGGCAGGCGAACCACATGTATGGCATTCCAGGCCAAGTGGCCCACCTCTCGTCCTCTTCATATATTGTCCATAGAACCTGGCAGCAAAAAGTTTTGTTATAATACAAAATGCTATAGCTAAGAACGTCATGTGCTACTGCAATTTTTATTTATACCATTAATTATTTCAATAAAGTTCTGACAAAAACTACTGAAGACTTACAACTTACAATAAAATCAAACATTCTTTTTCATAACCAGTTCCAAGCGTTCCCAGTATTCTTACTTATCGACCTAGTTTTACCTAGTTGCTAGTTGGTTATGGGTTTTGACAGACAGACAGACTAAACAATCCGATAGACGTACAGCGAAGTGATCCAACAAGGGCTTCGATCACTAATTAATTATCGAAGTACAAGGGTTCCGTTATTTCCGTTTGAGGTACGGACCCCTATAGCCATTTATGAGCCGTAACAACCAATACTATTTATTAACGAACAAATGTTCTGGTTTGTCGGTTTTAATTCCCGTTGCGAAATTTTATTCACATCAATCACAGGAATTTTGTAAATAAATTTAATGAAACTGGAAGTACAAAGGTACGCACACTCGATTTCCAGTTTTATCGAATTATACTAAGCTTTTATTTCGAATTATTTGGTTTGCGGTCTGCTGCCTCGTTGGACAAGTTGTCGCAAGCGCGACTGCTGAGCAAGAGGTCTCGGATTTAATACCCGGGTAGGGCAAAAAAAATAAAAATACGATATTTTACGATATTTTTTTATTTCTTAGTACCTAGTAGCTCGGAGTTTGGATGTTGGCGGTGTGATATCCCTGCGCCTCGGAAAGCACGTCAAACCGTTGGTTCCGGCTATCATTTGGACATATTTGACAGTCATTACGGATAGTCAGAAGTCAGAAAATCTTACACTGGACTGGCCAAGGAGATCGTGTTACCCAGCTAGTGGGATGTGGTCAGTGACGGATTAAGACTACTTGATGCCCTAAGCAATCCATCCCTGTGGGCCCCCCTATCCGTATGTCACACAGAAATAAAAAGTACAGTAGAAGTGGTAAGGGGGCGTATCGGTGTCCGCGCGACATGGCCACAGGGCTCATGTCACAGGCAAATGGCCGTCTCCGCGAACTAGTGCACTTTCGACGGCGATCGTGATAACATATATGAATGCCGAGTTGTTCTGTGGTATCTTGTAAAAACCGAAGCCAAAATCAAAATTATGTGAATCATGGAATCACTTACCATATGTAAGTACAAGTATTTTACAATATTTGTCTTTAAAATCATGAAAAACAATAAATCGTAAAATATTTCTTGGTTTTACTATGTTATTTTTGTTTTCAAATATCAGAGCGACTGTACTACTTTTGCTATAAATACATTGCTCCTTAACCACTACCTGAGTTCGTCACTAAGTAACTGTACAAGCAATGTAAAAATAACATACGAAACTGTATTATGCGGATTCATCGCGTAGTGAGGCCGCCACTTCTTGCGACGAATTAGTGATGAGCTTGTGCAGATCCACTAACGTAGACTATCGACAGCAATGTCGATTGACGAATGAAATATTGCTATTATGGTTTAGGGGTTTTTCAACCGACGACAAAAAAAGGAGGAGGTTATCAATTCGACGCGTATATTATTATTATTTTTTTATCGATTACTCGGAGACGGCTGAACCGATTTGGTAAATTCTTTTTTGTTTGAAAGGGTATACTTTGAAATTGGTCCCATTGTCACCAAGTCAGGATCTGATGATGGGATCCTGGAGAAATCGAGGGAACTCTTCAAATATTATAGGCACACCTATAGTGATTTGAGTATTTTTTTATAGTAACTTGTGTAGTTGCATTCGAAAAGCACCATTTGTGAAGTAGACCTGATGATGAAGACCACCGATGGCCACTGGAACTATTCAATATATAAGTAGGAATAATAAGTAGTTCATGTATTCCGCTTCGATTACTTGAATGTGGTTATTAAGAACAATATGCTAGTCACAATGCATATGGTGAAGTGAAGCTGATGGTGAACTACCAGGAGAACTCCTCAACAAATAAAAGCCCAACATTGGGAAAAGCAATATTTTGTAAATGAATATAAGTAGTTGACATTTAGGCTCTTGTAACTAGGTAAATTAAAAATCGACCAACTAAAAAGAGTGAAATAAAAACGTTTTACCAAAAAATTAAACCGACTCCCGAAAAACACTGCAAAGTGAAAAATAACTTTAATTTCGGAAGTCGGTGCCAAAAACGAAAATACAAAACTAAAGACACCGACTACCGAAATTAAAGTTATTTTTCACTTTGCAGTGTTTTTTGGGAGTCTGTTTATTTTTTTGGTAAAAAGTTTTTTATAACATACGGAAACCTCTAAGAAAATATGTTTAACTTTTATTTTACGTGAGATGACAGAAATAAAAATACGTTGAAAAGTCAAGTGTACAAAAAAAAAACTAAACAATTTATTTTACGCCCGCAGCATGCGTAAGGAGTTCCGACGTCGCCGTCGCTTCAATAGTTTACTTTTCAATCTGTCAACCGTTTTAGCCCGGTTGGAAGATCGATTTAAATAATGTTTTTTTACTTATTTTCATTTTTCAACCGACGACAAAAAGAGGAGGTTATCAATTCGACGCGTATATATTTTTTTTTTTTTTTTTTTATGTATGATCATCGAGTACTCGAAGACGGCTGAACCGATTTGGAAAATTCTTTTTTTGTTCGAATGGGTATACTTCGAAATTGGTACCATTATCACCAAAGTCAGGATCTGATGATGGGATCCTGGAGAAATCGAGGGAACTCTTCAAATATTATAGGCACATCTATGGCGTTTTGGGTATTTCTTATAGTAACTTGTGCAGTTGCTCTCAAAAAGTACCATTTGGGGAAGTGGAACTGATGATGAAGACCGCAGATGGCCGCCGAAACTACTCAATAATAAGTATTAAGTGGATTGCGATTCGATTACTTGAATATGGATGTTAAGCACTTTATGCTCGTCACAATGCATATGGTGATGTAGAGCTGATGGTGAAGTACCAGGAGAACTCCTCAACAATTAACGGCCCAGCATTGGGAAAAGCAATATTTTGTAAAAGGTTATAAGTAGTTGACATTTAGGCTCTTGTAACTAGGTAAATTAAAAATCATCCAACTAAAAAGAGTGAAAAAAAAACTTTTTAACAAAAAATTAAACCGACTCCCAAAAAACACTGCAAAGTGAAAAATAACTTTAATTTCAGTAGTCGGTGCCAAAAACGAAAAAACAAAACTAAAGACACCGACTACTGAAATTAAAGTTATTTTTCACTTTGCAGTGTTTTTTGGGAGTCGGTTTAATTTTTTGTTAAAAAGTTTTTTTACAGAGTAGTAGAGAAATGCGTAACTAATATTCGTAAAGTAAGTTACATTAATTTTAGGTTATAATCGGTGGTGTTTTTCGGTTTAGAATTATCGTATTATTTTTTTATGGTTTTTGTATTTTACTTCCGTTGAAGCTTCGAATGCGTTATAATGATCGGCATGGTTCAGATTTTTTAGAGGCTATTTATTTGTTACTAGTACTCGCGCGGGGCTTCGCTCCCGTGGATTCTATTACGGTAAAAACATAACTCTCCTTTTTTGCAGTCGCGTAAAAAGTATCTTATAACCTTCCTCAAGCTTCAAGCTACTTCCATACCAAATTTCATCCAAATCCACCTTGTACTTTCGAAGATTAGCGCGTTCAAGCAAACAAACAAACAAACAAACAAACTTTTCCGCTTTATAATATTAGTATAGATGCATGGATGTGTGTTTGTTTTGATATATATAACAATTTCTCTACTAACTAGGATTTTCCTTATAACAAAAACCTATTATAACCTACTAAACTATTACCTGCGGGGTAATTGCGTAACACACTTACAGTAGGAATCGGTTTCATTATGCTAAATCAACAACACTCACTGCGGTATTTACGTTGTTGAGCAGACCAATATTTCCAACATATGAAGCAATGGATTACCAATATACGTCAAAATCATTCAGATCTTGATTTATAGTGTGTTACGTAATTATTGCGATGCTTATTGTATGGTGACGTTTAGAAGTAGCTTAGGATGTATGTAAATGATAAATAAGTGGTTTTCGTGCTTTTCAGCTTCCCAAAAGATGGTAATATAAAAATGGAATGGATTGATGCCACAGGCATGCCACCTAACTGGTACCCTACAAAAAATAGCACCATATGCTCGGTTCACTTCAGCGCAGAAATGTTCCAGCCTCTAAAGAAAAGTCGCAGGCTTTTTGAATGGACAATTCCAAAATTAAGAGTACAACTGATTTTTGCAGAAGTGGGTTAAATTTTATTTTATTACTGAAAGCTATTCTCATGTTTTAGGGCATTCATAAAATCAGTCATTCAACTTTTCAGGATTCTATACAACCTATACGGCTGGTATGTTCCGACCAACTATGATAATTAAATATTAAGATTTAAGTCGAAAGCGCCAGGGTAGCCCTTAATACTTAGTAGGTAGTACTTAATAATAATTATGTAATGTTATGTTCTTAATAATATGTTTATTGTTATTGTAATATTTTCTGGACATGCCATTTTTTATTTGGTTCATTTTCAGGTGCCAAAAAAAAATTGTACAATAATAAATGGAAGAATCGATAACTTTCCGATTTAGTCAATCACTAGCGTATATGTAAAATAAATTGCTTTGGCACAGCACAACGATAGCGACCGATGTTTTTGTGTGGGTAAGTTCTACGGTGCATGGTAAATACACGCTGTGTTTGACGGAATAAGGTTTATTATTGATTGTATAGTACGTTCTGATTTAAGAAATGCGGGTGTGTGCGCGAGTGCGTATCTATTGATTTTATTAAACTGCATGTGTAGTTGTTGCCCCGCCCAGCGCCTAACTGGAGACACACGGTTCCGATATAATTTCGTCTGTTGACCATATCTCTACTTATTTATTTTATCTATGGTATGTCAACTAGAATCGGTCTTTAAACCTTTACCACCTAAAAACATTAGTTTTTTGTAAAATAAGATGATGAGATGTAACGTACTTTAGAAGTGGAGTAGGTGCGACAACAATAAAAACCAAAGCATGATTTATTTATTTATTGAAATGTATTACGTACGCATAGAAGCCGGCCGGCACAATTACTCAAAAAACAAAACATTTGATTGACACAGATTTGCGGGGGCGCCAGGCGGGGAAGGAGTGGTTTGTAATTGGCTGATCGCAACTCCGGTACATTCGAATACTCTATGTCAACTTATAACGCGCGAATTTTCAAATTAGTCCTAGATAATTTTTTGGTGTGGTTTTTGGTGACGTGAGAGTGAGACGGGACGGATTTTTTTTGTGTTTTTGCTGGTGCCCCCCCAGACGTGATGCCCTAGGCAATTGCTTAATTTGATTAAGGGTTAATCCGTCACTGGAAGTGGTAGTCGGATAGGCAGTCGCTCCATGTAAAACAAACATACTCGGCTGCATGCGATTTTACTGGAAGCAGACCCAAACAACGTCGGGAAAAAGCTAAGCACATGATGAATTATTTTCGAATTGTTAATATGTATAATTAAATTACAAATTTATATTTTTTGGCAGCTAATGTAGAAACGGCCATTGAAAGTCTATTTTGATGTCCAAAGTAATTACGCTGACAAAAGTTGTAAATTATTATCATATTAAGGAACTGTAGGTATTCTTATCTATTATGGACACAATGCTTCTTGGATCCTGTATAAAGTGAGATGTATTCAGCAGAAAATGTATTGAGTTTTAATAATTACGTTTATACATAACAATTATTTATATACTTGTATATAATTATTATATTCCTGCACAGCTTTGCAAGGAAGATCGTAGATAAATAAAAAAATGCTTAGGGTCGGTCTGCGGACGGATATTAAGGGTACGCTTTTTGACATTTTCTCCATACAAATGTACTTGTAGGATTACTTCATTATTTGATATCGTACTTTCAAAGTTGAGCATAATATCGATTTGTCTTGTCATTATCTATGCCGGTGATAAATAAAAATAGTAAAAGAATAAGGAATTTGAAAGTTCTGAGCCTCCAAAGTTCCGTATTTTAACACGAATTTTAACGCAACTTAGGGCCTTAAAAGTATAAAAGTAAAGTATAAAATCTCTAAAACAAAATTGGTACTGACATAGTTTAGTTATTGAAGAGTTTAAATAACTTTATTTAGAATTAAAACATCTAGTTGCTTTTTGTTAAAAACATTTCTCCTAAAAGGCTACTCGTCAATTTGTAGGCGCCCGTTTCTTACAAGAATTATTCTGCATTTCACTTCAATGTTTACACCCGGGCGCGCGGGTGGGGCAGAGCGCACGCACACTGTAACGCAAGCCGGGAATCAGTGCCTGTGTGCATTTCGCGGAATTTCACCGGTCAGTCTGTTCACCTGCACCCTGTTATACTGGAAGCCATTGTCATGAGGCAACAAAGTTGAAGTGGTTGACTACGGAAAATTCTTAGGTGTTCACATTGATGTATTGTTAAACTGGAAGGTTGAGACATCGTTTGTCACTAAGTCTGTTAGCTTTGCATTCTATGCATCAGCTTAGGATGGTTTTACTTTGCATTGGTTGAGTCTAGGCTTAGATACAGTATTGAGTTTTGGGGCAACAGCTATAAGTACAATATCCATATCAATATTTATTGAGGAAGGGACATACAACTGCGTCGATGAGTACCTAGATGATAAGCGACAACCGTAATATTATTGTTTTAGATTGAAATTAATTTTAAATTATATGTTGACTATTATTTTGTTTTAATATAATTTTGTTATTTTGTTTATTATTTCTAGTATAATTATAAATTTTATCTTTGACATTTTATTTTACAATTAGATGACATATTATTATGGACCGTTTTATAACAATTTGTTTTTTTTTTTCTTTTTTATTTATATTTTACATTCTATTTATGACATTATTATTAGTATTTTTTTACATTATTTTATTTAAATTTATTTTATTGCATTATTTTTGATCTTTTTACACTAATCTGATGTTTGTTTTTCCTTTTTATTTGACTGATTATTTTATTGTAAATACGATTAATTATTTTAAATTGAATGTGGACTTATCGTTTTGAATTTGTTATTTTTATTTTCTTTGGCATTAATTTTTCGTTTGTTATATTCGAATGGTATTGTTTTATTTTACAAAATTTCTACATAATGTATATTGTTCCGAAATAAATGACTTATGACCGAACCCAACATTAACTTTTAGGAAGCGTTGGCAGCAATTGAACATGTTTCATACTCAGTCCTCTAAACGTAAGGGATTAGCTATGGTGATATGGATTAACCATCTGCACCTATCATAGTGCACAACTATGTACGCAGGTAAATTCGCACTCTCTGTTTCTTGACTCTCATAGACCAATGGGGCGGTAATTTAACACCGTGCTTTCTGAGGCACGGGAGTATCACACCACCAACTTCCAAACTCCGGGCTACTGCTGAGAAATTTCAAAGTTCCTTCTCGAGGTGGTAATTCACCAAAATATCCTCCGTCCAGAGGCACGGAAGGGGTCTGCCAGGCTTTAACTGACCAAAACCACAAACGTCTGTTGAATAGTTCACTTTTTTCCTAGAATGTTCTACCGAGATACCGCGGCCTCAGAACATAAAGGTACGTAATCAGTAAGGCACAAGGTTTTCCAGTAGAAGTCTGACACTCCCTTACGCTGCGCACCCAGAGCGGTAGGAGTCATTACATGATTTTCCTACAGTAAAAAATGCTTTTTTTTTTCTTTTTAACGTGGCAAAATTATCAAATAAGTCCTCCCACCCTGGGCAGGGTGGGAGGGACTGTCAGACTTTTACTGACTAAAATCCACGGTGTTCCTTCAATAACCCTTTACGTACCGGGGTCACGGTAATGGGATAAGTCCCACGACCCCGGCAGGCTTCGGCCCTCTACAGGGGGGGCCTCGTCATACCGTAAAAAATGCTAGTGTGATTCAGATTTCTACAAGGTGAAATAGAATAGTTTTTTTTTTTATTTCGGACCATAAAATCCATTAAATGTTAGTAACTTATACCTAATAGCTTATTATCTAGTGTTAGTACCTATCATCGTGCGCACAAACTGTTTCATAATAGGAGAGGACACACTCTCACTCACCGTTCTCAGGTGAATGAAAAGGTGAAGTGAAATGGTGATTTAATGTAAATTAAAATAGATTCGGGTGACTACTTGCAATAAACATGTTGAGCGGCAGCCAGCATATTGTGAACACCGTCACCACAATCACCATCATCTTGATCATCTGTAATACAAACATGTGATTAGAACTACAGCAGCAATTTAAAGCAAGGCAACTATAGCAACATCACTGAATAAGAGTCAATAGAGTTAACAAAATACAAGACATAAATAAATTATTTAATTTGTATCAATGAATGAATGAATGGTCACCCGCAATAATTTTAGTTCACCGGTGATCATGGCACTTGTAACAGTGCCGAAATATCGGAAACTCGAAACAATATTTACCTACACATGGTAAATATTCCGTTTCATGTTCTAATGATACCGTCTCAATGAAAATGACTCCTTAACACAATTTATTTTACAGTTTTAAAGTATATCTGCCTTGCTATTCACTACTCTTGGTTTGCGTTATATCTCGAAGCTAATTTATACTTCTTCATGCCTTTAGAGTCTAATAAGACAAAAATAAAATAATTGGCAAATACTTGCACTGCATGAACAGTTCTACTCAAATAGTGTGGTCCAGTACTTAAAAACCATCACAGACGTTACCCAACATGTTTTATATACAACGTGTCGTTAGTTATTTAATGCTAGAGATTGAGTCTATTTTGTACAGAATCAATGTTTAAGACTTCATCATTTTATGTATTTATCAAAGGTGTTACATGGGTGTACTTAATGCAGCAAGGCATTCTCAACCAGTCAATCCTTGGGTTAAAAAAAATTGAGCTATTATTTCAACACAAACACATTAGAGGAGCCCATGACTAAATAATAACGTCGCGTTAGTTAGTCGATTTTCGAGGTCGAACAACGCTTGCCGAGATATGTCAGTCTGTGGATAGGATGGGTAACCATCTCAACATACCAAGATATCTCAATGCCCCAGAAGCAGAAGCATGTTAAATTTCTTAACAATAATGGGGAAAAAGCTAATTAGATGACGACAAATTCATTATGGTAGCAGTTAATCATTGACAATATACCTACATATATTTAAACGAGTATCTATGCATTGGACTGAAGGTAACAACCTGAAGTTACACATTGTAACTAGTTTCAGGTTGTTGACCATTTTTGAGAGTTCTTATCATGGTATAATAGTATACTCCGCCTGGTATTCTCTTCCCGTGACAGATAGGTCACGTGATTGGCCTTAGAATACGTCATCAGCTCAAGTGCGGATCCAGGGGAAGGGGTCATGGGGTCATGACCCCCCCCCCCTGGGCTGGGTCCATGACCTAGGTGGACCACTAATTAAATCCAGTTTCTGTCGTTGTAAACGAATATCGGCAGTGGATGGCCAAGTGGCAGCGGAGTCAGGAAATACAAATTATAACTTTTTTAATTTTTTATTGAAAATAGGTTCGCGTTTGACTACTATCTCACCTGATGGTAAATGATGATGTGATCGAAGATGGAGCACGCTTACCTAAAAGTAACCTATTCACTCTGGACTTAAAGACTCCTAGGTTGTAGCTGTCGGGAAACACAGACTCAGGCAGGGAATTCCACTCCTTAGCCATACGCACAATGAAGGTATTCCCAAAACGTTTTGTGCGTATGGGTGGGATATCCACCATGTAACGATGGCGCTTCGCCGTTTGTCTCGTAGCCCGATGATGGAACGGGCTTGGCGGAATTAGATTGTGTAATTCAATCGCACACTCCCCAAAATGTAACCGATAGAAAACCGATAGACTTGCAACTCGTCGTCGGTGTTCAAGGCTCTGGAGCTTTGACTCGACCAGTGCATCGTTGCCAATGAGTCTCTTGGCCCGCTTCTCGATAGACTCAAGCGCGTCCAGTTGGTATTTCGCAGATCCATCCCAAAGATGAGAGCAGTATTCCATACACGACCGAACCTGGGCTTGATACAAATAAAGCTTCTTATTGTGACTTGACCACTAAATGTGACCTTATGTGACCCTCCCTGGCACCAAAGCTGGATCCACCCTTGCATCAGCTGCGATGCGATCTTCAAACTTTGGAGGAAAAGATAAAATAATACAATAGGTATACTAGAACTTTTAATTCGATGCAGTAGACTGAAAATTTCAGTGTTGTAAGATAATGACGACTACGAAATTGCAATGTGACTAAACTATTCGATTTGGGAATAAAATATTTGGGAATATACCTCTGACTTGGCTGTATTGGCTAAGATTCCTTTGCCTGTCCTTAAAAACAAAAAACACTACAAACCAAATGCTGTAAAACAAAGTCAATCTATCTAGCAAGCTACGTAAACATCCCTTTAAAAAAATCATCTTACTTGGATGTATGGTTAAAGATTCTTTTGTCTGTCTTGTTAAAGACAAAGTGAAACGAAAATTTAAAAAATTCACTACAAATCAAAATATGTATGTAAAACCAAAGTCACTCACCGCGTCTAACTGTTTATCTGAAAGTGATAAAATGGACCAACATCATTTAGTTCACGACGCAAATCTAATAGAACGCAAAACTCGACTTTTTGAAAACTAGTTAGGTTAAGTTCAATGCGGGCGTACAGCCTTATTGACAGACACAACTATGCCTTATATAGAATTGACAATGCGGAGATACACGAAATATTATGTAGAAGCGTCTCTTCTTTCAGAAATGAAAAACCGTATTATACCGCTTTTTTTACAGTTTAGTACGAAACAATTAACCATTTTTCTTGTGTATCTCTCACAGTTCACCACAAATGTTTGGGAACCACAGTATTTTACTCATGGAGCGAAACAACGCTATATATGCGAGTGATACTACGATATTTTTAACTTAATAAAACAATTACAAACTGATAATTCAATAAAATAATAAATTTAAAACTAAATAGATGAATCACAGGAGTCACCAAATAGTTAAGCTAGTTACCTAGTAATTTTATTTATGTTCATTAACCGAATGAAAAAAGTACCTAAAGCAATTAGATACACTATTACCAAAAAATAATGTTTTCTCTGTGTATTTACTACTGGTCTTATGAAATATTTTTAACCACATTAAAAAGTGATAATAAGTAATTACCAATTCGACTAGTTCCGTTTACAATAATTGACACTTACTTTCATAAACTAACAATGATCGGGATATCTTTCTTTATCTGCCGTCTAAAGTCACAAGAGCATAAGTATAGTGTAAAATAATTAATATGAATGCTAATAAATTGTTTTATTTTTTCTAAGTATGAAAATAAAACGTTCCTTATTTTATTAGAAACTCAAAACAGTATAACGGAATACTGAAGTATAGACCTGTCAATTGTCAATGTCACTGTCAATCTATTGATGTTTATGTTGGTCGATCGATATATTTGCCGCGTTTGGTTCATTCTAGAGATGGGTTGTACTAGGTAAATTTGGGACTAGGTGCACCTATTCTTAGTATTTAAAAATACGTGATCCAGATACCTATTCCACCTAGTCCATCTAGTCCACCTAGTATCAATTATTACTTATCGAATGTGGTCATGGTGCACGTACTTAGTCCAAGTCAAGTTTTTATTATGGCTACTAATTTTGCAGGAAACTGCTAAACAACAAATGATCACGGTATTTTGATTTAATTTTACGATGACGGTCTTTAAGCTTCACGGACTCACCTCGTTGCTACTTCTCCTGTACTTGATTTTTCTATTGAACTTAGTGTGTTAGCACCAGCAATCAGTGATTAGACTAGGTAGGTACCTAGTAATTGGACTTTATACTCGAGACTAGTTAGTAATCATTCGATCCGAGAATACTCGATCCGAATGAGTACTAACTAGTCTCGACAAGTATTACGAAGTATCTATATACTTAGTCTTGTCGAGACTAGTTGGTACTCATTCGGATCGAGTATTCTCGGATCGAATGATTACTGACTAGTCTCGAGTATTGAAAGATAAAGATAGGAAGACTACGGAACAGCGTAGTTAAAAAGGACAGATATATTCTTGCACAACACGCGTGCGCGTCGCGTTACTTTTATGTACTTTGAATTAGGGTTTAAATTCAAGTTACTGACAAACGAATAAGCGGTAAAGCATATTTATAACGTATTGAGTGAATGGAATGCAATTACGCGTTAGTGCTATGAGGCCTAAGAGCAGATGGATTTCGCAATACTTTATGATACTAGGTATTGTCAAAGTGAGAATAGGTGCCACCTAGTAACGAAATTTACCTATTCTTCGGATCTGTTCTAGTAAATACGACTCATCTCTAGTTCATTCTGCTATTTCTATTGAACAATTACATCTAAAATAACTGTTGGCAGTGTTGAGATAGTAACTCTTATGTTGAGTCGCATCGAGGTAGTGAATTAATGGGTCGAAATATTGACTCTTATTAAAATACGATCAAGCATTTTTGAACGTTTTCGAATATCTCAAAAATGTGGTTAAACTATGTTAAAATCTTGTTGGTAGTGAAGAGTTAAATAAAAACTTGACTCAAAGAGAGTTAAGAACAATGCTCAAAAATGTATGGACACCGTCCCCACCCTTGTAGCACTTTAAAACCGATGTTAATCGAAGGGCCATAGTTATCTTATCATTTTATTGTATGACAGCGAAAGTGAAATGTCTCTCCGAAAAAAGTTATAGTGAAAATACCGGAATCAGTCACAACTATGTTACCGTTTATTGTTTTTTTGGCATGTTTGAAGCTAAAAATACTACAATTATACTTACTGCTTTCTTGTTCTAAAGTACTTTTGGATTTTACCGGTTTTCCGAAATTCTTAGCAACGAATAGCACGGAGTCTAGAATTGCTCTGGAAGTGCTGTGTATGGCAATAGATTCACTCCTTATTTATGGTTTGGTATAAGGGTTTTTTCTTTGTGTTCATTTTGTGCACATTCGCTGAATTACCAAACGAAGGTCAGAGGGTGAATACATTGCCACACACCGGCACAAGTCCAGACTCCGTGCTGTTACTAAGATTTTTTTGTAAATGTAGACAATGCCCATTTGTAATGTCTAATCTAACTCTGCGCCAAATTTTATCAATCTGATAATGGTTTAGACTTGAAAATGTAACAGACAGAGAGACAGAGTTACTTTCGCTTTATAATTTTAATAGCGATAAATAAGTAAATAAAATATTTAAACTATTATACGAATACGTAGGTACACTTTTTGTATTCTTCTTCTTAGCGTGTCGATGGCAAATAGTTAGATGGAGTCAGCCCAGAACTGGGCAACAAGTTTGGCATTTTCGGTAGCTTCCATCAAGTCCTGCAGTGAGCAGTTGACAGGGCACGCAGGACAGGAAATTAAGTGTGCCATGGTTTGTGGAACAGAACCACAAGGCAGAGGCATCGATAAATCTCCACCTGAACAGATTTTCTTTGCTGCGACCAACCTGGGTGCGGAGTCTGTTTAAAGACTTCCAGGTCAGCCATGGCAGTTCGTTTCCAGGTGGAAGATGCTCAGCTGGTGGTACAAATGGGCTTGGAAGGGATGTACTTTCCAGCCACAGCTTTAGGCGCTCCTTAGGCTGCTCGCCAGTAAGTGGAGTGACACACTTCAGGAAACTTCTTCGACTTTTCAGCCTTTGTGGCACTAAAGTGTACCCATGCATTGGATGTCGGGAGTCTCTAACCATTTTGGCTCTTTCATTGGAACTTGCAACCGCTCTGCGAACTTCCGGTGGCGCTATTCCTGCCAGTGGATACAACATCTGTACCGGGGTCGGTTTAAGGCAACCAGTAATGATCCGACACGTTTCATTAAGAGCTGTATCCACTAACTCCGTATGGGCTGAACGACACCACACGGGGCATGCGAATTCACCCGCAGAAACAGATAGTGCCAGCGCAGTAGTCCGCAATACGTGAGGCGAAGCACCCCACTTTGATGAGACCAGTCGCCTTAGAAGATTATTTCGAGAGTGCACTTTCTGCCGGATAGTATTGCAGTTTTTGCTAAATGTTAATGACCTGTCCAAGAAAACTCCAAGATATTTTGGGTAGTCACTATGCTCGATAGACACTCCTCCCCAAAAGATATTGAGTTTACGCCGCGCCTCTCTGTTGCGAAGATGGAACACACAAGACTGCGTTTTGTTAGGGTTGGGCCTGAGTGAGTTAGCGAGGTAATAAGTGGCTAAATCACCAAGAGCACTAGTAAGGTGAACCTCAACTTCTTCAAAGGTGGTAGCTTGGGAAGTGAGAGCAAGGTCATCTGCATAGAGGAAGCGCGATGTATTCGGGATGGATGGTTGGTCGTTGGTATATATATTAAAGAGGAGCGGTGCCAGAACACTACCTTGCGGGAGGCCGTTTTTTTGTGTTCTCCAACGACTTCTTTCCGATAAGAGATGGACCTGAAAAAGGCGATTGTGGAAGAGTTCCCGGAGTATTTGTATAAAGTACTTTTTGTATTGTAAGGCAGAATTAAGTTTTTCAACTCATTAGGTAGCGTAAAAGCTGATAGGTACTTACTGGAAAATTACGATTTTTCTCGGCAAGTATAAAATTATTATTATACCTATAAATAATACTTAGAAACAAAAAGTGGCATGATTCATTATTACTATACATAAAAAAATTACATTGCCTGCTTTTAGTCTTAAGTTGAATTTCAGAGAAAATAGGCGGACAAAGTAACATTACTTATATTATTTCGAAAATAAACTTAACTTTTATGAGGCACAGTCAATATTCTTCTTCATTGTCTATTTAAGTAAGCCGAGAAATAGAATACCTACTAACGTCGGACTATGGTTTCTTTAGAACTCTTTTCTTTAATATTTTTATATAAATCTGTTATAACATAATGAATGTTATAAATTTGTCTGGAGAGTTTGTTTCTAAGAGTATTTCGTATAGACTCACAATTTTATAATCTTGGTAATGAATGAATCTATTTTTAACCGACTTCAAAAAAGGAGGTTCTCAATTCGTCTTGAAATTTTTTTTTTCATAACTCGAAGACGGCGGGACCGATTTGAAAAATTCTTTTTGTGTTTGAATGGGTATACTTTCTAATTGGTCCCATTGTTATGAAATTAGGATTTGATGATGGGATCCTGGAGAAATCGAGGGAACTCTTCAAATATTATAGGCACACCTATAGCGTTTTGGGTATTTCTTATAGTACCTTGAGCAGTTGCTTCCGAAAAGTACCATTTGGGGAAGTTGAACTGATGCTGAAGACCACAGATGGCCACTGAAACTCGTCAATAATAAGTATTTCGTGGATTGCGATTCGATTACTTGAGTACGGATGTTAAACACTTTATGCTCGTCACAATACATATGGTGATGTAGAGCTGATGGTCAAGTACCAGGAGAACTCCTCAAAAATTAACGGCTTTGCATCGGGAAAAGCAATATTTTGTAAAAGGTGATAAGTTGTTGACATTATGGCTTTTGTAACTAGACAAATTACAAACCGACCCACTAAAAAGCGTGAAAAAAAAAATTTTAGCAAAAAATAGGACCGACTTCCATATCAAAACACTACAAAGCCAAAAATAACTTTAATTTCGGAAGGCGGTGTGAAAAAAAAAGAAAATCCAAAACCAATAACACCGACTTCGGAAATTAAAGTTAATTTTGGCTTTGTAGTGTTTTAATATGGAAGTCGGTCCTATTTTTTGCTAAAACTTTTTTTTAGTAAACTTAATACGGGATGATCTCTACAGATGGGGATTTACAGATGGCTCAGATCTGAAATGTATATGCGGCGTGACCCCTGTCACTATTTCGACCCATTACTTCAAAGTCACTATCTCGATGCGGCACAACATATGACTTACTATCTCAACACTGCCAATAGTTATTTTGGATGTAATTATTCAATAAAAATAGTAGAACGAATCAAACGCAGCAAATACAGATCAACCGACATAAACATTAATAGATTGACAATGACATTGACACTTGACAGGTCTATATACTTCAGTGTTCCGTTAAGTATACTGTTTTGACTTTCTAATAAAATAAGCAACGTATTATTTTCGTACTTAGATAAAATAAAATAATTTATTAGCATTCATATTAATTAGTTTACACTATACTTATGCTCTTATGATTTTAGACGGCAGCTAAAGAAAGATATTCCGATCATTGTTAGTTTATTAAAGTAAGTGTCAATTATTGTAAACGGAACTAGTCGAATTGTTAATTATTTATTATCACTTTTTAATGTATTTAAAAATATGTCATAAAATCAGTAGTAAATACACATAGAGAAAACATTATTTTTGGTAATAGTGTACCTATGGGCAGTTTGCTTTAGGTACTTTTTTCATTTGGTTAATTAAAATACTTTTATGCAAGGGGACTTATATTTGAGTTGGAATAGTATGCAATCTTACTTATTAGGCTTATCATAATCATGTAGAGATTATGTGCCTATTGTCATATTTTATTTATTATCATTTGTTTAAGAAATTTTAGATAAATTTTATGTCAGTACTAGAGTGAGTTACCTGAGATACTGGTTCATTTTAACCTAGTTCAGGTAGAATGTATTCATTATATACCTTTAGGTCTAAGACCCTAATATAAATACTTTGTATATCAATTATTTCAATAAATAATTTAAATTTCAGCGTGTTTATTGAAATCACAGAAAGTTTATCTATACTTACTAATATTATATTTATTGCATGTGAAATTTGTTTGCATGTTTGTAAGTTGGTATGTAGAGAGTAATCTCGAACGAAGTCTCTGGCGAAGTTCTAGTTTATAATAAATCCCGTGGAAACTCTTTCTTCTCGATGTACACAGACACTAAAGTAACGTTTCTTTCTATTATTTTGGCTGATTTTATAAGCTGCCTTTCTATAAGATAATTAATGTGACTGTTCTTTGTCAGTTTGTAATTGGTCGTTTGCACCGCGTTGGAGAGAACAAGTAAACATAAACACGCGCCCTAATGAGGTCAAGGCCGAGCTTCTAATTTACGTCAGAGGATAATTTAAAGGTGTTATGGAACAACGAATCAACATAAAAACCGAAAAATAAGCTTATACTAATTATTAGCTTATACAAAAAAATAAGCTTATATTAATTTATAGCTGGACGCGCTTGAGTCTATTGAGAAACGGGTCAAGAGACTCATTGGCAACGATGCACTAGTCGAGTCAAAGTTCCAGAGCCTCGAACATCGACGACGAGTTACGAGTCAATCAGATTTCTATCGGGTACATTTCGGGGTGTGTGTGATGGATTTGTACAATCTAATTCCAGCAAGCACGTACCATTATCGGACCACAAGACAAACGGCGATGCGCCATCGTTACATAGTAGACATCCCACCCATACGCACAAAACGTTTTGGGAATATTTTCATTGTGCGTGCGGGTTCTTTAAAGTCAAGATTGAATAGATTACTTATAGGTAAGCATGCTCCATTCAAATCGAATTCGATTTTCTCATGACTGTCATACATTTTTCGTTATATTTGTTGTGCCTACACTAATTGTGAAAACCACATCACAAGCGGATGTGCCTAGGCGACACTGCAGTGTATGAGGCCTATCTCATTGTTTAGTGCTCACTGGCAGTTGGTATATTGGCCCCTAATTAACGTATAGTGTTCCTTGGGGCTAAAATCTGAGAGATAAATAGATACATATATTTTTATTATATACGGTTAGTTTGTTACAATGAGCGGTCATATCGCTAAAAGTGATCTTTTGTAGGCAGCCTTTGCATAAAGACACAGAAGGAGAAACTAAATACGCAGGTAATGTGTAATGGTATGGTGGAATTTAATAGATTTTTTTTTATTTTTTTATTTATTTCAAGTTTGATAAAATCTCGTGTGAAGAGAACTAGCAATGTGGTTAGAATTCACATTACTAGCAATCTTGTTAACCTCTCCAACTAAGCTAAATATGCTTGTGTCTGGAGTGGGTTTACTGTAATAGTAATCGCACTGTAACTGTAATAGTAGTCTGTGTAATAGGTGGGGTTCGATCCCACGACATCTCGATCACAAGGCCGACGCCTTAGCCATTAGGCTATTGACGCTTCTAAATTAGTGTCGCTGATATACAATAAATACTAACCTTTTTTTTCCGGGTGGGAAAATCATCGAATGACTTCTCCCGCTCCGGGTGGAGCTGAGCTCCTTCATCTGCCCTGAAGTTTCGGGGTCACGGTATCTCGTTAAAACATTCCTACAACCCCGGCAAACAATAGCCCTATGGGGCCCCGTCACTAGTGCTGACTACTCTTTGAGGCGCGCGTGGAACACGACGCGCCGCCGACCTGGGCCCCAAGTCTGCTATTTTTATAAATTCGTCATTTCATCACGATCCCATTGTCATTTTGCTAATAGTTCGTAATCTACTAAATTCATAATGGTTGGTCAGTAGTCTCGTATTAGAATGACATTGCCGTATTGCCATTATTATAAAACCCGTTAGTAGTAATGATTTTCGAACAACTACCCCTAAATTTAAACATTTATTCATGCCAGATTTTAGTTCTATTTAATTTTACATATTATTTCGTTCAATGAAGTGTCAGTGGTTGACCATTGGAAAGCCATTATATTAGTAGATTACCAAACTTGTCAAAATAAACAATTTTGAAATCAATGATAGACTATTTTGACTCTATTGTAATAGCAGACTTGAGGCCCTGGGCCTAGTCCTTACCGGACGGTGAGCTACCCCTGCTTGCCGTCCGCAAGCCCGCACCGACGGTGGCCGGGGATCGGCACGAGATCACCGACACCCGGTGCGTCTCCCGCGGTGGCTAGGGCGCGAGGAAGAGAGTTGCCTCATTCAGCCTCCTCCTTCGCTAGCATGACTGCTTCGCAGAAGGAGGTGACTGCATCCCATTTCCTCTCACCTCTCACCATGATCTAAACCAGGACCGGGCGCGAGAGGTCACCGCCACCGTTCACTTCCATGAGGACATGGCGGTGCTCCGCCCAAGCACCAACACCGTATGCTCCACCGTGTCCTCCGGGTGGTTCTCACAATGACGACACCCAGGCGTGTCCTTCCGCTGTATCCAAATCAGGTTCCTCCGGAAACAGCCATGTCCGGTCAGCACCTGCGTCAGGCGGAAGGTGAGGACGCCATGGCGTCTCTCAAGCCACTCCTCAAAGAGGGGACTTATCGCCGCGATTGCGGCGTGCATAAATACTAACCTTACGTTTAGAATGTTGTAGTCTCGAGTCTCTGGCATCCTGCGCCTCTCCTGGGGGCCGGCCACCCCACACAGCATGCGCGATGCGTGCATACGTGCACACGAGCGCGCCCAACGGTAGGGCAAACTGCAGAATCAGAAGCGCGCACGTGTATTGACCACTCTGACCAACGTGCTCCCACTGCTCCAGGCAAATGTCTCTGTGAACATGTCGTATGGAAGATCATGGTATAGGCCGGGTTGTAAGCTGCAGAGCGCTTCGCTGTTGCTGTCAAAATCTGGGTAACTGAAGGCTGGGGTGCTCCGGTGCCCCGTCGAGATTCTTCCAAGCGAAACATCACACTAAAGAACACACTTCCACTACAACATAGCCAGCCCCACTATTGGGACACAGGCTTCCTTTCTTTCTTAGGCCATAATCCACCGCGCGGGCCCAGAGCAAATGTCATATGTTTTAAGATTTCATATTTAAGATAAGAACTTCACCGTTTCGGACGCAGTGGTCATGATGACCACTAAACAATGTAGTGTGTACAATTCGTAAGTGATGTCTGTAACCAGTTGAAACCTGCTCCTATAAATAAAAATATTATAGTGCATAGATTTATACGAAAATACAGATGTATTCGTTACGACGACTATCAATCTTTCAATGTCTATTCATGTTCACGTGGGTACCTACTGCATTAGCATTACGTACTTTTTAACTCCAGACAAAAACTACATACGACCCAAGGTTAGTCAGACTAACGTGTCAATTATAGGTCTTAGAGCAGTAGTGGCCCAGTGCGTATGGACTTGATTAGCGAGTTGTAGGTCGAGACTAGTCAGGCACATTTTACATGGCTTTCAAAGCAGTCAAAGAAACTCGGGAGGAAAACACGGGCTTTTCCAAGCACCATATATTCGAAGACATCTGATGTGTATCAAGCTTCACTAGGCCCAAGTGGTGGATTATAGCCCGTTGCCTCTCATAGACAGGAGGCCTGAGGCTGGGACACGCCCAGCAGGTGAAACGCCGAATTATTACTATAATTGCTCAGTGAAAGTGATCGCGTATCACATCGCAGCCACAGCGTATCGTCTGTCTTTTTTATTAGTCTTCGCAATTCTTAGAAATTTAGACAACAGCATTAATTACAATTTAATTATTCCTTTTAATGAAGCACTAATTGTTGGGTCTTATACTAATTAATGTTATAATAAAGAATATCTAATTACTTTACTGTGACTAAGAAGTAAGTAAACAAGATCTTACTAGAAAATAATCTTTAAATGAATTTCTATTACGAGAAATAATTAGTAGATAAGTAAAGGTATCTATGACACAGGCTTTTTTTAACTCCAGCATCGCCGGGGCTCGATAGGGCCATTGCCTGCCAGGGTTGCGGGAATGTTCTAAAGAGATACCGCGGCCCCGGAACACAAGTGCTGAATGAGCAGGGTGGGTTTTTAGTCAGTAGAAGTCTGACACTCCCTTCCGTTTCACACACACAGCGGGAGGAGACATTTAATGATTTTCCCACTCAGAAAAAAAGGCTATTTTTAACTTACGCTTTGCACAACTGATGCCAAGGAGTGGGTCGTTGTAGTTTTGACACGACTACAATAGGAGCCGCAGTTGTGAATGCGCCCAGCCACACCGCAGCAACCACCATCTTGGCCGCTGCCTTGCCCAGCCTGGGCCGCAGTGGCTGCATAATGGCCATATACCTATCGATAGATATCGCCAACAACGTATATGCACTCACAAGCACCGACACTGCTTGCGTATAGTTCACTACTTTGCACATCACGAATCCGAACGGCCAGTACCGAAGTATCAACATAGGCACGAAAGAAAACGGCACACAAAACAGTGTCATTAGAATATCTCCCACTGCTAAGTTCACTATAAAGTAGTTCGTCACTGTCTTCATTCGCGGTGAAGTCTGAACCACGAAACATACTAATCCGTTTCCTATAAGTGCTACAAGGAATACTATTGAATACATTAGGTAGATACAGCTGTGGAACAGCGATGATGTGAGGAAATCCTCTGGGTAGGATAAAGGATCGCAAACATCGTAGCCTGGCCATGTTGTGTTCGTGGAGTTAGTTCCATTATCAGTTTGATTATCAGTCGTACTGGTATATGCTTCAAGCGAGTCGTATAAAGTGGTCGTTTCATAGTCGAAGTTTTTGGTATCTAACATAATGCGCCAGCTTCGTATTTTATCTTCACATTGTTTGTGCGCCCTTAACTTCGTTGTTGCATGCGTCCTGAAAAAGAAAACGTTTGCTGTAAGTTTGTATAGACTTCAATTAATATACAAAATGGAATAAATCCATGACTAATTAGTTTTTTTTTTTCAATAGGTAAAAACTGCATTCACGCTTGAGCTTCTAGTTTTTTGCGGAAGTAATACTATATCCTAAAAACATTTACATAAAACAAACAACTTTTTCGGTTTCAAACAAAACTTCAAAATATTTGTAGCTTGAACGTGAATTCTGAAAATATCGTGATCCATAAAATAACGTACTACTAAACAATCGTAATATAAACCTTCACAAAAAAAAGAAAATATCCTAGCAAAATACTTAATACAACGTAAGAAAATCATAAAACATTTTGCGGAGCGAAAAGTTGTCTTAAACGTAAAATATCCGAGTCAAAGTAGTCGTAATGCGGTGTGGTTTACGTTCGAGCAGGTTCCACACATCAAATTCACACTACAAGAATAAAAAATTTGTGTTATAAAGAAGGGAAAAGGCAAGAAAATATCTATTAGATATACCCGCTATATTACCTACCTATCAAATGTCGGAAAACGGTACCTACAACATTTTTTTATGATTAAAATTTTCTTTTTTTCTGTATATTTCATAAAATACTCGCTGTTGATATGTACGTAGCAATGCCACCGAATTGTTTTTATTTCTATTTAATAACTTGGTTCTGAAAATCTGAATTATCCAATTTTGTAGAGTAGTTCAGAAGTTATTCGCGTGTGTAGTCAACCGCTTCACAATTTTGCTTACATAATGTACGGTTATGATGGTTGGTCGGTGGACGTAGTCGACCATCTTGTACCACGATTATTTTTAAATATCAAAAATAATCACACAAATTTAAAAAATAAGACACTAATATATCTGTTGCGTCCAAAACGTATTTGAACGCATATTTTTGGTGTGGCAATATTCTATTGTCTTTTATTTTGACTTGACATATAATTTTCCTTGCAAAAGCAACCGCCTTGTTTGTTGAGATCGATTCATTGATTGTAATTAAAAATCCTGTTGAAACTACGCGGTTAAAAGATAATTTGGTCGCGATTAACGATAAGTTGAAATTGTAATCCCGAATTGACGAAAAACCTGGGATATTTTGGAACAATACCGCCGTATTGACGCCAGACCGAATGGCACGCGAATTTGTTGAAAGTGATAGTGAATTGGTGATAAATAGCTGCTCCGATCTGGTGCAAAGATTGTGCTGCATCCCGGCCCGGACCACACATTGAAGCTTGCGTCCTTTGTGACCGCCGTGACACCACTTTGACAACATTACACTTTCAAATATACTCACACACACACACGGACGTGATCAGAACAGAGCCTCGCTTGGCGTCTACAGCTCAGGTAAGTCTAGGCTATAAGTTTACCTATTTGTTAGTAAGGCCGGAGAGCCTATTGTTTGTTTGAAAAACAACGGGAAAGCTCCACGTACCGTGGACTGTTCGACATACCAGTTACCGTTGGCTGGCTTGGTGCTGAACAAACTGGTAGCAGGCGTGGCTTTTATAATATAAAATCCACTAAGTAAATTGGAAGTTTTGAACATTGTTGAAAATAACTTAATAAGTTGAATATATTACCATGTCATTCGGGCTATCAAATTAAAATGGTACTTGTAGTTTGTACTGTAGTCCCTGTTGTATTGACAAGTAAGATTTATTTGTGAAATTAGGAATTATTAGGTTATATTTGGTACATAATTTGGTATATTTGTTGTAATTAATAATTGAATGTCACTAATCTGAATTTAAAAGTTTATCTAAATAATAATCACACATTTGTTAACATAGCAAGACTTGAATTGTGTATATTGATTTATTGTTTAGTGTGATTATTGGATTGTGTTATTGGAGATTGTCCGGCTCAATATTATACATTCAATGTTGTGTTTAATTGGTGTTGATCCAGCATAATATATACATTAAATTGTTATTTTTTCTGTAACTAGCCATCCTTAGCAAGCTAGATTCATACTTGGAATAAGTACAGGGTCTGATTTGGACCTGAAATAAATTGAATTTAAGTTTTATTTTTGTGAAATTGTTCGGTTGGATAACAAGTCATTGTTTGTTTGTTTGATTAATTTTAACCTGTTGGTATTGATATTTGATTGTTGCAATGGCCTCATTAAAGGCAGTCAGGGAGTCTGCTGCCGGATTGGCCTCACAGTTGAGATGGTTCACATCGGCAGCAGCAACGGTTGAGCGTTCGGACTTGGAAGAGCTCACCCTTGCTCGGAACGAGCATGTGAATGAGAGGATCAAGTCAGCTGATGCTGCGCTCACACGCTTCAACGAGTACATCATGGACGTGGATTTGGGGGTGATGGACCAGGCAGCCCGCGATAAGGTTTTGGGTGACTATGACCAGATTGTCCGCCTGGGGGATGTCATAAGTCAACGAGCCCGGGAAATTTTGAGGAGCCGGGTGCCTGAGAAGGCCAAGCCTCAGACCTCCGTTGTCAAGGGCCCTGGACTATTGGGTAGGCTGCCCACCCTGGAGCTGCCACATTTTGACGGTCGTTTGGACCAATGGCTGGGCTTCATTAATCTCTTTGAAAGTCTTGTGGATGCACGCTCGGACCTCGGACCTGCGCAGAAGTTGGCCTACTTATTGTCTGTCCTGGAGGGCGAAGCCAGAGCCTTGGTGCAGCACTTGCCGGTGACGGATTCCTCCTACCCGACCGCTCTGGAGCTTCTCTCCCGACGGTATCAGAACAAGCGCTGCCTGGCTGATGTGCACATCGGCCAGATTTTGGGACTACCGGCCATTGCCAGCACGTCGACGTTGCGCACTGACTTGCTGAACCCGTTGGTCTCAGCGACCAACGCCTTGAGACGCTTGGAGTTACCGGTAGAACATTGGTCCTACTTGTTGGTGCACATAGTGCTGCAGTTGCTCCCCGCGGAGTTGAGGTCACGTTTTGAGCAGAAGTATGGTGGGGATAGTGCCACCCATCTTCTCCCCTTTGACGACCTCCTCAAATTTTTGGAAAACGAGTGTCGGTTCTTGAATAACACTCGTGGCGCCACGGGGTCACCCCCACTACCTTCTCGGCCTAGAGACCAGGGACGGACTAGGGCTAGGGGGCCTGTTGATGTTCGCCCCACCCCCCGTTTTGCTGGCGCCCGGAGTCCTCATCATTGTGACTTTTGTAAGGCAACGGGGCATGTCATGGCGCGTTGCCCGGCCTTTTTGAATTTGCACGTAAGTGCCCGCCGCCGCATTGTCAACGCATGCCGTTTGTGCTTCTCGTGCTTGGGGGCCCACTTCCATCGGGACTGCCCCGACCCCCGCCCGTGTAGAATTTGTAAAGGGTCCCACTTGGAGATTTTGTGCGCCAACGCGAACCGCTCCAGCAGACCATCTTCTGAGGAGGGTTTGCGCAGGGGGCGGTACCCCGGAGACGAGCATCGGGCTGAGGCCCGCAATTCAGTTCGCCGCACTCCACCCACCGCGCAAGTTGAACGAGAGCCCCGCGAGCGCCATTTGGTCTCCCCTCGTCAGGGAGAACGCGCGTTGGCTGCTAGGCAGCAGGGGCCGGATCGGCACCGCTGCCTTTCCCCTCCATTGGCGGAACGTCCCCGGTTGGAGTCGCGCCCTCCGCCATTCAGGCATCCGGTGAGATATGCCCCTCCAGTGATGGCGAGGGTCTTTGTTGCGAACCGAGTGTCACAGATTCAAGGTTCTGAAACGCCTTTGATTTGGAGGCACGTGCCTGGTGACCTGAACCCGGGCGACGTGGCCTCACGCGGGTGCATGGCCCCCCACTTGATTGCTCACCCCCTCTGGTGGGGACCGGACTGGCTGACTCGCCCCGAGGACGATTGGCCTCGAACGCCAGTCTTGATGTCGGATCCTTTGCCCGGACTTAAGGTGTTCGCTGTTGGGACGAAGGATCCTTTGATCCTGATTTTTTGATGAATCGATATAGCTCCCTCGACAAATTGTTGAACGTCACCTCGTGGATCAGGCGTTTTGGCCATAATTCTAGGAATCCAGGGGACAAGCGCCTGTCACCAGTTCTCTCTCCTCAAGAGCGACAGGAGTCACTCCTCCTTTGGGTCCGCTCTGTGCAGACTGCACACTTTGAGAAGGAGATTGAGGTCTTGAAGTCTGGTAGGGTTAAGTTGTCGGGAGCCATTAGTAAGCTGAATCCCTTCTTGGATAAGACGGGTCTTTTGCGTGTTGGAGGACGGTTGAGGCTCTCTAGCCTTCCTTATGGGGCCCGTCACACCCTTTTGTTACCCAAGGAGGGCCACTTGGTTCAATTGTTGGTGACTGATCTCACATTAAGAACTCGCATGCCGGTTGTAATGCGCTGTTGGCCATTCTAAAGCGAGAATTTTAGATTTTGCCGGCTGATCGCGTCAATGAGGCGAGGCCCTTTGCTGGCGTCGGAACGGACTTTGCTGGTCCCTTTTCGGTGAAGACGTCCACCCTTCGTAATAGTAAGATTGTTAAGGCTTATTTGTGTGTTTTTGTCTGCCTGTCAACTAAGGCAGTACATTTGGAGCTGGTAACCTCCCTCTCGACAGAGGCCTTTGTGGCGACTTTGGAAAGATTTGTGTCTCGCCGTGGGTTACCTTCTTTGATTAGGTCTGATTGCGGTACGAATTACAAGGGTACAAGTAACTATTTGAAGGAGGTATACGCCTTCCTTAATGAAAGCCAGGTTGACATTGGTAATAGTTTGGCCCACCGAGGGGTCACTTGGTTGTTTGACCCGCCAGCCTGCCCCCGTTGGGGGGGCATTTTTGAGGCCGCGGTGAAAGCGGCAAAGGGACACTGGCGGAGATTGTTGGGAGACACCGTTCTCACCTTTGAGGAACTAGCTACGGTATTTTGCCGCATTGAAGCTGTGTTAGATTTGCAACCTTGTCAAGACTTAGCCAATTGATTAGCGGACGGGTAGGCCCGTCCGGGGGGGGGGGGGTAGATGTTGCGTCCAAAACGTATTTGAACGCATATTTTTGATGTGGCAATATTCTATTGTCTTTGATTTCGACTTGACATATAATTTTCCTTGCAAAAGCAACCGCCTTGTTTGTTGAGATCGATTCATGGATTGTAATTAAAAATCCTGTTGAATCTACGCGGTTAAAAGATAATTTGGTCGCGATTAACGATAAGTTGAAATTGTAATCCCGAATTGACGAAAAACCTGGGATATTTTGGAACAATACCGCCGTATTGACGCCAGACCGAATGGCACGCGAATTTGTTGAAAGTGATAGTGAATTGGTGATAAATAGCTGCTCCAATCTGGTGCGAAGATTGTGCTGCATCCCGGCCCGGACCACACATTGAAGCTTGCGTTCTTTGTGACCGCCGTGACACCATTTTGACACCTTTACACTTTCAAATATACTCACACACACACACACGGACGTGACCAGAACAGATCCTCGCTTGGCGTCTACAGCTCAGGTAAGTCTAGGCTATAAGTTTACCTATTTGTTAGTAAGGCCGGAGAGCTTTTGTTTGTTTGAAAAACAACGGGAAAGCTCCACGTACCGTGGACTGTTCGACATACCAGTTACCGTTGGCTGGCTTGGTGCTGAACAATATCTGTACCAACTGTTGGTGAACCTTAATTAATAGTACATTGTGTATTAAGGGCGGTAAGTAAGGAATTACGATCGAGACTCTAGTAGAAGCCCGAAGTCGGAGACTGAGGGCTTTCTGAGTCGAGGTTCGTACCTAATTCCCGTAACGCCTGTGAAACATACAATGTTTTTCATCACATTTGCGAGTAAATTATAATTAATTATAGCTTTAATACACAAGTCAGCACAACTATTATTACGAAACTTACGAAATAAGTGAACTTTTTTTAAGCGGATGGCGGGCTTTTTACCCACACCACAGATTATACAAATGTTTCTTTCAGAAACGTTAAGGGCAAATACTTACATAGGTACACAGCCATGACGGAGTGTAAAAAAATAAAAATAATTTCGACGTTTTGATACAGAAAACTATTAAAGTCGATTATTAAGAACATTAGTTGAGTAATTAAGTAACATGTAGCGAAATTGCAATGAAATTCCTGTTTATATAACATTTTAAGACAATTTTTCAATTACGCTATTGAAAAATTGTCTTAAAATGTTATCTAAACTCCTTGCCTGAACTTGCATAACCTGTGTGCTGTGCTATAAATTAAAAAAAAAATTACTTACCGACCTTGGGTTTCATTACAAAAAGAAAGCTCGAGGGTTTTATATGTGGCATTACGGCGAAGTTAACCTGTATGTTTAGATACTGTTTACGTGCAAGTGTAATGAAAATAAATATACATCTCTCAATGGGTAAGCTGTTCATTACCTACAGAGTCTTTTCCAAACTATGGTGAGGTTGGTTTAGAATCTCACAGGGAGCAGCTGGTAAGATGTTTCAATAACAGATAGAGATCAAATGGCCGCGCAGCTCAACCATAATATTATTAGCGCAATTAACGTTCGTGCAATCAAGATACATTCACTAATGCAATGACGAATTTCGACGAACTAAGATATCAGCGTCAAAATAAAAATATAAGTGTTATTTTTAACATATTTACAAAATAAATATCATTAACTCCTAAAGCGCTTTAGCATAGAATATCCAACTTGAGTATCACGAAATATTGCACATTCAGCAAATCAACAAAATCAGAACCGTGAAGGCTGCCTCAGACAGGTTCGACAGAATAATGCGACCACTACGTATTTTTCCTTGAAACTGTTCTAGTTTCTTGAAAGTGTTGTTGCTTCCCACTTATCTACAGCTTTTAAAAATAACCAGCCAGACTAGTATGTTTCCCATTTAAATCTACGCTGTGTAATTAATAATAATTATCTATTATCTTATAAGCGAATAAAAAGTTTGTTTTTATTTGCATTTTTATTATTAAATTAAAAAAAGCGAGGTCGGGCCCCATGAGAATTCCGTGTTAAAAAGTAATTAATATAATTCCACGATTTCAACTCATCTAACTCCAACTTTCATTGAGATCCGTTCCGTAATTTTTAAGAGGGTGTCGAGCCTACGAGACGCGCGGAAAATAGGTATTTACTGCAGCGGGCTAGTCGTGTGCGTTGTCACACACACAATGACAAGTTCGCTCGAGGCCCGCTTGCCGTTGCACGACGAAGTTTGCTAACTTTGCATTTTTTATTTTTTTGTCGTTATGTTGAATAAACTTGAAAAACGAATATTAATTATTTAGATGGTTTTATTTATCACGCTAATATTATAAAGGCGAAAGTTTGTGAATGAACGTGTCTGTTTGCATGTTTGTTACTTCTTCACGCTCAAACGGCTGGATGGATCTAAATGAAGCAAGTAGGTACGTAAATAAATCACAAAAATAAATTTAATAAATTATACCTATTATATAAAAATTAACGTTTGTTTTTACTGTAGTAATACATTATCCGTTCCCTCACTATTCATCCTATTGCAATAAAACTTTGATTTTATATATTAAACTCCTCAGATTTTTTTTTTAAAGAATACTAGCAATGTGGGTACATTTCACATTACTAGCAATCTTGTTAACCCCTCCAACTAAGCTAAATATGCTTGTGTCTGGAGTGGGTTCACGTCAATAGTGTAATGGGTGGGGTTCGAACCTGCGACCTCTCGATCACAAGTCCGACACCTTATCCATTAGGCTATTGACGCTTCGAAACTGGGTAAGTAGCAAGTTAGGGTAGATGGGTATGCAGTACTTATTTGAATAATAAAACCAGTATGAAATAAAAAAAAAATTATGTAATGTCATAATAAAACCAGACTGAAATAAGTTTTGTTTATTAAAATTTCATTTAGTGCTCGTTTAAATTCTGATGTACTGTCATATTTTTAATAACATTCGGTACTTTATTATATATACGTGGGGCCATACCAAAAAAACATTTTTTCATTAATGCTGTCTAGCGAACTTACTTCGCAGAAAATATAAGCGTAATTTATTTCATAACAATATATGTATCAAGTGTAACTTAATTTAAAATAAAAAAAAAATAAAAGAAATCTATAAATCTAATGTTATATTGCTTATTATAACATTTTACAAAAATTGGCCAAGTGCGAGTCAGACTCGCCCATGAAGGGTTCCGTAGTAACTATAATAATATAATATAATATGTATATTTACTTGACAAAAAACTAAAACTTACAAATTTCTTAAAACTAGCTTATTTACATTTTTTGCTACTACGCCAAATAACTTTGTTTTTCATAGTATTTGTATGAATTACAAAGTTATATTTGCGGTTTTAGAAAATATGCTGTATCTCAAAAACTGCTGACTCGATCTCTTTAAAACCAATTTTGATTGAAAGTTTACATTAAGATCTATAGATATATATATATATATATATATACAACGTGTAATTTAAAGGGTATATACATACCAAGTGCATGGCTTCTTTGGATGATAACAAACGATATGGCAAGGGTTTTGTAATCCTAAGTCTACATGTGTAGAACTTATTACAAATTCCAGTACACTGATACCAGAGACCGAATTTTTCAAATTAAGAAGAACGAAAAGAATTATCGTGTTATTGGCAAGTGACGTGGAAAGTTATTGACCCTCGTAGTGCTGTGACACGTTTGTTATGATTGGTATTCAAAAAATATGTGAAACCAATAATTTGGTATCAATTCTTTAAGTCAGTTATTTTGTGCTGAAACTGTGCATAGAGACTCCATACAAAATGTTGTCTTCAGCCCTTTTGGTTAGATATGGGGTTTCCGTTACACGTTGTATATATATATTTATATTTTTCACTCCACTATTATAGAAGTTAGAGGGAGGGATACACATTTGACCACTTTGGAAGCTTTTATCTTTTAAACGATTGACTTTATGAAAAAGTGGTTTCAGAAACCCCCATGTCATTTTTAAAGACCTGTCTATAAATACCACACACGCATAGGTTTCATGAAAAAAAAAATATTTTCAGTTTTAGTTCCATGTATGGGGTAGTAGTATGTTCCTTTATTTTAAATGATTTTTAATTTTTTTCTCAATATCGGAAAGCGTTTCATAGAATACATCTACTTACCAAGTTTCACATGTATAGTCTTAATAGTTTTGGAATAAAATAGCTGTGACATACGGACGGACGGACAGACAGACAGACAGACAGACAGACAGACAGACGGACAGACATGACGAAACTATAAGGGTTCCGTTTTTTGCCATTCGGCAACTGAACTCTAAAAAACGAGTAATTTCTTTAAATATATATTTTTAATTTTGGTACACTACACATACCACAGTATAGTAAGAAAATAAAAAATGACAAAAAGATACTATACTTTGTAAGAAATAAAAAGACAATAAAACTTATTTCGAATTTTGAAAATACAATCGTAGAAATATCAATGCATCCAAGGTTTGACTTCCAAGCTTGCTTCGTTTATTACCAACATAAGCAGCAGCTGAAAACGCTCGTTTAGGTTTTACACTGGTTGGAGGAATAGACAATAGATACTTATATGCTGTTTCTAAGTGATATCCACTAATTCCTCCATTTTCAAACAGGCTTATTTCACGTCTATTTTGCCAACCCCGATTTATTTTGTATTTGTTCTTCACGATCTGGGGATTTCATACTCTTATCAATTTCCAGCTATAACTTTTCCTTTAGTGTCAATTGGGGTTGGGATTGGGAGGTTTGTGGTATTAACTCATCATCTGTTTGTGATCCTGATCTTCCTTCTTCTTCTTCCGTGTCATCTCGACTTTTAAGTTTTTTAACAATATACTTTTTAACAATAATGTAACAGACTCTGTTACATTGTTCTGAGATCTCAACTACCGTTTAATAAATAGCAATAGGATAATCGCTAATTGCAAGACTCTTGCGAGACTCTCGTTTGGGCAACACTATATGGTTTATTGGATGTTGAAGTCCACTTGTCGAAAGAAAGACTAAATCTTTCACCTGCACTTTTCAAATGTTTCAATTCTGCAGTTACTTGCTTTCTGATTTTTTCACTGTAATTCATGACACGTTTTTGAATGGTGACGGCTGACTTTGGTAAATCCGTGTATTTTGCAAAGACAAATTTGATTCGAATCATCTGAAGTTATGAATATACTGAATGGAAATCCATCTAATGCAATCATTCTTGCCAAAACATCATCGAGGCTGTCGTCGGCACTTTTGTAAAATAATCATTTAACTTTCGCTTGGCTGGCGGCGGTGCTGTGTTCAGATTATCAGAATCTAGACTTGTTGAAGCTGATATAAGCTTGATGTTATGTTTTGATGACAAATGTGTATGTAATCCCTTAGTCGATCCATCCAAAGTCTTGAGAATGGCTGAGCATCGGTTACATTTGGCACTATTCCTATCCTTCGCAACTAAAAAATAGCTCCACATTGACGTCGTATCACTGTGTTTTTTATGTTTAACAAAGTCTCCCGCCATTTGAAATACCTAATTTCAGATAATTGACTTTTAAATTTAAATGACGTAGGTCGTGGGTTTAAATTTAGAAAATATCTTGTAATGACCAAAGTTTTAAATATAATTAAGCATATCTTAAAACTGGAAACATATTAACTCAAAATGTTTTATTTCACATAGGCCTGCATGGGCACTTATAAAACGTCAGCAGTTTGGCGCAGGGCACGGTTCGAAATTGGTCGTTTTCTATGGAGAAGATCCGGCAAGAAACTCCACAGTTACTCTTTTAAAATATCATTCTTACAATGTATCTATAATACAGGTTAATTACCTAATTAACCTGTATTATACCTATGAGAGGACATTAAAGCCTGTCTGAATTCTGATGGATAACCTATATTATTATATAGTTGTAAGATATGTTTCCAGTTCTAAGATATGCTTAATTATATTTAAAACTTTGGTCTATACTGTCGTATAGACCAATTAATACAGCACAATGGAATTACAAATAAAAAATATCCTATAAGTTGGTCATCATGTATGTCATTGATATACACTATAAAAAGGAAAGGGCCAAGAATTGAATCTTGCGGAGCACTCATCTTGGCTAGGGATCCTGCAGATGTCGCTCCATTAACAATAACTTTTTGTTGCCTGTTTGATAAATATGAAAGAACAAGGTCAGCAGAACACGAATCCACGAACTCCGTAATGGTGTAATTTACAGATCAGTGTTTTGTGGTCAACGCAATCAAAAGCTTTGGAGAGGTCACAAAATATGCCAATTGCATCCTGAGATTTCTCCCAAGATTCCAGAATGTGACGGATGAGCGCTACTCCTGCGTCTGTTGTTGACCTACCTTTCGTGAAACCAAACTGCCGACTATGAAGAATTCCATTTGAGTTAAAATATGATAGCATCTGGTCCAGCATGATTTTTTCGTATATTTTGCTTAATGCTGGAAGCACATATATCGGTCTATAGTTAGAGGGATCACTCTTACAACCTGACTTAAAAATTAGTACTACTTTACTATGTTTCATTAAATCGGGAAAATTACCGCTATCTATACATTAATTAAATGTGCCTGTTAGGATAGCAGCAATTGAGTCAATAATATTACCAAGAACCCTAACAGATGCACTCCATAAGTCATCAGTGTTTGTTATGTTAAGCCTTTGGAATGCTTTTTAATTACATCAATAGAAATGGGCTTAAATGAAAATGTTGGTATATCCTTATTGAAGTTTTCCTTTAAAAAAGATTCTGCTGATAATGGCGAAGAATGTAGATTAGTAACCTCTACTGGAATATTGGTAAAGTAATTTTCCAACTTCTCAGCCACTTTTGACTTATCTGAGATGACCTGATCATCGATGTTCAAAGTCAAATCATTCTAACCCTGTTGGTTTGTGTTTCCAGTTTCTTTGTTTATCACCTTCAACACAGTTTTTATTTTATTGTTAGAAATGCTATTTTTTTTTCCTTTCTGATTTAGATTTAGCTTAGGGCGCATACTCTTTTAAATATCTTTGAGTAGTTTCTTACATAATTATGGAAGGCTTCATCGGAAGTCAATGATTTTTCATGGTATAAGTTGTATAAATTGTCTCAGCTTATTCTTATTCCAGCAGTGGCCCATTCATTAAATTTAGATTTATTACTCATTTGAAATTTTTTAACTGGACATGCCTTACTAAATTCGTGGCATGGTGAAGAAAAAATATCCTGTGATTTTCATTGGGGTCATGGGAGTCAAAATTGGCCATTGAAAGATTACTTTACATGTTATCATTAAAAACATTAATTTCTTTTTAGTTAGTGGCCTAAACTTAATAGTCTTATTTAATTGCCGCTTTTTAACCAACTCAAAGGATACTAGTTGACCTGTATGGTCAGACCTAACTCCACTAATTTGAGACGAGTATTTTATGGCACAATTAGTATAAATATTATCTATGCATTGAGCTGATTTTGCTGTTATTCTTGTTGCTTCCTTGTATGTGCATTTTAAGTTAAATGAACCAGACAATGAAGTAAGCTTGCAGTGTTCAGGTGAATTTACTAACAAATCAATATTTAGGTGACCACAAACGAAAACTAATTTATTATCTCTTATAAGCTTAGGTACTTAAAATTTCTCCCATTATCATTAAGAATGATGACAAGTTTGATGCTGGTGGTCTATAAACACTTAAGAAAGTTTGGCCTTCAACTTCTGTACATGCTACCTCACACAAGCAATCAACAGAGCAAGCGGTGACATATTTTTGTTCCTTATATCTAAGAGAATTATTACGTAATATTAAAGTACCACCTCCTACTGAGGACCTGTTGTATGCACTAGTAACAGAAAAATATTAATTTTAAACAACATTCTATCTGGTTTTAGCCAGGTTTCACAAAAACATAAGATATCTATATCATATTTATCTATTAACATTTCCTCATCTAATATTTTGCCGGAGAAACGATTTATATTCTGATGATATAGTAAAATTGTGTTATTATAACTCTCCTTTGTCACATTTAAGGGTTTAAACAATTAATTTCAGTATTATTAGATACCCTAGATAATACTGAATAGTCACTTAACCTAGGATCAGTTAAATTGTCAATAACCCAGTGTAAATTGTAAGCTAACAAAGTAGCCAATGAACTTTCGTCGTAAATTCTAAAATAAATGTAAGGATTGCAATCGGTATGCCCAAAAACCTATTACACGATGTTTGATGCAATATTTTGCAATCGACCACGTTTGCTGAGCAAGCGATATAATGCGGTCGCACTAAGTTCGCCGCGAGCTTAGTGTATTTCGAACAGCAACCGGGTGCACTCATTTTCATCATTTAGCGATAATTTTAGCCCTTACGTTACTTTGTTAATTATACTTAGCAATAAACCCTTGAAGGTTATCAGTGTATTTAACTTAGTAGACACACACGATATCCATATTGAATGTTGGAGAAAAAGTTGCATCCTTGGTGGATGCAACTTTTTCTCCAACATTCAATATGGATATCGTATGTGTTTTAAACTGGATTTCAAAATGAAAGCCAGATTTGCAATCACCACACCCAAAAACCCATTACACGATACCCATATCGAATGTGTGAGAAAAAGTTGCATCCGCCATCTTGGATTTTAAAATGAATGCCAGATTTGCAATCACCACCCCCAAAAACCCATTACACGATACCTATATCGAATGTTTGAGAAAAAGTTGCATCCGCCATCTTGGATTTTAAAATGAATGCCAGATTTGCAATTACCACCCCCAAAAACCCATTACACGGTACCCATATCAAATGTTTGAGAAAAAGTTGCATCCGCCATCTTGGATTTTAAAATGAATGCCAGATTTGATATCACCACCCCCAAAAACCCATTACACGATACCCATATCGAATGTTTGAGAAAAAATTGCATCCGCCATCTTGGATTTTAAAATGAATGCCAGATTTGCAATCACCACTCCCAAAAACCCATTACACGATACCTATATCGAATGTCTGAGAAAAAGTTGCATCCGCCATCTTGGATTTTAAAATGAATGCCAGATTTGCAATCACCACCCCCAAAAACCCATTACACGGTACCCATATCAAATGTTTGAGAAAAAGTTGCATCCGCCATCTTGGATTTTAAAATGAATGCCAGATTTGCAATCACCACCCCCAAAAACCCATTACACGATACCTATATCGAATGTTTGAGAAAAAGTTGCATCCGCCATCTTGGATTTTAAAATGAATGCCAGATTTGCAATCACCACCCCCAAAAACCCATTACACGATACCTATATCGAATGTTTGAGAAAAAGTTGCATCCGCCATCTTGGATTTTAAAATGAATGTCAGATTTGCAATCACCACCGCCAAAAACCCATTACACGGTACCCATATCGAATGTTTGAGAAAAAGTTGCATCCGCCATCTTGAATTTTAAAATGAATGCCAGATTTGCAATCACCACCCCCAAAAACCCATTACACGATACCTATATCGAATGTTTGAGAAAAAGTTGCATCCGCCATCTTGGATTTTAAAATAAATGCCAGATTTGCAATTACCACCCCCAAAAACCCATTACACGATACCCATATCGAATGTTTGAAAAAAGTCTTCATCATCACTTTCACTTCCTCAAATGGTGCTTTTCGGGAGCAACTGCACAAGGTACTATTAGAAATACCCAAAACGCTATAGGTGTGCCTATAATATTTAAAGAGTTCCCTCGCTTTCTCCAGGATCCCATCATCAGATCCTGATTTCATAACAATGGAACCAACTAGAAAGTATACCCTTTCAAACGAAAAAAATAATTCCAAATCGGTCCAGCCGTCTTCGAGTTTGAGGTTACATACATAAAAAAAAGTTTAAGACGAACTGAGAACCTTCTCCTTTTTTTTGAAGTCGGTTAAAAAGTAATAATAACATCACAAAATAGAAATACGTACTTTTTATGAGAATGGCGTTTTTTTCGAAAATTTGCGCCAACTTTCTTCTAATAATATTTTTTTTTACATTTTCCCATAATAAAACAAATATTGAAAAAAAAATGTTAAAGAAATATATATTGAACAATAAAAAGTAATTGTTGGGTATGCATAATAAATCATACTCAAAAAACAAAAAATTAGACTTATGTTATTCAACGGATTGCTGCAATACATACGTACACAATAGATCGCGAATTATCGTTACCGGCGAAACGCTCCACGATGAGACGTGACCCCTCTCTGAGCTCCCGTGGACGACTGAATTTTCGACCGGTGTACGTTGCGTATGGTTCAAAATAGCGCGCAAATTAGAAGAAAAAATTAAAATTAAAACAACCAAGCGACATTTTTGAAATGTTAAAGCTGTAAATGATAGTATGATAATTAGAGAATAATATGAATTGAAGTTTATGAAAAAATTCAACAGTTTACTATCAAAATTCAGCGACGCACGAGCATGTTTTGTAAGGATTTTTGTCCAACTTTATGTATTTTTGTTTAATAAACTATAAAATATTTTTAAATTTTGCCAACTATGTTTGCTAACACATTTATTCTAGTGTTCATTACATATTTTTTTATGGTAATTAAAGTACTATTATAGGTTATATTCCTTTAGTAGTGAAGACCGTTTTGAGTTATTTTACTCGGCGCAGCCTTAAGTGAAAGAGTAACAAACATCCATCCATCCTTAAAAACACCTTTAATCTTATCCGTCTGTTAAACCAGCTATTCAATAGAACTTCTATTGAATAGCTGGTTTAATTGATTGACTGATTTAATTTTTCAAGCAATAAAACACTTCTATTATAGAAGTGTTTTATTGCTTGAAAAATTAAAATCATATAAAATGTTTTTGGTCCGACTAGAGGAACAACTCACGTCAATTAACCGAACATGAAGGTGGCCCTTTTTTGTGATGGTAATCGTCATGGATGTACGTAATCACGTATTGACTTATACCACCCCGGTATTCCCTGGTTCACTTTCATCCAGAGCTGCGGAGGAAGATGTGACTTTCGCTGTCCTGGATTGGAGTAGACCTGCCAGCAGTAGCCTTCGGTTAAAAAGTAGGGTCGATACACGTTTAAGAAAGGCGTGGTGGTCGACGGTTACTACCGGAGTTTATTTGTCTCTGGACCCCTTCTAGAAAAGAGTAACCTGCGGACTTTCTTACCGGTTCTTCTCCATAGGAAACGACCAATTTTGAAGCGTGTAATAGCTCCTAACGTTTTATAAGTACCCATGTAGGCTCATGTGAAATAAAAAACTTTTTACCAAAAAATTAAACCGACTACCAAAAACACTGCAAAGTGAAAAATAACTTTAATTTCGGTAGTCGGTGTCTTTAGTTTTGTATTTTCGTTTTTGGCACCGACTACCGAAATTAAAGTTATTTTTCACTTTGCAGTGTTTTTGGGAGTCGGTTTAATTTTTTGGTAAAAAGTTTTTATTTCACTCTTTTTAGTTGGTCGATTTTTAATTTACCTAGTTAAAAGAGCCTAAATGTCAACTACTTATAACCTTTTACAAAATATTGCTTTTCCCAATGCTGGGCCGTTAATTTTTGAGGAGTTCTCCTGGTACTTCACCATCAGCTCTACATCACCATATGCATTGTAACGAACATAAAGTGCTTAACATCCATATTCAAGTATTCGAATCGCAATCCACTAAATACTTATTATTGAGTAGGTTCGGTGGCCATCTGTGGTCTTCATCATCAGTTCCACTTCCCCAAATGGTATTTTTTGAGAACAACTGCACAAGTTACTATAAGAAATACCCAAAACGCCATAGGTGTGCCTATAATATTTGAAGAGTTCCCTCGATTTCTCCAGGATCCCATCATCAGATCCTGACCTGGTGACAATGGGACCAATTTCGAAGTATACCCTTTCAAACAAAAAAAGAATTTTCCAAATCGGTTCAGCCGTCTTCGAGTAATCGGTGATCATACATAAAAAAAAAAAAGAGAAAAAAATAAATATACGCGTCGAATTGATAACCTCCTCTTTTGGTCGTCGGTTGAAAATAGTTTGAGTTTGACTAGGGCGGGAGGGTGTTATCTGCCCTTTTTTTGTTTTTTGAGGTGGAAATCCTCATGGATGTCCTCCGCCCCGGGGCAGGCGAAGGGTTCTGTCAGAGTCATACTGACTAAAACCACCCCGTGTTCCCGCGTACATGGGCGTCAACCCCCGTGTGCCTGGTGCGAGATAGGAGAGTACTGGCGCTAAAGGACGCTCTAAGACATCATCGCATATTAAAACTCTGCTCTGCAAGCCTTCGACCGAACCACAGTCGGTAGTTAGAGATCACTTCGCAGTTAGTACCGATCAGATAACCCTATATTGACGACTAGCTTTTGCCCGCGACTTCGTTCCATGTGGGAGGTTTTTCCCGCGTAAATCCCGATCCCGTAGGAATTCTGGGATAAAAAGTAGCTTATATGGATGTCAACTATTTACTTGCCAAATTTCATTCAAATCCGTTCGGCAGTTTTTGCGTGAAAGAGTAACAAACATCCATCCATCCTCACAAACTTTCGCATTTATAATATTAGTAAGAGTAAGATAAGATTTAAATATATGCCCTGTATATTCAGGATATAGCTTACAAAATAAGAATAAATACAAAGTAAACCTAATAACTGACATCTTTACCTAAGAATACGGGATAATTTCATAAATGAGCACTTAATTTGTGATTGATACAAGCTTAAAATATTTTTAGCAACCATTAACAAAAAACACATCAGTAACTATTATTACTCATTTATCAAATTAATTACCTTAACCTATGTAGGTACTTATAACCTAATTAGCGAGAAATTTATGAAAACAGGTACGTATACAACCTATAGCACGAATAAGCTTTGCAAACTGATGCAATCAGTTAGGTATAGGGTGACCAATAAACCTATAAACTTCACGCTAAACGGTTCACATTAATCCGAATCGAATCCAATACAACAATACTTTCACTTTCAACAACACTTTCTCTTATTATAATCAGTCATTTGTTAGGAACATAATCAGTATTTTTAATTATCACAATCATTTACTTCCTTATTTATATAAATTCTTAAAAAAAATGGTCAAATCGGAATCGCTCGACTTTTCGTCGGCTACATTGTCTAAAGAGGTAATAATATTTCTAGTAGCTTTTGGGGCCATCAGTTCCTCGTATTCTTTGATCAAGCCTGGAACCCAGAAACTGTAATTGTCTGACAGTTCAATATCATCCGTTGATCGTTTCACATCATAATTCTTATTTAGCATTTGTGTTTCAACTCTCATTTATGGAATAAACTCACTCCGTCCTGGTTTCAATACGATGTTTGATAGTATCACTGGTTTTTATTTGCTACTTTTACACAGTCACTTTTAAGTGTCTTCTTCTGTGTACGTTTCTCAATGAATACTGACTTGTCTATTCTTTCTTTATTTAAAATACTTATGCAAACCGTGTTCCTCACTCGTTGTCATTTTCCAGCCAGTATCAGTATTTCAAAGGACTTGGTGAATGCTCATCGTTCCAGGAAACTCTTTCAGATCTATATGTAACAGTAATTCCCTCTCAAACATCAACGCTTCTGTAACAGTTTCTATGTAACCACCTGGAAATTTTTTCTTTAGGTGTTGTAGAAGCGAGTCCATATCTGTAATGTCGACGCCACGGAGCAACCAACAGATCCGCTGTCTTTTTGAGTACGCCACCTACACCGTCTGGGCCTCCCTTTCTGTGACCGCTTTCTGAGTAATTCCACTCCCTGTGGAGTAGCGATGGATAATGCCAATTTAAAATTGACATGATGAAAAAGATTTTGCGATTTCTGTATTGTGCAGAATGAAAATCAGTTACAAAATAGAGAGCATCAATTTGTGGCGCTTCATGTTCCAATAATCTATTTCTACTACTTACAAAGTCAGAAGCCCATCGAATGTGACATATTAAGTTTGATTTAAACGAATTTACATTTAGCTAAAGTAATATTTTTTTTTCATACATAACTAGTACAAAACTCAAAGTTATTTCATTTGCATGGTCAAAAATTGATCTGCGTGGGTCAAAACTACCACGTAAACCACGCAAATCACGACCACGGAAATCAAAATAAGTTCATTATGCTAAAAATACACAAAAACCTTTTAAGCAAATAAACTGTGTTTTGATATTAAGTTACGTTACCTTATATTTGTTCGCTACAATATTTTATTAAATAAATAAATTCACAGACACCGGAGATAATTGTACCACGCAAATCAAAGTTTTGAGAAACCAAACCCACGCAACGAAGTTCTTACTATCAATTTTTTGAAAACTCGACGCACCACTACACAAACACTGCCCAGCCGTCGGAGCGCGGCTAGTTGTAACCTGAATTAAGAGCGCGTCTAAAGCCAGCAAAATTTTAGAATTCACCCGCACTGTCCTACCCGCTCCTCATATCGAATACGATCGCGCGTGTACCTACGCGCTCGCTCGACGCGTATCTTCTGTAGTAAGTATACGTATAATATTCAGATGAAACAACTGTATTCAAAGTATGACTGCGTTATACAATATTACGAAATGTTATTATGTGTACGCGAATAATACGTAAATAGTAAGTTAGTAGGAGGTGACTATACCACTGATACTGAACACGAATCAATATAAAATCAATACCAAAAGGTAATATTATATTATGTATAATATAATATTATTTTGGCGCGTGATTTTGGTGTGGCGTAAATAATGGATAACTCTGAAACTGTCGATTGGCCAGATTATCATCTATCATTTACCCCACTTATATCGTCATATGCCCATGGATGACCAAATTATTGATATTTTTAATATTTTAAATAAAAATCGTACTTACTCTTACAAAATTAGGTACCATTTCTAAAATTGGTGATATTTTTTTCAGTTTGTTTTTTTTTTATATCAGTCCTGAATATTTGTATTATCAGATCAGTATCAAGATTTTTTATTACATTCTAAATCAATATTGCAAAAAATACTTATTCATAAAATTTTAACATTTACTTCTACGGAATTACGCAATTTTGGGCCCCTGTATCTATAGTTGCAAAACTTCTGAAAAAATCGGAATAATTCCGGAATACTTCTGGGAAAGTTTCTTTAAATCAGAATTATTCAAAATGAATTTAAATAAAGCCCTCTGTGCGCCGGCCGCTGCCGCCGCGCTGCGATGGCGGTGCGGGGTGCGGTAAGAGGGGAGATGCTCCCCGGAGAAGTTTTCCCCCCGCGAGAAAGATTCGTACCCCGCAATCGAATGTTTCCGAATATTTCGCCCGAATAATTCAATCGAAATTAACGTGTTTGTTTGTTGTGTGGTGGGTGGGTTAATTATTGTTCAGTGCGAGACTACGTACGATACAAGAGTAAAATATATGTTTATCTATACTAATATTATAAAGCGGAAAAGTTTGTTTGTTTGTTTGCTTGAACGCGCTAATCTTCGAAAGTACTGGGTGGATTTGAATGAAATTTGGTATGGAAATAGCTTGAAGCTTCAGGAAGGTTATAGGCTACTTTTTACGCGACTGCAAAAAAGGAGAGTTATGTTTTTACCGTGATAGAATCCACGGGAGCGAAGCCCCGCGTGAGTACTAGTTTTATTATAAATGGGATTGATTAAGTATATGTTGATATTTTTATAGGTAGATATGTTAGCCTGCGATTAACAGGATTTTTATTCTTTTGTTTCTAGGTAGGTACTCTACTTATTTCGAAATTGAATGCTATTTTTATAAATGTCAGTAGTTGAATAAAAAACCAGGCCTAGCATATTTTATTTGTTTTTTGATAAAGGGTTACCTATGTTTTTGGTTAGTTTGTATGTAGCTCTGTACGCATCGCGAGTATTCGCGAGTCGCATAGGTAGGTATTAATCATTACCTACCTACTTAACGCGTATAATAGCCCAGCCAATAAAAACAATTAAAGGCAAACCTTGCAAGCAAACACGTTTTGATGCGGTTTTCAGAAAAGTATTTGTTATACTTAGGTAGGAGCAGGTTTTGGTATATTAACCGACTTCAAAGGTCAATTTTCCTGGTTTCTTTTGGCAGTTGAAATATTCCCAAAGTTTCGGAATATTTCGGAATACTTCCGAAGTATACGACGGGAATGATTCGGAATTATTCCCGCCAGACTATATCGAAAAAAAATGTACTACACTGCAGTGGCTCATTATTTTAGACTAGCTTTTGCCCGCGACTTCGTCCGCGTGGAATAGTTACTTTGGGCTAACGTTAAATTTAAGCCCGATTTTGAAGCATTCTTCATTGGTGCTCCGCTCCTATTGGCCTTAGCGTAATGATATATATAGCCTATAGCCTTTCTCTATAAATTGACTATTTAATTAAAAATATTTTTTTCAATTCGAACCAGTAGTTCCTGAGATTATCGCGTTCAAACAAACAAACAAACTCTTCAGCCTTATATATTAGCATAGATAGCTGTTGCCCGCGACTTCGTCCACGTTTCCGTCGTTTTTCGTAAAAAAATTGTAGCCTATGTCCTTCCTCACGGTTCAGTGATTTAGATGTAACACACAGATTAACTTTCGTAATTTAGTAGGGAAATATAATATGTCAATCTATAATACTGTTGAAAAATATCGCAATACCGAACCGCACAATATTATTGTTAATAGCTGTGCCCGCGACTCCGTCAGCGTGTAACTCCTTGTGTGTTATTAAGTTAATGTATTGGTAATATTGTTTAGATCACGTTCACATGAGGCTTAAGTACGTATAGAACGACAATACTTCAGCGCAAAGCTTCCGGGTAAACTATGTTGAAAGTTGACCCGTCCGGCACGTGAACATAAAGATTTCTAGAACTGCTAACCCGGGAAAGCGCGACGTACAACTGACCATGCGAGAAACAACTGACACCGAGATCTACTCCAGCAACACGAAAAGTCTGCCCTTGAGTCTTATTAATTGTCATTGCATAACACACCGATACTGGGAATCACGTTCTTTTATATTAGAATGGAAAATTATTTGGTATTATGGGAATTCTGGGAATAAAGACGGTTTCTCCTGCACCGCAACCTGTTAAAATTTGAGCCTCGATTATATTTTGTTGCAACTGGGTTACTTTTAGCCGAGTTCCATTGCAAAGTTGTGGTGGTTTTAAACTTCGGAGCAGAATATTAATCAGAAAGCTTCGAACTGCTAAGCTATCGGGAGTTACACGTGTTATTGTGAGTCAACCATAAAAGATAGATATATGTTGTCGTGGGATATTTTTTATATAATTTTATGGAGAACATTTCCGTCATAAATGATTTCTGTGTAGCTTTAACCATTAAGGTTGCACACGCGACGGAAGCTTAAAAATGGAGTAACTTCTCCCGTTTTCCCAACATTTCCCTTCACTGCTCTGCTCCTATTGATTGTAGCGTGATGAAAAGTATACTATAACCAGCTCAGGAGTATGAAAAATATTTGTACCAAGTTTCGTTAAAATCCGTCGAGTAGTTTTTGTTTCTATAACGGTTATACAGACAGACAGATAGACAGACAGACAGACAAAAATTTTACTGATTGCATTTTTGGCATCAGTATCGATCCCTAATCACCCTCTGATAGTTATTTTGTAAATATATTTCATGTACAGAATTGACCTCTCTACAGATTTATTATAAGTATAGATAATTGCCTATTTAATGCAAATTCTAAAATGGTATAATAATAACCAGTATCTTGATAAAGTACAAAGTTATCGCTGTTCGAATCTTAAAGGAGAATTTTTATACAAATTTGATTTCAAAATTAAATTACTTTAACACTGCTGTAACTAACTTTAGACTCAAAGAGAATGAGAATTTCCTTAGAATTTGATCACTATGGGTTTGTTGACACCATAAAAGACATTAGTAATTAAACAAATTTATTGAAAAAGAAAATATACAAGATGTTCGAAGTGGGCACCTTCAGCTGCTATACACGCTCTACACCTTCTTAAGTTCTTATGAAGGACCGTCTCAATCGGCGCGCAAATCCTGCCGACGATATTTCGTCAGCAGCCGAACGTATGCGTTGTCGCAGCTGTTCAACTGAAGTGATTTCTTCTTTATAAACTACCTTCTTTAAACAGCCCCAGTAAAAAAGTCCAATGGGTTTAAATCTGGCGAGCGAGGTGGCCACATTCTGAAAATAAAATATTTTTTCAAAACAAATTCCTTGTTATACAATCACGTCCACAATAAATTGATCTACAAAAATAGGGTTTAAATACCTAATGGGCATACTTAAATAGGTTCGTAATCGATATAAATATATTTCATCGAACAAACACGGATACCAACTAAAGGCTTGTGTTTATTTTGCATATACTATTCTGCCCGCGTTACCTACGACTACGAGTGACCATAGAAATATTAAATAAGAAGTGGTATAGGTAGATATTTTTTTTTATATAGGATACTCGCAAGATCATTATTGTTGTCCATCCGTGTATCTAGATTTTTGGAAGATCTCATATAACTACATTATGGGAAAATGATCATAAAATTGTATCGTGAAGAATAACATAACAAAATAGCAAAAGTAAATAGCTACCTATTATGAATGTAATTTATTACCTATTATCCTAATAATCTAATAAAGTACCTACCACGAATTTTTGATATCGTCGTGTCTGGGTGTTGTTTATCTATATATGTATGTATTTAAAAATGTATTTGTCTACGTATATCAGCTGTCTGACACCCATAGTACAGGGTCTTCCTAGTTTGGGGTCAGATAGCCGTGTGTGAAATGTCCCCACATATTATTATGTCTAGTTACCTACTCGGCCCACGAAAGTGCGTAGGTAAACGAATTTAGATCTTGTGTCTCTCAAAATAAAATCTAAAATCACCTGCATAAACTTTCTCGAAAGTATAAAATGTATTTTTATTTTTTCAGTATATAACAAACAAGTAACTCACAAACTTACCTTCGACAATTAGCCATCCTGTCAATTTGTAACTTTTTTAGTTCTCTTTTCAATGTTTTTTTTTTGTTTCCCATTTCACTATTTAGTTCGAACAACAACATCAATTACGATTGAAATGATTATAACTCGGCGCAGCTAAAACACTTGAGCGACGAGCGTAGTCCTCTCGTCTCAACAGAGCGGTAGCGACTGATGTGTGAAATAGAAATATGCTTGAAGCTCCCGCAACGAGCGACGGAAGATGACTTCTTGCGCGGAATAAAAACGTAGTATGCGCCAAAAGTGTTTTATCGTAATAAATCCAAAACTAAAAGGAATTACATAAAATGCCTAAGCAAAGCCTTTACTCTTGTTTAAATATAATTATTTATCAAATTTTTGTCGCAATAGGCATTACCATATCGAGTACAAAACGAAAAAACATGAGAATTAGAGGTTATTTCGTGATTTTTTTCTACCAAGGAAATGTTATTATTTTATGTTTTTGATCAGAGAGAGCCCTTGAAAATATGATGTAGTTATTCATATATTTTTATTTTAAGATTTGGTCTGGAATTTTTCATGTAAAATCAAATAGAAAATTGGTAATTTTGCTTTATACGCGCTCTTAAGATGACGCAACATCAGGCCGCGAATTTAGATGTGCTAGTGAAATTATAATAATCCACGCAAATTAGCAATTGCAATTACAGTTATATTTCTTTTTTTTTTTAGGAAATGTAGTTCTTTTAAAACTATGGTAAAATTTTTCATAGCATTGTAAACTTCTTACGACTTTTTTATTTTTTTTTTGGCAAGCATGTAGCGTTTAGTTTAAAATATATAATTTACTAAGTGATCAGATGGGGGCTTGGAACACTCCACGAAAATCAAAGAATGAAAATATTTTATTTTTAATGATATTTAATTATAAAGATAATTGAATAATAATCAGTAATCATAATAATCACCCAGTAAGAGAGGATTTAAGGTTTGCACGAAAAAAAAATGGCTTGCTGACTTTTCGATTTCTATTATTTTCTAGTGAAGCCGCTTGAAAAACCTGTCCAAAATAATTACCCATATAACTATAGAATCGTATACACCTTATTGTAATGCTTTGGGTGGAGCGGAAGGGATTGTCAGACTTCTACTGATTAAAAACCCACCCTGTTCCTTCACTACCTTTACATTTCGCAGTATCACGTTACAACATTCCAGCAACCCCAGCAGGTAGTGCTTATGTCTGTATTTATGTAAGTAATATTGTTACTCTCTCAAATAAATGTTAAAAGCACCTGAACACGCTGGAGAGGGGCGAGCTCCCACAGATCTTAATTTTGGTATAGAAGTAGTAACTTACGCAATCTTGCTCTGGACACGCTCCAATAGCCGCAGTAATATTATAAGGAAACGGCTGGCCAGACATCAGTGTTTCGGAAATTACCTATGCCCTTTAGGCTGGGAGACGACGCGGGAGATGCTTCTCCGCACTACAAATTGTAAAAGTTTCCCGGCGCGTCTGTGTGTCTGTATGTATGTTAACTATGATTTTAAAAAGTGCTGAACGTTCTCATGCACATTGATAAAAATCAATCAACAGAGTTTGTGATAACCACAGAAAAAAAAAACAAGTCGACTGGGTGTTTTCATCTAAAAAATACCTAATCCGATTGAGGTTCGTATAACAAAATAATGTTTTTATGTAATGGTAGCATTGGTACTCCTTTATAGGTCTCCAACTAATATCTCTAACAAAAGACTATACCCATTCTAACTTCTTAGTAAATTATTTTCTTATAATGTTGTATATTTTGTGAAAGTTGTTAAAAAGGACACAGTATTGATCAATATCAGATAAAAAACGTTACAAGCTTTAATTTTATGTATCTCGGGCAGGTATCCGCAACTCCACGACCAAGCGCAATTATGTGTATGAACCTGCTTTAATTATTTAGTACTTATTATAGCCCTATTAAGGCTATACCTTAGTACTTATTGAGAATCAGATATCTTCAAATTCAAGCGTTCTGGCACTCTCGGCGAATCTACACTCAACTTACACATATTGTCTCTGCTTTACAGTATTCTGTTCAGTCCTAAGACCCCCCTTTATCTTAAAGAACGTTTTAAGTTCCTCCACGACACACATGCCAAATTTCTGAGGTCATCGGAAAACTTGAGGCTAGAGGTACCGAGTCACTCCACCAATTTCTTTGGTAAGTCGTTCGCAGCTCAAGCAGTACGACCGTGGAATACTCTTCCCGTGTCAGTAAGACAAGCACAAATCCTTCCTTCTTTCAAAAACATGGTAAAAGATCTCTATCTCTCTCTTTAATATGTTACTATTTTTTAACCGACTTCAAAAAAAGGAGGTTTACAATTCGTCTTGAACTTTTTTTTTTTTTTTTTTTTTTTTTTTTTTTTTTTTTTTTATGTATGTTACCTCATAACTCGGAGACGGCTGGACCGATTTGAAAAATTCTTTTTGCGTTTGAATGGGTATACTTTCTAGTTGGTCCCATTGTTACGAAATCAGGATCTGATGATGGGATCCTGGAGAAATCGAGGGAACTCTTCAAATATTATAGGCATACCTATAGCGTTTTGGGTATTTCTTATAGTACCTTGAGGAGTTGCTTCCGAAAAGTACCATTTGGGGAAGTTGAACTGATGATGAAGACCACAGATGGCTACTGGAACTCCTCAATAATAAGTATTTCGTGGATTGCAATTCGATTACTTGAGTACGGATGTTAAACACTTTATGCTCGTCACAATACATATGGTGATGTAGAGTTGATGGTCAAGTACCAGGAGAACTCCTCAAAAATTAACGGCTATGCATCGGAAAAAGCAATATTTTGTAAAAGGTGATAAGTTGTTGACATTATGGCTTTTGTAACTAGATAAATTACAAACCGACCCACTAAAAAGCGTGAAAAAAAACTTTTTAACAAAAAATAGAACCGACTTCCATATAAAAACACTACAAAGGCAAAAATAACTTTAATTTCGGAAGGCGGTGTCTTTAGTTTTGTATATATTTTCGTTTTTGACACCGCCTTCCGAAATTAAAGTTATTTTTGCCTTTGTAGTGTTTTTATATGGAAGTCGGTTCTATTTTTTGTTAAAAAGGTTTTTTTTTATATATCTCAGCTTTGTTCTTTTTATGTATATATATGTATATGTGTATTGAGTATGTAGGTTATTACTTATTTATTGTATATAAGTGAATAGTACACCATGGACTACCCGCGAATTTATTTTCTCCTGCTGTGTCAAATCAATCTAAAGGTTGTCTGTAAAAGATCGCTATTAGCGATAAGACCACCCATTGTAACACCCTTTGTAGTTGTTAAGTCCTTATTTAATTCTGTTATGGTGTACAATAAAGAGTATATCTATCTATCTACCCATACACATATTAAAAAGTAGACATCTGGCCCTCGGCTCAATATTAAGTACGTACACTTTAAAAACATTAAAAAGACTAATACGAAAAAAAATATTAACGAGGGTTTTCAATAAAATCCGTCCATAGTAGTATTTTAGTCCATGAATATTTTTTTCGATAAGAGAAAAAAGCAAAAAAGAATTATTTAACCGTATTAAATTCATTACGTGTAAGGTTAAATATACTTTATTATTAATCAATATCGAAGCACAGGTTAATAAATAAAGACATTCAATTTGAAAATGACATTCAGTTTGAAATTTATTCGTCCCCAGAACTGATCCCATATCCAACATTTTTGACGAGATAACGTCTTATAATTCGATGAAGCTGGCTGCACGCACGAAAATACATGACTCATGCGGCGTTACCTCGCTCTGAGACGTTCCATTTAATCTCAGTATATAAAATGTACTCTGTGCCATTTAAGGCTTGAAGTGCAAGCGAGAGCGCGGAAAAGCGACAAAGTGGCATAATCGGCCTCCGCGTTCGGCAGCGTTCGAATCTGTCTCTCTCCTACTTGAGTCAGCGATGCGTCCGCGTGGACAGCTGCTATACAATAATACATTTACATGTTTTCAAGTGCAGTAAAAAGTGAATGAGGTGTCAATTGTTTATAGCAACCAACCATTCCATCAGTGTTTTCTTATGACGTTGTCACGTTCAACTATCGTCAGTAAACCGACTTTACAGACAACCGACTTTTTTTATCAGTTTCGCGTCTATGAGTACCTATGCTTTGCTCACAGAAGTTCATAATAATATGTGTAGTAAAATAACATTTCAATCGGTGTTCTTGATTTGAAGCAAATAATCACTGACAGGAAACCAACGAAGCGAATAAGAATAATCCTGTAAGGTTTCTTTATTCCATCCGGACTTCGAAACCCTAAAACATCTTACGTCTAAAACAACCTCTCATATTTTCGCATATATTCCAAGTTTTCCTCATTCTCCATATATCAATATACAAAGGAACACAAAAAAAAACATAAATTATGAAGTTTGTAAGTCTAAGTTTCGTTTGATCTTCCCCATTGTTTGTATCCACACTTTTATAAAAGAAAACTAGTTGTAGTAGTTATGTGGACGAAATATATTTGAGGAGGTCGTGGCTAAATATTACAACAGTTACCGAGATGAGTCTGTGTATGGGTATTTTTAACCGACTTCAAAAAAGGAGGAGGTTCTCAGTTCGTCTTGAACTTTTTTTATGTTGTTATCACATAACTCGAAGACGGCTCACAGTGGGCCCATATTGAAAATTAGTGGAGTTAGGCAACAAAGTGCCAATATCGATGCGATTTTTTTTATATTACGTGTTATGATATTCCTGATAAGTTTTATTCTTATAAAATTTCTTTTTAAGTTAATAGTTTGTCTGAAAAATATTTAATTAGATTTTTTTGTATGGAGCGAATCACGTTTAATTTTTTTTCTTCAATTGTGCTAATATGTTGGGTGTGTGGCTTGAGTATATGACAGCTAGGGTCATCCTCTATCCACGAAAAAAAAATCAGCGCCGGCCATCTGCGGCAGCGCGAGTAATCATTCGGTAAAAAAAAATGTTTTGTAAGATTTTTTTTGCCATTTAAAATAAATTCAAAGTATATTTATATTACTTGGTATGATATTCCTGATAACTTTTATTCTTAAAATTTATTTTTAAGTTGATAGTTTGTCTGAAAAAAAAATATTTAGATTTTTTTGTATGGAGCGAAATCACGTTTAATTTTTTTTCTTCAATTGTGCTAATATGTTGGGTGTGTGGCGTGAGTATATGACAGCTAGGGTAATTTTCTATCCACGAAAAAAAAATCAGCGCCAGCCATCCGCGGCAGCGCGAGTAATCATTCGGTAAAAAAATTATTTGTAAGAGTTTTTTTGCCATTTAAAATAAATTCAAAGTATATTTATATTACTTGTTATGATATACCTAATAACTCTTTTATTCTTATAAAATTTATTTTTAAGTTGAAAGTTTGTCCGAAAAAAAATTAAATAGATTTTTTTGGTATGGAGCAAATCACGTTTAATTTTTTTTCTTCAATTGTGCTGATATGTTGGATGTGTGGCGTGAGTATATAACAGTTAGGGTCATTCTCTATCCACTGAAAAAAAAATCAGTGCCGTCCATCCGCAGCAGCGCGAGTAATCATTCGGTAAAGAAAAATGTTTTGTAAGATTTTTTTTTTGCAGTTTTTTATAGTTAAATATATAGTTTTAATAGCACTTATAACTAGTAATTCTGGTAGAGATTTAGTTATTATTGGATGTTATCGGTAGAGGTGCATTGTGATTGATGACTCATTTGTTTGTGCGCTCGGCTAAGCGCATATTAACTAATGAGTCATCGAAAAATGCTCGTCTCTGATTGGCTGAATAATTGTCACTCACTGTTATGTCCACTACTTGAGTAATTAACACTGACTATAAATATAAAGACATTCATTAACTCCATCTAGTTTTGCTCTTGTCGCTTATTTGTAACCACAGCGAAATACTTTTATTTTTATATGTACATTAGAACTATGGCTGGATTTTGAACCAACCAACCTGTGAAATTAAGAGTGTGCGATGGAATTGCACAGTCTTATTCCACCAAGCCCTTTCCATCATCGGACTACAAGACGAACGGCGATGCGCCATCGTTACATGGTGGACATCCCACCCATACGCACGAAACGTTTTGGGAATACTTTCATTGTGCGTACGGCTAAGGAGTGGAATTCCCTGCCGGAGTCTGTATTTCCTGATAGTTATAACCTGGGAGTCTTTAAGTCAAGAGTGAATAGGTTACTTCTAGGCAAGCGTGCTTCATCTTCAACCACATCATCGCTTAAGATCAGGTGAGATTGTGGTCAAACGCAAGCCTATCAACTATAAAAAAAAATATCTACAGAAAAAGAGCACAGAAAACCGTTCGAAGAGTTTAGTAATAAGCAAAAAAAGACGTTCTACTTCCATGGTAGAAGAAAATTCCGAGGAAGAGTTGCAGAACTGGTACATAACAAAATTGAAAAACAACGGTAAAACAAATCTGGCAAAAGTGGTCGAATACCTTTCCAGTAATCCAGATGCGCTACCCGAAGTAGACGAGCAACTATTCAAAAAGCAGAGCTTTAAGTACTGTCTCTGAAGATAAATGTTTAGCTCTTTATACATCAGTTGCGCTCTCGAAATGGAAGTATTTAGCTCTTCGACAATTTCTGAAAGAAGAAAACTGTGTTGCCATCTTATCCAAAGCTTGTAAATGCCAAGAAAAGATGTTACCCACCACAAGAGAGTATGGAGATTACCGAAAAAGGAGCTCAGATTAAATTGCAAGCGCTATTGGACCATACTCTGGAGTGGATTTTACTAGATATGAATTCTGTTGATAGGTCTCAAAATGAAAAACTCAAGTTGACCTGGAAATGGGGTCTTGATGGTTCTTCGTCGCAGAGTAATTATAAACAGGAAACGTTAAACACAGCTACAGAGTTCGATGATTCGTCAGTAGTCATGATAAGCATCGTCCCTCTTCGGCTAGTGTCTACTAGCCCATCATCTGGGAATAAAAATATACTTTGGGAGAACCCCACATCTTGCTCAACTCTGTACTGTCGACCAGTGAAGTTCACTTTCACTTCGGAGACAGCTGATTTTATAAAGTCTGAAGAGTCTGAGATGAAAAAACAAACTAATGCACGAATATCTACACAGTGTGGAAATATTATTGTATCACATGAATTGCATATGACCATGATTGATGGAAAAGTGGCCAATATTATTGCTGAAGTACCATTATATGCAACGTGTCTCATTTGCTTGGCAAAACCGAGTGAGATGAATAATTTAGACGCTTTGACTTCCAAACCACTTCGTGAAGAAATTTACAAACAAGGAATTTCTTCACTGCATATAAAGATTCGGTGTATGGAATGTCTTCTCCATATATCTTATAATCTGGATTTTCAACGATGGACTGCTCGAGGCGAACATAAGGCTTTGAAACAAGCTAAAAATATCACGCAACAAGAGTTTCGTGAGCAAACTGGAATGCTGATTGATATAGTCAAACATAGTTCACACAGTATTTAATTTTCGCTCTTTTTATGTTGTTTGTGTATTATATCTCTATGTATTGTATATTGCAGTATTGTTTTCCCATTTAAGGGTTTTGGAACTACAAATGACGGGAATACTGCGAGGCGTTTTTTCCAAGATTACAGCAGATTATCCAAAATAACGGGAATTGACGAAAATCTGATTTTCAGATTTTCCGTTATTCTATAAGCCATATCATCAGGCAAAAACATTGACTGTGAAAAATTTAGAAGATACTGTAGTGAAACAGCTGATGTATACGTGCAACACTATTCGTGGTACTACATGCCAGTTAGTGTACATAGACTTCGAATGCACGGTGCAGACATCTGTAACCACTTTGGTGTTTTGCCAATCGGTAAGTAAAAAATAAATATAGTTTGATGTATTTTTTTTATTGAAAATAGGTTCGCGTTTGACCACTATCTCACCTATTCACTCTGGACTTAGACTGGTTGTAGCTGTCGGGAAACACAGACTCGTATTATTTGACTCGATTGCGTTTTGAAATTAAAATGTATGTACTTATTCGTTTTAGGTACCTTATCTGAAGAAGCTTCGGAAGCCTGTAATAAGGACTTCAGAAACGTCAGGGAGAGGCACACTCGGAAAACGGGGAGAATAGTAACAAAAGAAGACATCCTCCATGGACTTCTAATAAGCTCTGATCCCCACATATCCCTACTACTCCTACATAAGGCCTAAAATAACGAAACGGGTTCATAATGAGTTGTTGCCTGAAGCCATTCAGTTGTTAAAGACTACTAAGTCTCCCTGTGACAGTGAGATTATGGAGGAAGAAGAATGCCTCATAGCAGAGTCCGAAAACTTGCCGGACCCACTAGCACTTCTGGAATAAGAAATAATGTGATCCGGCTCTAGATTATTCCCACAAAAGCCCATCAAGGCTAGGAATATGACAAACAGCCCTTTTCAGGGTTAAAATTACTTCACAGTTTCATACGCTTGATAATGTAAATAATTATCAACGACTTGCCCGTACAAATTTAAATTATTTCACCTATCATTAACAAAATTAGTATAACCTGAAACTTACGATATTTATTCAACAATAGATAACGTGCAGTTAAAAAAATAACACAGCCAATCAGAGACAAGCATTTTTTGGTGACTCGTTTGTTATGCGCTTAACTCAGCGCACAAACAAATGAGTCATCAATCACAATGCAGGTGCTGCCGATAACAAAGCAATAATAACTAAATTTCTACCAGGATAATTAGTTATAAGTACCTATGCGCTATTAAAACTACATATTTAATAAACAAAAGGTCAATCAGCCTGATGACACAAAAAATATACTTTGAATTTATTTTACATGGCTGATTACTCGCGCTGCCGCGGATGGGCGGCGCTGATTTTTTTTTCGTGTATAGAAAATGACCCTAGCTGTCATATACTCACGCCACACACCCAACATATTAGCACAATTGAAGAAAAAAAATTAAACGTGATTTCGCTCCATACAAAAAAATCGAATTTTTTTTCAGACAAGCTATCAACTTAAAAAGAAATTTTAAGAATAAAAGTTATCAGGAATATCATAACAAGTAATATAAATATACTTTGAATTTATTTTAAATGGCAAAAAAAAAAATCTTACAAAACATTTTTTTTTTACCGAATGATTACTCGCGCTGCCGCAGATGGCCGGCGCTGATTTTTTTTTCGTGGATAGAGGATGACCCTAGCTGTCATATACTTACGCCACACACCCAACATATTACCACAATTGAAGAAAAAAAAGTTGCACTCCGGGAGTGCCGGCAGAAGTGAAAACATGAATATTAACGTTGTGCATTTTTGATATTTTGGAATGGTTAGGGAATAATTTTGCACGAATTGCTTTAATTATCAGTATAAAAGTACTATCATTTATGTGGTAGAATACAATATTTATTTATTGCGCTATCGTACACAAACATGACAATTTATATTAAATTAAAAAGTTTATCTCTCGAAACAGCAGGCGCAGGCATACATTTTCGCCGCGCCGTAGAAAGAGAGGGGGATACTTCCTCTCCTACGCCGCGCCGGCTGTCTACTCTCCGTCCGTCTTACGAATTTTCGATCAGGTCACGTGTCCTGACGCGAGTTTAACATTTTTTACCCATTACAAAAAAAGTACACAACGCCGCTAAAGAAGTTTTCACTTCAAAAAAATCCTTCAAAAATTTACGAAATTTCAAAGGTATACATTTGCCCTAGTTTGCCCATATAAAATTTTCACGACATAAGAAACACTGTATAATGCTTCCTATCTCATTTTCTCCCACGTTAAATCTTATGAATTTATGTGCCTGTCTCTTTTTACTGTCGCTTTTTCGTTTCATAAAATTTCAAATCACAACGACACTAAAGAAGTTTTCACTTCAAAAAACCCTGTTTCTTGCTGCTATTCAAGGCTAATATAAATGAGTTTCCCGTTTTATTAAGGTAAATAAATTATAACTTAATTTTAATTACTTTTGTAATAGAATTTACTTAATTAACAATCCACATTATCAATTATTTTAAATAAATCGCTTAAATCCCGACTTGGCGTTTCATTTGAAATTTCGGAATTCTTAAAGTCATACATGTTTACATTATATAACTGTAACATTTTTGGAGATGGAGACAGATGGAGTAAACGTAACGCATGATCCACCAACACGTTTCGTGTCATCATCAAACTTAACAGCATTTTAAGGGACAATCAGTTTCGTATTTTGTTTTTCAGTACATGATATAACGAAAAAGCGCGTTCCATTTTAAAATGGACTAAATTGCTTACTTACTACTTATTAAATGCCCACTAGCGTCACAATCATCAAATACTTCCGAATACTGCCTAGTACTAGTACCTACATAGATATACTACTTCCTAGTACTTATAGTACATAGATAATCTGTAATGTAGTAGTACTAGGCCGCTGACGGCCGCACGCCCCGCGGCCAATTATGCGATGTTTGTAAATGTATGTATGCCCCTAAAAATAGCCTCGCCCCCCAACTCGCCCCCCAACTCGCCCCCCAACTCGCCCACAACTCGCCCCCAACACGGCCCCAAAACATCCCCAAAATCGCACCCCAACTCGCCCCCAACTCGCCCCCCAAATCGCCCCCCAACTCGTCCCCCAAATCGTCCCCAACTCATCCCCCAACTCACCCCCAACTCGCCCCCAACTCGCCCCCCAACTCATCCCCCCACTCGTCCCCCAACTCGTCCCCCAACTTGCCCCCCAACACGGCATCCAACTCGCCCCCCCACTCGCCTCCAACTCGCCCCCAACTCGCCCCCCAACTTGCCCTCCAACTCGCAACCCAACTCGCAACCCAACTCGCCCCCAACTCGTCCCCCAACTCGCACCCCAACTCACCCCCCAACACGGCCCCCAACTCGACCCCAACTCGTCCCCCAACTCGCCCCCTAACTCGCCCCCCAACTCGCCCCACAACTCGGAACCCAACTGGCCAACCCACTCGCCCCCCAACTCGCCCACAAACTCGTCCCCCAACTGACCCCCCCACTCGCCTCCAACTCGCCCCCAACTCGCCCCCAACTTGCCCCACAACTCGCCCCCCAAATCGCCCCGCAACTCGTCCCCCAAATCGTCCCCAACTCATCCACCAACTCGTCCCCCAACTGGCCCCCCAACTCGCCCCCCAACTCGCCCCCCAACTCGCCTCCCAACTCATCCCCCAACTCGTCCCCAACTCGTCCCCCAACTCGCGCCCCAACTCACCCCCCAACATGGCCTCCAACTCGCCCCCAAATTCGTCCCCCAACTCGTTCCCCAACTCGCCCCTCAACCCGCCCCCCAACACGGCCTCCAACTCGCCCTTCAACTCGTCCCCCAACTCGCCACCCAACTCGCCCCCAACTCATCCCCCAACTCGTCCCCCAACTTGTCTACCAACACGTCTCCCAACTCGCCCCCCAACTCGTCCCCGAACTAGTCCCCCAACTCGTCCCCCAACTCGTCCCCCAACTTGGTCCCCAACTCGCCCCCTAACTCGTCCCCCAAATTGCCCCCCAACTCGCCCCCCAACTCGTCACCAACTCGCCCCCCAAATCGCACCCCAGCTCGCCCCTCAACTCGCCCCTCAACTCACCTCTCAACTCGCCCCTCAACTCGCCCCTCAGCTCGCCCCTCAACTCCCCCCTCAACTCCCCACTCAACTCTCCACTCAACTCCCATCAAACTCCCCTCTCAACTCCCCACTCAACTCCCATCTACTACCCCCTCAACTCCCCCAACAACACACCACGAGACCCCCTCCCCCCACCCCACTCCCACACGGGACCCCCCCTTACCCCTCACCTCCCTGAACTCCCCTCCTTTTTCGTTTCATTAACTTTCAAATCACAACGATGCTAAAGCAGTTTTCACTTAAAAAGTCTTACGATTTTCGATCGGTCACGTGACCCTGACGCGAGTTTAACAGTTTTTACCCATACAAAAAGTGCTCAGCGCCGCTAAAGAAGTTTTCACTTCAAAAATAAACGTGATTCGCTCCAAACAAAAAAATCTTATTATTTTTTTTCAAGACAAACTATTAACTTTAGAAGAAATATCACAAGAATAAAAGTTGTGAGGAATATCATAACACGTCATATTAAAAAAAATCGCATCGATATGTGAACTTTGTTGCCTAAGGCCACAAATTTTCAGTATGGGCCCACTGTGCGGCTGGACCGATTTGGAACATTCTTTTTTCGTTTGAAAGGGTATACTTTCTAGTTGGTCCCATTGTTATGAAATCAGGATCTTATGATGGGATGCTGGAGTAATCGAGGGAAATCTTTAAATATTATACGCACACCTATAGCTTTTTGAGTATCAGTTGCTTTTGAAAAGCACCATTTGGGTAAGTGGAACTGATGATAAAGACCACAGATGGCCACCAAAACTACTCAATAATAAGTATTTCGTGGACTGCGATTCGATTACTTGCTTGCTTACTTGTAAAAGGTGATAAGTAGTTGACATTTTGCCTTTTGTGACTAGATAAATTACAAACCGACCCACTAAAAAGCGTAAAAAGAAACTTTTTAACAAAAACTTAAACTGACTTCCATATCAAAACACTACAAAGCCAAAAATAAATTTAATTTCGGCAGGCGGTGTCAAAAAAAAAATTCAAAACCTATTACACCGACTACTGAAATTAAAGTTATTTCTGGCTTTGTAGTGTTTTGATATGGAAGTCTGTTTTATTTTTTGCTAAATTTTTTTTTTAGTATATTGAGATTCCTACGCACCTCGGTAAGCACGTTAAGCCAGTGGTTTCGGCTGTCATATTGTACATTTTTGACAGTCGTTACGGGTAGTCAGAAGAATCTGACTCCAGTCTTGCCAAGGGTATCGTGTTATCCAGCTACGAGATTATGGAGGTCAAATAGACCTTCAAGTAAAATATAAGTAGATATATCCGGTTAAACTGGTAGCCGACTCTAACATAATCAGAAAAATTGGCCAATTGCGACTCAGACTCGCCCATGAAGGGTTCCGTAGTAGCTATAATAATATAATATAACATGTATATTTATTTGACAAAAACAAATCCTTACAAATTTCTTAAAACAAGCTTATTTACATTTTTTACAACTACGCCAAATAACTTTGTTTTTCATAGTGTTTGTATGAATTACAAAGTTATATTTGCGGTTTTAGAAAATATGCTGTATCACAATAACTGCTGACCTGATCTCATTCAAACCAATTTTGGTTGAAAGTTTACATTAAGATCTACAGACATATATTTTTTTAGATTTCTCACTCCATTATTATAGAAGTTAGAGGGGGGGGGGACAAACATATTACCACTTTGGAAGCGTATATCTTTTAAACGATTGACTTTATAAAAAAGTGGTTTTATAAACCCCTATGACATTTTAAAGACCTGTCAATAAATACCACACACGCATAGATTTCATGAAAAAAAAAAATATTTTCAGTTTTAGTTCTATGTATGGGGCCCCCTTTATTTTAAGCGGTTCACAGAATACATCTACCTACCAAGTTTTGCATGTAGTCCTAATAGTTTCGAAATAAAATGACTGTGACTTTCGGACGGACGGACGGACAGACAGACAGAAAGACAGACAAACGGACGGACAGACAGACAGACAGACAGACAGACGGACGGACAGACATGATGAAACTATAAGGGTTCCGTTTTTTGCCATTCGGCTACGGAAACCTAAAAACGTTGTAAGTAGATGGTGATGGAAATGGACTTACATCGCTCAGCTTAAAAACTTCTTTCTTACACTTTCTCAAAATGATGGTGTTCGTGTTTCTTTTATGTTAAAACCTTTTCTATTAGATCTATTTTCCTTAGAAACTTTACAGATTTATCATGCAGGAGCTGTGATCGATTACTCATTGAAGCAGATGGGACTGTTTTATAACTTTCTGCAAGTATGGAGAGCAAAATATCAAGAACTGCATCTGCTTTTTGCTGTTCAGCTTTATTTATTAAACTATAATAATCTTTACCGTAGCGTACAAAAACTAAACTGTATTCGGCATAGAATATCATTCATTCTATTATAAATATACATTGAGATCTGAATATTCAAACAACTTCACAAGTACTACCGTTGCCGGTGTCAATAAAATTAAATTAAAAATTAATTTCTTTACAAAATTTTGTGAATATGATGATACATGATATTGGTTTACACAATGTTCATTATTTTAAACAGGATATTTATCAACGAACTCACTTTTATCTTAATTATGATTTTACTATTTGTGCGGCCCCTGTATAAACGTTGGAAACATAATTAATATTATTGAATTGCTCATAGAGATATTAAAAATAGATAGAGAGGCTCATAGAGATATTGTAATATAGATTTACAGCTATAATTATAATTTACTTATCAGAGGCTATATTGACCGGAAATATTATTAAAAAAAAAAAACTAGAACCTATTGACAGTTTTTTGTTTACCTACCTCAGGTGGAAAATCATCATGTCTCTCAATCTAGGTGTAGTAGAAGGAAGTGTCAGACTTTTACTGACTAAAAACTCACTCTGTTACTTTAGTTGCTCTTGTATTCAGGACTGTCGTATCTCGTTGGAACATTTCCGCAACCCCAGCAATCAATGTCCCAATCGGACACCGTCATTAGTACTTTGAACGTATTGCAGGTATTCGCATTCGCACACTCCCAAGAATTGATGGAGATGGAGACATTAATAGATTTATATGGGTAGTAATAATATTAAATTATTTTAGTTCAAATCAGAAAATATACACTTTAACAAAGACTATATATATCTAAAAATAATCTAAAATAGAGCGTACAGAAATTCGTGAGCATCGCTGTCCACTGGTAATGTGCCCAAAAGACTGGCTGCATTGCCACGTTGTATGGCAATGCTTATCCTTTGTCCAAGGTAAAAGCCAGCCCTTGGTGAAGCCGAAGTGTCGACTAGGCGTCTGTAAAGGTCTTTAAATAATTTGTGAACACTCGGAACTCACGATCCCAGGGTTTCAACCCTAAACGACTTAAAAATATACCTACCAACGAGGTTATTATATTTCCGCCGCTTGAGGTTCTCTACAGCCGCAGCGGCAGCGCCAGCACAGCGAGACGAGCTAGGATGATGAGATGGTACAAGAGTATCGACACAAGTGGCGTTCCACACTAAATACCTACCCATCTTCCATGGAAATAAAGACATGCCGCCCGGTCTTTATGGGTAGTTATTTTGTTAAAACGGTTCCCGTTCCTCGGCAATTAAGATCAAGAATGCCGCTTTCAATGAGAATAAATCAACTGCCAACCTTACCGATATAGTTATTAAAACTTGCAATGCTATCCAGGTACCGGTAGATACCTGCTAAATACTGGCACAAAATAATTGAATTTACCAAAAGACGGAGTTACAATGTTCGACCGTACGCTTTTTTTTATGTATGTTCACCGATTTCTCCGCCAATTGTGAACCGCTTTTCAAAGTTCTGTTTTTGTTTGAAAGCCTATACTCCTAAAATGATCTCATTATCACCAAGTCAAAATCTGATGATGAAATTCTGGGGAAATCGAGGAAAACCCTCAATAGGCACAGGTCGTCGACCGTAGGTTCAATTGGGTAAGGAAAAAAAAATACCCAAAATGAGTTGAGTATACAGTTTTCTTTAGAATTGTTCGCTCTTTCTGTTCATGGAAAATTCTAGCTTAAAAAAAATGTCCAAAAATCAGTAGGGTAAGCCTACTTATTTTTGGATCCAAATTTCGAATTAGCCCCATAACAAATTGCTGCCCTGGGATCTGGAGGCAACTGCCCTCCAGCGCGTCTATGAATGGCGCGTGGAGGCGCAGCGCCGGGGCGTAACCCCGCTGCCTCGAGAAGTCGAGGCGCGGCGAGAAGAGCTCCGGCGCGATCTCAGGGCAGTATAGAGGAGACGATTGTCGCAACCGACGGCCGGGCACGTCGCAATTGCGGCGGTAAGACCCCTCTTTGAGGAGTGGCTAGATCGGCGTCACGGCGTCCTGACCTACCGCATGACGCAGGTCCTCACCGGACACGGAAGTTTCGGGAGGTACCTGTGTCTGGTGGGAAAGGAGGAAACGCCTGGGTGTCACCACTGCGAGGGTCGCCCTGAGGACACCGTAGAGCACACGGTGCAAGACTGCCCCGCCTGGGCAGAGCACCGACGTGTCCTCACGGCGGCGATAGGCGGAGACCTCTCGCGCCCGGCATTGGTCGAGGCCATGCTGCGGGGCGAGAGGGAGTGGGAAGCGTTCGCCTCCTTCTGTGAAGCAGTCATGCTTCCGAAGGAGGAGGCGGGCCGCGTGAGGGAGAGGATGGCGTCCTCCCTCCAGCCCAGCCGCAGTGGTAGACGCCCACGGCGTCGGACGTCGGCCGACGATCTCCGGCCACCGTAGGCGCGGGCATGCGGACAGCGAGTAAAGGGCAACTCGCTGTCCGACCATCGACCATGCCCGGGTCGACGGCGCGTTGTGTTCCACGCGCGCCTCAAAGAGCGTCAGCAACATGACGAGGCCCCCTCTGCAGAGAGCCGAAGCCTGCCGGGGTCGTGGGACTTATCCCATTACCGTGACCCCGGTACGTAAAGGGTTATTGAAGGAACACCGTGGATTTTAGTTAGTAAAAGTCTGACAGTCCCTCCAACTCTGCCCGGGGTGGGAGGACTTATTTGATAATTTTACCACGTTAAAAAAAAAAAAAAAAGCCCCATAACAACAATGTATCTGAAAAACTATGCAATATAGCAACTTGAAATGGTGTAATTACCGCCGCCATAAGGTAAGGGTCTTCCCAATCAAGGAATTACCATTGCATGGTTTATTTTTGAAGTAACCGTAATAAAACAGTGATCTCAAAAAATAAATATCATCCATAGGTACTTTAAACGGGTTGCACGAGTTTTGAAATAGTTGTCCCTTACCCCAGTTTGCATTGTCATATTTTAAGCAGTGTCAGCGTTACACCTATTTAAATTGAATTATATTTAGGTTCAGTGTCCGTTACACAAGATAACACCTGCTTGCACTATTACCATCTATTTCTATCTCACAACATCATACTGTGCGTGAAAGAGAGGATGATACCAATGCGAAAGCATTTTTTTGATGCGCGGGCATAAAAAGTCGCTATCATCGCGAGTTCACCTGTAGTTTGGTTGAGATTTGGCACGGCTTGTGTCAAAAAGAATGAGCTAAAAATTTAAAAACTATTGAAACCAGTTTTTTCTAAAAAAATACTACATTTTGTGAATAAGATAACACAGTAAGCAGATAAATTTTGCTATACCAAAATCACTGTTACATGTTTTAAGCCGTCTATGGGTTTCCTTATGCCTATTGATAATTTTGTTCGTTTATTTTAATAGATATCGATTCTTGTATGATAGTAATATAAGAATCAGAGTATAAAACTATCCAATGTTACCTAATTATTGTCTAATAGTGGACAATAAACATTTACTAGGTACTCGAAGGTGCTGCTAAATGTTTACATTGATCGTCTACAGCTAATGTTAGAATATTTCAGATTAAAAGATTTTCGTTTCTGAATACAAACTATGCCTGAATAGGGAGGATATGGGGTAGTTATCAAAAATTATTTTAACATTTATTTGTGTGCTTTGTAGGTTCGAGTCAATAGTAAGCTCTGAATTTTCACCGAGTATAAATGACACAGTTGAGGAAAGTGACATTGATAACTGTAGAAATTTTATAACGAAACTTCGCTATCAGGTAGAAAACGCAAGTAAGCAAAATTTAATAAAAAGTTAACATTTAACCTTTGTACTTGTATCACTCTATTTGCAACTTGACTGTATTTCCTTATTTTCTGTACAATAAAATGTTTACTTACTTACTTAATTGTACTTACATTTTCAGCTAATGATATTGATATAACAGTCACTAATACTAGCAATTTTATTATTTGTTGCTTTATCATTTTCTGATTATATTTGTTTGGAAAAACTGTATATAATGACTTCAACTCCTCCGTCAAACCAATCTCCTGGCAAAGAAAAGGCTAAAGAAGTAGTGGTGTACTGACACTATAAGGGATATAAATGAGACATCGACAGTTTCTTTGGAATTAAATCATGCCTTAATTAAACATTTAATTATAATGATTAAACATTGATCTCATATTGAAGGCTGATTAAGCGGTAGAAGTAGAAGTTTTTAATTTTATTCGATTAACAATGCCTTATAGGCTCTATTATGACTATTTGCAACCACTTTTTTATTTGAATAAGAATTCAAAGTATATATGGGAAAAAAATTACCATATTTTTTAAGTTACTTATTTGATTATAATAAACATATTAAATGAAATAAAAATTGTTTTGTACCAACTAACAGAAATTGGCTATTACAATGTCCAAACTTTGCATAGAAGCGACACACAAAAACTACATACACGGTTCTAATAATTTTTTATGTCTCTTAAATGATTTTAATAACGATTTCCAAATTTTAGATAATTATCCGCAAGTCAAAATTGTGTATTTCATTTTCTGTCAACAACCTCTTTACACTGGATTTTTCATCTATGATTTCAACAAGTCCTTTACACTATTATTTCATTAATAGATTAGATCCAACGAAGAGGTCAATTTAATGTAAGGGACGGAACCACAAGATACTTGGTCAGTAAGGGACATTACTAACCAAATGAGTTGATGCTTAATAATAGCATATGTAGGCATAAGAGAATGTACGATTAAAAGTATCAAATTACAGTGAAAAAAAAAATATTTTTCTAAAAATCGAACCGACTTCAAAACATACAAACCACGACTGCACGAAAAAGCGAAATATAATAATTGGATGACTAATTTCGTTTATAATAAGGGCTGGCTCATCTTGTTGAAGTCGGTACCAAGGTAAATTAATAGTCTTGATTACCTCGCGCGTGCCCCGGATGATGGGAATGAATACCATACGTGCAGCCTATCAATACTAAAACATATAGCATCGAAAATCTTTACCTAAAACTTATCAGAACTGATGGTCAACAATAACTAACATACCTAGTCAAACATAGCTTCACCGGTAAGAAGCAGTTATTTTCAAAGCACGTTATTTTGAGAAACTATCATTATCTGTGAAAAGGAAGTTCTTCAAACCACTTAAGAAAATCTCTCTAAGAATCTCTTTAAGGAAGTTTTTTATGCTTTTTCTCTAAGAAGCCTTTTAAGAAATTTTTCCCAAAGAATCTGCAAATCGGTTTTTACACTAAGCATGTTATTATTTATTTTTTGAATAAGGGCGCTTGTTTTGTGAATTTTATTTATTTTATGTCCAGACGATGATCATCGTATCATTACAACTTAAAACGGAATATTTACGACTCGATGAAACTCGAACCAATAAATTCACCTATTTATTGTTTCGAGTTTCATCCGTGATCGCAGCATTGCCGAAATATCAGAAACTCGAAACAATAAATACACATGGTAAATATCCCATTTTAAGTTCTAATGATACTGTTAGTGGACATGTTAGCGAAAAAACTAATGATCATCGTGTCGTTTAAAGCATCAAAGGTTGTGTATTTAAAAAAATGTGTTCACATTTAGGATGATACGATTAACTATTGTCCAAGACATACTATTTTGTATGCAGTTTTCAACAAATGTTTGCGCGAGGGGGTTTTTCCAAACGTGGGGAAGCGAGCGTTTATCACTCCTATTTATAAAAGTGGTAACAAAGACAACGTGGAAAATTACCGACCCATTTCCATCCTGTCCGCCTTGTCAAAGCTTTTTGAAAAGCTAGTACACGGCGCTCTATATCCTCAATTTCATCGATTAATTATACCAGAACAACATGGTTTCGTAAAACAGCGTTCAACTATTACTAATCTGATGACATTTACTAACTATTTATTTGAAAACATGGACCGACGAGTTCAAGTAGACGCCGTGTTCACTAATTTTCAGAAGGCTTTTGACAAGGTGGATCACGCGCTCCTTTTGGAGAAGCTTGCCTTTAACGGAATTCGTGGGAACTTGCTGCGTTGGTTTGTTTCATATATTTTTAACAGGACCCAAAGAGTCGTCATAAATGGTTATGAATCTGAACCCATTACTGTGAATTCTGGAGTCCCCCAAGGATCTATTTTAGGACCATTCCTATTTATCATATATATAAATGACATTAAATCTTGTTTCCTTAATGCTAATTTTTTATTGTATGCCGACGATATTAAAATATTTAAATCTTGCAAGAATATCCCGGATTGCCTACTCATCCAAGATGATCTCATCTCATTCTTAGTCTCCCCAAATGTCATAGTATATCGTTTACTAAAAATAAGAATAAAATTAATTTTAATTACTGTTTCGATAACCACCATTTAAATGTAGTGAATTCCGTTCAGGACCTCGGTGTTATTATGGACTCATGTTTGCACTTTGACATGCACATTGATACTATCGTGAATAAGGCCTTTCAAATGTATGGTTTCCTCATGAGATCTTCTAAAGACTTTGTGCGGCCCTCTACTTTTCTGATATTATACAAATGTTTAGTGCGATCACAACTGGAATATGGTATTTCAATCTGGAATCCTTTTTATCTTAAATATAATAACAAATTGGAAATGGTGCAGAAAAAAATCTTACGTAGCATGAACTACAAATGTAATCATTCAAAGATTCCCTATTCCCTATTACTTAAAAAATACAATATTCAGAGCTTGGAAGCCCGACGGTTACTTTTGGATGTAATGATGCTGTATGGCTTGTGCCATAATAGGTTTGATTGTACTGACCTTACAAACAAACTATGTTACACGGTACCTAGAACGGTTATCAGACGGGGGGCTCGCGTGCCACGCTTGTTCCATGTGGACGCATGCAAAACTAACGCCGGGGCACGAGTGCCTCTACGTCGTCTTGTGAAAACCTATAACACACACTTCATAGACATCGATATTTTCTCTCTTTCTAATAAAAAATTTAAAACACTCGCTATTAGTGCATTAGCTTCTAAATTCTAATAAAAATGTTTAAAACTAACAGTAAAATTTTATTAATCCGTTATCGTTTGCCATTCAATATGTTATTGATTAATCCGTGGACAATAGTGTGGGTTATGTGTTTACCTATATATCTTAAGAACATTAATGTAATATCATAACATGTAACTGTTTTTTGTCCCTAATAAATAAATAAATAAAGACTTGACGACAGGTTGTCATATCAATGAAAACGGATAGCATGAAACGTTAAAAAAAACGTAATTGTTGCTGTGTGAACTATCTATCGTAATTTTCAACACCAGGCGACTGCCGTAAACCATAAAAATGACGTCATGATCCAATGGAAACTGCAATATTTCGACGACACAATGACGATAAACAGTACACTGTATGTTATTTTATTTCGTAATGTAGTTACTTTTTGGTACTTTTCTTTTTAAAGAGAACTAGTAATGTGGGTAGATTTCACATTACCTGCAATCTTTGAAGTGGGTTCACGGCAATAATGTGATTAATGGGTGGGGTTCGAACCAGCCAACCAGCCAATTTAGTTACTGTAACTATTTGTTACAAAGGAAAAATTACTCAAAATAGTTAATCAAATTAATGGCAGTGCTGATTATTTAGCCTAAAAATACCTCCTGTTCGTGTAGGCGTGACTTTCTATCCAACAATTGATGTACATCAGTAGCTTAAAATTTACTACCTAGGACTTATATCTACTTAACCTAATTATATTAACCTAACAAGGTATATAATTGGCTAACAGATTTAGTGTTATAGTTTTACTAATAAGAGCTGAAATCCGAAGATAAGAAGGTGATGATAGGAAAGCCGGACATATTCGTGTAAAGCCGGAATAATTCGAATCAAAGCTTCAGAGCCTTGAGCATCGACGACGAGTTGCAAGTCTATCGGTTTTCTATCGGTTACATTTCGGGGAGTGTGCGATGGAATTACACAATCTAATTCCGCCAAGCCCGTTCCATCATCGGACTACAAGACAAACGGCGATGCGCCATCGTTACATGGTGGACATCCCACCCATACGCTCAAAACGTTTTGGGAATACTTTCATTGTGCGTACGGCTAAGGACTAGAATTCTCTGGCGCAGTCTGTGTTTCTTGATTGCTATAATAAAAATGAAGTTTATTTTTCTTGTTTTCCAATGAAGATTTATGGTCGGAAATAAAACCGAACGTTAAAAAACCCTCCACTGTAAACTTACTGCTGCAACACGTGGGAATTTACTGCCGCTAATGTTTTCTACTAGAAAGAAAGAAAGACAAACAAAAATAGTTACATAAGCAATTTCTTATCCCACAGTATAACGAATGTTTTTTGAAAGATCTGAGCAATATTATTTTGATAATATTCTCCTTACCTATCTTACGTCTCATTTAAATGTAGGTACAGAATTATAGATAGAAAATTGTAAGCAGCTGTAATCATAATTAATTATTGATAGTTTTATTATTTATTAAAGAATTTCCTGGCTTCTGCGCTCGTATTTACGGTATTGTAGGCGCTAATTTGTTCCCCATGGCAATAGGTTACATAGGTATGCCAATAACATGAAAAAAAAAGAAAACTAAATTATATGATGCTGGAAGATCTTAAACTATATTTTTTTAATGAGATAAGTGTAATAAGCGAACTTGGGATTATACATTCTATAAACAAAGCATCAACACCCGTACTATAAAACTACACTATTTTCGCAATATCGTTTTGAAATTGAAGCGCAATCTATTCCAATGACTATTTCCAGCAGCATAGATTCGATATCTAGGTTCCAACAAAATTGATTATAATAAAAAGAGCTGCTAATTCCAAAATATTCTGTATTTCTTTAACTCACATTTTAAAATGTCAGTTCGTAAAATCGTTTTCAGTCATTGTATTCAATAACATTTGTAACATGTAACTGACGTTTAATATGTCTTATAATTTCTTTATTGATTCTGATATCCGTTGTCAGTTTATTTTGTGGAGGGAAAACAGATAAACCTTATTTTTTTGCACCAGAAAAGTTATCAACGACTTTGTTTATTTAAACGAAGCAATTAAGGGACTTCGGGTTGCTGGTTTACCATAAGAAAAATAATTACAGAAAGCCGCGTTAAGAACCGTGACACAGTTTGAATCTATTTATATCAAAATAAACAACTGACGCTCACCGACATCCAGTACGTTTAGGCTGCGTTTCCACCAGAGATGTGCGAGGATGCGTAGCGAGGGATGTGTTTGTAGAGAACCAATAGAATCGCTTCATTTACCTCGCCTCGGTCAGCACAGCTCTGGTGGAAACGGCTTAGCGGAGCTGGATTTTTGCGCATACAAAACAAGCGCGGGATGTGTGCGAGGGATATGTGCGAGAGATGTGTTGCGAGGTTTGCGCATCCTCGCACCACACATTAAGGCGCATTTTCACAGCTCCGCTACACATCCTCGTAGGCACATTTTCATCGCACAGCTTTGGTGGGAACGCCCACACATTTTCACAGCACAGCTAGACATCCTCGCACGACACATTTCCATCGCACATCTCTGGTGGAAACGCACCCTTAAAAGTCGTGAGGTGATGAAGCATTATTGTTAGGTGATGTTGTTAGTAGATACATTCTCAACAACAACCTAGTCTCAAAATAGATTATAACTTTACTCATATAGGAATAACTTATCTTTTTGTTTTACTAGGCAGTTGGGACTCGACGTGGCGCTGCACAAGACAGAGGCCATGTGTTTTCATGGCTATTGGAACGCGCCACGGTCCAAGTCCTACATAACGGTGGAGGGGGTTCGCATCGGCGTCGGGAGGACGATGAAGTACCTGGGACTCGTCCTCGACAGCCGGTGGAACTTCAGGGAGCATTTCCTGAGTTTGGCCCCAAAGCTGAACCGGGCAGCAGCCGCCCTCAGGCGACTCCTGCCTAATCTCAGCTGGCCAAACGCCTCCTGCCGAAGGCTGTACGCCGGCGTCGTGCGGTCCATGGCCCTCTACGGGGCCCCCGTGTTGGCCCTGAGCATCCGGACGCGACCACTAAAGTTGGTCGCATGCCAGAGGGTCATGGCTATCCAGATGATCCGGGGATACCGCACGATCGCCGGCGAATCGGCCAACCTCCTTGCCGGATTGCTAACCCTCCAGCGCGTCTATGAATGGCGCGTGGAGGCGCAGCGCTGGGGCGTATCCCCGCTGCCTCGAGAAGTCGAGGCGCGGTGGGAAGAGCTCCGGCGCGATCTCAGGGCAGTATGGAGGAGACGATTGTCGCAACCGACAGCCGGGCACGCCGCAATTGCGGCCGTAAGACCCCTCTTTGAGGAGTGGCTAGATCGGCGTCACGGCGTCCTGACCTACCGCATGATGCAGGTCCTCACCGGACACGGAAGTTTCGGGAGGTATCTGTGTCTGATGAGGAAGGAAGAAACGCCTGGGTGTCACCACTGCGAGGATCGCCCTGAGGACACAGTAGAGCATACGGTGCAAGACTGCCTTGCTTGGGCAGAGCACCGACGTGTTCTCACGGCGGCGATAGGCGGAGACCTCTCGCGCCCGGCATTGGTCGAGGCCATGCTGCGGGGCGAGACGGAGTGGGAAGCGGTCGCCTCCTTCTGCGAAGCAGTCATGCTATCGAAGGAGAAGGCGGGCCGCGTGAGGGAGAGGATAGCGTCCTCCCTCCAGCCCAGCCATTCTTCCTTTGCAGGACAGATGTACGATTTTGGACATGCTGTTTCTTTATAATATTTGTAGTGGAGATATAGACTGCGCTGATCTAAGTAACTTAGTTTTGAGATTGAGCACGCCGTCACGACGGACTAGGCACACTCAGCTTTTCGATGTACCACATGCCAGTACAAACTACGCTCAGAATTTAGTTATGAGTAGAATACTAAGGACTTTTAACAAAAACTTCTCCCATCTGGATATATTTAACTCCAAAAAAGGTATGTTTAGGAAGCTACTTTTATCCTCTGTACATGTTGATTTACCTAATCAGATCCTAACAGAAGTAAAATAGTAATGAGATTAAGTATGGTACACTACAGGCATTCATCATACACCACATACCTACACACACACGCACACACACCAAGACACATTCATTTAATACTCCCCATGCACACTTCTTAAGACTGTATAATAATGTTAATCTAAAAAAAAAATATTTCCTACATGTTTGTTACTAGTGGATAAATTATAAATCCGTAATTGGCTTTAAGATTAGATATAAGTTACCATAAAACATTGTTTTAAGAGCTGTGGATTTTGTTATAAATAAATAAATCTCTATAAAGAACTTATCTTAAAAGTTTTCTGTGTCTAGATCGCTGCACTTAAATTTTCACGATGAATGGATTGCCGTTTAACATACAGTTTATATTTGATTATGTATGCTGTTAAAACCTGTCGATATCACAGTAAATACCGTCACGATTCAGTCGGTTTTGTCGGCACCCGGTGAAAGCGCCGCTGGGAGTTATCCTGTAAAAGCAGATGGACTGCATTTGATTGCACGCAAACTTTACTGTTATATGTAGTAGAAATGACAACATTGCCCAACCGACATCGCAGTCCACTTGTTGTCGACGTGCAGTTAGTATGTTGTTCAGTGAAAGAATAACAGATGAGGCAATTCTTGAGTCATGGTGCATAAATATTTTATCAGTATTCAGTTGGTTAGCAGTTGCGATTCGGTTATGTCAACTGCACCAAACTGCGTTCCACAAACAAGTCACCAATCTGTCACACTTTCAACTCAACTTAAAGAGTTTAGTTATTATGAGGCGCGTCGGTCGTGATGAGACTGAAATACTATCATTTTCCATTTTTTTAAATACGAGTATGTGTACAGAAACCAACTGGACGTGGTTACGCAAAAAGGATCCAATCCACACTTTTTCCGAAATTTTGTTATAGTGATATCTTTAATAATATCACCCTGAAGATGCGTTTGGTATATAGTATAACTCAATTTCGGAAAAAGTGTGGATTGGATCCTTTTTGCGTAACTACGTCCAATTGTGAACTTAAAATGCCTTCATCAACAGAAGGCAGAAGGCACTTATTTATCTTTTTATCACAATTCTATCTATAAATGTTCAGCCTGTTTACACATGGACGCATAAAACGTGCCTTATCTGACCTCCATGCCCTTTGATAGCTACTCAAAGCATTAAGACTTGAGTAGAAGAAACGTAGCATGTTTACGAGCTTTTAAGATTTTTACAAACCGACATAAAACATTCTAGAACAGACAATGTGAATGTTGTTTTCCTAATTAAGCCTATATTTGCGCTTGTATTTTTTCTAAACTGCTAAGCGGAGGTGTAAGATTAAGCCACCCATTGTATCCAGCTGATTCTTAAATCTATGCTCTTGGCGACGATTTAATTGTAATCAACACATATACATACATCCATGCTTGTAACTGTTAATAAGAAATTAAATAAGAAAACCCAATATTATTGTACATTTTAGCTCAAATCTGAAAATCACTTTAACAAAAATAATTACATAAGAATAAACGCAATTCCTGAAAGTAGTTGGTTCCTAATCGGCTTCTGAATCGATTTCCGTCATAAAAATAGGTGTTAAATTTTGACGGAAAAATTTTTCATTTAACTTAAAATGGAAACACAGTATCATGACAAATTAAAACAATCCTTAATTCAAGGAAATGCGCTCGTGTGCGTGTCGGCCGCTAATATTGCATGAGTGGGTGCGTCTGCGTAAGGATATTGTATGACGCACATACAATATACATTTTGCATTTAGTAAGGATAACTATTTTATAAAAAATGTCTAAGTTTGGTTTCAATTTATTTAGTTACGGATGTTGTTTTAGACTTATAATTTAATATTCTAATTGGAGTGTCTGAGGTATTGCGCTTAATCTGTTACACCTTGTATACATACTCGTATATCTAAAAATAAGCTAAAATATGGCGTCCACAAATTCGTGCGCATCGCTGTCCACTGGTAATGTGCCCAAAAGACTGGCTGCATTGCCACGTTGTATTGCAATGCTTATCCTCTGTCCAAGGTAACAGCCAGCCCTTGGGTCACGTGAAGTGTCGAATAGGCGTCTGGCAAGGTCTATGTAAATAATTTGTGAGTACTTAGACCCCCAAGATCCCAGGGTTTCAACCCCCCACCCCAAACTGCTCAAAATATACTTACCAAAGAGGTATTTCCGCAGCTTGAGGTTCTCTACAGCCGCAGCGACAGCGCCAGCACAGCAAGAGGAGCTAGGAAGATGGGATGAGATGGACATACTAATAAATATGGTTAAGGCAATTATCCCCTAAAAGGGTTAGATGTCCCAAAATGTAGAAGATCGCAATAATCGCTGATAGTCTAGAAATATCAAAGATATGATTTATACTTTTCACAAAGTTGTTGACAAAAGACTGCAGAATCGATCAATAGTATTTTGTTTTTTAACCGACTTCAAAAAAAGGAGGTTCTCAATTCGTCTTGAACTTTTTTTTTATGTATGTTACCTCATAACTCGGAGACGGCTGGGCCGATTTGAAAAATTCTTTTTGCGTTTGAATGGGTATACTTTCTAGTTGGTCCCATTGTTATGAAATCAGGATTTGATGATGGGATCCTGGAGAAATCGAGGGAACTCTTCAAATATTATAGGCACACCTATAGCGTTTTGGATATTTCTTATAGTATCTTGAGCAGTTGCTTTCGAAAAGTACCATTTGGGGAAGTTGAACTGATGATGAAGACCACAGATGGCCACTGAAACTCCTCAATAATAAGTATTTCGTGTATTGCAATTCGATTACTTGAGTACGGATGTTAAACACTTCATGCTCGTCACAATACATATGGTGATGTAGAGCTGATGGTCAAGTACCAGGAGAACTCCTCAAAAATTAACGGGTATGCATCGGGAAAAGCAATATTTTATAAAAGGTGATAAGTTGTTGACATTATGGCTTTTGTAACTAGATAAATTACAAACCGACCCACTAAAAAGCGTGGAAATTTTTTTTTTGCAAAAAATAGAACCGACTTCCATATCAAAACACTACAAAGCCAAAATACTTTAATTTCAGAAGGCGGTGTGAAAAAAAAAGAAAATCCAAAACCAATAACACTGACTTCCGAAATTAAAGTTATTTTTGGCTTTGTAGTGTTTTGATATGGAAGTCGGTTCTATTTTTTGCAAAAAAAATTTGTACTAAAAGGTACAAGAGGAAGAGGGTTTTCAAGAAAATTCAAACCACAAGTTGGTGTCATTATAGCGAGAGGTCTTCTTAGGAAACAAAACTATGGCGTGAACATGACGTAGACCTCAATTTCAACAATATCGAGAATTTGAACAGGTGCCTGTACCGAACGGCTCAGTACTACCGCCTGGGGTACAACATTTCGAAAAGTGTGATAACTATTCTCATCTCACCTTATAATAGTTTTTTATCGATAGATTATATCTGGGGGCACGGCAGTGCCCCCGCCAAGTCAAGCAAAAAAGCGGCACGGCCGTACCATTCTTTTCTCGAAGCAATTCAGGCCATTTTCGACCCCCTAGAACTTCGTTGTGGATAACACTAGAAGCCTGAATTTTCAGTAACCAAACAGGCATTGTATAAACACGGTATATTTCAAATTTCATTCAATTTGAACCAGTAGATTAAGAATTATAACGAGTCAAAGTTCCTTAATTTTGTAAATTTTGTCACTCACTGACTGGCCGATCATCAAAAGTCTAAAGCACTTCTAGCAGACATAGAAGCTTCAAATTTAGAATACAATTAGTGTTTAGTATATGAATCAAGGAAAAACTATAATATTTTTCAATTTCGTTCCAGTTTTCTAGATACATCAACTGCATAAATAACTTTGTAATCCCATATAAATATATAGGATTACAAAGTTACATTTGCAGTTAATTAATCAGTGTACCTGTATAATATAATGAAATAATAGATGTAGATGGGTAATTTTTTTTTTCTTGGTGAAAAATATCATCGAATGACTTCTTCCGCTCGGGTTTATCAGAATTCTACTGACTAAAAACCCACCCTGTTCCTTCGGAAGCCCTAAAGTTCCGGGGCCGCGGTATCTCGATGGAACTTTCCCGCAAACCCCGACAGGCAATGGCCCTATGAGGCACCTTCACTGGTATTAACAGCTTTTTGAGGCGCGCGTGGAACACAACGCGCCGCCGACCCGGGCCTGGTCCTTACCAGACGGTGAGCGACCCCTGCTCGCCATCCGCAGGCCCGCGCCTACGGTGGCCCGAGAGTTGTCTCTCCCTTGCACGTTAGGCCTCCTCCTTCGCTAGCATGACTGCTTCGCAGCAGGAGGTGACTGCATCCCATTCCCTCTCGCTTCGCACCATGGTCTAAACCAGAGCAGGGCGAGAGAAGTCGCCGCCGCCGATCGCCTCTAGGAGGATACGACGGTGCTCCACCCATGCAGGGCACACCTCGACCATATGCTCCACCGTGTCTTCCAGTATAGATAGGTACCTAGATATAATAATTATGCTCAAAGTTAACTTGTTAAATGGTCAACGGAATAAAAAAGCAAGAAGTATTAAGAGTATTGGGGAGTATTAAGTAGAGTAAATTGCCCGAAATTGCATAATTACTTACTTATGGATTAACTTTAACCGAGACGTTTGACGAGTGCGGCATTAATTATTACTAACTAATGCAAAAGACGTACGTGCGTATTCATATGTGCGTATCAAAGCCTCCGAAAAAAACCCATGGAGACAGGGAGTGGGCTTTGAAAAAAACTTTAGCTGAAGTTCAAGAAGTAGAACCGGAAAATGAAAAAAGGAAGGCTACCTACAAAAATGAGAAAAGCTCATAAGACAGAGAGAGGGCTTTAAGAAAACTCGTTGTTGGTATACAAGAAGTAGAAAGTACCGGAAAGGAAAAAAGTAGGACTTTCTACAAAAAGCAATGAGATCCCATAAAAAACAATATTTATATATATTAACCAGGGACTGAAAACGGTTACGGTATACGGTTACGATACCTGTATAAAATAAATGTACCTTAATAAAATAAAGGTAAGGCTATACCGTTATTTAACTTTTATGCGATATCGGTACCGAAAAACATAGAATTGACCGTTGCAGGACGTGGGATGAGTGGTGTGAGGCACCGGCAAGGGTGGACAAAGCACAGGCGTGCGCGCCGGCAAACCTATTAGAACCTGCTTTTGTCGCTTGTCGCCGGACGCTCGCACATAGTGACCACTAACACTCTGTCAATAAAAGTTGTGTTGTGTGTGTCGTGTTATTTAGAAAATAATTATGGGACGAAAACGTAAAAACGCAATCTATGCTTTCTTTTTTCATTTTCAAAGGAAAATAATTCTTCTACCTGCCAAGTGCTTGGGTGCTCAGCCGTAGTAAAAGTAAGTTCGTATCTGATTATTTTATACAATACATACATACTCAATATCTACCGGTCAGTGATTGACATGCAACTTTTTATTTTTTTCGCAGATAAAAAGACCTACCTAGCCATACCTACTCTTTTTACTATAGCACTAAACAATACTTGAAAGAAGTTATCTATAATGCTGGCTCCAAACAATCGTCCAACATTTCAACACAAACATAGATAGATAGATAGAATATACTTTATTGTACACCAAAATTTAAACACACCTATTTAACAATATTGCTTATTCTATGGTAACAATGGTGGTCTTATTGCTAAGTGATATCTTCCAGACAACCTTTGGAAGGACTTTAAAAACTTTAATTAAAGTGGGGAGGGCTAAATTAGTGTACTTACTACATTACTCATAAAAACAGAGAAACAAAAATTATTAAAATAAATAAATTTATATGCAAAAAAAAAATATATATATAAATACAATATAATACATAGGTAATTAAATAATACAATACATATAATGTGTTCTTTAACATCAAGTGGAGAGACAACAAAAGAATAGTCATAAATTGGAAAGAAAATGATTAGCAACCGAGCTTTTAAAAGTAGCCAGTGACTGAGCTTGTCTTACTGACACCGGCAATGCATTCCACAAACGAATAGCTTGCACCGTAAACGATGAGCCATAGACTTTAGAGAAATGTGCAGGCATTGAAAGTCTCAAATTCTCCGATGATCTCAAATCATGTGTGTCATGAAGGAACTTAAAGCGTTCTTTGAGATAAAACGGAGTTGTAGGATTGAAGAGAATACTGTAAAGTAATGATAAAACATGTGCATTCCGGCAAAGGCGGATCGGCAGCCACTTGAGTTTAATGCGAAACACAGAAACATGATCATATTTGCGCAAACCAAATATGAATCTGATACAAAAATTTTGGAGTCGTTCAAGCTTATCTAGCTGCACTTCAGTAAGATCTGGATAACTTGCATCAGCATAGTCGAGAACAGGGAGAAGAAGGGATTGGGCAAGCGCAATTTTAGTGGCAGTCGGCAGGAAATTGCGCAATCTGCGTAAAGACCCCGCAGAGGCAAACCGTTTGCGGCTTACTTCTTGCAACTGGGGACCCCAAGACAAATTCCTATCAATATAAATACCTAGGTCTTTTACTGAGTCACAGTAAGGTATAGCAGCTCCATCAAAAACGATTTGAGGAAGGGTCGCCCAGTTAATTTTGGAACGTAGCCTAGGGCTGCCAAAAATAATGACTTGAGTTTTCGCAGGATTAACCCTCAAACCATGATTCAAACTCCAATCAGAAATACGCGCTAAGTCTTTATTCACAATCTTCACCGCCTCAGACAGTTCTTCAACGGGAGCTTGCGAATAAGTTTGCAGATCGTCAGCATAAATGTGATAAGATGAGAGAAGTTCATTTGAAATAGAATTTATAAATATGGCGAAAAGAAGAGGAGAGAGAACGCCCCCCTGTGGTACGCCAGCAGTAGTATTGCACCATCAAGATGATGTACCTTCAATGCAAATAAATTGTCGGCGGCCACACAGATAACTACGAAACCAATCAATTGCTGTTGGAGATATGTTAAGAGAGCAGAGTATACCGAGCAGGACATCAAAATCGACAGTGTTAAAGGCGTTGCTGAAGTCCAGTAACGAAAGGACAGTCAACTTCCTATTATCCATACCTGATCTGATATCGTCAGTAATTTTAGCTAGAGCTGTGGCTCTGTGAGCTGTGTGGTCCTGAACGAAACCCGGATTGGTACAAATTTAGGAGTTGGTTTTTACAAAGGGAGGCACTAAGTTGATTGTGGATAAGGCGTTCGAGGACTTTGGATAGGAACGGTAATATGGAAATGGGGCGGAAATCAGAGAAAGAAACAGGATTAGACTTTTTAGGGAGAGGAGTTATCTGAGCTTCTTTTCACAAAGATGGGAAAACACCCGAGGATACGGAATAATTGAGGACATGGCAAATGACAGGAAGAATTTCGTCCAGGATAGGGAGTATCATCTTACGGCTAACACAGTCATTACCAACGGCATTTGATGTTATAGATAGCATGCTCTTCTTAACATCACAACTGGTAAATTTATTAAAAATAAAAGGAGAATAATTAGGAGTGGGAAGAGAAGAAAGATTATTTAGAGTAGTGGTTTTAACAGCAACATTGAAGCTACAAGAGGTGGAAAAATGTTGATTGAGCAAATCAAGGTCTATATCCTTAGGAATAGACTCTTGACGTGACTTCCCCATTCCCATAGATCCAAGAAATTTCCAGACTTTAGCTGGATCACCGTTTTCAACGGACTTATGAATGTGGCGGCGTTGGGCAACCCTACAAACCTAGTTGCTATGACTTCGGATAGCGACGTATTTTTCTCGACTTTCTCGACTAGGTCTGCACTTGAATTTTGACTTTGCTGCTGCCTTTCTTTGTAAAATTACTTTCATGTCATCTGTTAGCCACGGAGCAGGTAGATGCTTAATCTTTACCAAACGAACAGGTGCATGCACGTCATAAAGCTTGTTAAGATTGGAATTGAGGAGGTTAACTTTGTCATCAATCGACCCTACATGAACAAGATCAGACCAGTCAATATTGCTAGCATCTTCCCGAAGACTTTCCAAGTTCATTCCACCAAAACTGCGCTGAAGAATACTTTTGGGTTTTGACTTAGGAGAGCGAATTTGCCACACTATAAAAAAGCATTGGCGCCGTTAATGGGCCTTCCACTTAACTAAATTAACAAAATTATCTTATCTATGGTTAATCATTGTTCATATACTAGATGGTTAAACAAAATAATGATTAAAAGAAATAAATGATTCAATTTCAATATTTGTTTTATTAAATTTACCAAATAATCCTAGGTAAGAGACAATCATATGGCTTAGGTACAATTTAATCAGCCGTTAATTAATAAGAATATATATTTTTTTATGCGTCACTTTTCTTCACTATATCCAATATTTCCTTCATCTTATTGTAACGCATGTTTCCGTGAAACTTAGACATCTCCAATGCTACTATTTTCGCAAAGAACTCGTTACATCCAGCTTCTTTTTCTGCACTCATGTTGCAGCCTTCTTATTCCGTCATAGTACCAATTTCTCTTGTTGTTGTAATAGTGTTATATTTATGGGTACACATTTCTCCAGAGTTGGATAAATCATCATTAGTTTGATAATCACGCAGATCCTTATGTAAATCAAAAGTGTAAGGTGCCTCATGGATATTTTTATCGACTTATGTAAATCAGAAGTGTAAGGTGCCTCATGGATATTTTTATCGATTTTTCTCGAATATATGAAACCATCAAAAAGTTGAGAATCGAGTAACAGAAGGTTTCCTGGGTATTAGTCAGCACTCTGGATATTTTTGGTGAAGTTTCGTATTCCGTTGACATATTTTCAGACTGGGAATTAAGATTTTTGCGAATGTTGTCACGTTTTTTAATCTTGCTCTGATCTGAAAAACGAATGAGTAAAAATACTTACTAAAGTCCAGTCGTTGAGTTAGCTGAAGAAAATATTATACACTAACACTATTGTTCTACACTTTATTACAGTACTAGCTTTTGCCCGCGACTTCGTCCGCGTGGAATAGTTACTTTGGGCTAACGTTAAATTTAACCCCGATTTTGAAGCATTCTTGATTGGTGCTCCGCTCCTATTGGCCTTAGCGTAATGATATATAGCCTATAGCCTATCTCTATAAAAGTGACTATTTAATTAAAAATATTTTTTCAATTCGAACCAGTAGTTCCTGAGATTATCGTGTTCAAACAAACAAACAAACTCTTCAGCCTTATATATTAGCATAGATAGCTGTTGCCCGTGACTTCGTCCACGTTTCCGTCGTTTTTCGTAAAAAAAGTAGCCCTTGTCCTTCCTCATGGTTCAGTGATTTTGATGTAATACACAGATTAACTTTCGTAATTTAGTAGGGAAATATAATATGTCAATCTATAATACTGTTGAAAAATATCGCAATACCGAACCGCACAATATTATTGTTAATAGCTGTGCCCGTGACTCCGTCAGCGTGTAACTCCTTGTGTGTTATTAAGTTAATGTATTGGTAATATTGTTTAGATCACGTTCACATGAGGCTTAAGTACCTATAGAACGACAATACTTCAGCGCAAAGCTTCCGGGTAAACTATGTTGAAAGTTGACCCGACCGGCACGTGAACATAAAGATTTTTAGAACTGCTAACCCGGGAAAGAGCGACGTAGGTACAACTGACCATGCGAGAAACAACTGACACCGAGATCTACTCCAGCAACACGAAAAGTCTGCCCTTGAGCCTTATTAATTGTCATTGCATAACACACCGATACTGGGAATCGCGTTCTTTTAAATTGGAATGGAAAATTATTTGGTATTATGGGAATTCTGGTAATAAAGACGGTTTCTCCTGCACCGCAACCTGTTAAAATTTGAGCCTCGATTATATTTTGTTGCAACTGGGTTACTTTTAGCCGAGTTCCATTGCAAAGTTGTGGTGGTTTTAAATTTCGGAGCAGAATAATAATCAGAAAGCTTCGAACTGCTAAGCTATCGGGAGTTACACGTGTTATTGTGAGTCAACCATAAAAGATAGATATATGCTGTCGTGGGATATTTTTTGTATAATTTTAAGGAGAACATTTCCGTCATAAATGATTTCTGTGTAGCTTTAATCATTAAGGTTGCACACGCGACGGAAGCTTAAAAAATGGAGTAACTTCTCCCGTTTTCCCAACATTTCCCTTCACTGCTCTGCTCCTATTGATTATAGCGTGATGAAAAGTATACTATAACCAGCTCAGGAGTATGAAAAATTATTGTACCAAGTTTCGTTAAAATCCGTCGAGTAGTTTTTGTTTCTATAACGGTTATACAGACAGACAGACAGACAGACAGACAGACAGACAGACAAAAATTTTACTGATTGCATTTTTGGCATCAGTATCGATCCCTAATCACCCCCTGATAGTTATTTTGTAAATATATTTCATGTACAGAATTGACCTCTCTACAGATTTATTATAAGTATAGAAGATAAGTATCCACATAAGTATTTATTACTAACCTTTTTCTGTAATTATAACTTTTCGTGTGCTATTTGACATTGCCAAACTAATGCAATTTGATGAGAAACTCGCGCTACCGAACAAGGGCCAGAGGTGGTCAATATCCGTCTCTTTCATATCTTTATTAATTAAGGTTTTAGTACCGCTACCGAAATACACCTTTTTCTATTTATACACAAAAAGTTTCGGTACCGAAATCAATTTAGATATTGAAATAAAGCGGCAACCGTTATTTTTCGGTTTGACGTCATACCGCAATTTAAAGATAGAGTAATTTTTGGGTTATTCAGTCCCTGATATTAACATTACACTTTAACACGTTATATGGTTTTCAGTTTATCTAGCTTAGACAGATACTAACGCTGATCTGCCAACAATTGCTTACACCAATTTCAATTAAAAAACACATACCTTTTAAACTTAATACACTGCAATAATTACTCATTTAATATATTTGATATTGAACTAAGCACAATAATTGTGTACCTACTATCACCAACACTTCGCTCCTTAAAAACTACTGAGATTTGAGTAGTGCTAAAATGAACATCAGCGTAATCGTCTGTCAAACTCCTTGAATTGACGCATTGGAGTTAACTCGAGAAGACATTAAAACAATCATTAAAAAAACCACAAGAACACACAAAAAACTATGCTTGTTTGTTTGATGACCACGTTACGTTAGTCAAAAATATTCATCAGGCTTTAATTTTTTATTGAAACCCTTAAAATTTTATTGAGAACAGTTCCGATAAAATAGGTTTTAAATTTCCACATATTTTTGGGTCGATTTTCGAATCATGCACTAACTTCTGACGTTTTATACGTACGTACTCAAGTAGGCCTAAGTGAAATAAAATATTTTGAGTTTAGAGTACACAGAATTATTTTACATATGAAATACTTATTTTGTAAATTGGTAAATAACACTTTTACACGTAATTTTTTGTGTTTTCAGTTAAGCTAGATGAGGCCGGTATTTCCTAACTGACTACTCTGAGAAGAAACACTGAAACAAACTCAGAGGTCAACGTCTCTTTTAAAGTCCATACAATTCGTATTTGTCAAACCATATGAGAAGTATGAAGGGTCAATGTCTTTTGTGTCTTTTGAGGAAAGGAGCACGCAGATTTAAAGGGGACCTATCCAGACAGTGCAAGCATTTATCAGTTATCGTGTAGCTCAACGTCGTAGGCCTCACAAATACTCAAACTGCAAGACATCAACTATAAATTATAATGAAAATAGCATAAAAAGAAATAATAACCTACATATTCCTCATATTCAGAATAATGAAAATATAAAAGATAAAAAAAAAAACGAAAAAGAAATAATAAAATAAAAATTAGGTATATACAACACTTTAGAAAGTCAATCATTAACTTAACTAGGCAAAATATATTAAAAAGCCCGCATAAGTAGGACTATGCATACAAAATATTAATTCGATTATAAAATGCAGTGATATTCATAATGTAAATACAAGGAACAAAGATATGTATGTTATTCCTAAAACAATGCTAAATAATAGGTGGTTCGTTTAGACGCCAATGTATAAATTTTTATAATAAAATTCCTAGCCACATTCAAGAACTAAGCATTAATAAATTCAAATTATTTATAAAACGTAAGCTATGTTAGAAAGCTTTTTACACAGTCAAAGATTATATTGAGGACAAAAAGGTTTGGGAATAAGCTGCTCTAATGATATACCTAATTGCATACAAAAGATTCTCGTAAATATACTGAGACGACACAGTTATAATATTTGTCTCTTGAGGAGGAGTGTTTAGGACTTAATTTATTAATAGCACCAATAGCCCTTTTTTTGTAGTACAAATATTGTGTTAATATCGGCGGCATTTCCATAAAGTAAAACGCCGTATGACATCACACTGTGAAAATAACTAAAGTAGATTAAACGTGCTGTTTCGACATCAGTGAAGCCACGAATGTTTTTATGGCATATGCTGCAGAGCTAAGCTTTTTTGACAACTTATCTATATGGGGGCCGCACTGCAACTTCGCATCCAAAGTTATACCCAAGAATACTGTGGTATCTTCGGGTTTCACTCGTTCACCCTTTATTGATACACTAGTATTCACTTGTCTGACATGAGGTTTTTTTTTTTTTTAACGTGGTAAAATTATCAAATAAGTCCTCCCACCCCGGGCAGGGTGGGAGGGACTGTCAGAATTTTACTGACTAAAATCCACGGTGTTCCTTCATAACCCTTTACATACCGGGGCCACGGTAACGGGATGAGTCCCACGACCCTTGCAGGCTTCGGCCCTCTGCAGAGGGGGCCTCGTCATGTTGCTGACGCTCTTTGAGGCGCGCGTGGAACACGACGCGCCGTCGACCCGGGCATGGTCCATGGTCGGACAGCGAGTTGCCCTTTACTCGCTGTCCGCATGCCCGCGCCTGCGGTGGCCGGAGATCGTCGGCCGACGTCCGACGCCGTGGGCGTCTACCACTGCGGCTGGGCTGGAGGGAGGACGCCATCCTCTCCCTCACGCGGCCCGCCTCCTCCTTCGAAAGCATGACTGCTTCGCAGAAGGAGGCGACCGCTTCCCACTCCCTCTCGCCCCGCAGCATGGCCTCGACCAAGGCCGGGCGCGAGAGGTCTCCGCCTATTGTCGCCGTGAGGACACGTCGGTGCTCTGCCCAAGCTGGGCAGTCCTGCACCGTGTGCTCGACTGTGTCCTCAGGGCGACCCTCGCAGTGGTGACACCCAGGCGTCTCTTCCTTACCCATCAGACACAGGTACCTCCCGAAGCTTCCGTGTCCGGTGAGGACCTGCGTCATGCGGTAGGTCAGGACGCCGTGACGCCGATCTAGCCACTCCTCAAAGAGGGGTCTTACCGCCGCAATTGCGGAGGTAGTGTAAATTTTATGCATTTGGTTTTTTTCTCATTAATAAGAAGATTATTAATATTAAATCAGCTAACTACAGTTGCAAGGGCACTATTTACTTAATCAGTAACCTGCTGCTGACCTTTGATTTTAAATAAAAGAGAAGTATCGTCAGCGAATAACACTATATCATGACTTTTTATCAGGTACGGCAAATCATTTATACAACGTGTAACGGAAACCCTATATCTATCTACAAGGGCTGAAGACAACATCTGGTACAGAGGCTCTATGCACAGTTTCAGCTCAAAATAAGTGACTCAAACAATTGATACCAAATTATCGGTTTCATATGTTTCTTGAATGCCAATCATAACAGACTTGTCACAGCACTACGAGGGTTAATAACTTTCCACGTCACTTGGCAATAACACAATAATTCTTGATAATTCTCTTCGTTCTTCTTAATTTGAAAGATTCGGTCTCTGGTATCAATGTATTGAAATTTCTAATAAGTTCCACACATGTAGACATAGGATTACAAAACCCTTGCCATATCATTTGTTATCATCCAAAGAAGCTGTGCACTTGATATGTATATACCCTTTAAGTTACACGTTGTATAAATAAGAAATGAAAAGTGACCTAAGATTGAGCCTTGTGGGACCACCATCTTAACCACAGATTCTGAAGATCTTTTACCGTTCACATCGACTCTCTGAATTCTTTCACTCACTTAAGAGGTCAGAAGATTGAGAGAGGCCTCCCGGATTACGTAGTAGTGGAGTTTTCTGATTAATATCTCACGGGGAACACAATCAAATGCCTTCGACAAATTTCGAAAAATGCTCAACGCATAGCACGTAATATTACACGCCGTTGACGCTAGAAACGAAGACGAGAAAGCGCTTTAACCTATTCATTCGGTTAAACGCACCAAACAGATGACTAACGAAATTCCTTTGAAACCCGATGAAGCGGTAACCCTATTAAAACGCTCACCTATATTATTTATATCATTTGCTCCTATTATTTATATCATGGCTATTTTAATAATTTCAAGAATACCTATCTGAACCTTGACTTGACCTGACACAAGGTTAACTATATAATTATAACGAACACGTGTCAAGTTACCAACATCATGAAAACAGATTGTTTAGGATCGCGAGAAATTTATATACATTTCTATTTTAGCATTAAACGAAAGGAATAAGTGAATATCTATGGTTATTTCAAAGGCAATCACGCGTTGACCTGATCTCTCAAAAACTAAACTTCATTTTCTCTCGTATTTTTCCGATTTGGGAAAATTGCACAAAAATAGAAATTAAAACCCGTAGAAAATATCTAGAATAACTGTTCACTTATTTATTTATTTATTAGATACTTATCAATCCTGGCTAATGAAAAGGAACATGAAGTCATTTGATTTTGTAAATTGCCTAGCTTGTGTAGAAATAAAACAGTAGGTATACAGTTAAGTATCACTAAACGAAGCAAATAATTAAATTCTGAACATAAAGCGCGCTTTCATAGGCAATACGAGTTTAAATTAATTACTTAAATGCGCGAATGGGTACCTATTAAACAATACATTTGAATATACTGAGGAAGAATTAGCTCTGGAAATAATTGTATATTTCATTGTTTTTTTTTTTTAGCTTGAAAAGGGATTCTGCTCCATCATTTTTAATACGAACGAGCCAATTTCATATTTATTGTCGTTATTAAAAAGGGTACTACTATCCGTCATACATTGTGTAAAAACTTTGCCATAATAAATTCAAAGACCGTCTCTATTCAATTCATTTTATGAATCAGTGAGGTTATTATAATATTATTTTATACCACTTCAACAATTTATCAAAATGTAGTAGCTCAATTATGACTACCAGTACTTACAGGAAAAGCAACTCATGTATTAAAACGGAAATGTCATGTTATCATAACGACAGCAAGTCAGAATTAAGCTCCTTATAATTTCGAAGCATTAATAGCCTGACTTGTGATCGAGACGTTACGGATTCAACCCTACCCATTACACTAGTGCCGTGAACTCTCTCCAAAAACAAGCATATTTAGCTTAGTTGAAAGGGTTTAGATGAGCTACCTTTAAAAAAATACGTGTAGTTTTTTTTTTTTTTTTTTAATACTCAATTTTAAAGTCAACATGTTTTACGATACATACTACATTATTTTTTATTCTAACCCTTATCATATAAAAATATATTTAATAATAATCAAAAGTTTTAGTAGAATTCACGATTTATTTTTATCGATTCAAACAAAATATTTACATCGAATAACATAATTCAGGCTATAATGTTACCACTGCTGGGACACAGGCCTCTTCTATATGTATCCGTATGAGAGGATCTAGATTAATGAGCTAAATTTTATTTGCGATTAAAATATAAATTACATGCTAACAATAGAATTAATCTGAGAAAGTGATTAGTTTTTAATGTCAAAACGCATGATTTTTTTTTTATTCACAATGAGCTCACTCTTGACCTCAATCTCGCCTGATGGTAAGCGATAGATGAGGTCTACGATGGAACGAGCGAGCCCAGAAGATGCCTGTTTACTCTTGCTTTAAGGTTGAAAGGTCGTAAGTGGCAGGGAACACAGAAGCCGGCAGAGAATTCCACAGCTTGGAAGTGCGCACAATAAATGTGGAGGAGAAGCGCTTGGTACGACAAGACAGTATATCAACCAAGTGTGGGTGGTACCCAGCCGTGCGTCTGGTAGACCGGTAGTGAAAGGGAGATGGAGGAATCAGGTCATGGAGTTCCTGCGCACACTCCCCGAAGTACAATCTGTAGAAAACCGAGAGGCAAGCAACGCTTCGCCGATGAGCCAGGCAATGAAGCTTGACCGATAGCGCCTCGTCGCCTATAAGCCTTTTAGCCCTGCGCTCTATCGAGTCCAGTGCAGCAAGCTGGTATTTTGCAGAGCCATCCCACAAGTGGCTGCAGTACTCCATGCAGGAATGGACCTGTGCATTATATAGATTCAGAAGCTGTCCAGACCTGAAGTACCGCCTCACCCTGTGTAGGATTCCTAGCTTTTTTACTGCAGTCTGAGCTCTGGACTCGATGGTTGAGCCAAAGTTGAGGTCTGACGTCAACTCCATGCCCAAAAGCTCCAGGCGGTTGGTAACTGGCACAGATGCACTTCGGAAAGTAGGCGATAATTGATATGGGCTGCTTTTAGCGCTGAAAAGACAAGCCTGTATTTTCAAAGCGTTGAATTCGACCATATTGTCGTCGCCCCATTGGGAAACGAGATTTAAGGTCGAATTCATGCGCTCTACCATGGCCTTTCTGAGAGTGGCAAGTGTTCGTCCCTGCCAGCTCTAGCACTGGATAAGTATCTCTCTGCGACTGTGCTGTCATCCGCGTACCCAACTGCTCCCAGCTGAAGTAGGACATTGATATGTAGCAGAAAAAGAGTCGCAGAAAGAACAGACCCTTGAGGAACACCGGCATTAATTGCCATAAGATCCGACGAACAGCCATCGATGACCACTCGGATCAACCGCTCACTCAATAAGTCGGAAATCCAGTTGCATAAGCTAGCAGGAACACCGAATGCAGGAAGCTTGCTCAGCAGACTAGCGCGCCAAACCCTGTCAAGTGCCTTTGAGATATCGAGGGACACCGCAAGGGCTTCACCGTATGGCTCAATGGCAAAAATTATTTGCATAGATCCATGAATTGCGCTAGGTTTTTTGGAGATAAAAATAATAATGAATGCTTTTTCACAACTTCAGGAGCATTTTTTTTTTCCTGTTGAGAAAATCATCGAATGACTTCTCCCGCTCTGGGTAGTGCGGAAAGGAGTGTCAGACTTCTGCTGACTAAAAACCCACCCTGTTCCTTCAGCAGCCCTTAAGTTCCGAGGCCGCAGTATATCGTTAGAACATTCCCGCAACCCCGGCAGGCAATGGCTTCATGGAGCCCCGTCACTAGTGCTGACATCTCTAAAGGCGCACGTGGAACACGACGCGCCGCCGGCCCGGGCCTGATCCTTACCGGATGGTGAGCTACCCCTGCTCGCCGTCCGCAAGCCCGCGCCTATGGTGGCCGGAAATCGGCTTGCGATCCCCGACACCCGGGGCGTTTCCCGCGGCGGCAACATCAGGATCATAACAGTTCAACTTGGAAATCTATTTCAGTACCAGCGGCATTTAATTTCAACATTTGATTATAGAGAGAGATTATAGAAATAATTAACTTGAAAATCTTATTTCACTCACCACTGACTTCTCCGCCATAGCATTAATGAATATTAAGTAAACTTATTTATACAGTAGCTCCTCGAGTTAATTAATTAACAAATTAGTTTAACCGCTTATCTTATTCAATATAAACAAGAGTAAAATTTTCAGATTTGTTTTGATTAAATTATAACGCTTGGTTGAATTTTACAAGTGTACCCACTACATAAAAATCATGTTTGATCTATATTATATATATTCGATTTGAAAAGATATTTTTCATTAATAAAATGGATATTATTAAGTTTTCAAGCGACTTCTAATTACAAACTAAGAATCATTTAACATAGTTTGGGCCAATCTGTTGTTTTATTTTTCATACTTTTCATTTGATTTACAACGGGCATTTACTCTAACGTGAATAATTTAATTAATTAGTCACAACAAATAAAGGGATAAATGGTGGATGTATCACGCTTAAATTGCATCTGACATTCATGAAAATGGGTTTTTTCCATATACCTAACGAGAAAGAGGTCATATCTACATACCAACAGTTGATCTTTTCTAAATTTCTATTATATTCTATTCTATCTTTGGGGTTAAGCAACACTTTCTGAAGTCAGTCTGAGGATGACCATCCATAAGGTCATATTGTTGTTGTTTTTTAACCGACTTCTGAAAAAGGAGGAGGTTCTCAATTCGGATGTTTGTTTTTTTTTTTTTTTTTTTTTTTTTTTTTTTTTTTTTTATGTTTGTTCGGGCATAGCTCCGTCGCTCGCCAACCGATTTGAAAAATTCTTTTTTTGTTGGAAAGGGTATACTTCCCAAATGGTCCCATGAAAATTTTATCGACATCGAACAAGCCGTTTCTGAAAAATTATTAAAAGTCTAAAAAAAATATTTACCTTGATGATCTTTTCGGTTACTCTATATTGTGTTTTTTGTTCGCGCGTTTTTAGTTTTTTGTAGTTGACATTTTGGCTTTTATATTATACAAATTGACCCACTAAAAAGCGCGAAAATAAAAACTTTTTTGCAAAAAAATAAAACCGACTTCCATATCAAAACACTACAAAGCCAAAAATAATTTTAATTTCGGGAGGCGGTGTGAAAAAAAAGAAAATACAAAACCAATAACACCGACTACCGAAATTAAAATTATTTTTGGCTTTGTAGTGTTTTGATATGGAAGTCGGTTTTATTTTTTTGCAAAAAAGTTTTTATACACAAACATTTTCTCGGTTACTCTAAAAGGTTTGTTTATTCCTTGGGTGTGTGTTACTGTTACGATACAGTATCCGTCTCCTCCGCATTGCGTGTTCGATTTCAGATTAGGGTCAAGTATAAGATATTAGTACTGATTGCGGACATTTGAATTTTATTAGGGACATAAATTAAAAATTAAATATTTTCTCTGGATATTGTACTTATTGATGAGTTAATCTCGGAGGAGCTCGTGGCTTACTAAAAAAAAAAACGACGGGTTGCACTCCGGGAGTGCCGGCAGAAGTGAAAACTTGAATATTAACGTTGTGCATTTTTGATATTTTGGAATGGTTAGGGAATAATTTTGCACGAATTGCTTTAATTATCAGTATAAAAGTACTATCATTTATGTGGTAGAATACAATATTTATTTATTGCGCTATCGTACACAAACATGACAATTTACATTACATTAAAAAGTTTATCTCTTAGACTCTCCGTCCGTCTTACGAATTTTCGATCAGGTCACGTGTCCTGACGCGAGTTTAAATTTTTTTACCCATTACAAGAAAAGTGCACAACGCCGCTAAAGAAGTTTTCAACTCTCCGTCCGTCTTACGAATTTTCGATCAGGTCACGTGTCCTGACGCGAGTTTAACATTTTGTACCCATACAAAAAAGTGCACAACGCCGCTAAAGAAGTTTTCACTTCAAAAACACGGTGGACCCGTGCGACTGTCGACTGTCTTCAAGGTTGAGCAACGCTTGCCGAGGTAGGTCTGAGAATGGGTGTCCATCTTATCATATCAAGATTACTCCGTGCCACGGAAAGCACATTCAGCTCTTTTAATTTTATTTATTTATTTTATTTTATACTTAATCGGGTACGCCGTAAAATATAATATTTACTCTTAACTTAATAATAACTCGACAATCGTTGTACCGATAGTCGTTTCAGCAAATTATCACGAACCTTGATCAACACTTAACTCAGATTAGGCTCTCATTAGATAGCTGGATCAAGAACTTAATCCAGAATACTTGTGGACACGGCGATCCTCGTTAGGGGGCTCCTCTCTCTCTCTGAGAAGCCCTGACAGCAGGTATCTTGAATTTATTTATTAAAACTTTATGCAACACAAAATGTACGAAGGCGGACTTAATGCCATAAGCATTCTCAACCATGGGTGATGAAGAGATAACATGGCAGGTGCATAAAAAAGGCTTTTAATTGGCTCACTGTCTACTATACTATATATTTTCTGTATTTAATAGCTGTTAGTCTTCCATACTTCTTAAATAAATAAATAAATAATATATTCAAAGTAAAAGTTTTATTACAAGAATATACAAGGTGGGGAAGATGATACGACAATAAATGAAAACACCGACTATACTAATCCCGAGGAGACCATAGTGACGATAAAATAACATGTGACATCAATATATATATATTTCTTTCAAATAATCTAAATAATACGGGTAAAAGTATGAAATATATATATTGCCGTTTTATAGTGAAAGATGCTTTGAATTTGACTTAAAACCTTTATGGTGTGAGAGTGTTTTGTGCTTAAACGCACGATATTTGATCCGGCGCTGAAGCACAGTAGCTAAATAGAGCCTGTGGAAAAATATGAAAATATAAAAAATATCCTGAATACATGTTTTTGTACAGACTAAGGAGATCATCATCTAGGCTATGGTAAATTTATGGTCGTATTGTCTTCTCCACTTTGTATACAACACTGTCAACACATATCATAATTAATGCATAAGTATCCTGAAATTAGTTTGTTCATAATCGTTTACTGAATCGGTTTTTATCGCTTTTAATAAAAAAAATGTCGTAATTTTTATCCCAAAGCAATTAAATCTACGTAAATTACAAATTACACTTTCGCTGTATAGTAAAAACAAACTAACCATGGACCGTAAATTAAAGTAGTAACTTTTTAAATGCAGATTTGTACAAATTCTGTCATTCAGTACACATTACAGAAAAATGAAACTAAAGGAAGTTAAAGTCTTAAAAATACTGTTTAAACAAGTAAAACTAAAAATTCAGGGCATGTATCATGATAATAACATAATTTTCTAATTTGGGTATTTGAGGGTGTGCGTTAATTACAATACATGTTGTATACATATGTAACATGTTTTTAATAATAACAAATAAAAAAAAATAAAAAATAATAATAATATTATATAACAAAAATAAATGATATAAGTTGAAGCAATAAAGAAATAATAATAACATGAAACGAAATTTGTTTCAGAAAGAAAAGAAGCCATGGTTTGAGTGGACTATGCGAACCGAACAAGCATTTGTCAGGTATCGTGAAACTCAGCTTAGAACTTGAAAGAGCTCGAACGATTTGACGATCAATACCAAAGTTAGGACATTTGGGTAGTTCAGGTATTTCTAAATCACGTAAACCTATCTAAAGTTGTGGTGAAGACAGTTTTACTCTGAATATAATTACAATTTAAATAGGTAGCCAATTTACTAAACAATTTATTTACCTACTCCAAATAGGTATAATTTTATGACTATTTATAAAACACAACAACAACACCGGTCCTACTTATACTTCCTACTTATCCCCATTCGTAACGCTACAGAAAACAACGAGTACATAAAAGCCATCTTGTTTCCAATTATCTAAGGATGCTTATACCTTAGTAGGTATATGTTTACGGACGTACTTCGTTAAGTAAGTTCGAGAGGAGCTCGTTGCTAGATAATAACAGCAGCACGCGGCCGATTTCAGCGAGAGGAAACGCCCGGGTGTCACCACTGCGAGGATCGCCCTGAGGACACGGTGGAACACACAGTCCACTGTGTGTTCCTAAACCTCCAGGTTTGCCCTGCTCTTTGCCCTGCGGAGCTCTCCCCAAGGAGAGCTCCGCCGTGTCCTCGTAGGGGCGATAGGCGGCAACCTCTCGCTTCCGGCCCTGGTTCAATCCATGGTCTGGAGCGAGGAGGCATGGGAAGCAGTCACCTCTTTCTGCGAAGCAGTTATGCGAAGGAGGTGGCAGGACGTGCGAGGTATAGGCAGGTCTCAAGGCCCTCACAGCCATTGCGCCCCAGCTGCCGCAGGAGACGCTCCGGGCGTCGGGAATCACAGGGTGACTCCCAGCCACCGTAGGGCGAGGGCCTGCGGGCTGCGAGCAATGTGTAAGTCGCCGCCCGACTGAAACCAGGCCCGTGTAGACGGGGAGTCGTGTGCCACGCGCGCTTCAAAGAGTGTCAGCAAAATTGTCGGGGCCCACAAGAGGGCCATTGCCTGCCGGGGTTGCGGAATTGTTTGAAAGAGTTACCGCGGCCTCGCAACACGATGATGACGACACGGGATGATGGAACACGGATGGGTTTTAGTCAGTAAAAGTCTGACACACCCTCCCGCTTCACCTAGATCGGGTGGCAGTCATTGGATGATTACCCATCCTTAAAAATATTGGACTCCGGGAATGCCAGCAGAAGTGAAAACTTGAATATTAACGTTGTGCATTTTTGATATTTTGGAATGGTTAGGGAATAATTTTGCACGAATTGCTTTAATTATCAGTATGAAAGTACTATCATTTATGTGGTAGAATACAATATTTATTTATTGCGCTATCGTACACAAACATGACAATTTATATTACATAAAAAGTTTGCGCAGGCATACATTTTCGCCGCGCCGTAGAAAGAGAGGGGGATACTTTCTCTCCTACGCCGCGCCGGCTGTCTACTCTCCGTCCGTCTTACGAATTTTCGATCAGGGACACGTGACCCTGACACGAATTTAACATTTTTAACCCATTACAAAAAAGTGCACAACGCCGCTAAAGAAGTTTTCACTTCAAAAAATATCGCACGGTCCGATGTTAAAGGTTGCCGAGGTCCGTTCGTGAATGGGTGACTACCTGAACATATGGAGTAAACCTTTGGTGCCGAATCATATTTGTACATCATTTACAGTTTTGACAGGTAGTCAGAGCCAGGAAAGCTGACTCCAGTCTTGCCAAGCGTTATCGTGTTACCCAGCTACGGGTTGTGGAGGTCAGATATGCAGGCACTCTACGTAAGATACTATTACACAGCTGTATCCAGCTAGACTGAAAGCCGAACCCAACATAGTTAGGAAAAGGCTAAGCAGAAAAGGCTTCAATCAGATGAAGAGAAAATTTCCAAGTCATAATTAAGGCTCCTGCATACGAGCACGAGACTTGACAATGACATACAATGCAGCGATGCATTTTTTTTTTAATTTAATTAAATAAATTTGTTTAACAATTTCTGAGCTTTCACTTGAAGCGTGATTCTTTCAAGAATATTTTTCACGATTTTGGCAAAATCTTCAAGTAGTATTTTTTTTATTTTCACAAACACCTAGACCCGAAACAAATATCTGTAGGCCATACAAACATTTATAAATAATAAATTTATTTGTTAGAATATTGTTGTTACAATGTGTTACATACAATTTTTGTTGTTACATATGTGAGTTTATTTGTATCAATAACATGATTGTACACTTTTATCTACTAGGTCTTAAAATATGGAAACAGAAAGTAAATGTAGAGTAAAATCCGCGTGCATGATTATTTTCAAGTTGCTTGCACATACATACATTACAAGTATTAAAACCCTGCCCAAAATTTGAGAATGACCTACCTACCTATCTGAACTAATGTTATAAAGCAGAAAAGAATGTTTGTTTAAACGTTCTTGTAATAAAAACGCGGCTAATCTTCGAAAGTACTGGTTGGATTCGGATTAAATTTGGTATGGAAGTAGCTTGAAGCTAGAGAAAGGTTATAGGCTACTTTGCTGCGTCGCTTTGCTTTTACTAGATTGCAAAAGAAAGAGGGTTATGTTTTTATAGTAATAAAGTCGACGGGACCGAAGCCCCACGCGGCTGCTAGTTTAGTGAATAAATGACAATGTGCACTTCACTTTCCAACATATAAATGATAATATATTACAACAAAATATATAGCAAGTATATACAGTATGTTAACTAACAGAGGGCTTTCCCGTTAACCCGCAATAGTGTAGGCACATCAATTACATCGCCGCACACGCGGCCCGTCATTCATAAATTACTTGCGACGTTGCCGTCCTTCAAGTACGCGTGTACAGAGTGTTTCTTTTACGTATCAATTTAATATTTTTGGTGAATATTTTAATATTAAAAAACTAAAAACATTTTGTTTTCGAATGGTAATATTTTTTTAGCATGTATGGATGCTATACTATTGCGGTTTAACGGGAACGCTCTCTATAAGTTAACACACTGTATATTTAGAATATAGATAAATGAACTATGAAATCGGACGAAAAGGGGTGAAAAATGACTAGGTTACTTCCAGCTGAGCAGGCTCTATGGCCGACCTTTTGTTGAAAAAGTGCTCTTACGAACGTAAACAAATCAAAGACACCTTCAAATGTAACTTCAAATATACGCTAACAGTCTAGCCCTTATAGATGAAATGGGAGAAATGTAGAAACGGCTATCTATATATATTATAGAGTAAGTGTAAGACTTAATAAAAACCGTCTCAATGTTGTGTGTTACACAGAAAATCCAAGACACGAACATATTGTTTTTAGTTTGTTACAACTGGATTGAAATATTTTGTATTTGAAGAAACAAGGAAAAGTAAATTTATAGCACTGATAATTAAAAAACACTGTGTGTTCTAAGAGATATGCATGAAAAAAATTAGCTAACCAGCGTGTGGATAAATATACAAGACTGGAATACTAAAGTGAATATATAATCATTGATTGGAACAGTAACAAGATATACCCTTAACAATTTGAATTTTTTTTGCATAAATGTCTTTTTTCAAGGCTGGTCTGGCTATAAATACCAGATAAAATTTTGGTGTACGGTAGAGAATATTATATCTACCTGATCATAGATCTATATCTTCATCAGGAACAAAGTTAAGATGCTTCACAGGCGTACACCATAGAATGTGACGTACGTTTTATTTCGAATTTTTATGAAGCTTCTGTATTTGGTTCCTGATAAAGTTTTAATTAAGTATTTCAATTTTGTTTACAAGAGCTACTGTTTCATATTTGAAAATACAACAATACCGTAAAAGGTTAAAAGTGTATTGTATACCAATCTTGATTGTGTAGTTTTTTTATCTCAATTTATACCGATCACAATAAAGAAAGGGTTACGTAACAAAAAAAACCTCATTGTACAAATAAATACTTTGTAAAGAGGGTCGAGGCAATACAACAGTTGTGGACTGGGGATAAAGTAATCATTGAAGCTGCAGAAAATCGTCGTCTCACCACAAAAGGAGGCGATACTAAGTTGGATTTAGGTCATAACGTTTTCAATGCCTGAAAATGTCTTCATGAACATATTATTTCTTTTTGGCATTTTTTTATTTTCTGGTTCAATAAATTTAGCAGATCTACTCCTACAGTTACTTCTAGTTAAGCGTGCTTCATCATTGACCACATCATCACTTACCATCAGATGAGATGGTGGTCAAACCCGAGCCTATTATCAATTAAAGAAAACGGTGTGTGGTAAAAAAAGGCAGTTTCATTTTTCAGCCAGTATAAAAATATTTGAAATGTAACATATTCAGGTCCAGTGTCAATGTTCAGAGATTCGTCAAATAGCGGTATGATGAGATTCATGACATAATAAAGGCAGGTACATAAACTGTCTAAACAGAACATGGTTATTACAAATTACAAACATGCATTATCCGTCACCCAGATCCAAGGCTAATTAATTTATATGAGTTACACCTTCACTCAAGGAACAGAAAATACAGTGTATTTTCTGTTCCGTGCCTTTACTAGTTGTTTTTATTTTTTTGCTCTCATTTGTAACAGCCATTATTATTACAGGCCAGCTGAAAAAAAACTCGTTTGTAAAAACCTTTAGCTAACAGATATCTTCTAGTGTTTATTTCCCAAACCGCGCCATAAAAACTATGAATAGAATGTTCACTCTTTCAATTGTGCTTACCAAACCGTGGCCCATATTAATCAATTCGACAATATTCAATGATGTTATCAAGTGTTTGATTGGGAAAGGGCTGCATTTACAGGGTTAATTGGAAGTACTGATCAATGTTTAACGGCTAACTTAATAACGTAAATTTTAACTTTAGAGATATGGATTGGGACATAATTTTTCGACCTTATGACAAAATCCCAATATCTTGCAATAAAATCTACTGACAGATTCTATTAATGATTGAGTTCATTCATAAGTAGTGAATTATATTTTCACTACTTATGAATGAACTCAATCTCAATAGATTGATGACAGAACTATTATATTTTCTTTACTATATACTATTTTCGCATTTTCCAAGACTAGCATGCGGTAATTGATTTATGTTTACATATCTATAGTAATGTATAAAGCGGAAAATTTTGTTTGTTTGTTTAAACTAATCTTCGAAACTGCTGGGGGGATTTGGATGAAATTTAGTGTGGAAGTAGTTTGAATTGTGAGAAAGATTATAGGCTACGGTTTATCTGACTGCAAAAAAGGAGGGTTATGTTTTCATCGTGATAAAGTTTACGTGATCCCGCATGACTGCTAATATGTTTATACTATGTTTTACAAATACAAGCAATGCTTTGAACGACGAAGGATGTGACCGACGTGGGGTCCCCACGTGGATGTTTTCCACCCAGGGGCAGGAGAAGGGTCCTGTCAGACTCTGGCTAGCTAAAATCTAACTGGGCCTGTGGTAATACTTAAGTTTTTTTCACCGCGGCTGCCGAATGGTATCAGGTGACCCGTGTGGGGGCCCGAGGGGAGAGGGCAAATGGGGAGCAGAGATATTCGGCTTCTAATAGGGGCGCGTGTGGAACTATGCACACTGACTCTTCGGGTCCCATGTTATAGAGGGTGGCAGACATTCGATCCCGTCTGTCCCTGCACCCAATCCTCGGACCGCATGGATTTATTCAACCCGAAGCTCAAACATACAGTTTACTAATAGGTTATCTTTGTACCTTTTCAGATTTTCACCTGCACCGGCGACGTCAAGCTTGACTTGCTATGAGCAGAAGATGGGATAAAGTTGTGATTAATATCATAGTACAATGCTGGAAAAAAATATTCTAGATCTTAAAATTAGTTAACAGATTTTCCTATATAAATATAGTTCTATATTAAGTTTTGGAGTTGCTTTTCAGAGAAACAGCAACAATGATTAATTAAGCTCCAAACTATGAAAACTATCCGAATTTGTCTAAGAGATGGAAAACTAATTAAAATTAGTTTGAATGCACATAGCATTGAAGTATCTGCTTTGTATGCACGGGGGAAAAGCCTCACTTATATAACGCATACTGCCGGAACTTGTACACATGTGCCCTATGGTACAAGTATACGCAGCGAGAATACAACTCGCTGCGTGTTCAATACAACAACGCGTTCAGACGCATGCTGGGGCTGCCTTGGCGGTGTAGTGCGTCCGGCATGTTTGCGGAAAATAGAGTTGATGACTTCTATGCAGTTATAAGAAAAGCACAAGCCTCCTTTATGAGCCGAATACATGATTAAGAGCCATATACGAGGTAAATTAGTTCTTCGCATATGGCAATTAATATTCCAGATACAATTTTTAAGAATGAGTAAATTAACAAATTTGGATATATATTTCTTATTACTATTTCTCTTTGTTTTATGTAATTTTAATAATTTTAATTTTAATAACATTTTAATTTTGTGATGATTCTATAAAGATTGATTTTTATGTAATTTATTGATTTTTATATGGGATGTTTTCCTGAATTAAATGATTCTATTCTATATTTTTATGTATGGTTTTTTGGGCGAAATATTTTGATAACTCCTCCACCTCTTTTTTAGCGAGTATCAGACTATTACTGACTAAAATCGTAACCTGTTCCTTTGGTTGTACTTGCGTCCGGGGCCGTGGCATCTCGTTAGAACATTCCCGCAACCCTAGATGTTTGTGCTAAGGATGCGTTTTTTTTTCTTATCAGTGCTTTTCCATTAAGGGCCTATGCAAACTACATTTTTTAAACGCGCCGTTGACGCGCTTTTGTAGCGATACAGACGCGATATACACGCAAAAAAAAAACATAATAAGTTACTTTCTATTCGAATACATGTAGTAATTTGCCCGTATTACGCTAGAAACCACAATAACTATGGCTAGTCGATACTTATTCTAGGTATATTGTACGTTATTGTAGGTACAGTAAGTATATATCGAAACGAAAAATGCCCAAACGTGTCATTTAAAAAGTAAATACCTTCCGACTATTACATATTTGTATTATCCGTACTCAAAGGGACCTGAGTGAAAGGCTTGGCTGTATTTAGGGATCAAAAGAAATCTTTTAATATTGTAGTACCTACACCAATCGTTATAGATCAACTAAATACATTGTTAGGAGCCAATATAAGGAAAATCATAGCAAAATAGATCGGTTTTAGAAACTGTTGAAATTATTATCCACAATGTTGAATCACTTTTTAGAATTCCGTAGGAACAGTAACAAAGAACTCTTAACTATTTTTACGCCGCGAACGTCGAATTCGGATTACAAAGTAGTAAAATAATTTCTGGAAAATCTTTTCTATTTAGTAGCTATATGTTTTATACAAGTAAAAGGTTTTAAAAAATAATAGAGGGTATCTAAAAATATCTTCCAATTTAGATATACGTTTCTAGGTGTGAAAATCATCGAATGATTTCTCCCGCTCTGCGTTAAGCGGAAGAGAGTCTCAGTTAGTAGAAGACTAACTACCCAACAAACATTAGATAGGTCGCCACAATGTGCCGATTTTAACTTTAAGCTCTATACAATGGTAGTCTATACGTCAGTATCACGTTGACACGACCGAGAAAAGGCCCATTTTGCATGAATCATTGTCGTAATAGAGTCATATAGCAGTCGTACAAATCACTATATTGTCGTGTAGTGGTCATATGGATGTCGTGAGATCCACCTTTGGTCAAGTTATGATTACAGAATGTTTTCATTACCGCTGCTTTACGGTATTTTATCGAATAACCAGTGTTCATCGCATCTTTTATATGAGATTTTGATGTAAAGTGATGATATTAATGTATAGTGAACTTCAAACTATAAAACCGGATAATTTGTACTTTATTAGAATGTTTATCAATGAAAGGCGAGTAAATTTTATAATTCACTAGTACTCACGCGGGGCTTCGCTCCCATGGATTCTATCACGGTAAAAACATAACTCTTCTTTTTTGCAGTCGCGTAAAAAGTAGCCTATAACCTTATTCAAGCTTCAAGCTACTTCCACACCAAATTGCATCTAAATCCACCCAGTACTTTCGAAGATTAGCGCGTTCAAGCAAACAAACAAACAAACTTTTCCGCTTTATAATATTAGTATACATTATTTCATTCTCGAAACTCGTGTTCAAGTACCTTAATCTGTTGGGAAATTAATGTTATCGAGTATTATGTGCTAGTTTTTTCAATATAATGAAAGCATCTAATGAATTCTTTAAATTAAGCAATATTTTGCACCTATATTTTAACGAACGTATTAACAGTTACCTTTATACGACTTAGGGTTATATATATTTAGGACACAACCTTAATACAACATCTAACGGACTTGACATTCCGTGCTCGTATTGTTTATCTATGACTAGCTTTTGCCCGCGACTCCGTCTGCGTGGAATAGTTACTTTGGGCTAACGTTAAATTTAACCCCGATTTTGAAGCATTCTTCATTGGCGCTCCGCTTCTACGTAATGATATATAGCCTATAGCCTTTCTCTATAAATTGACTATTTAATTAAAAAATATTTTTTCAATTCGAACCAGTAGTTCCTGAGATTATCGCGTTCAAACAAACAAACAAAGTCTTCAGCCTTATATTATTAGTATAGATAGCTGTTGCCCGCGACTTCGTCCACGTTTCCGACGTTTTTCGTAAAAAAAAGTAGCCTATGTCCTTCCTCACGGTTCAGTGATTTTGATGTAACAGACAGATTAACTTTCGTAATTTAGTAGGGAAATATAAAATGTCAATCTATAATACTGTTGAAAAATATCGCAATACCGAACCGCACAATATTATTGTTCATATCTGTGCCCGCGACTCCGTCAGCGTGTAACTCCTTGTGTGTTATTAAGTTAATTTATTGGTAAAATTGTTTAGATCACGTTTACATAAGGCTTAAGTACCTATAGAACGAAAATACTTCAGCGCAAAGCTTCCGGGTAAACTATGTTGAAAGTTGACCCGTTCGGCACGTGAACATAAAGATTTCTAGAACTGCTAACCCGGGAAAGAGCGACGTATAACTGACCATGCGAGAAACAACTGACACCGAGATTTACTCCAGCAACACGAAAAGTCTGCCCTTGAGCCTTATTAATTGTCATTGCATAACACACCGATACTGGGAATTGCGTTCTTTTAAATTGGAATGGAAAATTATTTGGTATTATGGGAATTCAGGGACTAAAAACGGTTTCTCCTGCACCGCAACCTGTTACAATTTGAGCCTCGATTATATTTTGTTGCAACTGGGCTACTTTTAGCCGAGTTCCATTGCAAAGTTGTGGTGGTTTTAAATTTCGGAGCAGAATAATAATCAGAAAGCTTCGAACTGCTAAGCTATCGGGAGTTACACGTGTTATTGTGAGTCAACCATAAAAGATAGACATATGCTGTCGTGAGTTATTTTATATAATTTTAAGGAGAACATTTCCGTCATAAATGATTTCTGTGTAGCTTTAACCATTAAGGTTGCACACGCGACGGAAGCTTAAAAAATGGAGTAACTTCTCCCGTTTTCCCAACATTTCCCTTCACTGCTCTGCTCCTATTGATGGTAGCGTGATGAAAAGTATACTATAACCAGCTCAGAAGTATGAAAAATAATTGTACCAAGTTTTGTTAAAATCCGTCAAGTAGTTTTTGTTTCTATAACGGTTATACAGACAGACAGACAGACAGACAGACAGACAGACAAAAATTTTACTGATTGCATTTTTGGCATCAGTATCGATCCCTAATCAACCCCTGATAGTTATTTTGTAAATATATTTCATGTACAGAATTGACCTCTCTACAGATTTATTATAAGTATAGATTATCAGCCATATTAACTAAATTAGGGTCCATTTAAAGTGAATCTCATTTAAAAAAGAAACTATTTTAAATACATAATTATGCTAGTTATGTATTCAAAATGGTATGTATAATGGACAGTAATAAGTTTTTAACCAAATCAGATTCAGATTTTATCATATTTATACGTATGCGTTTGAGATGGCCATGGATATCTCCACACTTTATACGCGCAGATCGTTGTTTCGGTCTACAAAGTGACGAAACTAAACCAACACATTTTAGGGCCTATGCAAACCACGTTTTTTAAACGCGTCGTTGACGCGAGTTTGTAGCGATACAGACGCGATACGCACGCAAGTCAGACGCAGCCTGTAGACCTTTGCACACAAGTATAAATTCAAATACGCGTTTGAATCGATACAGACGCGCGTGTGTAGCGATACAGACGCGATGCAAACGCGCGTGTGTATCGATACAAACACGCTGGCATTTTGCATTTTTAAGCAGAACCTCGTCAACAGTAGCAAGATGGCGTATACTAACGCGCGTGTGTACGATACAGACGCCCTGGTGCCGCACGTTTCAATCGATACAAACAACAACAAACTGCTCTGTAGGATTTCGCGCCGACGGCAGGTTTAAAAAACGTGGTGTGAATAGGCCCTTATAGTGACTGAGAAATTATATTTAAAATTATGAATGATACACTTATGATTGTATTTTTTTACATAAATAAAACCAGCTACTCTGGATTTTTTTTTATTAACAGATTTTACTGCTCTGAGCAATATCATATTGTTTAGACCCATTCTGCACCGTACTCAATTCTCCAAAAATTAATTTTGTGCGAAACCAACTCCATTTTGATTTAAGTTGACTTGTCATGTAGAAATATTCTTTTTTATTGTTGCAGTCATTTTATAGTAAAATAAATTCTTCAAATTGATTTATATTCGTATAAGAGTGCAATTTATCAACTTACACGATGGTCAGGTAAAAGTAGATCTGGCGACTCTTATACAGTATGTTAAATAACAGAGGGCGTTCCCTTAAACTCGTTAATCTATATCATTAATAGATTAAAATAAAAATATCAGCATCGAAAAATAAGCATAAAATAATCCGAAACAAAAAAATAATTACTTGACAATAAATTTGAAACCATCTGTTTAAAATCAAAATAGTAGGGCGGAACAGTACCTAGCATACTAGCATTGCCCTAACCGGCAACGTCGCACACGATGCCGACGTCTCACAAATACTCACGAAGCCGTTCGTCGCAGGCTCGTGGCCACAAAATAAACAGATACGAGTACAGAAGGTCCACTCACGGAACAAGTACACGAATTTGTTTTACCTAAAAAATAATTTATTATTAATTTTATCTAAAAAATACTGTACCGCTGATAAATAGTGTGCGGTTAAGTTTGCGTTAGCTTGCCGTTAGCATGCCAGCCGGTCGAGTCGCCGCTGCAGATTCAGCGCCCACATAGGGGCTCCATAGAGGGCTGTGATGTGATGTCACGTACATCACGTAGTAGCATAGTTGTATAGAAATAGAAAAGTGTAGACTCGTCAGACAGACAGATAATATCACGTAGTATTAAGTATATAAACTGTAATTTATATTCAATAAAAACACTAGTTGGTAGCTACCACTTCAGGTAACTGTACCTTACAAGTCTGATGTTTTCCTAACCTTCTCTACCTGCCAACATCACAGGGCCATGGACCGCACGATCTCCGCGTTTGGCCCCCCTAGATTGGGTAGGAGCCGCTTGAGTGCAGCCCCCACCCGGTCCAGTCTTGGAGTCAAACGTGGAAAGTGCAAAACAGCTTACCTATATTGTTTTTATTAGAGTTACCTCGCTTCGTACAACCACACTGTTATATTTAGGTATGTAAAAAAAATCAAATACGAAATTTTGTGGAAAACTATCGCCACTATAATTCGAGTTAACAAGGTACACTTGATCAACTTATAAAATGAAAACATCCGTTGGAATTAAATGGAATATTCATCATTCACGTCCTAACTCACCACTGATGGGTATAATTATGTATATACCCAACAATTACTGATTACACAGTTACAGATGACTTGAACGTCAAATCTGCATGCATTTTGTAGTTTTTAGTCAAAATTGTTATTTTTCGTCATGTTTAATCGAGTAATACACATACTCAGTTGTTTAATTGTTAGTATTCACGACGACGACGGTACGGAGATGCTGTACCTAAATATGTATTTGGGGTGAGAGGTTGTTTCTTGGATTTCACATTGCTTTTTCTTATAAAACGTGAAATTAAATTTATCATATTAATTTAATAACACACCAACGAACAAATCAAGTTCTAATACGATTAAACTTATGCCTGAACTTCAAGTTTGTTCACTAAAGTGTCGTCTTTCATATTTAAATCATTAAAATTTGCCTTTCCATTGTACCTGACTGATTAAAACAAATTAATTTGATTACACGTAGTCACAAGACAAACTTTTAATAATTACCAGTCTTGTAAATATTTATTGCGGGTAATGAACTTTACTAAGGCAAAAGAAACGAAATTGAGTTTTTCTTGCTGTCTGTTGGAGATATCAGACCACTGTAAACTTTACTTTCCTGACTATCATCCTTCAGTATCAGTAATAAAATAACAGAAATGATGGGTATTTAATTTATACAAAATACGTGGTAAAGTGCAGTTATTGAAGATATGTTTAGCTCACACATCAGTCTGAAAGTAAAAACTCATAAAATCAGACTTGCGATCTTTTAGTGCCCTGAAAATACCGCTATACCAGAATTCGCCGGGCACGCCGCAATTGCGGCGGTAAGACCCCTCTTTGAGGAGTAGCTAGATCGGCGTCACGGCGTCCTGACCTACCGCATGACGCAGGTCCTCACCGGACACGGAAGTTTCGGGAGGTACCTGTGTCTGATGGGAAAGGAGGAAATGCCTGGGTGTCACCACTGTGAGGGTCGCCCTGAGGACACGTAGAGCACACGGTGCAAGACTGCCCCGCCTGGGCAGAGCACCGACGTGTCCTCACGGCGGCGATAGGCGGAGACCTCTCGCGCGCGGCATTGGTCGAGGCCATGCTGCGGGGCGAGAGGGAGTGGGAAGCGGTCGCCTCCTTCTGCGAAGCAGTCATGCTTCTGAAGGAGGAGGCGGGCCGCGTGAGGGAGAGGATGGCGTCCTCCCTCCAGCCCAGCCGCAGTGGTAGACGCCCACGGCGTCGGACGTCGGCCGACGATCTCCGGCCACCGTAGGCTCGGGCATGCGGACAGCGAGTAAAGGGCAACTCGCTGTCCGACCATGGACCATGCCCGGGTCGACGGCGCGTCGTGTTCCACGAGCGCCTCAAAGAGCGTCAGCAACATGACGAGGCCCCCTCTGCAGAGGGCCGAAGCCTGCCGGGGTCGTGGGACTCATCCCGTTACCGTGGCCCCGGTACGTAAAGGGTTATTGAAGGAACACCGTGGATTTTAGTCAGTAAAAGTCTGACAGTCCCTCCCACCCTGCCCGGAGTGGGAGGACTTATTTGATAATTTTACCACGTTAAAAAAAAAAAAAAAAAAAAAAAAAACAGAATTCGCAGTATTTACTATACCGGGTACACAAGGTATCGACGCTTTAATGAAAAACCAATATGATGCAACATATCATCGCTGATTCTGATATCGGATAACATAAAAAATCTTACGTGAAATAAACCGGATACATTTTAAACAGCAATCTAAAATAAAGCGTTAAAAATTAATCCTCAAAGCGGTCGGCTGATAATTTACCTTAAAGAATGGCAACATTACCACATTCTATAGCAATACTTAGGCTTTGACCAATGTTATATCCATCACTTGGGTCACTAGAAATATTAATTAACCTTAAGAAGAACGAAGAGAATTATCGTTTTATTGGCAAGTGACGTAGAAAGTGATGACCCTCATAGTGATGTGACACGTTTGTTACTATTGGTATTCAAGAAACATGAGAATGTAAGATGAGAATTGTTATATGAATGAATAAATGAAATGACTTAATAAAAAAAAAACAAAAAAAAACAAAGAAACATATGAAACCGATAATTTGGGGTCAATTCTGTGAGTCACTTATTTTGAGCTGAAACTTTACATAGAGACTCCATACCAGATGTTGTCTTCAGTCCTTTTGGATAGATATGGGGTTTCCGTTACACGTTGAATATGCTATTTGACCTCTTTGATATCTGAAAAAGCTGCTAACCTTCTCATGTTTATTTTTATTATATAAGATCTTTTGAAGTGCCTCGTTGGTCTAGTGGTCGCAAGTGGAACTGCTGACCATGATGTCTCGGGTTCGATTACTGGGTCGAGCATAAAGTGCTATTAGGTTTTTCTGTAAGAAATGTCTCTTTAGTAGCCCGGATTTTAGAAGTTGGCGGTGTGATACGGACGTTCCTTGGAAAGCAAGTTAAGCCCTTGTCCTGGCTGGCACTTGAACATCTTGGACAGTTGTTTCGTCAACAGCCAGAAAATCTGACACTGGTCTGTTACCCAGCTATACTGGATTGAGGAGATCAGACAGGCACAGTGGTTGCTCCATATAGAACTCTAGTTTAGTACCACTTGTTTAGTACCTTGGCAAGAGTCGTAAGACGCGCACAAGTCATTTTTAGGTGTCGTTGGTTGTCAAGCGGGACGCAGGGTATGAGGTACCGCCAATCGGAACATGCGCTTGGTGCGTCAGTCGACCCTTGCCTCCCGCACCGCGTCTACATTCTGTTCGCTCCCGATTAAACATACGTGCACGAAAGTTATACCATTTGTTTTTGATGAGTTTTTGTTACGATTTATTGTTATTGTTTTTTCTTAGTTTTGTTTGTTACGTTGATTGCAATGTCATGACCAAATACCGTTTTATGCAGACATTCCAGAAAAATGGTATACGATGTGTACTGTTTTATGGAAAAAAAAAGCGCAAACTGAAAAAGAGACGGTAAAACGAACTTCAGAAGCTACTAAAACGTCACAAAGAACAGTTAGTTGTATAGTTAAGGAATTTTACAAAACTTTTTAGCAAAAAATAGAACCGACTTCCATATAAAAACACTACAAAGGCAAAAATAACTTTAATTTCGGAAGGCGGTGTCAAAAACGAAAATATATACAAAACTAAAGACACCGCCATCCGAAATTAAAGTTATTTTTGCCTTTGTAGTGTTTTTATATGGAAGTCGGTTCTATTTTTTGCTAAAAAGGTTTTTTCACGCTTTTTAGTGGGTCGGTTTGTAATTTATCTAGTTACAAAAGCCAAAATGTCAACTACTTATCACCTTTTACAAAATATTGCTTTTCCCGGTGCAGAGCCGTTAATTTTTGAGGAGTTCTCCTGATACATCACCATCAGCTCTACTTCACCATATGCATTGTGACGAGCATAAAGTGCTTACCATCCATATTCAAGTAATCTAATCGCAATCAACGAAATACTCATTATTGAGTAGTTTCGGTGGCCATCTGGGGTCTTCATCATCAGTTCCACTTCTTCAAATGGTGCTTTTCGAGAGCAACTGCACAAGGTACTATAAGAAATACCCAAAACGCTATAGGTGTGCCTATAATATTCGAAGAGTTCTCTCGATTTCTCTATGATCCCATCATCAGATCCAAACGTGACGACAATGGGACCAACCAGAAAATATACCCTTTCAAACAAAAAAAGAATTTTTGAAATCGGTCCAGCCATCTCCGAGTTATGAGGTAATATACATAAATAAAAAAATATAAAAAAAGTTCTATACGAATTGTAAACCTCCTTTTTTTGAAGTCGGTTAAAAAGAGAGATTTTAATACAATATTTTGAAATTAGGGTATTTTTTATTTTGACTTTTAAATGCATATATTTTATTTATTACACCTAATAAACTCACAATTCCTCTCCTTTGTTTAATTTTCTTCTAAACAGACATGATTAAAAATAAATTATGGAAATAACCATAGAATACTGACAAGCAATAACAGTGACTACTTTTTTTCCACTAAGTGCACGTTGCGCGAACATAGCCCCACTACGCCAAAACCTTACCAACTTACGTACCGGGGACTTAATTGCATCTAGTTAGACTGGGAGCCGGCCCCATAGGTAGTTGGGAAAAGACTAAGCAGATGATGAATTGTTATGCGTGGCTAAGATTGGGTTTGTTTTGACGAGGTAATACAAACTATACCAACCTGTGTACATCGGAAAAGCAATTATTTTAAAAGGCTTATAGGCGACGAGACGCTTTCGGGCAAGCTTCATAGCCTGGCTTATCGGTGAACCGTAGCTTGCCTGTCGGTTTTCTACAGATTGTACTTTGGGAGTGTGCGCAGGAGCTCCATGACTTGATCCCTCCATCTCCCTTTCACTACAGGTCTACCAGACGCACGGCTGGGTACCATTCACACTTGGTTGATATACCGTCTTGTCGTACCAAGCGCTTCTCCTCCACATTTATTGTGCGCACTTCCAAGCTGTGGAATTCTCTGCCGGCTTCTGTGTTCCCTGCCTCTTATGACCTTTCAACCTTTAAATCAAGAGTGAACAGGCATCTTCTGGGCTCGCTCGTTCCATCGTAGACCTCATCTATCGCTTACCATCAGGCGAGGTCGAGGTCAAGAGTGGGATCATTCCAAATTTAAAAAAAAAATCGTTTATTCGTACTCCATTTATGTTTATATGCGTAGTGTTTTCGTAGAAAGAAAGATTAAACCATGGACAAATAAAGGGCAGTTTGCTTTTTATCTTCGCATAATAAATTTTCGGGCCCGAGTTTAATAAACGAAACGGACGGGAATACAACTCGGTATATAGTGGAATTTATGGGCTGCGATATAGTTTACAGAGTTGCTAAAGATAAACCTTTGTGGTACAAACTGTTCCAATAATGTTTTGTTTAAAATCTAGCACTAGAACTCGATCTAGCCTCGTGGAAAGGGATGGATAAGGCCAACTATTGACTGATCAAGCCTAGAAGATGGTTTTTTATTCGTTTTATGACATTCAATATGCTGGGAGGGAACCAGAATCTACGATTATCCTCATTATAGCTGTGTAGCGGGCTCACCAGTAATTTAAAAAAATAATTAAAGGCTATAGAAACTGCTCTTGATTTAGGTTTCATGTGTGTTGTGTTTTCGTGCGCTTTTCCTAGTGATTACTGCGAGCTGCAAAGCAAGTCTTACTGCCACGGAAGTTAGTAGTTTTTGAGTAATTCTGTTGAATGTATATATCGGACTTCATTAAAAATAACTAGCTCATATTTTATCGTCCTCATATGTACAATTTTCGGCAAATTTTTTACAAAGTACATACCTACACTTGAAAATTTCTGCTTCGTTGCTAAGTATCTAGCTTATCCTAGGACCTCGGTAAATGTTTCATGAGGACAACTAAACAGTGTACAACTTCACGAATAAAACATACTCTTTATACGAGTGCTTACCCTTTGGTCATTTTCATTAATGCACTAATATTACTTTTGTAAGTATAGTAATAGGTGAATGTTAACAGTTTCATGTACCTACCAAACCAACTTTTACGAGTTTCAATGTTTTAACATAGAAATACTTTTGGATTAATCAGTTTGATTAAACAAACAATAAGTACATCATTTTTTAAAACACCATATTTTTCAATGAAATATGGTAGATGATTTATTAATTTTTTGTAGACATTTGCGGTGTGTTTTTTTTTTTTCTTCTGAATTTTGGCCCCACCAATTATGTACATTTGATCTCATAACTCTAGGAACCTTCAAGCATTTATCCTCACTCATGCCTTTTAAATAAGTTTGATTACTCACCTTTTATTCAGCCTGAAGGCAAACAGCCTTTGGGTTGAATAAAGAGTTGAACAAAAGGCCTTTAGGCAATATCAACAAACCATCAAAGCATATATGCATAAGTACACTGCTACGACATAGGCTTTTAGATAAAAATTGTGACAGGGAAAAATGGGCAAGACAGATAGCCAAAATATTGATATAGGAACAAAAACACCACCGGAAAATTTTGGTGGACGGACAGTCACATTATGAATGCGGCTCTTCCCTTTTCTATTCATATCTAACTTGTCAAAATAAATTTGCGAGGACTTGGGTGGCCAATCCATCGTATATTTATAGGGGCATCGTAGAAAACCGAATATTTACGGTAGCGGGGCGGAACCGCTCTATAGAGAATCGAGTGGCTCTTAATATTTATGTTTCTAAAGTCAAGAAGAATTTTTGCACGTAAAATATTGAGTTCTTGGTTCAAACTAAGTATCTTATCACCAGGATCAGATTTTTAGACTATTATTGGCAAAGAGTGGATTTTTTGTATTTTTTGTATTGCTTTAAATTAATAAGTTGATACCCACTGAGACTTTAACACCCACTTATACACCGATTGCTTTTTAAAAGATTTCTAGAAAGTAGTCTCTAGTACTTCGTCATTTATTTGGATAAGTTCGATTCCATTTCGACATTTCATTTCCATTTCCATTCCTACTGCGCTCTTTTAGAAGGAATCATAAGTACTAACTGTACGACAGTATTTTATTCAGCAAGTAATGCTGAGGCAGCATGGTAACCTAGCCCACTACCCCTTTCTCTATCAGGACAACAGGCGCTATAACCCGGTTGGCCCACATCACCATCGATTTTTTGAACAAGTTCTCAAAGAGCTTCTTCTGTCACCTTGGTCGTAACCTTTATAATAAAGTTAATAAGATTCTTTTTCTATACCTACGAACTCAACAAAATAAAATGCAAAACGAAGGTTGGCTCCTACATTTAAGTTATCAGGACACCGAATGCCTCTTAGTGATCCCAGTTTAATCATTTACAGGCACCCATACGCACACACTCATACACACACTCACAAATAGACACACATACACACACTTATACATGTCCACATATACACACAAGATAAACTTTCATTCTTCAATTATACTCATCTTTACTCAGTATTAACGATACAAGCACGTAATTAAATATTAGTTTGTTAGAATTTATAAATGGTCATACAAACACAATGTCGTAATCTATACTTATAATAAATCTGTAGAGAGGTCAATTCTGTACATGAAATATATTTCCAAAATAACTATCAGGGGGTGATTAGGGATCGATACTGATGCCAAAAATGCAATCAGTAAAATTTTTGTCTGTCTGTCTGTCTGTCTGTCTGTCTGTCTGTCTGTCTGTCTGTCTGTCTGTCTGTATAACCGTTATAGAAACAAAAACTACTCGACGGATTTTAACGAAACTTGGTACAATTATTTCTCATACTCCTGAGCGGGTTATAGTATACTTTTCATCACGCTACAATCAATAGGAGCAGAGCAGTGAAGGGAAATGTTGGGAAAACGGGAGAAGTTACTCCATTTTTTAAGCTTCCGTCGCGTGTGCAACCTTAATGGTTAAAGCTATACAGAAATCATTTATGACGGAAATGTTCTCCTTAAAATTATATAAAAAATATCCCACGACAGCATATGTCTATCTTTTATGGTTGACTCACAATAACACGTAACTCCCGATAGCTTAGCAGTTCTAAGCTTTCTGATTATAATATTTATTTACTCTTACGTTTATAACACTCTCAGTCACCCCTAATTGAAAAAGTTAACATTGTTAACTATTCCATAAAAAATAATGATATAAATCGGTATAGAAACACCAAAGTTATACATGAAATACGCTAATAATAAGCCAACGCGCGTGAATACTGAATCATGCTATAAGGATTATTTTTGAGAATCGGTCGCCGCGCTCGACGCGTCTCGATTGGCCAAGTGCGAGCCAGACTCGCCCATGAAGGGTTCCTAAAAACCTTAAAAATTTCTAGAAACCAGCTTATTTACATTTTTACGACTACGCTAGATATCTTTGTTTTTCATAGTGTTTGTATGAATTACAAAGTTATATTTGCGGTTTTAGAAAATATGCTGTATCTCAAAACTGCTTACCCGATTTCGTTCAAACCAATTTTGGTTGAAAGTTTACATTAAGATCTACAGACATATATTTTTTTTTTAGATTTTTCACTCCATTATTATAGAAGTTAGAGGGAGGTGGGGATATTTTACCACTTTGGAAGCTTATATCTTTTAAACGATTGACTTTATGAAAAAGTGGTTTTAGAAACCCTTATATCATTTTTAAAGACCTGTCTATAAGTACTACACACGCATAGGTTTCATGAAAAAAAATATTTTCAGTTTTAGTTCCATGTATGGGGACCCCCTTTTATTTTAAATATTTTTTTTAATTTTTTTCGTAAAGTCGGAAAGAGGTTCATAGAATACATCTACCTACTAAGTTTCTCATGTATAGTCTTAGTAGTTTCGGAATAAAATGGCTGTGACATACGGACGGACGGACAGACAGACAGACAGACCGACAGACACAGACGGACAAACATATCGAAACTATAAGGCTGGAAACAGTGCTTGACCGACGGTCGGCGCTGACCGTCAGTCGGCGTAGCTATATCTATGCAAGCCTATGAATGCGCACTCAGCTACGCTGACGATTTTCACAACCGACGGTCAGCGCTGACGGTCAAAATGTACGGTCAGCGCTGACCGTCGGTCGAGCACTGTTTCCAGGCTTAAGGTTCCGTGTTTTGCCATTCGGCTACGGAACCCTAAAAAGGCGGGGCGTCCGAGCGCGAACTTCGCGTTTGAAAAGTGACCAGCCTTAGTGTGCTGAACTACGAGGCCCTACCTAAAAAAGAAAGTGCGAGCATCATACAATTTTTGCCTGTTGATCCGAGTAGACGTTCAGAGCGTTCGACCTTATTGACCACAGAAATCAAAAATTTATTGACAGACAATACTTAATTGATATTAACAAACCGTGCTTATCAGCGCAACTTTCAGTGGTTGATAATTTATTTTTAGATTCCTTTTGTTGTTATTTTATAAAATAGGTATTAGTTATTTTAGTATACCGATAGGTTAAGTTTTGGCTAATTTACGTTCACTTTTTTATATTCGTTTTATTTTCACCCAGTTGCAACAAAATATAATCGAGGCTCAAATGTTAACAGGTTGCAGTGCAGAAGAAACCGTCCTTATTCCCAGAATTCCCATAATACCAAATAATTTTCCATTGAAATTTAAAAGAACGCAATTCCCAGTATCGGTGTGTTATGCAATGACAATTAATAAGGTTCAAGGGCAGACTTTTCGTGTTGCTGGAGTAGATCTCGGTGTCAGTTGTTTCTCGCATGGTCAGTTGTACGTCGCTCTTTCCCGGGTTAGCAGTTCTAGAAATCTTTATGTTCACGTGCCGGACGGGTCAACTTTCAACATAGTTTACCCGGAAGCTTTGCGCTAAAGTATTTTCGTTCTATAGGTACTTAAGCCTCATCTGAACGTGATCTAAACAATATTACCAATACATTAACTTAATAACACACAAGGAGTTACACGCTGACGGAGTCGCGGGCAGAGCTATTAACAATAATATTGTGCGGTTCCGCATTGCGATATTTTTCAACAGTATTATAGATTGACATATTATATTTCCCTACTAAATTACGAAAGTTAATCTGTCTGTTACATCAATTTCACTGAACCGTGAGGAAGGACATAGGCTATGAAGAATGCTTCAAAATCGGGGTTAAATTTAACGTTAGCCCAAAGTAACTATTCCACGCGGACGAAGTCGCGGGCAAAAGCTAGTAACAAATAAGAATTAACTAAAATGTAAAGGGCGGAGACCTGGTTTCCTGAAATACAAGCCGCAAGCTTAAATTAGGTACCAGTCTCCACAACATTTACCCTCAAATTGTATTTATGTCACCATAATTATGTTGTAACTATATGAAATATTGTGGCGAGAAAAATAAATATACATATACATATCATTATTGCCAAAATCCAAATCAAGTATTTTCACTCAGACAATAAGACTTGATGAAGTGGAAATAATAAAAAAAAAATTGGCCAAGTGCGAGTCAGACTCGCCCATGAAGGGTTCCGTAGTAACTATAATAATATAATATAATATGTATATTTGTTTGATGAATAAAAAAAAACCTTAATAATTTCATAAAACTAGCTTATTTACATTTTTACAACTACGCTAAATAACTTTGTTTTCCATAGTGTTTGTATGAATTACAAAGTTACATATACGGTTTTAGAAAATATGCGGTATCTCAAAAACTGCTGAGCCGATTTCATTCAAACCAATTTTGGTTGAAAGTTTATATTAAGATCTACAGACATATATTTTGTTTAGATTTTTCAGTCCATTATTATAGAATTTAGAGGGGGGGACACACATTTTACCACTTTGGAAGCTTATATCTTTTAAACGATTGACTTTATGAAAAAGTGGTTTTAGAAACCCTTATATCATTTTTAAAGACCTGTCTATAAATACCACACACGCATAGGTTTCATGAAAAAAAATATTTTCAGTTCTAGTTCCATGTATGGGGGGACCCCCTTTATTTTAAATATTTTTAATTTTTTTCTTAAAATCGGAAAGCGGTTCACGGAATACATCTACTTACTAAGTTTCACATGTATAGCCTTAATATTTTCGGAATAAAATGGCTGTGACATACGGACGGATGGACAGACAGACAGACGGACAGACATATCGAAACTATAAGGGTTCCGTTTTTTGCCATTCGGCTACGGAACCCTAAAAACACGGAACTCCTAATGAGAAGTATTTCACGGGTAATCCTACAAGGACCTTGCTCTATAACTTGACACTTAAAGTTAGATAGATAGATATACTCTTTATTGTACACCATAACAGAATTAAATGAGGTCTTAAAAACTACAAAGGGTGTTACAATGGGTGGTCTTATCGCTAAAAGCGATTTTTTACAGACAACCTTTGAATGGAATTGACACAGCAGGAGAAAATAAATACGCGGCTAGTCCTACACCATGGACATATTCACTTATATACAACACATAAGTAATAAAATACATACTCAATACACATACATAGGTATACAACGTGTAACAGAATAAACGCTTTTCAGAAGCGCGGTTCAGAATCGGCTTCTGAATCGATTTCCGTCATAAAAAATAGGTGTTAAATTTTGACGGAAAAATTTTCATTTAACTTAAAATGGAACCACAGTATCATGACAAATTACTACAATCCTTAATTCAAGGAAATGCGCTCGTATGCGTGTCGGCCGCTAATATTGCATGAGTGTATGCGTCTACGTAAAGATATTGTATGACGCACATACGTTTTGCGTTTAGTAAGGATAACTATTTTATAAAAAATGTGTTTTATAGGTCTGGTTTCAATTTATTTAGTAACAGATGTTGTTTTAAACTTATAATTTAATATTCTAATTGGGGTGTCGGAGGTATTGCGCTTAATCTGTTACACCTTGTACATATACATAAAAAAGCTGAGATATATAAGAAAAAAAGAAAAAAACGTTTATTGACACATGCCATAAGTACAAACAGTAAAAAAAATACAAAAATAAACAAAATCATATTATTATGAAAATAATATATCTAAAAAAGGTAAAATTGAATAGATCCAGGATGATTAATATTACTGTGTGACTCACGGATACGCGAAATAGGCCCAGTTCAGCAAAAAGTTGAACAACTAGTGCCCGACGCTGGTTTTCAATTGGTCCTAATAGTGAGTGTACAAATGTCAATCAGTTTATCATATAATATAGTAATAATATACATATAATATAATAATAATAATATACATAAAATATAAATAATTACTAATACAATAAATATTTATATACAACACATAATCTAAGTGTATTTCCAATAGTTGCACGCGCATCGCCCGTAACCACAAACTGACTACATTCCACTCAAATTGACACAAATTGATAAAATTAGTAACAAATAAAAGAGAGGGATAGAGATCTTTTACCGTGATTTTGAAAGAAGGAAGAGTTTATGCTTGTCTTACTGACACGGAAAGAGTATTCCACATTCGTACTGCTTGAGCTGCGAACGACTTACCAAAGAAATTGGTGGAGTGAATCGGTACCGGTAGCCTCAAGTTTTCAGATGACATCGGAAAAAAAGTTATCGTCGCTGTAGAATGATAACCTCGTATGTCCAGAAATCCAAACTTCACAGGAAACGTAAACAACGGTTAATTTTTTAAAATTTTTTTTATGTACTTTTGTCTCATGTTTTGAATGATAATAAATTAATAGTTTAAAAAAACAATAGAAAACACGCTTTTATAAATGCAAGTAAAAAAAATTTATGAAAACCAATAACGGATTTTCTTTAGGTTTTTGTTATAACCTTGAAACCTGATCGTGTTCAAAATCCATTACGTGGCCTTGCTCACAAGTGCAAACACGACTATGATATGATATTCCATCATGAAATGCCAGTGCCTATCTTCCAGCTTCATCATCAGACCTTGAAACCTAATCGTGGTCAAAGTTCAGTACAAGACTTTTCTAAGAAATCTAAAACAGCTATGATACGATTTTCCATCATGAAGTTCCAGTTCATATCTTTTGGCTCCATCATCAGATCAGTTCGACAATACCATATTATTGTATTGTCATCAGAACTACATACAGTTGCCAATTTTCATTACGCTACGACCCTTGAAAGATGGTTAAATTACTTACCTTAGATTCCATTACATAGTTAGTTACATACAGGTCGACCTAATAAAAGCGTGTTAAAAAGGACTTATTTATGTTATTGACCAATGCATTACTTAACTGGATTATGCCAGAGAAATTATATAAGAGGTTTTCTGTTCTTATATCTACGTAGTTTTTGTTTAAACGCCCGTCTCTATAGATAAGAGGTTTGCGTTTTACTCCATAGATGGGACACTTGTAGTCATATGCTGGGTTCATAGTTTCACCGTATTATAAAATACGTGGTTTCCATACGATTTTTACAAAAAAAAAAGGAAAAATATATTTTTGACATACGAGGTTTTCATTCTACAGCGACGTTATGCTTTAGAGTAAACCTCTCACTACTAAAAAAGTATATTTTTTTTATTTACGGATGAGCCCGCTGTTGACCTCGATCTCGCCTGATGGTAAGCGACAGATGAGGTCTACGATGTGACGAGCGAGCCCAGAAGATGTCTATTTACTCTTGCTTTAAAGGCTGAAAGGTCATAAGTGGCAGGGAACACAGAAGCCGGCAGAGAATTCCACAACTTGGCTGTGCGCACAATAAATGTGGACGAGAAGCGCTTGGTACGACAAGACGGTATATTAACCAAGTGTGGATGGTACCCAGCCGTGCGTCTGGTAGACCGGTAGGGAAATGGAGATAGAGGAATCAGGTCATGGAGCTCCTGCGCACACTCCCCGAAGTAAAATCTATAGAAAACCGACAAGCAAGCAACGGTTCGCCGATGAGTCAGACTATGAAGCTTGCCCGATAGCACCTCGTCGGCTATAAGCCTTTTAGCCCTGCGCTCGATCGCTTCCAGTGCAGCAAGTTGGTATTTAAATAACTTATTATTATTTTAAATGTTCTTTAGTGTACAGCTATGTAACTGTTGTCTTTTGAACCCAAAGCCGCAATGAATTAAAAATTTTAAAAAATATACCTATGATGGTTGACTGGTAAAGAAATGAATACATAAACTTCCAAATAAAAGTACCAACAAGTGCAGAATAACTTAAATTTTAGAAGAGATTTAGTGTAATAAGCTGCCTATATCACAATGACTAAAACTCCGTCAATCCTAAACAAACAACGATTTTAATGAAGTAAAGAAGGACTGTAAAAATATTTACGCAAATCATCTTAATTTTGTCTGCCCTTAGTTACTCTCGAATTACGTACTACACTTTTTTAATAACATTTTGGACGTCTCTAAATTCTAATCATGCTCGTTTGTTAGAGACACACAAAAAAAAGCCCAATAATTTTTATCATGCATTCATTTTATTATTTTTAATTTAACATGCATTATATTTATCTAGAACGGAAGCTTCACAACTGACAGATAGTAAATATAAAATTATTAGGCAAATGTTACGCCAATTCTTTCATCTGTACTTGGATTCAAGAAATTATTATTTATTAATTTAATTTAATGAAGAAGAAAAAACAAACAGTGTTAATTATGACGTAGGTATATTACACTATATGCGTGTGTGTTATAGGAATCTTTGCGTGTTTTAGAAACTAAAAAATCTAATATGAAATAAAAAAGCCCCACCGACCTTAGAGTTTCGACACCAAACGGCTTGAAAATATAGTTGCAAGTAAGATCTTCTTTAGGTCAAGAGTGAATAGGTTACTTCTAGTTAAGCATGCTTTATCATTGACCACATCATTACTTACTATCAGGTGAAATGGTGGTCAAACGCGAGCCTATTATCAATAATAAAGATTATAAAGAAATAAAAAAAAAATTAAAAAAGTACTTGAAAAATTATAAATGACGTTATTTTGCAAATTGGTTATTAAATAACACTTTTACACGTCATTTTTTTTTGTAAATTTTAACTAGATGAGGGCAGTATTTCCTAACTGACTACACTGAGAAGAAACACCGAAACAAACTCAGGGGTCCGTCTCTTTTAAAGTCCATACAATCTATACTGGTTAAAAATATATGGGAACCTTGTAGGTTACCGTCTGAGGCGATTTTTGAGGAAAGATGCTCACAAATTTGAGTGGGCCTGTCCATATAGTGCAGGCATTTGTCAGATAACATATAGCTCAACTTAAAACAAGAAGCTTAACGATTTGACGAACAATACCAAGGTAAGGACGTTTGGGTAGGCCGTAAAAAGCACTCCAACTGCCAGACAATCATGTTTAACTCGAATAAAACAACCTACATTGTTCACATATTCACAATTGTTTATGAGGATTATGTAGATTGGTCTGAAATGGCCTTTTGAAGAAAGAACCGTGTGGTTTTTTCTTCAAAAGGCCATTTCAAATCTGTGTAGATTTGAGTAGACCCGTCCTGTTAGTGAAAGCCTTTGTCAGTTAGTCTGTAAGCTCAACTTTGGACTACTACGACCCGACGAACATCCTCGCATTTAAGTAAATAATTACTAAAAAAAAATGAAATAAAAATATTATACCTTAAAAAGTATTCATGTCAAAAAAAATAGAAAAAAAATGTTATGTCAATTTGTATAAAAATAAAATACACGAAATTGTGATTGTAAACAACACTAATGCTCCCTGTATGTCATTGGAGCAGCTCAATCCCAAGCCTTTTTAACCTCAATATATTCTTTAACTGTGTAAACAGCTTTCTGGCAAAGCTTACGTTTTATGACTATTTTAAATTTGCTGAGGCTCAGTTCTTGCAAATGGAAAAAAAGATTGAAACGAATAAGGCCAAGCAGTGTCCTGGAAACTATTGTTAACATTTAATCAAACCTTTTATCGACAGAATACAATAAAATATTATAGTCAATCCGCTGACTGGTAACGGTTTGGTACGTCGAGTAATAATAAAAGCCGTAAGAGTGGAGTTTCAAAGTTAAGCAATGCTGGGCCAGGTTTGCCTTTAGATAGGTGATCTTAACATATGATCGGGATTGACAGTCGTTGAGGGTACTCAGAATCCAGAAAGTGATAACTATTGTAAGGACAAGTAGACAGTTAGTTTTATGTAAAATACTGGTAATCAGCTTTTTTTCATCATCAAAGCGGAAGGGAGTGTCCGACTTCTACTGACTAAGAACCCACTTTTTTTTTAAGGATAGTAAATCATCCTATGACTGCCACTCGATCTGGGTGAAGTGGAAGGGTGTGTCAGACTTCTACTGACTAAAACCCATCCGTGTTCCATCATATGCCCTTCGTATTCCGAGGCCGCAGTTACTCTTTCGAACAATTCCACAACCCCGGCAAAAATCGAACCTGTTCCTTCAACTGCCCCTAGATTCCGGGACCGCAGTATCTCGTTACAAAATTCCCGCAACCCCGGCAGACAATGGTCCTGTCAGGCCCTGATATGGCCTAATGCTGTTGACTGGTCTTTGAGGCGCGCCGTCGACCCGGGTCTGGCCCTTACCGGATGGTGAGCTACCCCTGCTCGCCGCCCACAAGCCCGCGCCTTTAACTGATACTCATACTGGAGTATAAGAAATCCACAGTATTTTTTCAGATGGCTACAACTAGGAGAATTTTAGTCAAAAGCAAACGTCTAGGCAAACGTACTCCTTCGTTGACCATACGAGTAATCATAGCTTAATATCAGAAGAGGTAATAGTTGAAACGAGAGCTGATCAGTAATACAAAATACACAAGAAAACGATTTAAATAAATAACTCAATGCGTGAACCTATCGCTAGCCAAGGTGCCCTTGTACCCACAAATACTTGATTCTTCGTCGATTTGTTAGAAATTCAGGCCCATTCCAGTTTGAACCCTCGACACTTCACCCATACTTCACTCTGGTAAATTGATTCTATTTCCAACAAACCGAACTTGATTCGAAACTTTACTTTCTGTATTTTCTTTTGTAAAATAAAACCTACTTGAACCATATCAAAAAAATAAAAAAATAGAGTCGTCAAAAATATAAAAGGAAACTAAGAAATAATTATTGGATTATGAAAGAGAAATAACACCCGAATTACAATTAAATACTCTCTCTCTCTACCTGAAGCGTAAACAAAACTTTGTGAGTACCTACTTCTCACCTTTTTTAAGTTGACATTTTATTTTTCCCCGCACAAAATATAACTCTTAACAAAATACTTTAAGGACGCATTTACGTTTTCTCGCAAATATCAATGTTTTTCTGGTACCATTTTGATACATAAGGAGTTAAAATTTTGACAATGTTATGGTATTAATTTCAAAATAATTTATTCATCTCCACATTGAATGCATTATAATTACACAGTTCTATACATATTTTTCACAGAAATACGTTTTTATCGCCGCAATAATCGTAGAAAATTACAAAAAATGGGGTCTGAATACGTACCTGTATGCCAAATCTGGGGCATATTCTTAACTTCAAAATAACAAGAAATTATAGCCTATGTATGTATCTATACGTTAAGCTAATTATTTTGAACATACATAAAAATCTTTATGATTTATGAGAAAAATAAAATCGGTCTCAAATTTCTTCATACATTTTTCTACCGAACGCACGGCTCCGACCGTCATTCCGCCCTCAGACGCACTCGTGAACGCAGGGGTGTATCGCTTTCCTCGAAAAAATAAATACGTCGAAACCTATAATAAAGAGAGTAGCATCTTGTATACTGTGACTAAAATACGTTGATACTTTTTCGTACCGAAACAAAAGTAAGAACGAGAGCCATACTTATTTTTAGAATTGGATGGATATTTATTTATTTATTTCAGGCTTCTAAGGCCCATAGAAAATATATATAACTAATACATATTTTTCTAATTCATACAAAAAAAATACATTCTATTACAAAATAAACTACATACTAACACATATTTTCATAACACTATCACTATGCACGAAGTGGCGGCGTCGTGTTACGCTGCGGGGTGTCACGGAGTCTCCCACGAAATCGTTGATACACGACACCCTTTGGCCAAAACTCTTCTTTGAGAAAAGTCTCCAGTTGGAGGGTTGGAACTCGTACCACGAACGATTTAAAATTCGTATTGTGGCGCGGCTCCAACTTCACAACCCTCAAAGTCCAGTTGGTCTTCACACAAATGTACTCCACGATCTCCTCAACCTTCGTGGAGTGATGCAATCTGGACACATACAGCTGCGTTGTTGGTACAGCTGAACGCAGCAGCATGTTGGGTCCTGCCAGCGCGGTACCGCACTGGTTCTGACAAAGAGGCCTCCTCTTCTTCTTCTTTTCCACTTTGACGAAACCATCTTTGCCACACATGTCCTTCAAACAACAATTTTTTTTAACCGACTTCTAATAAGAAGGTTTCGCAATTCGACCGTATAAATGTTTTTTTTTTTCATTAAGTATCTTAAAGTACTACAAATTAAGGAAGGTCTAGAGTTGATCTGATGATGGAGCCTTTCATCAGATTGACTAATGACAGTCGAGGGAACTCCTCAACGATTTACAGCAGTAACCTTTTGTTTGGGCTTGATTAATTTGAATTGACCAGAACTTTACACCTAGATAGTTTGTGACTGTCATTAGAGGTCTGATGATGAAGACGAAGGACAGTTAAGGGAACTCCTCAACGGTTTACAGCTAGTTGTATTTGGACTTAATTCATTTATATTGATGAGAACTTTGCACCCATATGGGTTATAAGTGCCATTATAGGTCTGATGATGGAGACCATAGACAGTCGAGGGAATTCCTCAACGATATACAACAGGTACCTTTTGTTGGGCTTACTTCATACGGTTCAATATGCCAAAATGTTCAGTTCGTACAAAACCTAAAAAATTGGCCAAGTGCGAGTCAGACTCGCCCATGATGCGTTCCGTAGTAACTACACCAAATAACTTTGTTTTTCATAGTGCTTGTATGAATTACAAAGTTTTATTTGCGGTTTTAGAAAATATGCTGTATCTCAAAAACTGCCAACCCGATCTTGTTCAAACTAATTTTGGTTGAAAGTTTACATTAAGGATCATAGCATATAATTTTTGTATAATTTTTCACTCCATTATTATAGAAGTAAGAGGGGGGACACATTTTACCACTTTGGAAGTGTATATCTTTTAAACGATTAACTTTATGAAAAAGTGGTTTTAGAAACCCGTATGTCATTTTTAAAGACCTGTCTATTGATACCACACACGAATAAGATTCATGAAAAAAAAAATATTTTCAGTTTCAGTTCCATGTGGGGTACATGGAACTGAAACTGATTTTTTTTATATTTTTTCAATATTTTTTTTTTTCATAAAATTGGAAAGCGGTTTACAGAATACATCTACCTACCAAGTTTCACATGTATAGTCCTAATAGTTTCGGAATATAAAAACTTTTTACCAAAAAAATTAAACCGACTTCCGAAAACACTGTAAAGTGAAAAATAACTTTAATTTCGGTAGGTAGGCGGTGTCTGACTTCTGAAATTAAATTAGTCAGAAAGTAGACAAAATATTGCTTTTCCCAATGCTGGGCCGTTAATTGTTGAGGAGTTCTCCTGGTACTTCACCATCAGCTTCACTTCATCATATGCATTGTGACGAGCATATTGTGCTTAATAACCATATTCAAGTAATCGAAGCGGAACCCATTAAATACTTTTTATTCCTACTTATATATTGAGTAGTTCCAGTGGCCATCTGTGATCTTCATCATCAGATCCACTTCACAAATGGTGCTTTTCGAATGCAACTACACAAGTTACTATAAAAAATACTCAAATCACTGTAGGTGTGCCTATAATATTTGAAGAGTTTCCTCGACTACTCCAAGATCCCATTATCAACTCCTGACTTGGTGACAATGGGACCAATTTCGAAGTATACCCTTTCAAACAAAAAAAAGAATTTTTCAAATTGGTTCAGCCGTCTTCGAGTAATCGGTGATCAAACATTAAAAAAAATATACGCGTCGAATTGATAACCTCCTTCGTTTTTTTCGTCAGTTGAAAATGGCTGTGACATATAGACGGATGGACAAACAGACAGACAGACCGGCATGATGAGTCTTTTCTTTATTTCTTATTAATTTTTTTATCACATATGAGTATTTTATTTCCAAAGTCCCCTAGTACTCCTAATCGGGCGTCAAACACATTAATACAAAATTGAAACTAACATCTAATCAATAAGCATGTAACCCTTTGTAAACAATAAGTTACAACTTATTATGATCAAACAATATTAAAGAAAATATAATATTACCTTCAAGTATCAATATTAGTTAAGTAATGTATAAAATCGGGCGAACAATGGTTTGTAAGTCTGTGTGCGCGCAATGTTGTTGCGTTGCTACTAGGATACCTAAAATTGAGCGAGTGATAAACGTAAATGCGTCCTTAAATATTTTTATCTTTATTTGGAAAAAGGTTTTAATCGCGGAGCGATTATGTCAGCCCCGTAGGTTTAAAAAATAAATAAAAATTTACTTACAACTACGATCTTGACTTAATTAATTTTACATTTTTAGATGGTGGTCAAACGCGAGCCTATTCTGAATAAAAAAATACAACTTAATAGCTAAATTGGATATGGGTGGATAAGATAAGATTGCACATACCTACACCCCTTAAAATTATTTTATTTTCAAATTAGAAAACTCTGCAACTCGAGCACAATCCACCAAAGCATGGTAGGTGTCTTCCCTTACGTTGCAAGTCAGACAGTTTGGGGTGTCCACCACTCTCATGAGATGTCCAAATCTGCCCTCGTAGTAGCAAATGCAGTAATCGACATTTTTTCGATTTTTTGTTTTTTTTCAAAAATTACGTCTAGATACTTTCAGCTACACGTAGATTTTTTTTTTCATGACTGGAACATGGTGAAACGGTAAGGAAAAATGCAGTATATCCAGTGAAATTATCCGATATTATTAGTATGAATGCAGCAATGATCATAAACCAGATTAAAATGCATACACAAATCACGTATACATACTAGTAAGAAACGCAGTACTCGCATTTTTGCTGCGTTTAATTTAGTACATTCGTATATTTGGTTATATACTATTGTCTAAGGTGAAATACAGTACCCAATGGTTTATATTGCGATTATAAAACAAAATAATTGTGTCGTCTAGTATCAAAACTCGCCAGATCCAGTAAGGTCAATTTTACAGTAAATTACTTTACAAATGCCATGCCATTTTATACATTTAAAGTAAAATTACTTGATACGAATCTCAGACATATCTCAATCAAATTAGATTTCAAATTTAAGTTTAAGAATTGAATTTATCTAAACAAATGGATGAAGCTGGATATTGATATTGAGTTATGGATCTGACGGACTTCAGGTGCCATACCATGACGTGTTAAAGCGAGAGTTGTTCGAGCGAGAAAGAGGGATGAAGCTATGCACGCTATATAGCTCCATCTCTCTTTCTCGCTCGAACGACTCTCGCTTTAACACTTCATGGTATGGCCCCAGGACTCAACTCAACGGATGTAGCTGATTTTGAAATTCATTTTCTTAATATCCCGGGTGTTAGTCCTCCAGTCATCACTGAAGTGCTTATTCAAGATGTTTGCTACATCAAGTATTTTCTTGATGTTTACTTTATTCTCGCTTGCGCCTGCGCTTGCCATATCAGAGATTTTCTTCCCTCGTTTCGTTACATATTTAGGTTGCCCGATTTCACTCTGATAGTTTTCCTGTCCATGCACACTAACATTCTGTCAACACCTGCGCAGTATAAAAGGTTTCAATGGGTTGAACTTAAAATGCCAGTGTTAATATTAGTTGTTACTAAACAGAAAAAAAAACTATAATTTTTATTAAGCACCGTACTTAGTACTAGAGTCTGGCTAACGAAAGCGTGACCTGGAGTTTTCTTAAAAGTTTGATATGGCAACATTATTAAGCTGTCAAAATCTGTGATTACAATTGTCAGTAATTTGTAAACACAATTAATATTCAACAATAATCGCTTTAATATGGGTAAAACAATAAAAAGTAACGTGCGAAAGCTGCTACATACTATGATCAGTAAGTTTAAACAAAAACAAGAAGAGAAAGAAATGTTTTTTCAAAAAAAACAACAATGTTTACATGCGATCTCGGATTTTTTAGGTTAGTACGACTTTTAATGTTGATCCTTGGTGGCTGATTATTAGATATACCTATTTACGATATTATGATACTTTTTCTTATCTTTATAGATAATATTGGAGATATTCAAAGAATCTGCGAAATGTTGAAACGTTAAAAAATTTGGAGAAAAATCTTTAATAGAAACTCAGACTAAGTTCTTAGAAGAAATATCTTCGTTAACTGGTACGTATGTTACGGATAAGCATGTTTTGTTGATGAGTTGTGTTATTTGACATTATCAAATTGTTTGGGTACCTTAATTTTTTAATATGCATTTTATACTTCGTTTTGCAGAAGTTGGTGTCACAACACTAAAAAAAAGGAAGGATCTGTGAATGAATGGATGTGGAGCACTCCAGGAAAAAAAACGCCCACACAAAAGCTCAGTGTTGGATTTAGACCGTTTTGATATTGATTCAACAAGAAATAAAATCAATTAATTTTATATTGTGAGAAAGGAGGTCCCAACATTGCGAACATTGCTAGAAAAATTACATTCTAGCATTGGCTTTAGTGGATGTAGAGAAACTCTGCGTGAAATATTAATTGCTAATGGGTATGAGTTCAAGAAAAATAAAGATGAACGAATGGTTCTTGTCGAACGTTTTGATATTGCTGCTTGGAGGCATCTTTACCAAGAAATTGCTGCTAAACGAATGGAAGGAAAACGAATCATCTATTTAGATGAAACATAGGTACACAAAAATTATAAGCCTAAAATGTCATGGCAAGATGTAACAAAACGAGTGGTGCCCCTAAAACAAAATAAAACACTGATAAAAACCTCATTTGGCTGAATAGCTGCAGAAAATTGAAAGAAAAATGACAAATCATGTAATAAATGTGGAAAATAAAATAATACAAACAAAGAGATCACATAACAGAAAAAGTATTGGAGAAAATCATAATAAGTGTAGGTGATGACGACTCCACTGATACAGAAGAATCCTTAGAGGTTGAACTTTTGGACTCGGATTTTGAGTACAATGATTAAATAATTATCATACTAAAAACGCCTCTATTAAAAAATTGTTGAAGAAATTTAATAAACTACTTACATGTTAAGTAGGTTAATATTACGTATATACTAATAAATAAATCTACACATTCGTTTTTTTACACAATCTATGACAGTCAAGGCTCCGAGACACCAAACGGAGTCTTTAAAAACATTATGTGGTATTATCCCTAAATTAGAAATTAGTTCCTAAACAACTATTATATAAATTGATTGTTGTAAATACATAAAATTTCCAAGTATCAAAACATTTTTCTCCTACTATAGTCAGTAATACCACAAAAAGATTTTTTGAATTTGCCGCGCTTTCTCAGGTCACGCTTTCGTTAGCCAGGCTTTATTTATTTTATTACTCCGTTTCGCAAACTATTTAAATTTTATTATAAAATAAAACGCATGGTTTTCCTTTTTATACATTTAAATAATAGGACAAAACTTATTTCTACACTGCATTATGTCTATTATTTTAGTCGTATTCAGATATTTATTTTGCTAGTGCTAGATGCAGTTAGTGTATTTCCTAGAAACAATTGCAGTAATAAACACGAGTACTGTATTTTACTTCACTAGTTTGATATATTTATAAATAAAGATACAAGGCTTAATTGCAGTATTCAAGTTTGTAAAAAACTACATTGGAAAAATATACGTCAAAACAAAACTAAACAATAATTTGAATCTTTTTGTATAAGTAGGTTCTGTTAAAAAATGTTTGAGTTTTTTATCAGTTTTAGTAGAGACTAGTACTCACGCGGGGCTTCGCTCCCGTGGATTCTATCACGGTAAAAACATAACTCTCCTTTTTAACAGTCGCGTAAAAAGTAGCCTATAACCTTCCTCAAGCGTCAAGCTACTTCCATACCAAATTTCATCCAAATCCACCCTGTACTTTCGAAGATTAGCGCGTTCAAGCAAACAAACAAACAAACAAACTTTTCCGCTTTATAATATTAGTATAGATTAACAAAAAACACTTGACCGCGTTTTCCTCGAAACCACCATATTGCAAGTACTGCATTTGCTATTAGGAGGGCAGAAATGCATTCAATGGAATGTGCCCGGAACGCAGACGCATACTTGTAACTAACAATTTTTTGGTCATCTGTGCTTCAGCAAACCGAAGAATCCTTGTTGGCTCAGACTGAATTGTCCTGTACCATGTACCCTTCTCTTCAGATTATTTGCCTACTTCGTGTGATGGAACCCACTGAAATTTCACAATATTGCCACTTTCCCTCAGTTTTAAATATGACTCTAATACAGCATAAGCTACAGGCAAGCCTCGTACGCCCGAGGTGTACCAAGCTATATGCTGCAAAGCGGTTTTAGAGTCACTCTGAAATGGCATATAATTCTGCTGCCATTATAGATAATTTGTAATTTAACGTAAAACTAGCTCCTGTATTACACTGTGGATCAAAAAATGCTGATCCTGTTCCAATATTGTCCTTGGACCCGTTATATTAGAATAAATCTGATAGTTTCCATCATATTTTTTTTGCAATACTTTCTACGGATTTCTATAGAAGTGCCACAGAAGTATTAGATCTTTTGGTCCAGTCATATTGCTAATAATAAAATGTACATGTGACCTTATATCAATATTTGCCATCCATGTCGACAGTGAACACATAACACATAACTCCGATTCTATGGCGTGGATTGAGCAACTTTTCAAAAAACCGCCATCTACTATCACCGCTTGGTTTTGAATTTTTTGTCTAATCCTGAAATGTTGGTCTTAGCGCTATTATCTAACAAAAAACTTGCATAAGCTAATCGACTACGAATGACTGCATTGTATATTATTCTTAAATGTAATGGATTAACTCCCCAAAACGATCCTGCTAATACCATAAAAACATTTAAAAATTTCATACTTTTTCATAAACTTCATTTATTTGTTTGCGCCACCTCAAAGATGAATCTAGCCAGAGCTCCAAATACCTAACCACAGGAACGCTTTCCAAACAGACATTGTTAATGTTAAGATTTATCTGCTGTAACTACCTTCCCCTAGAAAATAATCAAATTTTACTCTTTGTGGGAGATAATTGTAGATCCAATACTTCCAACAAGTCCAACAAACTAAGGCTCTAAGGCTTCCTGAGTATTTGCTGTTGTAAATCTAAAATCTTGTCCATTCATAGAGGACGAAATCATCGGCATATTGAGATACATAAACATTCATATTATCTCTTCTAATTTCAGAAAGTACTACATTAAATAAAATTGGAGACTTTATATCAACAAAATATCCTATAGTCTTTGGATTATTAGTGAACCTTATTTGAATATGTAACACTAGTCGTACAATATTATCAATACACAATTGAGATTTTCTAAATTCTATGATGTTCGGAGAAAAAAAACTTTATTTTCACAAAACCATTCAATACGTTTCGTTATAATATTGTGTATGGTTTTACAGAGGCAAGATATGAGTGAGATGTCGGTTGCAAAGATGTTATGTAACTAGGATCGCGGCCAGGTTTCGGTACAGGTACTACTATAACATTCCTCCACTGATTTAGTACCGCACCTTCAGCCAAACATTTGTTTAATAGATTATCAACTGTTTACTGAGAAAATTATAAACTGGAGCTGTGTCTTTCATCTTCAATACATTTATATGTTTCTGTTCCGAAATCTGGGCCTCATATTGTGTAATAATTGAATTAAGAACAGGACATGGTGAGCCGAAGTAATTCACTAGCCCTCTCTGCATCCAAACAAATCCTACTACTACGATATCCTTTAAGCCATCGCATTTTGTTCCATAACTCGCTACTACACACCATCTTAAAGGAAACGATTCTGCACTTGCTTTACGAATAAGTTAAGTACTATGAAATTTCTGGGGGATGGGTTTTTCCTGACCTGTACTAACGCTAATCTGCGTTAGGCTACCACCCTAGATAACACAGGCGACCAATATGATCTTGGAATAAACTTACTGGTGGGGTCTTCACAAATCTTAATGTCCGGGATTGATGCTTGAGACGCAAAATGAATTAATTCTATGGTTTGGGTGTCACTTGTTAAAGTAATACTATCAATTTTACTTGAAATTATTTCACTGTACTTCTGCCAATCTGCATTTTTAAATTACGTTTTGTTTTTTTTTTTTAAGTTATTATATGTTATTTCTGTGGACATAAGAACCACTTGAACCGTAACGCAAGGTCTGCTGACGCAAAATTATACATCAGATGAACTTTTTTGTACCTGATTTAACAATAACTTAAGTCTAGTATAATGGCCTTATCAAATATCTTAAAGACAAGAGCCTTTTGTCTCCTAACTAGTTTGGCTTGAGGCACAAAAAATCAACCAGCAATGCTGTCTTGGATCTTCAAACCACATAGTCAATAATATTGACAAAAAGAAGAAAGTCCTAGGAAATATTCCTAGGTATGAAAAAAGCCTTCCACATGGTCTCTGTTCCTATCCTTATCTCAAAGCTTGAAGAGCTTGGTGTGAGAGGCATTGCACTTGACACATTTGTAGATTACCTTCAAGACAGGACACAGTGTGTTAAAATTGATAATTACATCAGTAGTAAACTTCCTGTTACTATTGGTGTGCTCCAGGGGAGTGTGGTCGGGCCCTCCCTCTTCCTGGTTTTTTTATTTATTTATTTATTTATTTATTTTATTATTTATGTACACACAGTAAAATACAATAGGACAACATAATTATTATATTTGAGTACAAAGGTACTGCTTATTTCTTAAGAAATTTCTTCCAGCAGACCTGCGAAAGGAGAAGTGAAAAAGAAATGTAGACAATAGTGTGTGAGAACAAGAAGAGAAATGAAAATTAATATGTGAAGTCTAAAACTAAAATATTAAATATACCTACACATACTTATAATGCAATAAAAATAACATATACTTAAATAAATACATAATGTTAGAATATATAAACATATAAATATATACATAAATAATTAACACAGTTAAGAGGAAAGGTAATGCTCTTTTAATCGACATTTGAATAAAGATATAGTATTTAAATCACGAATGCTAGGCGGAAGTGAGTTCCACAATCTTACAGCATGGACAGAGAAGGAATAAGAGTAGTAGCTAGTTTTATGAGGATGAGATTTAAGGAGGGATCTAAGGTGTGATCTACACGGTACGTCGCTAGAACGAGCGTAAGAAAAACGCTCACGCAGGTAGGAAGGGTAAGACGGGTTGTGTAAGATGTTGAAGAGGAGACACAAAATTCTAGTGTTCCTGCGAAGACAGATTAGGAGCCACTTGAGTTCCTTGCGAAGGTGAGAAACATGGTCATACTTTCGAAGACCGAAAACAAAGCGAATGCACAGATTTTGCAAGCGCTCAAGCTTGTTTAATAGCTCCTCGGTAGCATCCAAATAGCAGGCATCGGCATAATCTATAATTGATAGGCTTACGTTTGACCACCATCTCACCTGATGTTAAGCGAGGATGTGGTCGAAGATATCCCTTGGGATGCTTTTGACATTGAGGCACTCGAGGTGGAGTGCAGAAGCCTCTATGATAAGCTGAGTAATGTCTAATTAATGAGGTTGCATCACAACTTAATAATAACGGCTCCACGAGTCAATCTTCAAGCTTACGCAATACTTGCAGATGTCGTTCCGTGGATGGGTAACCTTCTTAACATCATCAAGATTCCTCAGTGTCTCGGAAATCATGACGTCTCAGCTGTCATTTGTACATCTTTTGCTATCATTATTTATTTATTCAAAAACACAATACAAGCTCACAGTAAAACCAAAACGCTTAAATGTTAACAATTAATTATTTAGATATAAGGGAAAAGTTGAAAAAGATAACTATTGTAGGTAAGTGACTGTCATAGTTACATAACTAATAATACAAATCGAAAAAAATAATGTATACATGTCAAGTTATTAAGTTCAATACAAATAAAATCAATATATTTATGTAAACAAAAAGTATACATGTCAAGTTATAAAGTTCAATACAAATAAATGTCAAAAATTATACATGTCAAATTTTAAAATTGTCATTGTTTAAAATGTCAAGTTATAAAATTCAAATATTACAGAAATGTCAAAGATTAAATTTATTCAAAAACAACATTACATATTTCCTTGAGCTGTTAATATTATCTACAAATATGTCGGCATTTGGACTACTGTCAAGGTAACTATTAATTAGAGAAACTGCTCTCGCAGTTGGGCTGTTGTTAATCTAAATAATCTGACACTGGTCTTACTAAGGAGTATCGCATTACCCAGCTACTGGGTGTCACTCCGTGTAAAACTTAGCTCTGGTTAGACTGGAAGCCGACCCAATAAAGTTGTAAAAAAAGCTAAGCAGATGACGATGAGGAGTCATTTGATGATTTTCCTTGTAAACCGTTTTGCAGTACGACCAAGCCCGAAGCCTCCGCCTCAAATATATACAACGTGTAACGGAAACCCCATATCTATCCAAAAGGGCTGAAGACAACATCTGGTATGGAGTCTCTACGCATAGTTTCAGCACAAAATAACTGACTCAAAAAATTGATACCAAATTATTGGTTTCATATATTTCTTGAATACCAATCATAACAAACGTGTCACAGCACTACGAGGGTCAATAACTTTCCACGTCACTTGCCAATAACACGATAATTCTTTTCTTTCTTCTTAATTTGAAAAATTGTGTCTCTGGTATTGTGTATTGGAATTTGTAATAAGTTCTACACACGTAGACTTAGGATTACAAAACCCTTGCCATATCGTGTGTTATCATCCAAAGAAGCCATGCACTTAGTATGTATATACCCTTTAAATTACACGTTGTATATTCAGTTCTCCAGACATACAAAACGAATGAACCTATTCAATAACATAACTAGCCTATTATGTAGATATCTGAATACATTAATATACATAACAATATTGATGTATGAATATATTATCTAAGGTTAAACTACAAACAGCGGTTACTATGACTAAGTACGCCTTCAGACCGATTTATTTTTAAGGTGGCTGATTTATTTTTGCTTACAGTTATAAATTATATTTCTCGCCTGGATTATATACGAGAAATTAAAATAGAATGTACTGGCAGAATTTTTAATCGTAAGCGCATGTGAAATTTATATTAAAAAATATTTATCGTTGTCTAAGATTCGCCCCAGATTTCGTTGTTTTGTAAATACAGTGGTTTATAATTATGTATAAAGAACGGAGCTATGCCAGGTAAGGTGTTCTATCCTTTTCGCACAATGGAATCATATTATTTTTTAATTGATAATTGGCTCGCGTTTACCACCATTTCACCTAATGGTAAGCGACGATGTGGTGTTTAACAGTTATATTAATCTGACCAAGTCGACATCATCGAAGTATTGCTACTAATATGATAATATGAAAGCATGGATGCTTGTATGTTTTTAATTCAATTAAGTAAAAATGACTTGCGGGATATCTACTAAACTTGGTGCACATTTCGTTTACTACCTAGAATAACACAAAAGCATTAAGATGATATTGCTACGCATACAAGGCCCCGGGCAACAGTAAATTTAATACTCATAGAATTCAAACCAAGAAGTTTTCATTCAGTATTCTCATAACCCTAGACTCTAAGTCTCCTAATACCCATTATGGTTATACTAAACGGGTAGACACACCTACACTTTTAGTAGCGAGTAAGTACCTGCTTAAATCTTTTAGATAATATTCAGTTTATAATAACAGAGTCTATTATATAAACAAACTAGGTAAGTGATAAATTATAAACGTCTATGTTTATAGCTAATTAATATGCTTAATTATACTTTATTACCTTATTTTAATTTAACCAGGTTAAATGGCTTGGAGAACTTTCTGATGAGTACAGGTTGGAGTGAGGAGTGAGACGAACCCCCCTGGGTTATCATCTCCTTCATTCTTCAACTTGTACGTGAACGGGCTGATGTTGAGCTGAGCAACATCGGAATGGGATGCTCGATCACTATATCAACAGTATTAGCTATGCAGATGATATGGTGTTGCGCAGCCAATCAGTGGCCGCGCTCAGGAAGATAGGCGTATATAAGGAGTATGCGAGAGTACACGGTCTCCTGTACAATGAGCAGAAAAGCGGGCTCATGGTATTTCAAGCAAGCAGGGGTCGAAAACTGGGGGATGTGGCACCTGTGCTGCTTAACGCTGTCCCTCTTCGAAGAGTGAGTGAGTTTAAATACCTCGGCCATGTGGTAACCGAGGATTTAAAAGATGACAGAGATATAGAAAGGAAGAGGAGGGCGATGACAGTCAGCTGTAACACGATGGCACGCAGATTTGCTAGGTGTAGTTTAGATGTAAAGATCACTCTGTTTAAAGCATACTGCTAAACTCTCTACACCTGCACTCTGTGGGTCAACAACAGGCAGCGGGCGATCAACGCTCTCCGAGTACAATATAATAACGCGTTCAGGGTGCTGGTGGGGCTCCCACGCTGCTGTAGTGCGTCTGCGATGTTTGCGCACGCGCACACAGACGGCTTTCACACTGTGCTGCGGCGCCGCATCGCCTTGCTGATGTTCCGTACGCGTGGGAGCTCCAACACCATCCTGAACGTGCTCAGCCAGAAGCTGGACAGCCCCCTTCTGGGACACTGGGTTCAAACACAAGTGCGCGTGCCCGGCGCCCCAGAGGGTGGCAAATACTTAAATTAAATTAATGTTTATATAAACTAATGTTTATTTATTCGATGTGACATGTGTGTTATGACATAATACTTAAATTAAATTGAATTAATAATACCATAATATAATAAATTAATAATATAAATATAATAATTAAATTGAAAATATGTCTGAAATAAAAAGATTTTATTTTATTTATTATTTAATAATTAAGATTACCGATAGGTACTTTAAATAATAACCAAAAGCTGAACATAAAAGCAGTACGATTATGCTTGAACATCTTGTTTACACACGGAGATTGTAGCTGGTGTATTCAGTAAACATTTCACTACGATTAACATTTGTGAAGTGACTTTAATATAACTTGTCACTCCACATCGATTGGATGGATTGGCAGCCCATTTATGTTGCCTTCACCTAGGGTTGCCATCCGTCCGGGTTTTCCCGGATTTGTCCTAGTTTGAAGAGCGTCCGGGGGCGTCCGGGGGGATTTTCCCGGGGGTATCCGGGTAAAACCCGGACACACATTGGTCTTACGGGTACCAAAAAACACGATCTCTATTATTCTTTTCCTATGGTATTTCATCTCATTGTTTATGTTACGTTAATTAAATGAAAAGGAAGAGACTGTTATTAAAAAAGTTCTAAAGCTCTACAATATTATCACTTTATCAGTAAATAAAAACCATAATCAAACATCGTTGTTTTTAGTTTCAAGTTCAAAAATATATTTTTCTACGGTGTCCGGGGAAAAACTGTGATTTTATACAAATATCTGGGCTTTATAAGTCTTTGTCTGGGGCCAGCAAATTTGGTGATGGCAACCCTACCTTCACCTAAGGTTTACTATAAGATTACTGAATACCAGTACATAATAACTTTCGCCTTCGCATAGAGTTTAATGGATGTTAAAAGAGTGACTAATTCTAAGTTTAGGGAAGGTGTACCCGCTCACTCAATCCTTTTGGCTATATCTAAGGAACTTCAATGATGCTATGTATACTAGTGGACAGCGAGATCACCAAAATTAAAACGTAAAAGTGTTATTTAATACTAGCTGTTGCCCGCGACTTCGTTCGCGCCGGAGGTTTTTCCCGTGTATATTCCGATCCTGTGGGAAATTCCAAAAATCCTTTGCCAAATTTCAGCTTCTTGCGCCCAATAGTTTCGGCTCTGCATTGTCTGTCAGTGAGTCAGTAAGGGAAGCGTTTTATATACATTGATTAAAGTTCCAAATTAAATAAATACTAGCGACGCGGTCCAGCTTCACATGGTCTCGTTTTACTAAGTCACACAAAACCTTAATAAATCATACACAAACATCTTTCTCATGAATTACTCCATACATTGATGAAAATCGTATGAAATAGACAGACAAAAATGGTTGAGGACTTTGTCCCAAAACGTTTGGACGTATGTGTGGGGACGTCTACCATGTAACGAGTTTTGATAAATAGATCTCAAATGAAGTCAGGAAATATATACTGGCTCAAGTATTTTATATTCGGCAACTCGATTGAAACCGTAGGTTGCGTGACTGCGGAACACGGTACATTCCCACGACGCCTAGAGTGATTAGTCCAACTGTCAAAGTCTAATGTGGGTGAACCATCAAAAACTGTTGCCAAAAGGTCAGTAAACAAAGCTATTGGAGTTTAACCATCAGGGGTGCCCAATCCAACCGTACTACAGTAAAAGTGAAGTTTCGCAAATGCGAAAGTTTGTGAGAATGGATTTATAGATAGATGTATGGATATTTGTTACTCTTTCACGCAAAAACTACTGAACGGATTGGTAATTAGGTATTTGACATCCTGGAATAGCACATAGGCTACTTTTTACCTCAGAATTTCCACGGGATCGGAATTTGCATGGGAAAACTCTCCCACGCAAACGAACTAACAGGCAGAAGCTAGTTATAAAAAAAAGTTATTTCGCACAAATTGACACGTGATTTTTTTTTTCTCAAATGATTCCTCCCGTTGTGGGTGGAGCGGAAGGGAGTGTCAGACTTCTACTGACTAAAAACCCACCCTGCGCCTTCGTTTGCGTTCCGGGGCCGTGGTATCCCGTTAGAACATTCCCGCAACCCCGTAAGGCAATGGCTCTATCGGCCCCCGTCAGTGCTGCTGACTGCTCTTTGAGGCGCATGCGAAAGACGGTGCGCCGACGACTCGGGCCTGGTCCTTACCGGATCAGAATGCAGGCCCTATCTACGGTGGCTGGAGATCGGCTCGCGATCCTCAACGCCCGGGACGTCTCCCGCGGCAGCTGGGGCATGAGGAAGAAATTTGTCTCTCCCTTAGGCTTTCAGCCTCCTCCTTCGCTAGCATGACTGCCTCGCATTAGGAGGCGACCGCATCCCATTCCCCATCACCCCGGACCATGGCCTGAATCTGACGCGAAAGGTCGCCGCCACCGATTGCCTCCACGAGGACACGGCACCTGCGTCAGGCGGAAGTTGAGGACGCCATGGCGTCTCTCTAGCCACTCCTCAAAGAGGGGACTTACCGCCAAGATTGCGGCGTGCCCAGGAAATTAATACTTGATTAATAATTTTAATTATAACCACAAGATAAAATTGGTATAGTTATAAGCTTCGACCAATTTGACTTGTGTTTGTCTTCTCAAAGTATGTATTTACAATACATACCTATCCGCAAACATACATGTCTATATACATCTCAGGGCAACACAAGAAGGGCCTTTAGCAAATATCCTCAGGGCTATGAGTGAAGTTTTTACAACTTGTACCTATTCTTTGCATGCAGTACATACCCCAAATTATTTAAAAATTAAAATAATATCTTCAATATACAATGTAGTTCAACAGTAGGTATAACTAAAATGATTAGTTGTAAATTGTTACGTATGTATCCGAACTATAATAAATAATTATATTATCTTTGTCACGCTCCATTTCCTGTCGTCGACTTCCGCCTGTCATGGCTACTGAATATACACGTATAAAGTCTGGTCGTCTTATTAATTATAAATCCATGCACCTCTTCAACCCAGTACCTGCCCACGCAACATAACATGGTGTCAGAAGAGGATGAAACAAGTCAGAGTGCTTCAGAAGTCACACAAGCCAGCTTATATAAAAAGTAAGTCAATAAATATAAAAACGCCGCCGCATGGTCCAATCTTATTCTCAAAATGGCCAAAGAAAATTTAAACACAAGTCGTCCCCTGCCGCCAAGTAACTTCAGTCTCGATGTCAACGCCTCAAACATGTCATTGGCTTGGCGTAACTATAAAACTACTCTGGATATTTATATGATTGCCAACAGTTTGGAAAACGAATCCGACAAAAGAAAGGTAGCCATTTTGTTGCAAACAATAGGCCCGGATGCTCTTCAGATATTTTACTCATTCAATAAGAAAATAGACGAGATCACGTACAAGGATCTACTTGCCAAATTTGAAAACTATTTTACGCCGCGTGTAAATATCTCCGTCGAAAGACATAAGCTTTTCAACAGAAAACAAGGTCCAGATGAGGAAATTGAGACGTATGCAACTGATCTGAAAAATATAAGTATTCAATGCAATTTCGAAGGTCTCGCTGATGATATTATAAAGGACATATTCTCATGGAACCTAAATTCATCAAGCTCGTACATCAGAGAACGTATCCTGATCGAGAAACCATCATCATTCGATGCCGCCGTCAGTCTCGCTAAAACGCTAAGAAACACTAGATTAGAGGCTAAAGCATTATCAAGTCTCAAGGAAATACAAGTCAATGTCGCCAATCAAGTAAAGCATCGTCCAGTCAAGAACCTCAATCCAAACAGTCCAAGATTTGCTTCAGATGTGGTCAAGTTCACCGAACAAGATGTCCAGCCATAGGAGTCATCTGTAACAACTGCCACAATTCCAACCACTTTGCCAAGTTTTGCCGTAACAAGCAAGTAAGATTCATAGAAGAAGAAACTACGGGTAATCCATTTGAAACTTATTTTTTTAATAGTCTTTTCACTAATGAGATTCCTGCCAGTCAAAAAAACCCATATTGTATAACTTTGTCCATAAATAGTAAACATGTAGACTTTTTACTAGATACAGGTGCAGACACTAACATTTTATCATTCAACTCTTACAAAAAACTCAATTTGCCATTAAATAACATACAGAAAAGTAGTCACAAACTCTCAACTTTTAGTGGTGAAGTATTACCTACTGTAGGTCAGTGCACTCTATCTGTCACCCATAATAACACAGCATGTAATGTTAATTTCCACATTGATTCACTTTGTAGAAATATTATTGGTCGCAACAGTTGTGAAATTTTAAAATTAGTTAAAAGAGTCTATAATGTCCAATTTCATGACTCAGTCAGTCAAACACAGCTTGTTGAATATAAAGATCTGTTCTCAGGAATAGGTTGTCTTAAAGATTATGAATGTCATTTGTCAATGAAGCCTGATGCTATACCTTCTGTCGATGCTTGCCGTAGAATTCCATTCAGTCTTTTAGAACAATTGAAAGAAGAACTAGCCATGCTAGAAAAAGATCAAATTATAGTCAAAGTCGAGGAACCTACTGAATGGGTAAGTTGTAATTGCATCAAAGAAAAATGGTAAACTACGCCTTTGCATTGATCCAAGAAAACTTAATAAAGCTATTATGCGTCCTCACTATCAATTTCCGACTATTGATGAAATTAAATCCAGTCTCTCCGGTTTACAGTATTTTACAACCCTAGATGCAAACAAAGGCTTTTATATGCTTAAATTAGATGAAGCTTCCTCAAAGCTATGTACATTCATCACACCTCAAGGTAGATACAGATTCCTAAGACTTCCCTTTGGTATAAATGCAGCCCCAGAACTGTTTCATTCCATTATGGCAAAAATATTCTCTGATATCTCAGGAGTCAAAATCATGATGGATGATTTTTTAATTTATGGTCAAACAAAAGAAGAACATGATTTTAGATTAAAACAAGTCTTAGATAGAGCTAGGGAAATAGGAATAAAATTTAATAAAGAAAAGTCTAACATATTTAAAAGTGAAGTCAAGTACCTGACCACACAACATAACATAAATTACCAACTTTGGAAAATTAGTTCTTTTAATTCAAGTCCATCTTATTGTTGAAAGTTGAAAAGCTACTGCGAAACCTACTACCTATGTATAAAATTCAAAGTTAAGTTTATTTTTATCTAATACTTTTATAACCAACTTAAGATAAAATTCAACAAAACTAGTCATCGATATGCAAATAATGTTGGCAATGGGCTATTTCAGTATCAATCTTAAGAATAAATTCGCAGGTCGTTTGTTGCCAAACACAAATAAAACAAGACGCGAATGAAATTGCAGGAAAATATTTATATCTCTCTATAATTCATGCATTTCACAAAGCTTGTCTCAATAAGAAAATCGTATTACTTCAAACTTCTAATCTTTTTGCATAATGTTTCTTATAGTTCTCATATTTCGTAGATGGATGAGTATTCTAACATGCCAAGAGGTATCGTTGTTTTTTGTCGGGATGGGGAAAATCAACTAACTCCTCTCACTCTGGAAGCGGCGAAAAGGAGTGTCAAGCTACTGACTAAAAACCCAACCCTGTTCCTTTAGTTGCTCTTGCATTCCAGGGCCGTGTACCCAGTAGATAATGGCCTTATTGGGTCCCGTCATTAATGCTTTGATAGCATGCTTATCGTAACTTTGTTAATAATTTAGATATAAAAAAGTCATAGTTTAAAAAACACTAGAAAAACACGCTTTTATAAATGCACATAGAAAACAAAAAATTCTTTAGGATTGTTATAACCTTGAAACCTGATTGTGTTCAAAGTCCATTACGTGGCCTTTCTCACAAGTGCAAACACGACTATGATACGATATTCCATCATGGAATGCCAGTGCCTATCTTCCGGCTTCATCATCAGACCTTGAAACCTAATCGTGGTCAAAGTTCATTACAAGACTTTTCTAAGAAATCCAAAACAGCTATGATACGATATTCCATCATGAAGTTCCAGTTCATATCTTCCGGCTCCATCATCAGATCAGTTCGACAGTACCATATTATTGTAATGTCATCAGAACTACATACAGCTGCCAATTTTCATTACGCTACGACCCTTGGAAGATGGTTAAATTACTTACCTTAGATTTCATTACATAGTTACATACAGGTCGACCTAATAAAAGCGTGTTAATAAAGAAATATTTTTCTTATAGGGCTTGATTTAAGAATCACAGTAATGTAAAAAATGTCATAACACCAGTAACACGACTTACTGTAATTATGACATCAGGGGCAGAGTTGTACTCCAACGTTGTTGGGAAAAGAATAAGCAGATGACGACACAGGCTTATCTTCCAGTATAATTAAAATATTCAAGTAGCTTGTATACCATGCTATATTATATAGGCATGCCTGGAACACTCCACCGTGGTACCGTGTTATCTGGTTACAGAGTCGTGGAGGTTAGACAGGGATTCGCTTCTTTAGATTTCAAACAGATCCCAACAAAGTTGGGGAAAGTCTCGGCAGATTAATTGGTGCTTCTATTGACTGCCGACGCGTCCATTTTGTTCACTACATATCGTGCTTACCTTCAATATCTAAGTACCTATAACTTGAGATTGCGAACCGAGTCAAAAAATTGTCTACGCGAGTACAAATTTTCACAATCAAATCTTTCAACAACGTGTAACAGTGATATAAAATACAAGACGAACGCTGTTTACTAAACGTCAGAGATTGTATTTATTTCCAACTTAATGAAACTAATTGAGAGTGCACAAAACTTCTTTTTATAGCTCTCTAAGAAACTAAAGTTAAATGAATCGTAAAACTGTGTTACAGCATAACAGTTTTATTTTATCCAAAGTACACCTAGTGCTCATTGGTTTGTAAGTAAGTTCGTGCATTTGATCCCTGTGGTTTGTAATTTTTTAGCAATAACTGTGTGCCTTTGGCGAAAATTTGAAGGACACACGCTATATTAAGCGTAAAATCCTTTGAGATTTTCAATTCGTTTAGCAAATCCCAATGTAAATGTCGTGAACGAAATGTTCTTAAGACTGATTTATATTTACTACATACCATATCGTTGCTCCAAAACTCACCACAAAAATCGAGTGTTAATTTAAAATGGAGTATCTGAATCAAATCTTTTCTGCACTCGGGCCTGTCTCGTTTTTCTATTCCCTAAAATACAAACATTTCAATTATGATTGGAAAATCTTTTCTTTGACCGTAATTTTATCTATGACATTATTATTTTAAAAAGTCGATGTTTCTGAAGGTAATATAAAGACGACCATCTAGACAAGAAACACTTAAAGCCTTAGAATACAGAAATAATCTAGAAGCCGTGAGCGCGCCTAATACTGAAGCAACAAAAACTACTTCTAAATGGAGTAGTTTGACGCGCAGCCGATCAGTTGTACTGTGAACGTCATATCGCGTGACGTGTTTTACCCGTGTCCAATTTATTTAAATTATGACGTCTTGTGTCGTTTCTACCTGTAAAAAAAACTTTTTAACAAAAAATAGAACCGACTTCCATATCAAAACACTACAAAGGCAAAAATAACTTTAATTTCGGAAGGCGGTGTCAAAAACGAAAATATATACAAAACTAAAGACACCGCCTTCCGAAATTAAAGTTATTTTTGCCTTTGTAGTGTTTTGATATGGAAGTCGGTTCTATTTTTTGTTAAAAAGTTGTTTTTTCACGCTTTTTAGTGGGTCGGTTTGTAATTTATCTAGTTACAAAAGCCATAATGTCAACAACTTATCACCTTTTAAAAAATATTGCTTTTCCCGATGCATAGCCGTTAATTTTTGAGGAGTTCTCCTGGAACTTGACCATCAGCTCTACATCACCATATGTATTGTGACGAGCATAAAGCGTTTAACATCCGTACTCAAGTAATCGAATCGCAATCCACCAAATACTTATTATTGAGGAATTTCAGTAGCCATCTGTGGTCTTCATCATCAGTTCAACTTCCCCAAATGGTACTTTTCGGAAGCAACTGCTCAAGGTACTATAAGAAATACCCAAAACGCTATAGGTGTGCCTATAATATTTGAAGAGTTCCCTCGATTTCTCCAGGATCCCATCATCAGATCCTGATTTCGTAACAATGGGACCAACTAAAAAGTATACCCATTCAAACGCAAAAAGAATTTTTTAAATCGGTCCTGCCGTCTCCGAGTTATGAGGTAACACACATAAAAAAAAAAAAAAAAGTTCAAGACGAATTGTAAACCTCCTTTTTCGGTTAAAAATACAGTGGGGCTAAAAAAAAACTGGATGGGATCACATTTCACGTGTAACTAGCGCATTCACTTATCGTCTTATTTAATTATTGAATAAATTGTTTAGTTTGTAATTGTCAAAGAGAATAATGCATCCATCTTGTTAGTGTTGCCAATATAGTTTTTTGATTTTCCTTTCTTTTTATTACCTAATGAGGGCTTTTATTCTTTGTAGTATATTAATAACTAGCTTCTACCCGCGACTTCGTACGCATGGGAAGGTTTTCCCGCGCAAATCCCGATCCCGTGGGAATTTCGGGATAAAAAGTAGCCTATGTGTTATTCCAGGCTGCCAACTATATACTTACCAAATTTCATTCAGATCCGTTTAGTAGTTTTTGCGTGAAAGAGTAACAAACATCCATCCATCCTCACAAACTTTCGCATTTATAATATGTCTTTTGCCCGCGGCTTCGCCCGCGTTTATTTACACTTTGTCAATAATTCTTTTTGCCAAAAAGGTGTACCGTATCTTTTTGGGTGGTTAAAAAACGCATATAATATTTAATAAACCATCACCAGGGTCCATCCATCCCCAAAAACAGACAGACAGTTAGTATTTAAAATTTATCTTTTTAAAACCAAAAACGTAGTTTACAATACATTTTTGTAAACTACGTTTCTGGTTTTCCCGTCCTTGGCGTGTTGATTTTGTACGCTTGATACTCGTGAGCACGCCACATACAATTGCCCATGGGAAAAGTAGTCTTTTTTCTAAATGTACACCTGCGACTTTCAGTGTCTGTCCTTGAGCTTTGTTTATGGTCATTGCGAATGCCGCTTTTAGGGGAAATTTGAGTTTTTTGAACTGAATGTGAGGAATAAATACGTTTTCACCGCTTGCTGTTCCTGTCATAATTATTGCTTGAAAACATTGCATCTACGGTATATAATTTGTAGTCGCATGCCATTACAGAGCCTTAGTGCGCCCTGATTACGCATCAACAGGACTGGGACACCAAGTTAAAGCCTCAAATAATGTGATGGGGTACCCTGACAATTCCAGAGAGTTGATCAACTCTACAGAGTACGACGTCACTTGCTTTGTATCCATAACAATGTCGACGGACAGATACTCAACAACATCACAATCCACATGAGACATAATCTTTTCGTTGATCTGCCCTACAATTTCGTTAGTTGGTGCCAAAATTACTCTTTCACGCAGCCATTCTTTATCCCTCATATTTGTTTTCAAATCAGAATAAACGTTGTTTATTAAATTATCTTATCTTGGACTACGTTCACTATGTATGTTACTACAGTTTCAGCTTCAGATTCAGTTTTGGTTTCAGCATCAGTTTCAGTTTTAGCTTCAGTTTGGTTTCAGCGTCAGTTACAGCTACAGTTCCAGTTTCAGTTTCAGTTTCAGCTTCAGTTTTGGTTTCAGCATCAGTTTCAGTTTCAGCTTCAGCTTCAGTTTTGGTTTCAGCATCAGTTTCAGTTTCAGCTTCAGTTTGTATCTTGGACTACGTTCACTATGTATGTTACTACAGTTTCAGCTTCAGTTTCAGCTTCAGATTCAGTTTTGGTTTCAGCATCAGTTTCAGTTTCAGCTTCAGTTTGGTTTCAGCGTCAGTTACAGCTACAGTTCCAGTTTCAGCTTCAGTTTTGGTTTCAGCATCAGTTTCAGTTTCAGCTTCAGTTTGGTTTCAGTTTCTGCTTCAGTTTCAGTTTGGTTTCAGCGTCAGTTTCAGTTTCAGCTGCAGCTTCAGTTTCAGCATCAGTTTCAGTTTCAGCTTCAGTTTGGTTTCAGTTTCAGCTTCAGTTTCAGTTTCAGTTTGGTTCCAGCGTCAGTTTCAGCTACAGTTCCAGTTTCAGCTTCAGTTTCAGTTTCAGCTTCATTTTTGGTTTCAGCATCAGTTTCAGCTTCAGTTTGGTTTCAGCGTCAGTTTCAGCTTCAGGTTCAGCTTTAGCTTCAGCTTCAGTTTGGTTTCAGTTTTGATTTCAGATTCAGCTACAGATTCAGCTACAGTTTTAGTTCCAGTTTCAATTCCAGGTGGTCAAACGCGAACCTATTTTAAATAAAAAAAAAAAAACGTTTCAGCTTCAGTTTTGGTTTCAGCATCAGTTTCAGTTTCAGCTTCAGTTTGGTTTCAGTTTCAGTTTGGTTTCAGCGTCAGTTTCAGTTTCAGCTTCAGCTTCAGTTTCAGCTTCAGTTTGGTTTCAGTTTCAGCTTCAGTTTCAGTTTAGTTTCAGCATCAGTTTCAGCTACAGTTCCAGTTTCAGTTTCAGCTTCAGCTTTGGTTTCAGCATCAGTTTCAGCTTCAGTTCTAGTTTCAGATTCAGTTTCAGATTCAGTTTCAGCTTTAGTTTGTGTTTCAGTTTCAGATTCAGCTACAGTTTCAGCTTAATTTTAATTTAATTAATTTTCAGATTCAGTTTCAGTTTTAGCTTCAGCTTCAGTTTTGGTTTCAGCATCAGTTTCAGTTTCAGCTTCAGTTTGGTTTCAGCGTCAGTTTCAGCTTCAGTTTCAGGTTCAGTTTCAGCTTCAGCTTCAGTTTTGGTTTCAGCATCAGTTTCAGTTTCAGCTTCAGTTTGGTTTCAGATTCAGCTACAGATTCAGCTACAGTTTCAGCTTCAGTTTCAGATTCAGTTCAGCTCAAATAAATCATTCCGTTGATATCTGTTGCCACACGATCTTCTCCTATTTTCAAAAGGGCAAACGCATATTGCCCCGATTTTGAAATAGAAATGATTCGTATATTAACTTGATTGGTTAAAATTTAAGCGACACGGTTGGCGTAACAGTTAACTGGTGCATGACGTGGGTTCGACCCCAGCTCTAAACAAAGATTTGTATAGCCTACATGGAGTTGTGTAGTTTAAAAAAAATGTTGTGAGTGGTTCTTGAATACGCGATTTGAATGAATTGAGAGGGGGAATACAAAGTCCCAACACCCCTTTACATCCTTAAGGGATGATTTCCAGGATATCTATCTATTCTATTCTATCCTATGTCTTTTCCAGGGTCTAAAACTATCTCCATAGCAAATTTCATCCAAATCGGTTTAGCGGTCAAGTGTATTATGTGGGTGGGAAGGGCGGGGACATCATTGATTCCCTATACGAAATTCAAACACCATTTTTAGATCTTTTAGGAATGATTTCCGGGAATAAAACTATACTATGTCTTTTCCAGGGTCTAAAACTATCTCCATACCAAATTTCATCCAAATAGGTTTAGCGGTCTAAGTGTATTATGTGTGTGGGTAGGGCGGGGACATTATTGATTCCCTATACGAAATCCTAACACCCCTTTTACATCCTTTAGGAATGATTTCCGGGACGAAACCTATGCTATGTCTTTTCCAGGGTCCTAAACTATTCCCATGCCAAATTTCATCTAAATCGGTTCAGCGGTTTAGGCGTGAAAAGGTAACAGACAGACAGTTACTTTCGTATTATTATAATATTAGCTTGGAAGTATTGATAAATATGGAAGTATGGATAGTATGGATATGGATATGAATGTATGGAGTTATATTATTAGTATTAAGGTATGGATAGCTTTTGTCCGCGACTTCGTTCGAGTGGGAGGTTTTCCCCGCGTAAATCCCAAACCCGTGGGAATTCCGGGATAAAAGTAGCTAATGTGTTTTTACAGGATGTCAACTGTCTCCTTACCAAATTTCATTAAGATACGTTCAGTAGTTTTTGCGTGAAAGAGCAACAAAGATACAATTCGAAAACTATCCTGCGGGAACCTTACATCGGGATAAAAACTATCCTATGTCCTTCCCAGGGTCCTCAACTATTCCCATGCCAAATTTCATGTAAATCGGTTCAGCGGTTAAGGCGTGATAAGGTAACAGACAGACAGACAGACAGACAGAGTTACTTTCGCATTTATAATATTAGTATGGATTAGTAGGACTACTTTAATCAAAAAATATTTTAACCAACTTGAAAAAATAAAGGTTATTATTCTAACAATATCATATACATATATATATGATATTGTTAGAATTGCATAACATTCATAATAGGTACTATGTGATAAACCTATTAAGATTACGAAACAAATTTACAAAATTTGTAGTGTGTGTGTGGTGTGTGAGAGAGAGGAAGGGGAGAGGTGTGTGAAATTATGTTTCTAACTAAAATTTTAGCTTCCCTGCTGAAGAATTTACCCTTAAAACGGACAAATAATGTCTGAGCTAACAACATTACGCGGGTGGGAACGGAGGCTAGCGGGGACACTTGTCTTGTATTTGGACACAGAGCGCGGCTTACAGTAGAACGCGGTTTCTAGTTCTTTCTGTATTCTAAGCTTAAAGCTTATTTCAACCATGGAGTACGAACAAGCCGCTAGAAAGCATACTTCCATTGCTTCATCTTACCTATTAATGGTTCTGACAGCCAGGAACCATCACAAAAAGCTCTCCTATTTACAGATTTACAAGAGTGAAAACTCATTTAACTTTGCAAACACAATCGTTCGAATTATTGCTAAACAAAAATGTTCATCCCAACAAAAATGTACTTAACCATTTTTTTTGTGACCGTGTAAACTTATAATTTGTATTTTACTGTTGCACCTTATGTAAATTTTCAGTGAGTCAGACAAGTTACAGGAATATTTTGAATGGTGTAAATATTGCATACGTAATAATTTTATATAAAAAAGTACACGAGTACAGAATGCAGAAAAGAATATATCACATTTGCGGCGGATAAATGGAATCTATACGTTATGTGAGAATGGATGTTATAAAAACTTTTTAACAAAAAATTAAACCGACTCCCAAAAAACACTGCAAAGTGAAAAATAACTTTAATTTCGGTAGTCGGTGTCTTTAGTTTTGTTTTTTCGTTTTTGGCACCGACTTCCGAAATTAAAGTTATTTTTCACTTTGCAGTGTTTTTTGGGAGTCGGTTTAATTTTTTGTTAAAAAGTTTTTTTTTTCACTCTTTTTAGTTGGATGATTTTTAATTTACCTAGTTACAAGAGCCTAAATGTCAACTACTTATAACCTTTTACAAAATATTGCTTTTCCCAATGCTGGGCCGCTAATTGTTGAGGAGTTCTCCGGGTACTTCACCATCAGCTCTACATCACCATATGCATTGTGACGAGCATAAAGTGCTTAACATCCATATTCAAGTAATCGAATCGCAATCCACTTAATACTTATTATTGAGTAGTTTCGGCGGCCACCTGTGGTCTTCATCATCAGTTCCACTTCCCCAAATGGTACTTTTTGAGAGCAACTGCACAAGTTACTATAAGAAATACCCAAAACGCTATAGGTGTGCCTATAATATTTGAAGAGTTCCCTCGATTTCTCCAGGATCCCATCATCAGATCCTGACTTTGGTGATAGTGGTACCAATTTCGAAGTATACCCATTCGAACAAAAAAAGAATTTTCCAAATCGGTTCAACCGTCCTCGAGTACTCGATCATACATAAAAAAAAATAAAAAATATATATACACGTCGAATTGATAACCTCCTCTTTTTGTCGTCGGTTGAAAATGAACACTTTTATCGCCATCTGTGATCTTGGCACTTATCTAACACATGTCTTCTATTATTTTGTACCTTTTATAAAATATAGTTTATTCGAAGATAGACACGATTTGTTCACGAAATAAATTTTCCACTTAGATTTTCTGGTTGGGAAAATATGTTATTTTGTAATACATTTTCATTACCTACTTTTGTCACGCGTTTTTTTTTGTACCACATTCGCATTAGCCAGCAATGCTTGCTGTCTAAAACATGGGTTCAATTTATAAATAGTATTAACCGTTAGCGGTATGAAACGGCTGAGCGAACACATAATACGTGATCGACTTTTAGATAGGTTGCTAACAATTACAATAATATGAATAGCTTGAATATAATTGGTCTGTTCAATGACCAGGGAGGTTACTTTAGTTGTTACATTTATAAAAAGTGTTTGTGTGTGTGTGTGTGTGTTTTTTTATCCAGTTATAAATTAGGTAATCATTAATCTGGATAAAATCGTGCCGATAACTTTCCGACAACTTTAAATGTATACAAAGTGCAACCCTGATTTCCACGACGGAAATCAGGGTTGCACTTTGTATACATTTTCTTTGATCCTTATATAGGCATCGACCTGATTCACATTGATAATCACGCGAATACGCGTTCATCACATTTATTTGTTCGGCAATCCAGATTACAAGTTCGTTTGAAGGGGTTCGTGTTTCGGCTTTGCTATACATACCACAGGCGTTTTTTTTAAGGATGTGAAATCATCCAATGACTCCCTCCCGGGTGAAGCGGGAGGGTGTGTTAGATTTTTACTGATTCAAACCCATCCATGGTCAGTCATTTGCCTTTCGTGTTCCGAGGCCGAGGTAACTCTTTCGAATAATTCCACAACCCCGAAAGGAAACGGCCCTAGGGGGTTCAGACAAACTACAGACACGTTGGTCTCGCAACGCGTATTATTAGAACGAGGCCTTAATTAATTTATTTTTTCTTTTATTTGTCTCTTTTAACTTCATTTCATGTCATTGTATCATCGTTTTCAACTTCTGTTTCAATATAAAGTAAAAGGAATGACGACACAGAAAGCTACCAATAGGTATTAAAGCTAAACCTTTACGGTCAATGTAGAATCCTAGCGATTTCCTAATATATTCGAAATAATAAAAAATTGGCCAAGTGCGAGTCAGACTCGCCTATGAAGGGTTCCGTAGTAACTATAATAAATATAATTTAATATATTTATTAGAAAAAAAAAACTTAAAAATTTCTTAAAACTAGTTTATTTACAATTTTTACAACTACGCCAAATAACTTTGTTTTTCATGGTGTTTGTATGAATTACAAAGTTATATTTGCGGTTTTAGAAAATATGCTGTATCTCAAAAACTGCAGACCCGATCTCGTTCAAACCAATTTTGGTTGAAAGATTACATTAAGATCTATAGCATATATTTTTTTTAGATTTTTCACTCCATAATATCTTTTAAACGATTAACTTTCTGAAAAAGTGGTTTTAGAAACCTCAATGTCATTTTTGAAGACCTGTCTATAGATACCATACACGCATAGGTTTCATGAAAAAATATATTTTCAGTTTCAGTTCTATGTATGGGGAGCCCCCCTTTATTTTAAATATTTTTTTATTTATTTTTCATAAAATCGGAATGCGGTTCACAGAATACATGTACCTACCAAGTTTCACATGTACAGTTCTAACAGTTTCGGAATAAAATGGCTGTGACATACGGACGGACGGACAGACAGACAGACAGACGGACAGACATGTCGAAACTATAAGGGTTCTGTTTTTTGCCATTTGGCTACGGAACCCTAAAAAGTGGATGCCTCTTATAGTAGACTAGCTTTTGCCCGCGACTTCGTTCGCGTGGGAGGGTTTTCCCGCGTAAAATCCCGATTCCGTGGGAATTTCGGGACAAAAAGTAGCCTATGTGTTATTCCAGGATGTAAACTATCTACTTGCCAAATTTCACTCAGATCCGTTCAGTAGCTTTTGCGTGAAAGAGTAACAAACATCCATCCATCCTCACAAACTTCCACATTTATAATATTAGTAAGAAAGATAATATTCATTATTATTTGCTTTGAAAGAGAACGAGTGAAGGAAACAAGGGTGTCAAAAGCAAACTTCTATAAATACCACATCTTATCGGAGCTATATTGTCACTCATTATTCTTGTTTGTGATTGAATATTCATTTTCATATAGCACTGAAAAATAAACATTGGATTTTATTGTTTTGTAATTTGTATGTTATTTTGTTTTATGTAGCGGTAACCTTGAGTCTTGAAAGTCAAGATTGTAAAGGTAACCTCCACCCACCTCCAAGGTAATGCTCCACGGTTAATCACATAATCGTTATAAGTCAAATAGTGGTCAAACGCGTGCACTTGGGCGGAACACCGCTGTGTTCTCGTGGAGGCGATCGACGGCGGCGACCTCTCGCGTCCGGCCTTGGTTCATACCATGGTGCGGAGCGAGAGGGAATGGGATGCAGTCGCCTGCTTCTGCGAAGCAGTCATGCCAGCGAAGGAGGAGGCCGAACGAGCGAGGGAGAGGCAACTCTCTTCCTCACGCCCCAGCCGTCGTGGTAGACGCCCTGGGCGTCGGGGATCGCGGTCCGATCTCCGGCCACCGTAGGCGTGGGCTTACGGATGGTGAACAGGGGTAGCTCACCGTCCGGTAAGGAACAGGCCCGAGTCGGCGGCGCGTCGTGTTCCACGCGCTCCTCAAGGAGCTGTCAGCATTAGTGACGGGGCCTCATAAAGCCATTGCCCGCCGGAGTTGCGGAAATGTAGTAACAAGATACCGCAGCCCCGGAACTTACGGGCAGCTGAAGGGACAGGGTGGGTTTTTGGTCAGTAGAAGTATGACACTCCCTTCCGCTTAACCCAGAGCGGGAGAAGTTATTCGATAATTTTCCCACCAAGAAAAAACGAAAAAAAAAAGGGTCCCGAATGAATCATATTAAGTTACTTTACCAAGCCTTGTCGTACTCCGCGTGCGCCTCACAAAACAATCAGCTGCATTGACGGGGCCCGACAGGGCCAATACCTGCTGGGATGGCGAGAATATTGTTACAAGATACCGTGGCCACGGAACGCAAGGGCAACTGAAGGACTAGATTGAGTTTTTAATCAGTAGAAATCTGATAATCCTCTCTACTCAACTATCAAAGGGGAAGGAGTCATTTGATTCACAGAACAGATAAAAGAGGTTAGAAAGGAAACAGTTCCTGATTTGTATGAGAACGCGTGTCGCCGCTTGTCTCTCACTATTTAGCTTCACTACAAGCAAGAGGCCCGTTACGTATGCGAATTACGCACACAAATAAATTACACACACTGATATCGAGAAAGCTCTCGATTTCAGTGTATGTAATTTATTTGTGTCTTCGCTACTGATTGTAACTCACTGTCGATGAACATGCGCCGTGCATCACGGCCAATCAGGTCAAAGGACGATACGTCAATGGTTGAAGTGTGGAGGACGCAACGCATGCAGTACATTGTAAGCGGGCTTGGTCATTGCGTTGATTAAGCGAATACACATCGGGCAATGTATATTTTTTGTAACTTGTTGCAATAATGTTGTTAATGTTGGGAATTTCATAGTGAACAGAACATTTTTATGTTTTTTACAAATAAAGTTGTAATTAAATGTTATTTTCGAATTACCGATGGAAAGATATACCTCCTCGCTCTATACTTGCGGTCTAACTTATTGTTTTACAGGTTATAATTGCACAACACGGCATTTTAAAGCAGAGCTCTGTAAGTAATCCGCAGCGCACTAAACGCGGTGAATGAATTAATCGGTCGAGTTATGATTTTCGTATCATAAATGTGGCGCAGTGGCCACGCCCACATTACCATTCTAATCTTATTCATCTACTCCGTGATTTGATTTTACCCCTGAAAAAAGAGGTTTTGAGTTGTAGGGGGAAGCGGTAAATATTTGCCTATTTTCTTATGAAAACTACAAAACAATGTAATAAAAATATATCCCTCGCAAATAAGTTCGTTCATTTAATATTATGTCACAGTTGAAAACTTAATTTATTTTTAATTTTTCTCCAAGATCTGATCCCTACTAAAATATGTTTATTATGTATTCTTTAAGTAAAAATATTGATTTAAAAAACATATTCTAACATATCATAACATGATCGTAACATGGAAGACCCTAAAAATAAAATCGTTTACCTATTTAATGGAGCATTTTCATCGAACCAAACGTGTTTGCTTAATTTCAGTTCAATCGAATGGGAGATAATGGTTTTAAAATTTTGTTGGACAAAATAGGTATAGGTTACTACATGTATTCATTAAAAGTAGCTAACGTTTATTGGCGGCGGCGACCTCTCGCGTGCAGCCCTAATCATGGGAGAGGTCATCAAACTTGGTCTGAAAAATCAGTATTATTGTCAGAATTTCGAATTTTATAACCATTATCACCTATATTTAAATAAAGTTTAAGTAATATCTTACACGCGCTGCTAAACCCTCTAAATTACTTCTTGATAACGAACTACATGCAGCCTTTTCTTCAAAACAGCTTGTAGGTGGTTCAAAGAAATCTGACATAGCTGCAAAATATCGATATTACCTATAAAAGCGATATCAAGGTTATACTACCTCGGAACACATTTTTAAAAACTAAAAGGGCCAATATAAAAGTGGAAAATGCAATTGTGTAATCTAATATAGTATTGCTGAGTGACTCTTATTGAATTTCCTAGAAATAAGCAATATATGTATTATTATTATTATGTCTGTGAAAGCCAAGTGTTAGCTGTTTTTCTTTCTTTTTAATAATTCCGGTTATTTTCTTATTAAAAAAATATTATGTGTCAATATGAATTAAACTGTATCTTGGCTGCATTTACAAGCACATTAACTCACTCTCAATACTTGTTTCGTCAGATAATTGAACCCACGACCATAGGCGTAGGAAGGGGGGGAGCCTGGTGGGCCGTGGCCACCCCAGAATGGTCTGGTGCCCACCCGAGAATTTTTACTAACAAACAGTTATGGCTGAAAAATTAAAAAAATTAGCCAAGTGCGAGTCGGACTCACTCATGCAAGGTTCCGTTATGCGATACATGTTAATTGATGTGAAAATTTTCATTTCGTACGTTAAGAGTTGACACAACTTTGATAAGCGATCATCGCTTCTACTACTGGGGGCCAGGCCCCCCCTGGGAAACATCTCTAGATACGCCAATGCCCACGACACGCAGCTCAGAAGCCTTAAATAAAGTTAATAATTCTGAATGACATTCAACATACTTTATTCCCTGAGTAATCGGGGTACTCAGGGAAGGTGGCCTTAGAAATCGGGGTACTTAGGGAATAATCCTTCAAGACATTTTAAATAGCAGCAAAAACTGATTATGCAAAATGCTGAATAAGCTTACCCAAAAGATAAATTAATGCAACACAGGGACGTTGAGTGTCGAAATAAATATGGGGCACAATTTTTATCCATTACTACTGCTACTTGCTACTTTATAAATAAACCAAAATGTGCGACTAGAAACCTTGATATATTTTCACCAGTTTAACGGTGGACTGCTTGCGAGATATTGTCCAAAATATTCTTATCTAACGTTACGTCACGTTATAGTCTTTTGAACTAATCTATATACATAATAAAACTGTAGAAGTCAATTCTGTACATAGAATATAAACTAAAAAATACTCCTAGAACGCTTCATTTAAATAGTAGAAGCCAAAAATATGATTGTTGTAATTTTTGTCTGTCTATCTGTTGTGCGTCTTTCAAACAAAAACTTCTGGACGGATTTTAATGAAACTTTTTGTTGTAAACCTATTAGTTCTCACCAACATATAGGCCATAATTCATTTTGAAGATCTGAATATCAGACGTGGAACCTTAGAAGTCCGGCTAATCTATAAGAAATATTAATATACTGCGTAAGGAATAGAACTTTCTGTCGACATAAAAAAAAAAGAAAGTCTAGAGCACCTGAACATCAGGATCATCACAAAATGCCATATTTTAGTACAGACGTGTAACAGCAGATGGCGCTGGCTGTATTCTACAACGCGGAATCAAAATGTTTAAAATATTTAATAAAGTGACCCATGCAACTCTTGAGCGACCTTTCATTTAACATTATCAACTAATTGATTAATCGTGAATTCGTAAATTGAAGTTTCGTATCAACAAATCGTTGGTTGTTTTGGAATTCAACGGTTTTCCAACCATCAAGGTATTCCCACTGTGAAGTGTTAGTCACTAATACCATGCCCTGGAGGTCTGCGACCTTTTGTTTAATCCTTAAATATTCACCTTATATTGTAAAATGTAAATCATAATCATAAATCATAAATCATTTATTTGCTGGTCAAGGGTATACACAGTGGTGTTAACATTACATTGGATTTCGTTCTCCTTGATCTACCTTACTGGCATGCAAATTTTACATAATAATATGTTTTATTTAAAATTTAAATAGGTACATGCATCAACATAAAATTATTAACATAGAATTATTAGAGTAGTTAGCTCCTATGATAATTTAATTAACAAAGAATAGCAACAATTTTATAATACAAACAAAACAATTAAGCATTTTAGAATATAAGTAAAATAAGACTATAAGTTTCGTATCAACAAATCGTTAGTTGTTTTTGAATTCAACGACTTTCCAACCATCATGTTTTCCCACTGTGTTGTGTTAATCACTATCAGTATGTCCTGAAGGCCCGCAACCTTTCGTTTATCCTTACACTAACACCTAATATTGTAAAATATTCTACAACTTTTGCATCTACAAATCGATAGTTGTTTTTGAATTCAACGAGGTTCCAACTATCACCACTGTGTAGTGTTAATCACTAACAGTATATGGCGTAGGTAGTTTGGAAATGTGTGTTTATGAATTATAATAAAATAACACAAGCTGGGTATCTTTATGCGGAGATGGCGGTAACAGTTCTGCTAACTGGCTAAAACTCCTATTTTTAAATACATAATCTTCGCGTTTGGACTTGTGTTGTTTTGCAGTGCACGTACTCCTATACGTTTGATTTGGCAAGGTAGCCTACTATGTAACGCAGGAGAGCAGCCATCAAAGTAACCTTATATTTATAGTTACAAATACCAAAATGCCTAGGCGAAAGAATACAAGTCTTTCTTAATACTCAAGAAACTCTAGACGAATGAGACAAGTTAGAGCACAAAAAAATTGTTAGCAAAAAATAGAACCGACTTCCATATCAAAACACTACAAAGGCAAAAATAACTTTAATTTCGGAAGGCGGTGTCAAAAACGAAAATATATACAAAACTAAAGACACCGCCTTCCGAAATTAAAGTTATAAGTTCAAGAAGAATTGAGAATCTCCTTTTTTTAAGTCGGTTAAAAACGAGGAAGAACATGAGCCACGCTTAGCTGCAAGGCGAGAATGTCGTGCTGAATTTTTTTCTCAGGAAACAGCTACGCAAAGGGAAGAAAAATTAGCAGTTGACCGAGAGGTATCACAAGTTCTCGCTGTCTTGGAAGTCTTTAAGGGAGTCTTTAATTCAAGAGTGAATAGGTTACTTCTAGGCATACGTGCTTGATCTTCGACTACATCATCGCTTACCATCCGGTGAGAAGTTCCAAACAAGGCCAAACGCGAACGATCAGCAATAAAAAAAAATGTAAGCCAGCGTGAAGAATGTCTGGTGTGGTCTGTGATGTTGGAAAGCGTGTGTTCATTCCCCGAATACCGCTTATCCCAAATAATTATCTGTTCAGGTTTAAACGTGTGCAGTTCCCAGTAGGTAAATGTAAGTTTTGGCATGACAATAAATAAATCTCAGAGACAAACTATGAGTCGTGTTGGTGTGGATCTGTGGAAGTCTTGATTCTCGCACGGTCAGATGTAGGTATGTCGCGTGTAAGCAAAAAAAAATCCTGTTTATATTTACTTAGGAACATCACATAACAAGTGATGTTGTTTAAATTCTGAGTGAGATTTTTTAAGTGTTATATACACATACAATTATTTTCGTACATTCCTTCATGTATTTCTTCGTAATTTTGTAAGTCATCTCATAATCATGATGAGTACATACATAAGTATACATAAGTGTCGAGTTTTTGTACTTATGCACTAAATACGAAAAGCACGCGCGAAAAAGTCGAGGACTAGCTAGTTATATAATATTATACGCGGTATAAACGCCACCTGAATGAAATAGCAGATCTTTTCACATGCCCATGAGAGGGCAAAAACCCCTTCAGGGGAAAATGCGGCTAACTTTTGTCCTCTTTATAATACGTTTGGTTCTTTATGTTATTATATCTGAAATTGGGTTTATGCTTCGGGGATTAATGGTCATTTTAATATTAACTTTTTTTACTGGCTTTGCCGCTGACAAAGCCACTGAAAGTAAAAAAAATATGCGTAGGACATATTTCCGGAATATACAACCTGTGTTTTAAACCAGGCATAGTCTGTCTGTTCCAAGATTCATTTGAATACGTTCAATCATCAAGAGGTGAACAGTTCACAAACAGACAGAAGCCAAGCAGACTAACTTTCGCTTATAATAAGTACCAACTTCTCCCCGCGGTTTCCCATGCGTGAAAAGCTTTTTAGCAGAATAAAATAGCTTGTGTCGTTCACCAAGGTCTAATCTATTACACAAAATTTTCCTATGTACGGTGGCCGGCACATCAACCTACTCCAATCTGTCAAAATAATTTAATAGATTTACAACTTTATTACAACACGATAAGGTTCAATTGGGTAAATTTGACAGATTCGGATAGCTTGATGTGCTGGCGTCTGTACCAAATTTCATCAACATCCGTTAAGTGATTTAGAAATCAAGTAACAGACAAAGTAACTTCAGCATTTACATCATTATAATTACAGTAGGGATTAGATCTAGAGATAGAATCTGAATACTGATAGTATGGATTATATGCTACCACTTACATAATGATAATGAGGATATTATCAAAGCGGTGGCACGAAACAATTAAAATGGAAAATGTATGCGTCTGATAAAAGATAAAATTGAAAAAAAAAATAAGCGCACAGTATGGTTGCTCAGCAAAAATCAGCGATGTTGAGATGACAAAGAGATTTTATGTGGTTTTTACATTTACGAAAAACTGTTAACTCGGCTCTTTAATCAAATTCTTTTAAGATTAAGTCGCATTAGAATGCTTTGAACGCAATGAATTATCAAAGTTGTTAGTATAAGTATCATTTGCTTTTGTGGACGAATAAATCACATTTTTGAATTGTGGTTCGCCATTCAATTCTTTCAACTTTTCGTTCGTTCGTCATTCAAAAGTTCATATTATTTCTAAAAGAGGATAGAATCTTTGTAATATAATTGAATATATCATGCCTGCCTTTGATTTGACCAAGTATCAAAATAGCTAGAAGGCTTAACAAATAAAAGGTTTAAGGGTCAAAAATACTGGGATAGAATATAAGCGACCTTTTTAAATTCACATTAAACACGGATTACTCATTCAGTCACGGCGAGTAAGTTAGCAATAAACCTTTGAAATCCCCATTAGCAGTGGCTTTTGATCTGTAATTAAATAAATAATTACGGTCAGACATCATTAAACGATAAAACAGAACGTATATAAATAGACATTAGGACATATTAAACGTTAGCAATGTACTGTAACCATAAGTATCGTCCTTATTACATAATGTTTTAGAGAGCCCAAATCATGATGAGATAATTAACAAGAATAATGTTTTACTCCTTTACTGAATACTGAAGCCACAAGTATCGTCCTTATTGTACCCATATAAGGATTCTGAGAATCTAAATCATGACGAGATAATTAACAAGAATATGTTTACTCCTGGTAAAGCTAAAACAGGTACATGAGTAATCCTTTACTGAATACTGAAGCCTCAATTTCTACCAGCTTAAAAAATGAATGAACACTGCATAGTCTTCAATCAATCAAGTTGTTTACGTACCTGCTTCAAATTTTATTTGAGAGCTATATTTGTAGAATCGTCACATTATAAATCGACTCTGTCTAAATATACAGCATGTTTTATTTTGAACGGCCTTTTATTCAGGTGCTCGTGGTTTAATAATCACAGCTGCACAGGTCAATCTTCAAGGTTAGGCAACGCTTACCGAGGTCGGTACTTCGATGGGTGCCCGGTTCGAATGGTGATCTTAACGTATGAGTTTCCTCCGTGCTTTGGTAAGCACGCTAAGCCGTTGGTCCCGGCTGTAATTTGTTTATCTTTGGCTGTCGTTAAGGGTAGTCAGAAACACAAAAGCCAAATAATCTCATACTGGTCTCACCCTAGGGTATCGTGTTTAGGCGGAGACCTCTCGCGCCCGGCATTGATCGAGGCCATGCTGCGAGGCGAGAGGGAGTGGGAAGCGGTCGCCTCCTTCTGCGAAGCAGTCATGCTTCCGAAGGAGGAGGCGGGCCGCGTGAGGGAGAGGATGGCGTCCTCCCTCCAGCCGAGCCGCAGTGGTAGACGCCCACGGCGTCGGACGTCGGCCGACGATCTCCGGCCACCGTAGGCGCGGGCATGCGGACAGCGAGTAAAGGGCAACTCGCTGTCCGACCATGAACCATGCCCGGGTCGACGGCGCGTTGTGTTCCACGCGCGCCTCAAAGAGCGTCAGCAATATGACGAGGCCCCCCCTGTAGAGGGCCGAAGCCTGCCGGGGTCGTGGGACTTATCCCATTACCGTGACCCCGGTACGTAAAGGGTTATTGAAGGAACACCGTGGATTTTAGTCAGTAAAAGTCTGACAGTCCCTCCCACCCTGCCCGCGGTGGGAGGACTTATTTGATAATTTTACCACGTTAAAAAAAAAGGGGTATCGTGTTACCTAGCTACTGGGTTGTAGAGGTCAGATAGGCAGTCGTTTCTATTCAGTAAGTTTTAAATATCTATTTCGTCACTACAACTATCCTTATAGTTGTAGTGACGAAATAGATATTTGGTTGGCTTGGTTCTCGAAGCAGGTAAATTTAGCAACGCTTTTTAATAGTGTTAAATGGCACTGAAGCTTAACGTGACTCCTGACTGACGGCGAAGATCAGTGACATTACGAATTTTCAGCTTTCGGACCAGCAGGGAGATTTCAACGCAATTTATTAAGATTATGTGCTATTACATAGTAATGTTTTCCTAGGGTAAGAATTGGGAATGCTCTTTGATTTCTTTCTACAAAGAGATCAAATATGTACCTACCAATTTTTATTTGTTTGAACTATGTTATTTGCTACTAAAGTGCTTGATACAAAAGAAAAGATTATTGAACTGAAACATCTTACTTACGATTAATGTCATGATTTGGTTCTTCATCAAGAGATATGTGTATTTGTATTTATTTTAGCGTTTTCTGAACTTGAAAAATACATTTTCTGTTTTAGATTCTTAGATGGAGATGTGTGTGCAAGTATTTTGAATTGAAATGCAAAATGATAGCAGCCGTGTACTATCTGAGCTAACATTTTGCGGTTGAAACTTTTCAATTAAAATAGAGATATTGATTTATGCCAGGCATCATAAAAAGCGTTTCACGCTAGAGCGAACGCTTTCTTTTCAAAACTGCGCGTGACAAATTACTTATCAGCGGTTTGTAGAAAATGCATGCATTTTTACGGGATTTAAAATAATGCCATTTTGAGTCGACAAATCTAAAAATTAATTATGAGTGGGTCACATCAGAACTATTACTCTTAAATATGACTGTGTACGTCTGTAAGACCCTGCAGTTATCGCCACACCATTTAATTAAATAGGTTAATTTTTTTAGATTAATTAATTTGAATGATATCGAATTAAATGAAATCGATCCAGCAGAAAAAAATGCGTTATATAAAAATGAATGAAATCGTACGATATAGGACTGCATTTATTTGAACTGAATGAAACTATGTATATATATTGCGTGTTTTACGTTCTCAACCAAACGTTGAAGACATGACTGCTTAGCGATGATTCCTTCCTCTAGACATGTGGCTTCTCTGGCTTATTATGATTGCGTAATTGACAAGTCTATTAACAACTTCACTTTCGTGAGTGTGTCTTTTTATTTTATTAGTTTTGTCCTATGACAATCCGTCCGATTTGACAGATTTACTTACGTGTTTAATTTGTATTATTCATTTTACTACGCTTTAATTTTCTTCATTAGTGAAGTTAAACTTGACAAAGTTGTCGTTTGTCAAGTTTATTTTAATATCTTATAAAGCTTTTTATGTGAATGGCAAAACACTGTAGGCTCTTAGATTCGTTTTTATTTTTTTTATTTGTAATTACATTATGCTGTGTTTATTGGTCTATATCGTCCTCTTATACCCACTAAACCTGTATTATGGAGAATATTTATGTAAAAATTAATGATCTTTTGAAAAGAGTAACCGTGGAGTTTGTTGCCTGTTCTTCTCCATAGGGAACGAACAATATCGAATTGTGCACTATAACTTCTGACGTTTTATAAGATATACCTATGGTCAAACGCGAGCCTATTATCAATAAAAAAATATATATATTTTGAGTTTGAATGACGAAGTTTTCAACACTCTTGTGTTGAAAACTTCTTCTTCTTCTTCTTCTTAGCTATGAATTACGCAAAATTACGCAAGTGAGAGTTCAGCACCCTAATTGCGTAATTCTTAAAATCCCACTAAAAATATATCAACATCATCGTCAGTAATTTCTCTTGCAAAACTAAAACAATAACCGAGGCTACTCAAATCTTTTAACCTTTTATGAGTTTTAAGTTTCTTCTTTGCTGTTCTATTGAATAAACAATTCTTATCACGAAACGTGACGTAGTTTAAAAGAAAATCAATACAACACACCACAAATTCGCACTATACAAATCATTAATAATATTTCGATAAAAGCTTTAAAAAACTGGGTTACCATTGTTATACATTTGAAAGGAATGCGAAACAAAAATAAACGTTAACAACGCTGACTTCCAAAGATTCTTAATAAAAGTTGATTAAAATATCATAATGCCATTAAACTGTAGGCTTACCTCCGTTTTCTTGGAAATAAAATAGTAGGTACATCACGAATTAAACGAATGTCACGTAGCGGGATTGACTCTGGAAACCCATTCAAGCAATCACGTACAGCTAGATAGTTTTTTTGTTCAATTGGCAAATCATCTAACGACTCCACCCGCTTTGGGTGGAAGTGAAAGGGAGTGTCAGACTATTACTGACTAAAAACCCACCGTGTTCCTTCACTGCACTTACGGGGCCTCGGTATCAAGTTAGACTATTACTGCAACCCCGTCAGGTAGTGGCCCTATTGGGCCCCGTCTATGGTGCTGACTGTACTTTGAGGCGCGTTTGGAACACGACGCGCTGCCAACTTCGGGCCTGGTCCGGGTCCTGGTCTGGTAAAGCGGAAATGTTTATCCATCACAGTAATTTTGATATTTGAATTTCGTCTGGGAAACTGGCTCTTAGTCTCAACTACAAAGTGTGTGGTACAAGTGTTTACCCATTAAAAAAATATTAAGCCTTAAGAGTTTTATTAACTGGAAATAAATACAAACAGTTCATGGATACAATCATTAAGATAACAGATCTTACCTACAGCAATGAAGTAAATTTTTCTTTCATCATTTTCCATGCACTCCAAAGTAGCCCCTAATCTTACTATAATAAAGCTTATCATTCTACGCGTATTAGGCACGTACGCAGAAAGGCTCAGGGGAAACTTATTTTTATAGTCTCCCCGGCAGGTGCCCTGACAGGTCTCCTAAGAGGACCCAGGACCTAGCGTCTTTTGAAGGCTTAAAACTATGTAGATACCTTGCGGACTGACTATTAAGCTTCTTTGTTATCAATGTTTTACTTATTCATCTAAAAGGTGTTCAAAAATATCTCTAGAAAGTGTTTCAGCATTATAAATAAAAATAAATCATTCATAAATGATTCATAGGTAACAGCTCGTTTTAAAGATAAAAAATATTTCCACAACGGACACATTTATTTGAATAATATGCGCATTGTATACGGCGCCGTCACTAACGTAAAGTTGCGTTGAGCTAAAAGCTCACTCAGTAAATAGTGCGCAAAAATGTATCACTTTTTGTTTTTCAATCGGATAAAATTAATACTAAACTTTTTGTAACATTTTGCTTTATTCCAAACAATTACACGATTATTTCAATCCATTTACTTTTAGACTCCTTATTTATGTAGGTATCGTATCCATACTAATATTATTAATGCCAAAGTCTGTCTGGTTGTGTGTTACGCTTTCACGGCTCAACCGTAACACCGATTTGTATGAAATTTGAAATGAAATTAGTTGAACACCCAGGATCAAACATAGGCTACTCTTTTTCAAAAATCAACACTTAAAGGGTGGAAATAGGGGATGAAAGTTTGTATGAGAAATCTAAACCGCTTAATGAATTTTGTTTTTTTTTTTTCTTAAAATTAACGTGGATGAAACCGTGGGCACAGCTAGCTGTTAGAATATGTAAAAGAATATCTACTCTTGACTGTTAACCTTAACAAATTACAATATTCAGAACTTTCTCGCCCACCTGCCGACAAAATTTCTCGCTAACATAAATACGACCTTTTTGTAATACAATTAAGTTATCAATTTTTAGGTTGCCTTTGTTTTCCGGGTGGGAACAAAAAGGCAAGTGGTTTGTTTCCATTAAAAAAAAAAGTCGATAACTGTACCGGGCAATTTTTTTGCCCGTAGTACTACTAGACTGCTTGGTAGTACCACGGGAAAATTTTATTACCCGTGGTACTACTGGTATTACCACCAGTAGTACCATGGGCAACAAACGAAATAAAATATTATGCCAGTCATTGTTTTAAATTAATGTAATAAGATACCTAATCTATCATCTGGGGGCACGGCAGTGCCCCCGCCTAGTCGAGCAAAAAAGCGGCACGGCCGTACCATTCTTTTCTCGAAGCAACTCAGGCCATTTTCGACCCCCTATAACTTCGTTGTGGATAAAACTAGAAGCCTGAATTTTCAGTAACCAAACAGGCATTGTATAAACACGGTATATTTCAAATTTCATTCAATTTGAACCAGTAGTTTAAGAATTATAACGGGTCAAAGTTCCTTAATTTTGTAAATTTTGTCACTCACTGACTGACCGATCATCAAAAGTCTAAAGCACTTCTAGCAGACATAGAAATTTCAAATTTAGAATACAATTAGTGTTTAGTATATGAATCAAGGAAAAACTATAATATTTTTCAATTTCGTTCCAGTTTTCTAGATACATCAACTGCATAAATAACTTTGTAATCCCATATAAATATATAGGATTACAAAGTTACATTTGCAGTTAATTAATCAGTGTACCTGTATAATATAATGAAATAATAGGGTACTTTTTTTTTGGTGAAAAATATCATCTAATGACTTCTTCCGCTCGGGTGTATCAGAATTCTACTGACTAAAAACCCACCCTGTTCCTTCGTAAGCCCTAAAGTTCCGGGGCCGCGGTATCTCGATGGAACTTTCCCATAAACCCCGACAGGCAATGGCCCTATGAGGCCCCGTCACTGGTATTAACAGCTTTTTGAGGCGCGCGTGGAACACAACGCGCCGCCGACCCGGGCCTGGTCCTTACCGGACGGTGAGCGACCCCTGCTCGCCATCCGCAGGCCTGCGCCTACGGTGGCCCGAAATCGACTCGCGATCCACGACGCCCGGGGCGTCTCCCCCGGCGGCTGGGGCGCGAGGAAGAGAGTTGCCTCTCCCTCGCACGTTAGGCCTCCTCCTTCGCTAGCATGACTGCTTCGCAGCAGGAGGTGACTGCATCCCATTCCCTCTCGCTTCGCACCATGGTCTAAACCAGAGTAGGGCGTGAGTAGTCGCCGCCGCCGGTCGCCTCTATGAGGATACGACGGTGCTCCACCCATGCAGGGCACACCTCGACCATATGCTCCACCGTGTCTTCCAGTGTAGATAGGTACCTACATATAATAATTATGCTCAAAGGTAACTTGTTAAATGGTCAACGGAATAAAAAACAAGTAGTATTAAGAATATTGGGGAGTATTAAGTAGAGTAAATTGCCCGAAATTGCATAATTACTTACTTATGGATTAACTTAAACCGAGACGTTTGACGAGTGCGGCATTAATTATAACTAACTAATGCAAAAGACGTACGTGCGTATCCATATGTGCGTATCAAAGCCTCCGAAAAAAACCCATAGAGACAGGGAGTGGGCTTTGAAAATAACTTTAGCTGAAGTTCAAGAAGTAGTACCGGAAAATAAAAAAAGGAAGGCTACCTACCAAAATAAGAAAAGCTCATAAGACAGAGAGAGAGCTTTAAGAAAACTCGTTGTTGGTATACAAGAAGTAGAAGGTACCGGAAAGGAAAACAGTAGGACTTTCTACAAAAAGCAATGAGATCCCATAAAAAACAATACTTGTCAAAAACCCATGTCTCGCAACTTAGTTGTTCTACCGTAAAAAGTTGTGAGATCCATGTAATACCAAGTCGGTTATTAATTTATTCAGTCCCTACTTAAGGGACCTTCTGTCATAAGTTGTTACGTAATTATCTAACCTAACGACATCTTATAGTGACCATATCAATATTAAAAATCTTTACCGTTTTAAATAAATAGATTGACTTGGCAATCGCAATAAACAATTTAATTTATATATGTATTACTTGTGAGATATATTGTGTTTTCATGCGATGGCCGAGTCAATCTATTTATTTAAAACGGTAAAGATTTTTAATATTGATATGGTCACTATAAGATGTCGTTAGGTTAGATAATTACGTAACAACTTAAGACAGAAGGTCCCTTAAGTAGGGACTGAATAAATTAATAACCGACTTGGTATTACATGGATCTCACAACTTTTTACGGTAGAACAACTAAGTTGCGAGACTTGGGTTTTTGACAAGTATTGTTTTTTATGGGATTTTATATTCGAGTGAACAGAGCAATCTTCTTGTCGATGGTAAATTGTTCACATATTTTTTTTTTCTGAGTCATAAAAAATAACCAGGAAATGTGGAAACAAGTATCTAGTTTATCCACTTTATTATTATTCTTTTAGTATGTCGTATGAGAGTCATACATTTTATCATACAAATTTATACCTGAGCCGTGCCGTAATGAGACACCAACCATCAACACGGACACAGTGTCCCACTTACTTTTATGGTAAACCTGCGTATATCAACGCAATAAGAACCTTAAAGACACAAAAAATAAAGGCCCAAGTCCAATACTAATTTGTCAGCATTAAGTCAGACTTTAACACGTCTCTCGAGGCTCGGGTATTGCGGGGGACAGATGCATTTAGGACTACAAACTTAATTTGAAGATTTCGAACCTTACACGTTACGAGAATACGAGTTTAGGTTACTTTGAGTAGGTGGATGATTTCATTTAGGTCTTCAGTGTTCTTTCCGAATGGTAAAAGATATAGTCCTCGTATCTCTTTAAGAATAGAACAAAAGAAATGCTAAAGAAAAGTTAAAATTGGCTCAGTGAAAATTAGAGAACATAAATTGCTATCGACGAAAACTCAATTTTATAACTTCATTGTTCCCATATCGAAAGTAATATTTAAACAATCCTATATACTGGCTGTTATAGTTTCTTTATTCTTTGTATTATAATTTTTTTAAAGTTGTATACTACATTTTGAAATTGCCTCGTGTCACGTGGTCACAAGCGCGACTACTGAGCACGAGGCTCGGGCTCGATTTTCGGGTCGAGCAAAAAGCTATTGAGTTTTTCAGTAAGAAATTTCTCTGTAGTAGCCCGGAGTTTAGAAGTTGGCGGTGAGATACCTCCGTGCCTCGGAAAGCATGTTAAGATGTTGGTCCTGGCTGTCATTTAGACATATTTTACAGTCGTTACGGGTAGTCAGAAGCTAGTAAGTCTGACACTGGTCTAGCCAAGAAGCTACCCAACTACTGTGTTGTGGAGCTCATATTGGCAGTGTAGAATATTGAATAAAACTGTTTCTTTGTTTAAACCTGTTAATTTGCACACTTGCTCAGTCACCATTACAAGTACAAGTACCTACATAACATAGACAAATTCTTTTACAGACGTGAGACGCATAGACTCTAAACAAAAAAGTTCTAGAAATTACTTGAATGGCAGTGTTTCCAATACAAAACTTACTAATGTATAACATATTACATTGTTTCCAACACTCCTCCTCAATGTAATATATTATTACTCTTAAATTATACCAAAACAATTTTAGTTTTTAACATAAACCACACTTTTTAATACATTTTAATAATAAATCCTTATTTAATGGCTTTGTAAACATATCTGCTATTTGTTCTTCAGTCTTTAAATAATTTCTTTAATTGCATTTTGCCTTTATTAATCAATTCCTTAATAAAATGATATCTTATGTCAACATGTTTTAGACGTTTTATGTTTTCAGTATTTGCAACTACTATGGCAGACTGGTTGTCACAGAACATTGGAACTGGACAGACATTATTTATATTAAATTCTTTTAACAGTTTAACAAGCCAACATGCTTCACTCGCTGCCATACTGAGTGCAATATATTCAGATTCAGTTGATGACAAACTTACAGAGCATTGTTTCTTGGAACACCAGGATATTAAACAGTTTTCAAATTTAAAACAATATCCTGTAGTAGACTAATTAGCGTTAGTTAACACTCTATACCTACAGCAACAGTTGACGTCATCACGTCGCCGTCGGCGTCAGCCGTCGTCACTAAAAACCAGAGCTGTGTGATTGTTTCGCATGGTGCCACAGCATTATGCTAAGAGATAACCTTTTTTCGTGTATTTGACGCATATTTTCCCATTAGTTTATACTATTTTTTGTTTTTCTTATCTCATATTCTTATACGCCAAGTGACAGCACAAAAATAAAAAAAAATATCTTTGTTCTTTTCTTGTTAAACCACTGTTATTACAAACCACAATAAGAAAATGGAAGGAAAAACCTCACATATATTTTTCTCTCGTAAATTAAAAGTGTTTTTGTAAAATAACACCGTGACAAACGATATTCTCCGAAGAAATCCACTGTAGGTACCTCGAATGCTCTGTGCTGAGAAATGGCAATCATAAAGTTTATGAATTCGTGAATACAAATGTGTATAATCCTTCAAAGATATAGACATGACAACTCGCTGTGTCGTGTTTGCACCCAGGGATCGTATGCCTTCATACATTAGAACAAGTATATTTGAGCCAAGCTTTTCCTTGTGGCCTAGCTGAACCCGTGACTTGGTATTGAACGGGCTTTCCCGTGTAAATCACGATCTTGTGGGAATTCTGGGATAAACAATATGGTGCATTATAACCTCCTCTATCTTCCAGTGAAAGTCCCATTAAAACCAGTTCAATTTTTTTTTTTATATTTTATAGGCTTGCGTTGACCACCATCTCACCTGATGTTAAGCAATAATGTAGTCGAAGACGAAGCACGCTTGCCTAGAAGTAACCTATTCCCTCTTGCCTTAAAGGCTCCCAGGTTATAACTATCAAGAAACACTGACTCCGGCAGAGAATTCCACTCCTTAGCTATTCCAGAGATTAACCCGCATATACCGAATGACAGACACACAGACAAAATTTCAAAAAGTATAACTATAAGTACTAGATGAGAAAACATTTGAAATGTCAGACAGATACATTAATTTTATGTATTATAAATGATCTTTATTTTGCAAATTGGTTATTAAATATCACTTTTACACGTCATTTTTTTTGTAAATTTAAAGTATGAAGTGGAAGTTTTATTGACTCCAAAACTACAAGTGTTTAGCTATACTATCCCAGGTCCCGACTTACTGATTCACTCCTTGACGATGTGCTGATATTATTGACTCTCTAGCAAAACACTAATTGGACATCGTGGTTGCGCCAATATGCAGAATTCGATTGACATTCTCTTTCCAAAACCTCGCAAGGATGACGTAGATTGGCTACGCCATTTTGTGGTCGCAAACCCACTCTTCCCTTTGAACCGATCTCACATGCGCATGCGTCTCCATGCCTGCGCTGAATATGAACAATTGATAATTATGGATTCATCGTATTTCACAGACTGAGCAACAACAATTTTTGTTCGTGTTTAGTGTGTGATTTTGTGAAGGACAGTAAAGGGAAAAAGGAAGAAATGAACACCGGTGTCGACCAGGCACGTGGCTTCAGTGAAAAGGTTTGTGCGTTCCTATCCTTATTCTACTCTTCAACAACCCTTGTAATTCGTGTCCCACTCCAAGCGTTCATCAATCGTTTCATTCCGCACCACGAATACAGTCCACTAAAATAAACTAAATTAGCCAGCCGCGCCACCAGTGGGTAAATACTATATAAGTACATAGTATTCATCCACCGGCATGACTAAAACAGTCTAGCAAGACTATGCAGTCCTTACGGCCAGTAAATCTGAATTTAGTCTTTGACAGTTTAGATTTGTACATCTTTGACAGTTAAAAGATTTACGAATTACAGCCAATGGCTTAAAGTACTGTCCAAGGTTGGTCCAAGGCACAGAGGGATCCCGATATGTTCAGATGGTTACCCATCCGCCTACCAACCTCAGCAAGCATTGCTTAACCATAAAGATCGACCCGTGCGCCTATTATTATTTAGCCACAAGCACAAATTATACATATACCATGCAATTTATCCATTCATCAAAAACTAATATATAAACAAATATTAATAATTAATATATAAATAAATATTTTATATAGTTATGTATTGTATTTATATATATATATATATACTTATATATTTCAATTAGTTTTTTTTTTCCGTTATGAGTATTTATAGTACACTAATTTAGCCCTCCCCAATTCAATTAAAGCTTTTAAAGTCCTTCCAAAGGTTGTCTGGAAGATATCGCTCTCAGCGATAAGACCGCCATTGTAACCAAAGTTATAGAAATAAGGATATGTAAGTGTGTTTAATTTTTTTGTGTACAATAAAGTATATTCTATCTATCTATCTATCTATCTAAAGCCTATTGAAATTGAAAAAACATTTATTCGGACGAAGACACACACAACAACATAGAATACAAAATTACAAACAATACGTAAAAAAGGGAAAATAAAAAATCGTTGAGCATGTTCACACCGAAAGGGACACCAACTCAGCATTTGCTGGGCGGAAGACACAAAGCGCTGGTTTTCAGTTGGCACCCAGCAGTGACACACGGACGAGGGCAAGTAAATTAAATAAATGTTAAAGAGTGCAGTGTAGTGTTTTAAATACATAAATAAAACAATATTGAACAATGCAATATCGTGTGCGCAAAAACAAAACATGTTTGATTGTACAAAAGGCGCGTTAATTGCCTTGTATCGAGCTGCCCGCTAAGGTAGTTTAAAGATGCACCATAAGATACCATCTTGAGAGTACCAGAAGTATTTTATTGAAGATTCTAGATTATAACAAAATGCTCCAAAAGTAACCTACATGTAAATAGATGTTTACAAATTATACACCAGTTCTACAATAGTTATTCATTATTTATTTCTCCGTCGAAGAAATGATGAATCTTATTTGAAATAACTCTCATACTTTGGCGTTTACGTAGGTACCCAGGTGAATATTCTGAAAAAATAATGGTTTTCATTCAGTGAACTGGATATCCTTTATTTATTATATTATTTTCTGACGTCTCTGAGGAGGATTAATGGAAGAAGAAAATTTTAATGGCATACTTTCGGGAGCTCAGCCAAGTTTGTTCCAGGTTGATATTAATGATAAAAATAAAATAAGTAACTAAGTAGGTACTTCACATAAAGAGCTTTGTAAAGGAGCACTTCACGTGCCAAAAACTGTTACCTTTTTATTTTCTTTTCTTTTCATATGTACGGAGGCTTATTTCGAACATAATGTGAGACTTAACTTCACAAAAAATATGAGATAAGTCCAACAACAGTAATAAAAAAATTCTGCTTACTAAAAAGGACTAGATTAAGCATTAGAGGTACAGAATTTGGGGTAGCGACAGTGCTAACAGCACTACGAGCGAAAGACAGGCATGGGCTTAATTACCATCCTCTTTTCAAATAATCTCAGGGCATTTTTGAGCCCTCTATTGCTTACTTTTGATCAAATGTAGAAATAGATAGGACATAACTAAAACTCAAAGACAGTCTCAAAATAATTTTTTTTTTTATTTTAGCTTACTTCCCAAACGGACCGATTTGGTGGGTTACGAGGGATGATGTCAATGCCTGGTTTTTGGAAATTTAGTCACTATGGAGCGTTTTTCAGAAACGCGTGAATTTTACAAAGATTGGCCAACTGCGAGTCAGACTCGCTCATGAAGGGTTCCGTAGTAACTACGCCAAATGACTTTGTTTTTCTTAGTGTTTGTATGAAATACAAAGTTATATTTGCGGTTTTAGAAAATGTTCTATATCTCAAAAACTGCTGACTCGGTCTCGTTCAAACCTTTGAAAGTTTTTATTAAGATTTATAGCATTTTTTTTTTTTAATTTTCACTCTATTATTATAAAAGTTAGAGAGACACACATTTTACTACTTTGTATCTTTTAAACAATTGACTTAAAAAAGTGGTTCTAGAAACCTCCATGTCGTTTTAAAATGTCTGTCTATAGATACTACATACGCATACGTATAGGTTTCATGAAAAAAAATATTTTCAGTTTCAGTTCCATATATGGGAAGCTCACCATACTATCCATACTAATATTATAAATATGAAAGTAGCTCTGTCTGTCTGTTACCTTTTCACGCCTAAGCCGCTAAACTGATTTGGATGAAATTTGGCATGAGAATAATTTAGAACCCTGGGAAGGACATAGGATAGTTTTTATCCCGAGATTCTCATGGAATCGGGAATTACGCGGGAAAAACCTCCCACACGAACAAAGTCGCGGGCAGAAGCTATTTTATATATTTTTTATTTTTGTCTAAAAATCGGAAAGCAGTTCACAGAATACATCTACTTATTAAGTTTTACATGTGTAGTCTTAGTAGTTTCAGAATAAAATGGCTTTGACATACAGGTGGACGGACAGACAGAGAGACATGATGAAACTATAAGGGTTCCGTTTTTTGCCATTCGGCTACGGAACCCTAAAAAGGGTAATTCTGGGATAACATTCAAGGTTCTCGTCACTTCAATGACACGCCAAGCATTCCTCTCATTCGGAAATGGGAAAAAATTGAGGAGACCGGTTCAACACTAGTTAAATCAAAACCTGCGTATCCAAGGTTATTGAGAACGGAAAAGAACGTGGAACGGGTTAATCGGTCTGTTCCTGATGATCCCGATTTATGTGTTCGGAAGCGAGCAAGGGCTTTGAATATGCATAGATTATCGCTTCTCCTCGTTTTGCACACAGATCTATAGCTTGTATGTTATAATTATGATTTTTGTGAACCCGGAAAATGCTCCATAGCGACTGAATTCCCTCGAGCCAGGCAGCCAGACAACTAAACAAATATAAACTTTCTTATGAGACTTATTTATGAAAGGTTTCGTCTAGGAAAGCTAAGTACAAACCTAAAGTATCGAGATTCTTATAATTTTAGGCTCATAAATAACGGATACATAGTTTTTTACAAAATTTTGTACTATGTTATTAATATTCATTTAATAAACTCAATAAGCGTAACGTTGTAAATTAAAGCGAAGTAATCTAATTCTAAATCTTTACGAAAGGTATAAGAAATAGTACCAGAAAAAATATTATTAAAAAAAAATTAAACCCCATAAAAATCTATATACAGGGTGGCCAACTTAGAGGTACTTATACAACTTTTTTTTGCCACCATTTTGTTTTGACGCTATATTTGACAATTATTTGATAACAATTACTTCGTGTAGATACGGCAAATTCGATATGGAGTGTTTTTAGATTGAACAACTTGTTTTAATTATCAAAATCTTCTACTCAAACCAATCTTCTATTGCTAAAACACTGAGAAAATTGCGAACAATTTTCGGTAGAAATCACCTTCCTTCGCGGCTAGCAATAACTCGTTTGGTGAATAAATTTGAGCAGCTTGGCATTATAACAGATAAACCAGTTCTTCATTGTGCCAGAAGAGTTCGTTTGGAGCAGAATATTGAAAGAGTCCGTGAAAGTGTAGCCGAAGATCGGACATTGTCTACCAGACGACATTCTTAACAGCTGGAAATTAAAAGAAGCTCCCAACAGACTATTCTCAAGAAAGACCTGGGTTTGTTCCCATATAAGATTCAGGTAACTCAAGAACTTCAGCCTAGAGACCATGATCGCCGTTGTAACTTCAGTAATTTTGTGTTAATCCAATTGAATAACGACCACATTTTCATAAAAAAATCATTATGAGTGACGAAGCCCATTTCGACCTCAGTGGATTTGTTAACAAACAAAATTCTCGCTATTGGGGCAAAGAACAGCCTTTGTTGATCCACGAGCGACCGCTGCATCCACGTCGAGTAACAGTATGGTGCGGAATTTGGTCAGAAGAAGTAATTGGACCCTACTTCTTTGAAGATGCTACGGGCGCTGCCGTAACAGTAAATGAAGATCATTACCATGAAATGATCAACAATATTTGTTACATCAAATGAATCAGTTGGGCTTAGAAAACATGTGGTTCCAACAAGACGGGGCCACATGTCATACGGCCGGAGACACAATCGAAATATTGAGAAGAATGTTTTCAGGTCAATTAATTTCAAGAAATGGTAACATTGATTGGCCCCCAAGATCACCGGATTTGACAGCTCCTGACTTTTTTCTGTGGGGTTATCTAAAGGGACGTGTCTATGCTAACAAGCTGAGAAATATTCAACATTTAAAACAGAATATCCGAGACGCAGTTAGTTGGATAGCGCCGGAAATGTGCGAAAATGTGATGAGAAACGCGATAAAAAGAGCTCACATTTGTTGCGCTGCTAGAGGTGGACATCTAGCAGATGTTATTTTCCATACGTAATTGCCAAGCCTAAATATAATATTTTTGAAATAATACCTAGTAATTTCCATTTTATGTAAAAGAAAATTTATAAAATAAGTTGTATACCTCTTAAGTGGCCACCCTGTAGTATACACACAAAAATGTTTTTCAAGTACTTATAGTTATTTAAACGATACAAAGACACAAAATAATTTAAATAGTTATAACATATGTAAATTGAAATTTGCAAAGCTAGTTTAAACTCATCGTAAAGCAACTTTTGAAATAACAATGATTCAACAAAGCAAATCATCTAGTCTCGTGCGCCATTTTCCGCAGTTGCAAAAATTAAATTTAAATTGCCTTGAGACATGTGGTGTGGCCCTCATTTGCCGCAGCATCATATGTAGTATAGCAACAAAGTTGTTAGGCATTCATTATTCATTCGTTTTATTCAGGAACGAAAATGATCACATAATTACGAGTAAAATGACTGAATCTTATCATCATCATTTAATAACAATAATCATCTGTGCCTTTTCCTAACTATGTTGAGATCAGCTACCAGAGAAACCAGATGTGCTGAGTACAGCGGTACTCAACTGATAAGGCGCGTCGTGAATCTTCGTTCGTGCTGAAAAGAAAGTATGGCCCTGAAGATTAACGAAAGAATGCTTAAAACTTACAATTAACCTTAAATCACTACTATAAGGTTCATAACACACTGCAGCTATTTTTCCGGTTCCATCTCACGCGTCACGCGTCGCGCGCTAATTTGGCGGCAGCTGCCGACCAATAATGGTAAAGGAAACAAAGTGCGCTGCGAAAATTCATCAGATTCAAAATAAATGAATGAATGGAATCCATCGATAGCCACTGCCTGGAGTCTTTGTTTTAAATAAGACTCGAACCATTTCAAAATTGTTCCACTTACACCGAACCCGATGGAATGATGGAATTTCCTTAGAAACAGCCAGAAGCACCCCACCACTGTCCATTTTAGAAATATTAGTACTTTGTCGGTCCCTGCGACAAACTACGTATCTTTCTCCATCAATTCATGGTCTAATATAGCAGAATTAAGCCAGGTTTCTGTAAAAGCAATAACTTTATAATTTTAAGTAAAAATATTTTTAGGAAGCTCATTAGTCTTGGTTGTTAGCCCTTGGACATTTTGGTAGTATATGTCAAGCATTGTTATTACAAAAACACCATATCATTACTAGAGTGTACTAACAAAACTTATTTTAGTATAAGTTTTGTTAGTACACTCTAGAAAGAAAGAAAGAAAATTGCGTTTATTGGCACATATAAGAAAATTCAGTTATTTATATAATGCTGAGCTGAGGGCCTTTTGGCACAACGATGTTTTTATTTTATTTTTAATGTTGTACAGACGCCAGTACATGAAGCTACCCGAAACTGTCAAATTTTCCCAATCAATCTTGAACTTAATTTCTTTAGCAATAAAGTTGAAAATCTATTAAATAAATTTGACAGATTGTTGTAGCCTTCATTGTGCGTACGGCTAAGGAGTGGAATTCCCTGCCGGAGTCTGTGTTTCCCGATAGCTATAACCTAGGAGTCTTTAAGTCCAGAGTGAATAGGTTACTTTTAGGTAAGCGTGCTCCATCTTCGATCACATCATCACTTACCATCAGGTGAGATAGTGGTCAAACGCGAACCTATTTTCAATAAAAAAAAAAAGCTTGATGTACTGGCGTCTGTACAACATTAAAAATAAAATAAAAACATCGTTGTGCCAAAAGGACCTCAGCTCAGCATAATGTCAGGTGGCAATCCTAAGTATTAAGTACCACCTAACGCTGATTTTCAGCTGCAGCCCACGAATGCCACACGCTCGAACGTGCAATACATACGCGTAAACATTTTAGTTAACACCGCTTGAACGATAAATAATTGAATTACGCGTAAATAATATGCATATATATTAATATCAATATAATCAATAAATTTGAATTAAATAGGAATATAAATAATTAAAATTGTAGAAATTAATAAAATGGAATAGTCTAGTAATGATAGCTTTAGACTAATATCGGCTTGATGTCTATACCTACTCATGTGTTGATGTTCCGCTGTTTTACGAACAAAAATTCTTCCATTACGCATCCAGACAAATTTGTAAGACGTTTCTCGGGCTTTTATGCGAGTTGCAGCGTGGAGAGATTTTACTGCTGGAGTTAAGTGCTTGGAAATATAAACAGGCCGGTGAGGTCCTTCCATTCCAAGATGATGTGTGCTGAGCCTATTTTCACGATCTTTATAATTGAATTTGGTGATTACGGCCACGATGCTATCACGGGAACGAGGACTACGTAGTTTTACAATCACTGGCCGAGGTCGTGGGCGATCATCGCTTATTTTAGCTACTCTGACTGCATGATTTATATCTTCAAAACTTATTAGATTTCCGACGATATTAGATAGGTATCACGATGGTGACCAAATTCTCAGACCGACAGGAATACCATTTATTATATATATTTGACACGCGTATGAAATTAAGTATATAATATAGTTGTTATTTATAAAAGTAATTAATTATCAATATCTATTTATTATGTATTTACCGATTAATTATGAATTAATCGATATTACCATAGTTGTTAGGTATATTATAGAAATAATTAGCAGTTTGTATAACCGCAAAGTTCGGAAAGGGTTGTTTTCTATGGAGAAGAACCGGCAAGAAACTCCACAGTTACTCTTTTCAAAACATAATTCATTTTCATATAATCATTAATTCACTATATCTATTATAATATTACCATAATGTGGTTACTATCGTTATATATTCTTTTATAGCTTTATTTACTTGTGTATCTACTATTTCATTACTTCATTACATAATAATATAAGTAATGCTATTTATAGAATTAATATCAAATGTCTATTAAATTATCACACAATTATCAATTTTTAACACTGTCACATTAAAGTAACAAATACAAAACAGTTAATTTATATTCAAATATAATAGCAATACGATAGGATTTTTATACCAATTCTACACATAAAAATATTAATAAAAGTTAGAAACAACACAAGTTCACTTAACTAAGGTCCGTTCGGTGTGACTGCTCCAGAGCGACTGTGTCTAGAACTTTTTTGTTTTAGATAGGGGCACTCGTAGTTCAGCACACTAAGGCTGGTTACTACTTAACCGGACGATCCTGTGGTGACCTCTAAATTTAAAGGCCCCCAGCCAGGGCTTACATACTAATATATACATTCAAACAACCGCACGCTAAGGGCACTCCCTGTGGAGTATGGGCCTCGGCATAGCGGGGTCGTTGGTGGAGGGTAGCAAAGCCACAAAAATGGGAAAACCCACTATTATGTTGCTGGATCAAATCAAGTATTTTATTTCATGAAACTGGATAAGATTATGTTTTTTCATGTAATATGACTTATATGACATATTTTTACGGAAGGTAAACGAAATGGAATATCGTTCATTGCGTTTAGAATGTTTGATGTGTGATGTGTAATAATAATATTATAGACATATATTATTATTATTATTGCTTGAAAAATCTCGTTTGAGAATTAAGAAAAAAAGAACATTACTTAAATGAAAAAAGTCGTAATCAATGAAATTGTAATCTTTATTATGGCTCTCTTCGATCTAACAGTATCTTTTAGTTTTAAAACACTGTAGGTAGTAGCTGTGAATAAATATAGTTTAGTTTGACGCACACAATCACCGCCGAAACTATACTTTTTAAAACAAAAATAAACTTTTTTTTTTACTCACAGATATCAACATTGAATTGTGATAAGTTAGGTTATTAGAATTTTTGTTTGATGATTGATTTACGTAAAAATAACGTATAAAATGTAAGTATTTACTTCTGAAATGTAATTTGATTACACGTTTTTTGTTTTCCTGAGAGACTATGACATCCCTTTACGCTACAAACGGTCGTTTTAAATTATTTACTTGAGAGCTCTGTTCGGCGGAATGTGACCTTGAGTACTGACGGCTCGCCGAGAAAAGTTAGCCACAATGGCTAAGTTTTAGTTGCCTCACTTTTTGCACTCATACTGTTGCTCGTACTAGTGTTCTATGCGTAATTATTACAAGTACGCGGACGTCGCGATGGGCCTCGTCGGCGAGGCCGGAATACGGAACGCGTTTTGTTATTGTGTTCTCGGCTGAGCGGTTGTTTTTATAAACAGTAGTGAAAAAGTGACGTTACATCGTACGATTTTAAAACAGATTTGTTAACCTTAGTATTTTAACATTAAACTATGATTAAATGATATAAAAATACAGTAAATATGTTGAAATAAATTAGTTCAATTACTAAACAAGCAACGTTATTTTTTAAATAACGTTTAAATATGCTGTTATACAAGACAACAATGAAAGAACAGTTTAAACTATCTTATAAATATGTTTCGTAATAGTGTTTATAAGGTTTTGATAAGAAATAGTTAAATGTTGTCTTTGTTTATCACATGTTAACAAGATAGATAGATAGATAGATAGATATATTCTTTATTGTACACCATAACAGTAAAATAAAATTATGGACTTAACAATTAAAAAGGGTGATACAATGGGCGGTCTTATCGCTAAAAGCGATCTTTTACAGACAACCTTTGGATGGATTTGACTCATTTAAAATAAAACAACAATGAAAGAACAGTTTAAATTATCTTATAAATATGTTGCAATTTTAAGATGCTCATTATCACACTTAAGCTCTTATATAGTAGTAGTATCATTTTCAAATTTAGATTTCATCTCTTCAAATGCAGTATTCATAAATTGTAATGAATTCCCAAATTCTTCTATTTTGTCAAGAATATTCTTGAACTCAGTGGCTATAATTTGCTTAATAGTTAAGTTCAGAGCGGTGGAAATTCCTTGCTGCAAACTTTCACGAAACTTGTTTTCAGTAACAAAGTTTGTATTTACGATAGCTTTTTGTGGTGATTGCAGCTGCGACTTCACTGGTGTTAGGGATTGGTTTGTCGGCGGAGAATTATGAGATGATTTCGTCGACGGTTTACGTGATGGTTTCAGTGGTATTTTTGACATTGGTTTCAGAGGTAGCTTTTGCGATGGCTTCAGATCGACCTGCGCAGCCATTTTTATTAAATTACGAGCTCCTCTAATAATAATAGTAAAAAAATCATTTATTTTCAGGCATCTGTAGCCCATGGATAACACTTACAAACTTATTAATTTGTAAGGCATATAAGGCTGCGTTTCCACCAGAGATGTGCGATGGAAATGTGTCGTGCGAGGATGTCTAGCTGTGCTGTGAAAATGTGTGGTGTTTTCCACCAAAGCTGTGCGATGAAAATGTGCCTACGAGGATGTGAAGCGGAGCTGTGAAAATGCGCATTAATGTGTGGTGCGAGGATGCGCAAACCTCGCAACATATACTTCTCAACACACATTACTCGCAACACATCCCTCGCAACACATCTCTCGCACACATCCCTCGCACACATCCTTCGCTTGTTTTGTATGCGCAAAAATCTAGCTCCGCTGAGCCGTTTCCACCAGAGCTGTGCTGACCGAGGCGAGGTAAATGAAGCGATTCTATTGGTTCTTTACAAACACATCCCTCGCTACGCATCCTCGCACATCTCTGGTGGAAACGCAGCCTTATGCTGTAATTATTTTTATGTTATTCGACAGCTACTACTGCCAGCAATGTAACTTGTCCTCTGCCTCTTAAGATTGGCAATATAGCCACGGTAAACTTGGTTTTCCTACAGACATTGAGGTTTCAGTCGGACATCGAGTGACCAGTGACTACGTATCATCTACACTGATATCATGAAGTATCACATAATATATTCCTTTACCAATCTAATTGGGAAAAAATAAAAGTAAAAACGAATCTATCGAGCCATTTTTGTGTTTTTGCGAGCCTAACGAGCAACAAACTTTCGAAATGAAATGAAATGAAATTTATTTTGTAAATTGGTTATAAATAACGCTTTTACACGTCATGTTTTTTGCGTGTTAAGTTTAGTTTAGCTAGATGAGGCCGTTAGGTTATAATCGTATTTATACATAGATTTGTACTCATTATGGACAAGTACCAAAATTGTAAATTTATTTCTTTTAATTGCAAATCAGTAAAAAGCTCAATTGATAGTGTAAGAGATTTGTGTGAGATATTGGATATAGTGGCCCTTCAGGAGACATGGCTTCTTCCCCATGACATTCCTTTCCTGGGAACCATAAGTGGCAATTTTGAATACACGGGTAAATCAGCTGTTGATACGTCTACTGGTTTATGGATAGGAAGACCTCATGGTGGGGTGGCCATTCTGTGGAGAAAGGGCATTTTTGAATCGGTTTCTGTAATAGAATGCACAAGTTCTCGCTTGGCTGCAATTAAAGCTACCGTCGACTCACGCTCGATTATTGTAATCTCGGTTTATATGCCAACAAATTCGCAGGACAACTTGCCGTTGTTTACTGAGGTTTTAGCTGAAATCAGTGCAATCTCTGCGAGCGGCAATGTTGAGAGTTTGTATATATTAGGCGATTTTAATGCGCATCCACATGAGTTATTTTTTAGGGAACTATATAATTTTTGTACTGATCAGTCATGGATATGTGCCGATGTAGATAAATTGGGGTTAGAGGCAGATAACTACACTTTTATTAGCGAAGCTCACGGTTGCAAAAGGTGGTTAGATCACTGTATTGTGTCATTAGCAGCTTGGCAGACAGTTACTAAGTTAAGTGTACTGGAAGATGTATATGTTTCAGATCATCTAACGTTGTATATTGAGTGTGACCTAACTGTAGTGAAGCCTAAATTGGGGATGCCGAGTACTAAACACTCTAAATTGATCTGGGGTGAGAGAGACGAGGCACAAATTAGTAAATATCGAGAATTATGCCATAACGAATTACGAAACGTTGATTTTCCTCCCGAGTTTGTAAGCTGTAGTTATGGGTCATGCTCCTTAGTCGAACATAGACGGATACTGGATAAGTTATATAACAAGATTGTGTCCATCTTATGTGGTGCTGCGGAGCAATCTTGTATAGGAGAAATGTGCAGGCCGGGTAGGCAGGGTCGGTCAGGTAGGAGGAAAGTATTATGCGGCTGGAACAATCACGTTCGAGACGCGCACCGGGACGCCAGACTTACTTTTAAAGCGTGGGTGTTGCATAATCGACCGGACTCTGGACCAATACACGAACAGATGTGTGAAGCTCGTAAAATATTTAAGAGTCGCTTAAAATGGTGCCAAAAAAATCAGGAACAGATCAGGATGGATTTACTAGCTAAGCATAGGGCTTCTAATAACTTTAGTAAATTCTGGAAGTCAACTAGTAAACTAGATACCAAGCCTGGTCTGCCCGTAACCGTTGGCGGGGTAAGTGGTCCGGGAGATATAGCAAATATGTTCATGGAACATTTCAAGGTGCAGTCTCCTCTTGGTCCGTCAGTTTCTATGATCGATTCTGGGTCTCACTATCAGGGAGAAGAACCACATGTGAGTTTTTCACCAAAACAAGTGAGAACTGTAATAAAAAATATGAGTACATGTAAATCTCCCGGGTACGATGGACTCAGTATCGAGCATTTTAAAAACGCGGGGATACACCTACCGAGAGTACTGTCACTGTTTTACACTATGTGCATGAGTCACTCATACTTACCAGCGGAACTCATGAAAACAATTGTTGTGCCGATAGTTAAAAACAGGACTGGAGATATATCTGATAAAGCCAACTATCGGCCAATCTCTCTTGCGACTACCGCTGCAAAAATTATGGATAGTATGATTGATTCATGCTTGAAAAAATACCTTTGCTTGCACGACGCGCAGTTTGGGTTCCAACCTGGGCTATCGACGGAGACAGCTATCGTTACCCTTAAAAACACTGTCCAGTATTACACAGATCGAACAACGCCGGTGTATGCCTGTTTCCTTGATCTTTCTAGGGCTTTTGACCTTGTCTCATATGACGTACTCTGGAGAAAGCTGGGAGACAGGCATATACCGACGGATGTCCTGAAAATTTTGCAGTACTGGTATGCGAACCAAACGAATCACGTTAAATGGGCTAAAACGCTGTCTATTTCATACGGGTTGGAGTGCGGTGTGAGGCAGGGGGGGCTAACATCTCCACTGCTCTTCAACTTATATGTTAATGACCTTATAGTGGAGCTCAGCAGCATGCGTGTAGGATGTCGGGTGGGTGGCGTCAGTATAAATAATATCAGCTACGCAGACGACATGGTGCTGCTGGGCCCCACTGCGGGATCTATTGCGGAAATGCTTAGGGTGTGTGAAAGCTATGCGGCTGGGCATGGACTTGTGTACAACGTACGTAAAAGTGAATACATGGTCTTTAAGGTCGTCGGTAAATGCCTAGATTATACACCTAGTTTTACCCTAAATGGCTTGCACATAAAGAAAGTAAATAATTTTAAATATCTTGGGCATATAATTACCGACGATCTTAAGGACAATGTAGACATTGAGAGGGAGCGTAGGGCACTAGCGGTCAGAGGTAATATGTTGACGCGCAGATTCGCTCGCTGTACGGACCAGGTCAAAATAACCCTATTTAAGGCTTATTGTCAGGGCCTGTACACGGGTGGTCTGTGGGTCGGCTACACCAAAAGATCTCTAGATGCCCTACGTGTCCAGTACAACAATATTTTTAGAATGCTGTTAGGACTGCCCCGCTACTGTAGTGCGTCTGAGATGTTTGCGCAGTACCAAACCGATGGGTTTCAAGCCCTCTTACGCAAAAAAACGGCATCTCTCGTGACCAGGTTGCGGGTCAGTAATAACAGCATTCTGAAAACTGTTGCGGAGAATTTTTACTCCCCTGTTTTGAGACATTTTGTATGGGTGATGAACAATTAAATACTTGCCTGTTCATCCCTCATGCAAGATGTACTCGACTTATTAATTATTTCATTATATTATTATTATTATTTGTACTTGTAATTGATTTTTCATACTAACATTAGATTTAAGCGTGTATATTTACTAACATCATGGATTTATGTTGTCCGAATGCAATAAATAAATTAAATTAAATTAAATTATATCAAATCTATGTATAAATACGATTATAAAAAACCGGTCAAAGTGCCTTAACTATCTTACCATCCCGTCATATTATTGGCATATATTTCAATGTCTATAACATTATACATTTCTCATCCAACTCTGCTAGTTTTTTTAAGTAGTCTCCACATCAGTGATTTTCTATTTGTATTTTTCCTTTTCTGTTTAAAGTGTTTTGAGCTCATTTTAGCCGTTATTGCTGATACGGACCACTTTTTAAATGTATGTAACATTGTTTTCCCTCCTCATGTCGTGTTCCTCATTACTGAGGGTCGTGACCACCTCAATGCTACACCTTGCTATGGACAATGGCTCGCAATCGGTTTGTATCTTCGGCAGCATGTACAGCATGTGAAGATTTGAAAGAAGGAAGGATTCGAAAGCACTGCGGACCTAGTCGGTCCAGTAGATTAGGCTGCGGCCACGACGTATTCTTCCTTCAATCTTTCCGATCACAATCATTTTCTCAAGATTGTCGCCTTGCTTCTTTGCGATACACACACAAGCGAACATTGCAAACATTGTTTTAACATAAGAATTTATCATTAGCATTTTTGCATTTAGTTATCAGTGTGTGTGTGTAACATAGGCCTCATCCAGCTGCTTCTATTTTTCACTATTCTAGGCTCTCCTTGATCAGATTGTCCCTCAAATAAATATTATTTAGGTCGTCAACCCATCTTTTAGCTTGTCTACCTACCTCTTTCTCTTTTTCCGTCCTGTGACTGCCATTCCGTTATCCCTTGTCATCCCTTGTTTGACATTAATAAATAGTACATACGTAAAAAAATTATTGATAGGTGACTATTTATTCTTCAAGGACGGTAAGCTTCCGTTTTTTGCGAGTTTCAAGTAATTGTTACAACACTTTTGTTCTTGAATATTCCGTAAGATCCGTAAAATATAAAACATCTTAAGAGATTTTAAAGCCTTGATATATTTGTCAACTGATAATTTATTCGATGACACGATACGAAAAATCCTAGGTAAAGAGGTAAAGACTCAGTCACTGTATAATGTCTCAGTGTTCTATCGATGGTACACAAAATGGAATCATGGGTTACTTTGCGAAAATCTATACAAAAATAAATCCTACATTTTTTCTCTCTAGTATTCGTTATGTCTCTGGTATACTGTGCTATTTCGAATTCAAACTCTAATACATCTATATACATATCTATACTAATATTATAAAGCGGAAATGTTTGTTTGTTTGCTTAAACGCGCTAATCTTCGAAAGTACTGGGTGGATTTTGATGCAATTTGGTATGGAAGTAGCTTGAAGCTTGAGGAAGGTTATAGGCTACTTTTTACGCGACTGCAAAAAAGGAGAGTTATGTTTTTACCGTGATAGAATCCACGGGAGCGAAGCCCCGCGTGAGTACTAGTTTTATAATAAAACAGTAAAAGTGTGTCTGTACATTTAAATTTTATGCAAACAATAATTAGGTTAAGAAACGGTAACATGAAAAAAATAATAAAAGTCTGTCTGTTTATACACACTAATCTCCAGACCTACTGGATGGATTTTAATGAAATTTAAGTAAGTAGATAGTTTACATAAGTAGTAGATAGTTAACATCCCGGAATAACACATAGGCTGTTTATCCCGGAATTCCCACGGGATCGGGACTTACGCGGAAAATCCTCCTACGCGAACGAAGTTGCGGGCAGCAGCTTGTTTAAAATATAAATAAACTTTTGGCAGTTAAGGTAAATACAGAATGTAAGGAAACGTGTAATAAACTCCTCGGACTCTTTAGCAAGCGTTGAAGCGTCAATAAAATGGTTAAGGTATCGGACTTGTAATTGAGAGGGCGCGGGTTCGAACCCCACTCACTATATTATTGTTGTGAACCCGTGTGTGTGTGTGAGTGGGTTCACTACACAAGCACAACACAAGAGATACAAGCATGTTTCGCTTAGTTGGAGGGATTAACAAGATTGCTAGTAATGTGAATTCTACCTATAATCATAGTTCTCTTTAAAATTCAAAAAATATAGTTACAGTTGAATCCTAACACACAAACACAAACAACGATTGATACGAGTTTTAAACTTTGATGTTTAAAACTCGTATCAATCGTTGTACTTTCATTACTTTTTCCAACCCAACGTTAAATAATAACAAATCAACCGTCGCGATAAAAACATTAATCGCAAAACTGTATGTAGAACATCGATCAAGAATGTTTACGTTGTTCTATAAATACGTTGACTGCTCTAAATCCTTTATTAGCTGTTCTAAACGTACAAAATTATTAGTGATATTCAACGTAGGATACTAATGTTATAAATTTTAATGTGAAGATTGGATGTTTGTATTTCAATAACGCAAAAAGGGAGGTATTCCTCGAAGCGCTACCATTTTGAAGCGCACCTAATGAAGCGCTCCTTTTTTATTTATTCCTCGGAGCGCACCTTTTAGTAGCGCTCCCGATAACAATTCAAAATATTAAAATTTTATTCCTTGAAGCGCACCCACGTATAAAAATAGGGAAGACCATGAAGTAAACGTAATAATTTATATTTTTAAAAACTCATCATCATCATGGAAGTTGCTTAACCAAAAGTATGAAATTGACAGAAAAATATGTTTTTGCTTTCGGCACTATAATGTGTATTCAAAGAGTAACGTGTATTCAAAGAGAATGTTATTAATAAATAAAACGCACAGATATAATATAAATGATATGCGTATAATAATCAAATTGCAGCAGGATCTTCAGGAACTTCGATGAAGATGATGAGTTTTTTAAAATATAATTATTACGTTTACTTCATGGTCTTCCCTATTATTAAACGTGGGTGCGCTTCAAGAAATAAAATTTTAATATTTTAATTGCTATCGGAAGCGCTACTTAAAGGTGCGCTCCGAGGAATAATAAAGGAGCACTTCATTAGGTGCGCTTCAAAATGGTAGCGCTTCGAGGAATACCTCCAAAAATGGCTTTAAGGGATTTGAAACTTTGCTCACATAATAATTTACAACCTCGAATAAAACCTGGAAATATATGAAATTTCCGCGTGGACGAAGTCGCTAGTTCTATATATGTATGTATATATGAAAGTCAGTATGTTTACCCATTAATCCCACCTCAACAGTTCAACTGATGAAATCTTCGCCACGGAAAGAAGACGGGATTAGGGCATAGGACACTCTTGGCCACAATAGTGTATTACTGTGGAGTATTTTAATCTTTCTGGAAAGCAAACCTGCTGGATAAAATATGTCAATTATTCTTTGTGGGGTCATAGTCTTTTACGAGTGTAGTTTATCATAACTTCATGATCTATTTTTATTTCCCAGATAGCTTCCCCAATATAAGATAATTGAAAACGGATATTTCTGGAAAACGTCCTCGGTATCGTAAATATTCAATATCAAATTTACATCTTAAAATAAACGAAGTCTTATAACGTTATTTGAAAATTTTTCAGTTCGTGCCAAATTAACTTCGATACCAATTTCACTTAGAAACGGAAATATACCAAAATAAACCTTTTAACCCAAAGGTACACTGGTAGAGAATGCCTTGTTTCATTAAGTCCGCCCATGTAACACCATTGTACATAAAGTTTAAATAAATAAATACCTACTACAGCTAACACAAATACTTCTACCTTAATTGACTGTCGCTTAAAATCGATACTCAATTAACGTATAATCATATATTTAGTTACATTAACATGAAAGCCAAAAGCCTATTACGACTGTTAAAGACATAATACACAACACATATAAGCACACGGTATTTATAAATTCATCTCACTATCCTCCCAGCAATCCTGAAACTCTATCTTTCTATCTATGTAGATAGATAGATATACTCTTTATTGTACACCATAACAGAACTAAATAAGGACTTAACAAGTAAAGAGGGTGATACAATGGACGATCTCATCGCTAAAAGCGATATTTTACAGACAACCTTTGGATGGATTTGACACAGACGGAGAAAATAAACACGCATATAGACAAGATCTTCCAACCGTCTGCGAGCGCGTCATAATCAGGTTTGGCAAATTGGCATTTAAGACTGCGTGGAGCGCGTAGTTTGCGAGGAATAGAACACTGAGCCCGGACGATCGCGATGGTTCGACTCCAAGGCACCGCTAACAATATGTGCTTCTTATTACGGTTATACTGAGGTGTAATAAAATGATGAGATAGTTCGTCATATAGTTCAAGAAGATTTAAATTAACGCGAAATCATAGTATAGATCATTTAGCCCTTCGACTATATATGTCAATACGATCAAGATATCTCTATTTACAGACATAGTGCTATACGGCCTGTATAGCTCTGTTTCTCACTCTAATCATTACGGAATCATAGTGGTATTGGCAAAACCTAGCCAACGAACATACCATAACTGGCGAAAAACAACATCATCAATTTTAATTTTAATCTGGCTAACAATTAGGCTCAATTTTGTATGAGCTCTACTCCGAGATACGGATAGTCGGATATTCCTGACCTTTATAAGAAAGTGTACTTATATAGTCCAGTACTAATCATCATCTTTCTGCCCTTATCGCATCTACTTGGGGAGAGCGCAACTCGTGTCCAGTTTTCTTTATCGTTCCGCTATACCTCTCCCTCCATTAACGTTCAAACCCATCACTAATCGTTTATACTCCAGTACTAATGTCTGTAGTAAATGTAAATGTACCTACTTTAGGTAGTATCTGAAAGCAGATTAACTTGAATAAAAACTCGTCGAAGCCTTTGCAAAAAATATGTAAATCTATAATTTATTGCTTTTAATGGCACCTTCTACGCAATTCACATAAAGCCACATGTATGCGTAACATGGTCTTTCTTCTTACCACTGGAATATTTTTCCAATTACACATTCACAATAGAAAAAAAAAGCTTGTGAGCGTCTTTGTGATTCCCCTAAAAGGGTTTTACAAAGGAAGGCCTTGCAAAGATAAATGACTGTAGTGAGTGACAGTAGCGAATAAATTGCGGCATCCTTAGTAGTGGTTCAATTTGTTGTCAACAAACATAAAAAACACGCTTTAACATATAAAAAATGTATAAATAAAAAGACTGATGTATAAGCGCATGAATAGAACGTATTCAGCTTCAAAACTTCACCCTCAATCGCTGTCAATGGGAAAAATCACCAGAACACTGACAGCACGCCGCGGTGCAGTGTTTATTTCATTTATTCATTGATATAACAATTATTATTGTGGTTGAATCATGTGCTATATTATTACAATTAATTATAGCTAAAAGGAATATCTTAAAATAAAAACAAATATTAAAAATACTAATCAATAACATATAATCAATATGATGACAATCGATTATAAATAACTATTATATAAATGATTGTTAATAATATTATGTCTAACGTCGAAACAAACTCAGAGGCCCGCTTTTTTTAAAGTGCTTTTAAAGACCTTTATTCTCACAAAAGATAAAAAGTCACTACTTAAGAACATTATTTTCATTAAATATCAAAGATGTTCGTCACTACACTAATAATAATAATAACTTTATTTGAACACCAAAAAAAAAAACCTTTGTTACATAGTTACTTATTAATTAGGTTACAATATAGTTTTGAATTTAAAAGGGTGTCTCAATCATTGGAAACCCTGCCTCCTAAACTAGGGTAAACCTGTGACTTAGGAGTCAGTGTTCTGCTGTTGCTTCGTGATCAAATAATTCTCTCTATTTGTGTTGTTTTTATGAAACCTAATAACAAAGTTTGGAATCTATACAAAATAAAAAATACAATAAAAATAAAAATAGCACGAGGTTATACATATATAGTTATGTGAATGTGTTTGGGTGTGTGTGTGTGTGTGTGTGTTTGTATGTGCATGTGTGCAAGTATGTGTGTATACTTAGTGAGAGTGAACTTGTGAGAATGAACGTGCGGTTATGTAGTTACCGTGGATAGACGAGTAAGTCTTCAGTACGGCAATAGTCCTGTTCTAACAGCCAGTTTTTTAATTTAGTCTTAACTTCATAACCATTAAGTTTAGCCATTTGGATGTACTTGCTTATTTTTCTGTAGATAAGTGAGCTCAACACATAATGCTGGCGGCTGGCAAAGGCAGTTTTATGGGATATTGATGGGCATGTGGTTACGGTTGTGCGTTTGGTGTGATCTGGTGCTGGAGTCTGACCATGTCTCTTGAGTGTGGTTCGGAGCACAAACAGCTGCCGCACAGTAAGTACCCTACAGTCCGCGTATAATTCAGTAGTAGGGAATCTATACGGTCTACCAAGCATCACCTTAAGCACTGCTCTCTGTGCACGTTCCAGTCCCAGCATCCTAGTTTTGCCGGTGCCTCCCCAGACCGGGATGCAATAATTGATAACGGACTCGCAAAGAGCAAAATACACAATTTTTAGAGTTTTCGGATCGGCTCATTGTCTTAGTGACTTAAAAATGTAGATTAATTTTCTAACTTTTGAAACTAAACTGTCGACATGAGAGTACCACTTCAGCCCGTCATCAATCACTACACCCAGGTATTTAGTCTCAGTGACACGGGATAACACTGTACACGAGCACGGATTGGAGATGGCACATGTATGTGCTGTTATGCTAAATTCCGGTGGGGCTTTGGTCCTATGGCTGATGGAAAAAGGTATGTAATTGGTTTTTACCAAGTTTAAAGATAATAAATTATTCTGAAGCCATCTCACAACCTCTCGTATCGATTCTTCAGCATAAGATTTCACATCGGACCATGTATCACCGTAAACAACAATTGCAGTGTCATCAGCGTATGTGAAGATTTTAGAGTTCGGGAGAGGCAGTAAGCAAAGGTCATTTATATACACTAGAAACAATGTAGGACCCAGCACACTGCCTTGCGGAACTCCGTATGTGATTGTTTCTTCATCACTGACACAGGAATCTATTTTGACACTGAATCTCCTATTTTGGAGGTAACTCTTGAAAAAATCATGTGCTTTTCCACGAATGCCTATATCCTCCAGTTTAGACAGGAGCGTGGGAACAGAGACTGTGTCGAAGGCTTTGCTTAAGTCCAGGAATTAATTTTCAGTTTAATTAACGCTTTTTGAATCGCATGTAACAGTCAACTATGTAAGTAACAGTGATCGCTCTGTACGATAAGACCGCCCATTGTACACTACTTTTACTTACTGTATCTATAGAAATATTATATGGTGTGCAATAAAATTTATAATAAATAATTTGACTGCTAAACAGAAAGCTAAAAAAACTAATCTAAAGCTTTCCGGCTTCATGTATTTTATCCCGCATTTACTGCGTATGTTTTTAGAATAAAAATCTTTAGGGGAAGCTATCATGCGTTGCAAAAATCGTCATAACAGACATATATGGCGGCTCCACGGCGCGCGGCGGAACGGCTTCAAGGAGGCGTGATTTATTTAAACGACACCTGTTAATTTATTTGACAGTTATCATCATCTGATTAGCCTTTTCCTAAGTATGTTGGAGTCGGCTTCCAGCATTAAAGTTTTTCACAGTATTTCGAAGGTGACGCTATATCTATTTCATATATTAACGTAATCAGCCTACGTTCTTACTCCTGGGTCAAAGGCCTCCTGTTTTTATGTCGTAAAAACAATGGAACATTACAATCTTTCGTTGTTTAGTAACATAAAAGTTATGTTTTACGATCAAGTGTCGTTTAATTTCATTCTGAATAATGATTATCATTGTATCTATTAACAAAGGCCCTTTCTTTATTTAATTATTCCTTCTTTGTTTAAATAGGTATAGTAAAAACACTCCTAAAGATAAACAATATTGTGTAAATTTGCAGTTCGACTTGTTTTACAGTATTAACCATCCAAATTCTATAGGTAAAGATAAAGGTATCGTCTGGGGTTTTGTAATACACTTTCAATTTAGTTGGTAATACGTTTTTGTACTACCAGCCTTGTAATAAATAACCCAACGTAAGGGTTTACTTAATTGCATAATTTAAAGCAAGTTATACTTATTTTAGATTTTCCAAAGATCCTGCGGTCCGTCAAAGATTAATGGACACCCAACAGGTCGGCAAAATTGGGCATCGTCTTCGGATCGCCATTTTACCAAGATTTAATCCGCATATCCAATTTTTTGATAAATTATTAGCTCAAAGATTTAGAGCTGCTAGTGACTCGGCTGTGAAATCTGGAATAACTTCTACTGTCAAACATCAGCGAGTGAGTATACGCGTATATGAAAGGCAAGTATTAAATCTGATTTTTACAAAATTATAGGCACGTAGACTAATAAAATGTAGGTAAGGGTCAAATCTTAGATCTTCCGGAGTAAACTATACTAACCTCTTACTCGTAAAAGTATTAATTAAATTATTTTGTTGAGGAACAACATAATTTAATTAATTACCTACAATTTTGGATTTACATAAATCGAAGTTTAAATTTTAAATTAAAAAAATAATTGTTCCTTGTAAAAAAAATGTGTTATCATTTTGTAGACTTTTCACGACTCGATTTCTCGCATTAATAAAACTTTCATATACTCGTCCAAATTTAAATCATTGTGAGTGTACCATGCGCGGTATATCGAAGAAACCTTTATTTTCTCTCGTTTTCGAATTGACTTCGAGGATCCATTCCTCAAATAAAATTTTCCGAAAGTACAAAATGCTACCTAAGCAATTAATATGGTGATTATTGATTATATGTGGTATGTTCTATGCAGAGATTGGATCCCATCCTAACTCTAATTAGGAATCTAAACACCTACATTCCTTTGAAGAGATTACATCCAGGAAAGGCAGGAAATTGGCAATTACGCAGTTGGCTGGTATCTAATATTAATTTAAACAATCTTTTTAACACTTGAATACTAGTTTTATTGAGAAAAAAAAAACAATAAATAGGGCTTTAATGAAAAATCATAATCTGAAAACATTGGTGACTTTCCAGCTTTAGGTAATATTCACAGTCTGTTCTCTTAAAATTCCTGGATCTGCGGGAACGTCAATCAAATACCGCGGCCCCGGAACTCAGGAGCAAGGAAAGGAACAGGAATGGTTTTTAAACATTTAAAGCCTGAGACGGGAGAAGTGATTAGATAATTTTCCACCAAAAAAAAAATCGTTCAAAAAGACAGATAAACAGCGCATTGAGGACTCGAAGACTTGTCTTGATTTACTTACCTCAATTTGTAATAAATTTATTAAGAAATATTTACACTATAAGTAGATCTAAATATGGGTACATCAAGAAAACTCTCATAACGCGTATTGAAATGTGAATTATTAAGAACTTTTTAGTCGGTATTGGCGGCCGAGTTTACAAAAGTATGTTTGCATTTATTTCCTTCGCTTATTAAAGCAATATGATGCAGTTAGTAGATGTATCGTCATTAACTAAATGCATGTGTCGACGACGATCATTCAGACTGCTTTCGAAGTGATTTGTTTCTACATCAGATGTAAAAAAAACTTTTTAGCAAAAAATAGAACCGACTTCCATATAAAAACACTACAAAGGTAAAAATAACTTTAATTTCGGAGGGTGGTGTCAAAAAAAATACAAAACAAATGACACCGACTACCGAAATTAAAGTTATTTTTGCCTTGCTGCTGTAGAAACAAATCACATCGAATGCTGTCTGAATGATCGTCGTCGACACATGCATTTAGTTAATGACGATAAATGCAAAAAAAAACAATCACGCTTTTTAGTGGGTCGGTTGGTAATTTATCTAGTTACAAAAGCCAAAATGTCAACTTCTTATCACCTTTTACAAAATATTGCTTTTCCCGGTGCAGAGCCGTTCATTTTTGAGAAGTTCTGCTGGTACATCATCATCAGCTCTACTTCACCATATGCATTATGACGAGCATAGAGTGCTTAACATCCATCTTCAAGTAATCTAATCGCAATCCACGAAATACTTGTTATTGAGTAGTTTCGGTGGCCATCTGGGGTCTTCATCATCAGTTTCACTTTCTCAATGGTGCTTTTCGAGAGCAACTGCATAAGAAATACCCAAATCGCTATAGGTATGCCTATAATATTTGAAGAGTTCCCTCGATTTCTCTATGATTCCATCATCAGATCCAAACGTGATGATAATGGGACCGACTAAAAAATATACTCTTTCAAACAAAAAAAGAATTTTCCAAATCGGTCCAGCCATCTGCGAGTAATGAGGTAACATACATAAAAAAAAGTTCAAGATGAATTGAGAACCTCCTCCTTTTTTTGAAGTCGGTTAAAAAGGGTAAAGTTCTGTAGAACATTACACTATTTTCGGAAAGGTGGAAGCCATCCGTGTGGAAAGTGACTCCACCCGCTCTCAGTGGAGCGGAAGAGAGTCTGGCTATAAACCCACTCTGTTCTTTAAGTCACCCTTGCGATTCGTGGCCATTCTTCTTGGACATATCTTGTGGAACATTCCCACAACTCAGGTCGATAATAGCCCAATCGGGCCCCGTCATTAGTGCTGTCTGCCCTTTAAGTACAGAAGGGTAAGAGTGACCCTTACACAATGTGCTCGCACTTCTGAAACAGGCTGTATATTCCGAAAATATTCGATCTTGAGACACCTACGAAAGGTGTCTCAAGATCGAATACAATTCGCCAGTAAATACGAGTTACTGACGAGTTTAGGACCGATATAATTTTATGATCAATATACTTTTTGATAGAATTGTTTTAATAGCGTACCTTATTGGCAGTTTCGTCGTAGAAGCGTGACGGCTACTGACCGTTTCGTTGTCGTATTAATAAGTTTAATAACTACCCTCCTTCACGATCATTCTTTATCGTTTTACCGGACCCCGAAAAATTCCATTCAATTCCGTTTTAATGTTTATTGCGTAACTTCGTCTCGAAATTCTTGTTCATTAAACTGCCGCTGTAATCACCTTAAGAAAATATTCTGTAGTGCTAGCGATATGTATTATGAAGAGTAATTATGCCTAATCACACGTAACGAGCGTCTGTGGTATATTATGACTTAGCATTTCGCCCACCTATGCTGGTCTAATTATTTAATACTAATTAGGTACCGAGCACTCTATTCGACAGTCAAATATTTGTTTGTGAATTAGATACCTTCCTGGAACTCTTATAGTCCATTCGAAATGAGCATTGTTGACTTTAATCCCTTGTTTAACTTCAGCGTGAACCGTTAGAACGGAAATCACATATGTATATTGTTAATACAGGTGGATAATGTACATATAAGGTGTACTCTTCGTAAAAATCTAATGCCTATAACTTTTACATAATTACTTTAATCCCTTTCATATGTCAATATAAAATAACAAACTGTATTAAAAATGTATACAGAACGATTTTGATATCAACCTTTGATGGTTTCTTAGCGAATGCTGAAAGCGAATGTGCTCATTTTCAAATATTCATCCAATCACGGATAAAGTACAGGCTGAATACAGAGCATTCATTGTTCTCAAAATTAACCAATGTCCAGGTTGCTGCGGCGCGCACAACCCCGGGTTACTATGTATAATTCAGTTATTTCGAAGAACATGAAACACAGAGTGTTCTGCTACCTATACGAACATGTCATACTTGGTCATTTTAATTCCCATGCAAATTTTAGACGCTTTGTTATCTGAACTTAGTTGCGAAATTGACAATTTACCTATCTGAGATTGGGTAGTCGATATTTAAAAAGTAGGTATGTCAAATTGTAAAACTGATTAAGCGATTCTCACCATCAAACTGAAAAGTTTGGCGAGTAAGCATGTATAAAACACAAAAGTTAAAGATGGGATTAAAAAAGCTGCCCCTTTGACTTGAATTTTATCTTTGAAATTTTATCTTGAATTAATCTTTGTTGATTCCGTGGGAATTGAAAGCATTGTTTCTCCGTGACAGCTTTATTTTACTTATACTTCTACTATCACTAATTTTTTAGTAAGTACTTTATTTTTCCACCAATCAATACTAACTTATAATGTTAATGCGATAATTTAGGTGAATGGATGAGTGTGTGTGTGTGTGATTTATTACTCCATCACGTCATAGTCTGAACTGCACCACTCTAGATTAAATTTGGCACAGACATACATTAGGTATAGTCTGAAATAGGTCATATGCTACCTTTTATCCCGGAAAAATGTATGAAAATTTTAACTCGATCAAAGTCGCGAAAGAAACAGCAAGTCTGTAATAAAACTATAACACACATGTACGGATAAAAAGTAATAAATATTTAGATGGAGAAAATTCGTAGTAATCTTCCAACACACATAACACACATATTGAGAGATCAATTTTCCGAAAAAAAATATATAGCGACAGTTTGTTTTAGCTGAACAGCTGCCGCGCTATATCTGAATATCTACTTATGTTTTCACTCAAGTGTCAGTCTGTCAGTCACGAGCGAGTTTAGCGCATGAATTTAACATAAGTATGTATGCTAAATATTAAACAAACATAAAATAAAGTATAGTATTCTACCTAAAGTGATTATTATTGTGTTATTTAAATGTCTTCCAAAAAAGGGAGAAGTTCTCAATTCGATTTGCAGATGGCTGGACCAATTTGGGAAATTCTTGTTTTGTTTGAAAGTCCCATTGTCACCACGTCAGGATCTGATGATGGAATCATGGAGAAATCGAAGCAACTCTTCAAATATTATAGGCATACATACATAGGCATAGGTTGTTCTCGAAAAAGCACTATTAGATGAAGTGGAACTGATTTAACGGTTTCGGATCGATTACTTGAATATGGTTACTAAGCACTATATACTCGTCACAATGCATATGGTGAAGTGGAGCTGATAATGAAGTACCAGGAGAACTCCTCAACAATTAACGGCCCTGCATCGGAAATGTGAGGAGGGAAGAGTGTCAGAATCCATCTGACTAAAAACTTCTTTCCTTTCCTGCTGTTCCGGGGCCGCGGTATGTCGTTAGAACATTACCGCAACTCCGACAGTGGTTTTTATTATTTCTTAATAAGTTCCTAGTATAATCGTGAGTATTTATAAGTCCATCTATACCAATATTACAAATGCGGAAGTTTAGATATATGAATGAATATTTTGTTACTCAATCACTCCAAAATAGCTGAACGGATTGGGATCAAATTTGGTCAGAGATAGATAATTTTGTCTAGAATAGTACCTAAATAGGCTACTCTCATCCTAGGAAAACTTGCAAAATTTCCACGCAAACGAAGACGCGAGCAACAGCTAGTATAAAATAAAAATATCGTTAATAGCAATAAACAACATCAATAATACACAATATTATTTGTTCCAAAAAAGGATCTCAATCAAATATAATGTGGATGGCAGTAAATAATTTATACACAATGATATCGAAACAGTAACGAGTTAGAAAAAGGTATCCATCACGATAAAATAAAGTATAAACCTATTTCTCAGAAAGTATCTTAAAGCTACATACACACACATATATGTATATATATAGCTCATGTCTATAAAACGATCTCGTTTTCAGAAATTGAACGATAAAAACCAAGAAACTTCAAAGGTGTTTACAAGTCGTGGCCATTAGGACCAAACCGCGAGTTTACTATATCATTTCCACGTGATTTATTCTGTTTATTTAAAGATTATTCATTTAACTTGACATATTGGCTTAACAAGGGAAATTCCACGGAAGCAAAACAAAACCGCTCAAAATCTAGGCCTAAAACATCTTACCGAGGAGCCAGTGAACATGGAAAATGTTGAATATGTATGAATTCAAATGAATTCATACATATTCAACACAATTGTCGGTTAACGTTGCTCACATTTAAATGCATAAGATTCTTTAGGAAGTGGAAAAGCTTCCAATTATTGAAATCATATGCAGCAATTGAAGTTGTGATTTTGGCAAGAGGAGGTCACACTCGTTATTAGGTTTTTACATTTGTAACTTTATTTAATTAAAAAAAAGTAAAAAAAAATCTTGTCTTTATTGCCGACCACTTCTTATTGTTTGGGCGTGTACATCGGTTTTAAAGAATCCGTCGTTTTTTTTCTTTTAATTGCCCGAATTCACTTCACGCGCATTAATTTACACGATTATAAGTATACAGACTACGTCAAAGCAATAAATTTCATTTAATTAACTCAAATCGACCTTAGAACGTAAATTTCCTTAGGTGCCCGTTTTTTTTTTTGCAAAAGAGTGTATAATATTATAGGACGCATCAAACTTTATGGTGACTCTGAAGGGCACTAGTACGGCACAGTACTCCACCCCACGCCTCACCTTACCATACCTTTTTGTATGTGGCAATGAATTGAACACTAATTTACTTAAATAAAGGTTGATATATAAATCAATCAATCAATCAATCAATCAATCAATAACTTTATTAACACACACAGTATAAAACCTTAGAATAAGTGACAAATACAATAATATACAAAAACAGTGCAAATGGTTTTACGGTGACAGTACAGATCGCAACTGGCATCTTAGCTAGATTACCAAGTAACCTGTGTTAAAGATACCAGTCCCTTTCCCCGAAGTGTTACTCAGTACCTAATACCGTGTTAGTATAAACAAAGATTAAATTACTAAAATATTAAAAATAGTGACAGTGATTAAAAACTAAACTTTACATACTCTTAAGTGTTAACCTGCAGGTGCAGGTGGTTACTTCCTTTGTATTTAAAACTACGTTTACTCATGTATGCATTATTTTTTTCAGTTACCGACATTTATTAATTGTTTACTGTAATTGTAAACGTGCATTAAACAATTAACAATTAATTAATTTTAATTGCAAAGTTTTACAAGCATTGTAATTAATTGTAAATTCTGTTATCTTACAATTACAATTAATTATTTTAGTTGTTAGTTGCAACTAAATCTAGCGATTTAATTGTTAGTCGTTTTCACAACTAAGTTTTGTCCCACACTGGCTAGAGTATTAGAAATTTCAACTACAATGCTTAAAGTATTGTAAATGTCCAGATAACTCCTAGCGTAATGAATATCCTTGGTTTTTATGGTTTTCGTCTCAGGGTAGTCAGCTAGGAAACACTGGCCTCATCTGTTTAAAGTGACCAAAAAGACGAGTATAAGTGTTATTTTTAACCTACTTCCAAATTAATCATTTATCTAACACTCATAAATACATAATTATCCTAGCGTGAGACAGCTTTCTTACTAGCTTACTAATCTGGTAAGACCCCTCTTTGAGGAGTGGCTAGATCGGCGTCACGGCGTCCTGACCTACCGCATGACGCAGGTCCTCACCGGACACGGAAGTTTCGGGAGGTACCTGTGTCTGATGGGTAAGGAAGAGACGCCTGGGTGTCACCACTGCGAGGGTCGCCCTGAGGACACAGTCGAGCACACGGTGCAGGACTGCCCAGCTTGGGCAGAGCACCGACGTGTCCTCACGGCGACAATAGGCGGAGACCTCTCGCGCCCGGCCTTGGTCGAGGCCATGCTGCGGGGCGAGAGGGAGTGGGAAGCGGTCGCCTCCTTCTGCGAAGCAGTCATGCTTGCGAAGGAGGAGGCGGGCCGCGTGAGGGAGAGGATGGCGTCCTCCCTCCAGCCCAGCCGCAGTGGTAGACGCCCACGGCGTCGGACGTCGGCCGACGATCTCCGGCCACCGTAGGCGCGGGCATGCGGACAGCGAGTAAAGGGCAACTCGCTGTCCGACCATGGACCATGCCCGGGTCGACGGCGCGTCGTGTTCCACGCGCGCCTCAAAGAGCGTCAGCAACATGACGAGGCCCCCTCTGCAGAGGGCCGAAGCCCGCCGGGGTCGTGGGACTCATCCCGTTACCGTGGCCCCGGTATGTAAAGGGTTATTGAAGGAACACCGTGGATTTTAGTCAGTAAAAGTCTGACAGTCCCTCCCACCCTGCCCGGAGTGGGAGGACTTATTTGATAATTTTACCACGCTAAAAAAAAAAAAAAAAAAAAAAGCTTACTAATCTAGATACTGTTAGTTGGTAAGTTCTATTTACAGGAAGCCTGACTTATGCTACGCTTACTACTACGAGCTCACTATCTTGACATGAGAAACTAGACTCGTACCTAGACCGTTTCTTTGAATCGAAATTGTAGCATAAAAGTCCTTATTTTCAACCTAAGCCATAAAACGTGAGCCCTAAAAATTTGTAACCAGAGCACAATAGATTAATATAGAAATTGTGGAAACCTGGGGCGCACGAATAACTACGTAAGCTCATTAAAACCCACTTTCACGATAACTTATTAACAACAACAAAGCTTAACATGTAACTTAAGTAAACTATTATTCAATCTCTTTCCTACTATAAGATTGACAGGATTAAAAGAATCATTAATAAATTATAAATTCCTTAATTTCATTTAATTGTAGATTGCAATACGCTCACTATTAAGCAAACATTGATTCTCCGTAATCACACACAGAAAAGCCTTTCAATACACGTGCTAGGAATGAGCTGGCTGTTTAAGGCGAACGGTTCCCCTGAATCCCACAAAACCATTAATTTCTATGCGGACAGTGGTATATTGTGCGTGCACAGACTGTTTCAAGATAGTTATTCAATGTTATAATTTGTCTAGCTTTTCGAAAAATCTATATACATATATAAATAAAACGAAATACCACTCATTGATTAATCACGAAATCTCAGAAACTACAAGTAGTAGGGCTCTCAAATTTTGCTTGGGAGTTCCTAACGTAGATGCTCGCTAAGACGGGATTTTGCGAAATTCCCACGGGATCGGGATTTACACGGGAAAAACAACCCACGCAAACGAAGTCGCGAGCAACTGCTAGTATACAAATATAGATGAAAAGTAGCCTATGTGTTATTTTAATGTACATGCTATATTACTGTAAAGTTTCTTCTAAATCCGCTCAGTAGTTTATACGTGAAAGAGTAAGAAACATCCATCCACACAGCATTATTCGCATTTATAACATTATAGTACGATTTTTAAAATATTGCATAGCTTTTATCGCCGGCTTTGAGCGCGGCGACCGAATCAAGAAATTCCGTAACGAAAATAAAACCTAATACGGTCGAATACGGTCAGTTATTTCAGTTCGGGTTACTAACGTTCTATTAGCGTCTTTAATAAAGAATTTGTGATTTCTTTTTTATTGAAAGTACTTTTATATATTATATTTAGATATTTTTGTAAATATTTTGTTTAATAAAATAAGAAACATTTACATTTTTTATAGGAGAAAGAAAGTCGAAAATGTCAACGCCGCGAGAAATAGCTTAAAACTAAAAATTTGGTATAATTGACCCGTGGAAAAAAACTTCAAATTAAATTTGCTATTATGTACCTCAGACCAAGAAAAAAAGAAAGACGGCGCGTCGCGAACATTAAAAGTGAAGCCATCTTTTTATCTATGTGTGTATCAAATAGTTGCCATTTGTTAACTTTTTCCCTATAATTTGGGAATATTTTGTGTGTGTAGGAATTAGGATAATATTGTACGAGGAAGATATAGTTCAGTATGGTATTGTACCTCAACTGTTCCGAAGGTTTCTATTAAAAAAAAAAACTTATATTTTCAATTAACTTTATTAAATTCAAAAAGACCACCATAACAAAATCAAAATCTTAAGAAAAAAACCGACTTCAAAAACAAACCACTAAAAACTATAAAATAACCTAATTACGGAAGTCGGTGACTTATTTAGGTATTTACACTAAACTCTAAAATGCTATGCAATAGCTTTACCGCGGCAGTCCCCGAGTGCCACACGTGTTTTTTTTTTCTTGAACATTTTCACGAGATAAAAAGTAGTCCATGAGTTATGTGAGCTTGTAATTTATGTGTATGCAAAGTTTCGTCTAAATCGTATGAGCCATTTTCACGTGATTGAAACACAAATATACAAACATCCAAAATTATCCACGGACGGCGGAGACTATCACTGGCAACAACGGTTATCTACTGTATCGGCGTCGATCACGCGTTGATAACAGTCGAACTATCACAAAATAAATTTATAGTATTATTTTTGTTATCTTAATGAAATCCTTAATAAAGTTTAGTTAAAAGTAAATTAATGGCGACATTTAAGGATTATTGGGCGGCGCGAAGGGTGGACACCCTTCATCAACTAGTTTATAATAGTAGCAGGATTATAAACAGGATGGAATTACACAATCTAATTCCGCCAAGCCCGTTGCATCATCCGACTACGTGACAAACGGCGAAGTGCCATCGTTACATGGTGGACATCCCACCCATTCGCACAAAACGTTTTGGGAATACCTTCATTATGCGTACGGCTAAGGAGTGGATTTCCTTGCCGGAGTCTGTGTTTCCTGATAGCTATAACCTAGGAGTCTTTACGTCAAGAGTGAATAGGTTATTTTTAGGTAAGCGTGCTCCATCTTCGACCACATCATCACTTACCATCAGGTGAGATAGTGGTCAATCATGAACTTATTTTCAATAAAAAAAGGTATATCCAATTTGTGCTTGTGGCTCAATTACAATAGCCACACGGATCGATCTTCAAGGTTAAGCAACACTTTTCGAGGTCAGTGCGTGGCTGGGTGGCCATCTTAACATATTGAGATGCCTCCGTGTCTCAAGAAGCACGATAAGCCGTTGGTCTCAGCTCTCATTTTTACGTCTTTGACAGTCATTTCGGGTTGGAAGCCAGGAAATCTGACACAAGTCTTGCCAAGTGGTATCATATTGTTACGAGCTGGGTTTCGGGATAGAAATAATTAACGCCAATTAAACCAAAATTAACACTTTTATTAATTAAACACAAAATAAAAATTTAACACAATTATTCGCACCACAACACTTGTCACACTGAAATTCACTTGTAAACCTTCGATTATATCGCGTATTCGCCTCGTAATAAGACTGACTCTCTGCGCCCCTTTCCGATCTATTTATACCCCGGTCCATGAGTTCCAGAATATTCCTGTAAAATCGACTCACTGTTTATACTACTTTTTTATCTTTTTTTTTTATCTTGGTAAAATTATCAAATAAGTCCTCCCACCCCGGGCAGGGCGGGAGGGACTGTCAGACTTTTACTGACTAAAATCCACGGTGTTCCTTCAATAACCCTTTACGTTCCGGGGTCACGGTAATGGGATGAGTCCCATGACCCCGGCAGGCTTCGGCCCTCTACAGGGGGGGCCTCGTCATGTTGCTGATGCTCTTTGAGGCGCGCGTGGAACACAACGCGCCGTTGACCCGGGCATAGTCCATGGTCGGACAGCGAGTTGCCCTTTACTCGCTGTCTGCATGCCCGCGCCTACGGTGGCCGGAGATCGTCGGCCGACGTCCGACGCCGTGGGCGTCTACCACTGCGGCTGGGCTGGAGGGAGGACGCCATCCTCTCCCTCACACGGCTCGCCTCCTCCTTCGGCAGCATGACTGTTTTGCAGAAGGAGGCGACCGCTTCCCACTCCCTCTTGCCCCGCAGCATGGCCTCGACCAATGCCGGGCGCGAGAGGTCTCCGCCTATCGCCGCTGTGAGGACACGTCGGTGCTCTGCCCAAGCGGGGCAGTCTTGCACCGTATGCTCTACTGTGTCCTCAGGGCGGCCCTTGTTTATACTGCTAAGAATATTCCAGAGCTACTTGAGATACACAGTACCGCTATTCGCCGCTAGATGGCGTTAGTGTCTCGACTATATATACTCAGTACTGCTACTCGCCGCTAGATGGCGTTAGTGTCTCGAACATTCTAGATTTCTATCGAAGTTTCTCGACATACTTCACTAAGCGACTGGCGTAACAATATTATCCACCAACTGGGTCAGATAGACAGTTGCTCCATGTAAAACACTAGCACTCAACTGCCTGCCAACTCAACAACCGGATGGTTAGACTGAAAGCCTACCCTAACATAATTAAGGCCGTGCGCGCACTGCGTTGCGATAGCCGCAATTGCGGTAGTTCTACCGCACCGGTAGAATGACCGGTGCCACCGGTGACTCTACCGCACGCGTTTATTCCACCGCAGTGCGTGCACTTCTATGACACTCCATATTTACTCCAGATAATATACATATCGCACTTTTAAAGTCAAACCGTTACTAAACGAAAATTTTCGAGAATTGAGTTATTCATACCATCAATCTAATTTTTTTTTTTTGTTAAATCATATCATTACCAAACAAAATATAAATCTAAAAAATATTTTTGTGAGTAAATAAAGAAAAACTATTCTAAAGCACATGTCATAAAGTAAACAGATGTCTATCGTATAAACTCATACGAAATCTTAAAGTACTTGCTGTTTCAAATATTGGCTCTCCTGTAAAATTTGATAATTTAGTTTAGTAATGATTTTACTTTAAAGGCGTGATATGTACAGGACCTATGTATCGATAAACAAAAGACGTGACTAGGCTCGTATGTCCCAAAATCCATTATGGCATTGATTTTCGTATCGTAATGGATTTTTAGGGCTAGGTTCGTTAACGAGTATTAATTCCTAGCGAGCTATGTATATTGTACTCTGGATACTAAAGTACTCCACGGCGCGGCGGTGATACTCATAACAATTAATCAACGTCAGAGCTCAGACAAGTCACAATCTGTTTATTGCAGACACAACACTAGCACATATTTACTTAGCTAATATAAACTAGATTGAACTTGATATTATCAAGTTCACGATATTAGAATCGATGTGAGCTTTTATCGTTTTTTTTTTAAGATTAAGAGGGTGTCGAGCCTACGAGACGCGCGGAAAATAGGTATTTACTGCAGCGGGCTAGTCGTGTGCGTTGTCACACACACAATGACAAGTTCGCTCGAGGCCCGCTTGCCGTTGCACGACGAAGTTTGCTAACTTTGCATTTTTTAATTTTTTGTCGTTATGTTGAATAAACTTGAAAAAAGAATATTAATTATTTAGATGGTTTTATTTATCACACTAATATTATAAAGGAGAAAGTTTGTGAATGAATGTGTCTGTTTGCATGTTTGTTACTTCTTCACGCTCAAACGGCTGGATGGATCAAAATGAAGCAAGTAGGTACGTAAATAAATCACAAAAATAAATTTAATAAATTATACCTATTATATAAAAATTAACGTTTGTTTTTACTGTAGTAATACATTATCCGTTCCCTCACTATTCATCCTATTGCAATAAAACTTTGATTTTATATATTAAACTCCTCAGATTTTTTTTAAAGAATACTAGCAATGTGGGTACATTTCACATTACTAGCAATCTTGTTAACCCCTTCAACTAAGCTAAATATGCTTGTGTCTGGAGTGGGTTCACGTCAATAGTGTAATGGGTGGGGTTCGAACCTGCGACCTCTCGATCACAAGTCCGACACCTTATCCTTTAGGCTATTGACGCTTCGAAACTGGGTAAGTAGCAAGTTAGGGTATGCAGTACTTATTTGAATAATAAAACCAGTATGAAATAAAAAAATATATAATTATGTAATGTCATAATAAAACCAGACTGAAATAAGTTTTGTTTATTAAAATTTCATTTAGTGCTCGTTTAAATTCTGATGTACGGTCATATTTTTAATAACATTCGGTACTTTATTATATACTGCCCTGCTCTAACTAAAAGGCCGTTAAGCCACAAAAGGTCATTTTTCACTTTTTAATGTATACTTAAACTACTTTCGATTCTCAATCTTTTGGTCTAAGAATAATTTTCCTACGATTAATACTTTTCGAGATATAGCAATTTTGCTAAGCAGTTAAACAAAATACTTTTATTCACTTCCTTTGTTAAAAAGTGACTAAACCACAATACTTGTATATACAATACTAAAATATAATACAATACTAAAAGATACTTTTATTTACTTTAAAAAAACCTCACATATATTGTGCATAGAGCTATGCCCACAAAAATAATTTACCATCGTCCTAGCTAGCGTAGTTTTGTAGAAAAATCATTTCCCACTTATTTTGACGTTTACTCGAAAAATACTTTTTGGGGTTAGCGGCTTTTTAGTTAGTGTAGGGCAGTATATACGTGGGGCCATACCAAAAAAACATTTTTTCATTAATGCTGTCTAGCCAACTTACTTCGCAGAAAATATAAGCGTAATTTATTTCATAACAATATATGTATCAAGTGTAACTTAATTTAAAAGAAAAAAAATAAATAAAAGAAATCTATAAATCTAATGTTATATTGCTTATTATAACATTTTACAAAAATAGGCTAAGTGCGAGTCAGACTCGCCCATGAAGGGTTCCGTAGTAACTAATAGAATAAAATAGCTGTGACATACGGACGGACGGACAGACAGACAGACAGACAGACAGACGGACAGACATGACGAAACTATAAGGGTTCCGTTTTTTGCCATTCGGCAACTGAACTCTAAAAAACGAGTAATTTCTTAAAATATATATTTATTAATTTTGGTACACTACACATATCACAGTATAGTAAGCAAAGAAAAAAATGACAAAAAGATACTATACTTTGTAAGAAATAAAAAGACAATAAAACTTATTTGGAATTTTGAAAATACAATCGTAGAAATATCAATGCATCCAAGGTTTGACTTCCAAGCCTGCTTCGTTTATTACCAACATAAGCAGCAGCTGAAAACGCTCGTTTAGGTTTTACACTGGTTGGAGGAATAGACAATAGATACTTATATGTTGTTTCTAAGTGATATCCACTAATTCCTCCATTTTCAAACAGGCATATTTCACGTCTAATACTATATTTTGCCAACCCCGATTAATTTTGTATTTGTACTTCACGATCTGGGGATTTCATACTCTTATCAATTTCCAGCTATAACTTTTCCTTTAGTGTCAATTGGGGTTGGGATTGGGAGGTTTGTGGCCTTAACTCATCATCTGTTTGTGATCCTGATCTTCCTTCTTCTTCTTCCGTGTCATCTCGAGTTTTTTAACAATACACTTTATTTGCTTCCAAACTAAAGCCTGTGTAGAAACTGGAAATAAGTCATGCCATTCCAAATCCGATAATAACTGATTTTCATCATCTTTTCATGGATTTTGTAATTAATTCAACACACCAGTCAAATCATCACTTCGTCGTTGCTTCATACGTTCCACTAAGGATGTTTTAATTTTTTTGGCAAGTGTCAGCACTTGCCAAAAAATGATTATGCTAGATAGCTGTTTTATAAGAAATTTCAAATCGGAATCAGCTGTGCATAAATTAGCATCTCGCCGACAGATTGCTTCTACTGTCAATTTAATTGGGGTCAGCACATCAACAATTTTATTTACCAATTCAAAATCAACTTCTTCCAAACGAATTGGATGATTGAGATCTATAAGAGCTTTTTGAATGAAGGTTTTTAAAAGATAAAATCGCTCCAGCATTGTTAAAAGACTATTCCACCTGGTTTTACAGTCCAAAAGAAGTGACAGCTCTTTTCCATGTTCAATTTTCATTTATTTTTGAAGTACTGTTTCATTTTTCAATGGTGATCTTTTGAAATACACTCTACAACTTTGCGGATTTTCTTTATCAGCTCATTAATGTTTTCAACTTGTGTTAACTCTGGTATGTGTTATAGCGCAAGGTCATTTTGTGACATTAAGAATAAGTCTGATTCTGGACTGTCTAAGTCTTCTAAATGTTCATCATCATGGATGTCGTCCATATGATCAACAGCCACAGGTGGTTCATTTATAGTATCATCTGAGGTAGAGCTGTCTTGCAAATAATTATGTTTTTCATAAAGCCAGTATCCAGGGAAATATCAAATATACTTAGACGCTCTTTCAATATACGAAGACAATTTTCAGCCATACTTTCATACTTCCATAAATAGGAACAAGTCCTAAATTCCAAATTTTTTTTTATATGAATGAACGTTGACAGCCATGTATGGTTTATTGGATGTTGAAGTCCACTTGTCGAAAGAAAGACTAAATCTTTCACCTGCACTTTTCAAATGTTTTAATTCTGCAGTTACTTGCTTTCTGATTTTTTCGCTGTAATTCATGGCACGTTTTTGAATGGTGACGGCTGACTTTGGTAAATCCGTGTATTTTCCAAAGACAAATTTTCCAAAAAAAAAATACAGCAGTGGCCCATTCATTAAATTTAGATTTATTACTCATTTGAAATTTTTTAACTAGACATGCCTTACTAAATTCGTGGCATAGTGAAGAAAATAATATCCTGTAATTTTCATTGGGGTCATGGGAGTCAAAATTGGCCATTGAAAGAATACTTAACATGTTATCATTAAAAACATTAATTTCTTTTTAGTTAGTGGCCTAAACTTAATAGTCTTATTTAATTGCCGCTTTTTAACCAACTCAAAGGATACTAGTTGACCTGTATGGTCAGACCTAACTCCACTAATTTGAGACGAGTATTTTATGGCACAATTAGTATAAATATTATCTATGCATTGAGCTGATGTTGCTGTTATTCTTGTTGCTTCCTTGTATGTGCATTTTAAGTTAAATGAACCAAACAATGAAGTCAGCTTGCAGTGTTCAGGTGAATTTACTAACAAATCAATATTTAGGTGACCACAAACGAAAACTAATTTATTATCTCTTATAAGCTTAGGTACTTAAAATTTCTCCCATTATCATTAAGAATGATGACAAGTTTGATGCTGGTGGTCTATAAACACTTAAGAAAGTTTGGCCTTCAACTTCTGTACATGCTACCTCACACAAACAATCAAGAGAGCAAGCGGTGATATATTTTTGTTCCTTATATCTAAGAGAATTACTACGTAATATTAAAGTACCACCTCCTACTGAGGACCTGTTGTATGCACTAGTAACAGAAAAATATTAATTTTAAACAACATTCTATCTGGTTTTAGCCAGGTTTCACAAAAACATAAGATATCTATATCATATTTATCTATTAACATTTCCTCATCTAATATTTTGCCGGAGAAAGGATTTATATTCTGATGATATAGTAAAATTGTGTTATTATAACTCTCCTTTGTCACATATAAGGGTTTAAACAATTAATTTCAGTATTATTAAATACCCTAGATAATACTGAATAGTCACTTAACCTAGGATCAGTTAAATTGTTAATAACCCAGTGTAAATTGTAAGCTAACAAAGTAGCCAATGAACTTTCGTCGTAAATTCTAAAATGAATGTCAGGATTGCAATCGGTATGCCCAAAAACCTATTACACGATGTTTGATGCAATATTTTGCAATCGACCACGTTTGCTGAGCAAGCGATATAATGCGGTCGCACTAAGTTCGCCGCGAGCTTAGTGTATTTCGAACAGCAACCGGGTGCACTCATTTTCATCATTTAGCGATAATTTTAGCCCTTAAGCCCGATTTACACTTCAACAAGTACAGTAGCGAGTTAACTTGCGTCATCGGCGAGTTAAGTTGTTATTGTAGTTTGAACGGCTAAAGCGAGTTAAGTAGTAGTACATTAACAACTTAACCGCCAATGACGCAAGTTAACTCGCTACTGTACTTGTTGAAGTGTAAATCGGGCTTAACGTTACTTTGTTAATTATACTTAGCAATAAACCCTTGAAGGTTATCAGTGTATTTAACTTAGTAGACACACACGATATCCATATTGAATGTTGGAGAAAAAGTTGCATCCACCAAGGATGCAACTTTTTCTCCAACATTCAATATGGATATCGTATGTGTTTTAAATTGGATTTCAAAATGAAAGCCAGATTTGCAATCACCACCCCCAAAAACCCATTACACGATACCCATATCGAATGTGTGAGAAAAAGTTGCATCCGCCATCTTGGATTTTAAAATGAATGCCAGATTTGCAATCACCACCCCCAAAAACCCATTACACGGTACCCATATCAAATGTTTGAGAAAAAGTTGCATCCGCCATCTTGGATTTTAAAATGAATGCCAGATTTGCAATCACCACCCCCAAAAACCCATTACACGATACCCATATCGAATGTTTGAGAAAAAGTTGCATCCGCCATCTTGGATTTTAAAATGAATGCCAGATTTGCAATCACCACCCCCAAAAACCCATTACACGATACCTATATCGAATGTTTGAGAAAAAGTTGCATCCGCCATCTTGGATTTTAAAATGAATGCCAGATTTGCAATCACCACCCCCAAAAACCCATTACACGATACCCATATCGAATGTTTGAGAAAAAGTTGCATCCGCCATCTTGGATTTTAAAATGAATGTCAAATTTGCAATCACCACGCCCAAAAACCCATTACACGGTACCCATATCGAATGTTTGAGAAAAAGTTGCATACGCCATCTTGGATTTTAAAATGAATGTCAAATTTGCAATCACCACCCCCAAAAACCCATTACACGATACCCATATCGAATGTTTGAGAAAAAGTTGCATCCGCCATCTTGGATTTTAAAATGAATGTCAAATTTGCAATCACCACCCCCAAAAACCCATTACACGATACCCATATCGAATGTTTGAAAAAAGTCTTCATCATCACTTTCACTTTCTCAAATGGTGCTTTTCGGGAGCAACTGCACAAGGTACTATTAGAAATACCCAAAACGCTATAGGTGTGCCTATAATATTTAAAGAGTTCCCTCGCTTTCTCCAGGATCCCATCATCAGATCCTGATTTCATAACAATGGAACCAACTAGAAAGTATACCCTTTCTAACGAAAAAAAAATCCAAATCGGTCCAGCCGTCTTCGAGTTTGAGGTTACATACATAAAAAAAGTTTAAGACGAACTGAGAACCTTCTCCTTATTTTTGAAGTCGGTTAAAAAGCAATAATAACATCACAAAATAGAAATACGTACTATTTATGAGAATGGCTGTTTTTTTCGAAAATTTGCGCCAACTTTCTTCTAATAATATTTTTTTTACATTTTCCCATAATAAAACAAATATTGAAAAAAAAATGTTAAAGAAATATATATTGAACAATAAAAAGTAATTGTTGGGTATGCATAATAAATCGTACTCAAAAAAACAAAAAATATGACTTATGTTATTCAACGGATTGCTACAATACATACGTACACAATAGATCGCGAATTATCGTTACCGGCGAAACGCTCCACGATGAGACGTGACCCCTCTCTGAGCTCCCGTGGACGACTGAATTTTCGACCGGTGTACGTTGCGTATGGTTCAAAATAGCGCGCAAATTAGAAGAAAAAATTAAAATTAAAACAACCAAGCGACATTTTTGAAATGTTAAAGCTGTAAATGATAGTATGATAATTAGAGAATAATATGAATTGAAGTTTATGAAAAAATTCAACAGTTTACTATCAAAATTCAGCGACGCACGAGCATGTTTTGTAAGGATTTTTGTCCAACTTTATGTATTTTTGTTTAATAAACTATAAAATATTTTTAAATTTTGCCAACTATGTTTGCTAACACATTTATTCTAGTGTTCATTACATATTTTTGTATGGTAATTAAAGTACTATTATAGGTTATATTCCTTTAGTTGTGAAGACCGTTTTGAGTTATTTTACTCGGCGCAGGCTTAAGAGTTTGCACGCTTTTGTAAGCTTCTAACTGCGACTATGTTCGCGTCGGAGGGTTTGCCCGTGTCAATCCCGATCCCATGGGAATTCCGGGATAAAAGTAGCCTATGTATTATTCCAGGATGTTAGCTATATACTTACTCAATTTCATTCAGATCTGTCTAGTAGTTTTTACGTGAAAGAGTAACAAACATCCATCCAGCCTCTTAAACTTTCCCATTTACATTATTAGTGAGATCAATGTTTCAGAATACTCTTCATTCTAAACTACTAAGGGGGATTAAGCGACAAAGTATTTCATAAAAATTTCAAAGTCTTTGAAATTCATGTATAGTTCATTTCTTATTTAAAAAAATCAAATTTGTTATATATTTTAGATATTTTTCCTTAAGCTATGCCCGACAAACTGATAACTTACAGAGAAATACCTGTCAAGTGCATATTAAACCCGCGTGCAGTAGTTTCCGAACGATTCGCATTATTATACATAAACATATTTTTTGCAACCAGAAAGTACAATTGAATCGTTTCAAAGGAAATTCAATATCAATATCGGAAATTCAAAGGATACTTTGAAATCATTCAATTATATATATATTTCAAAATTGTATGTTCATCTTCTCAAAAGGATGTTTGAAAAGACAGCGACCTTAAATGTTCTATAAATATCTAAAAATTGCATAAGTCATGTTCATTTCGCGCATGAAATACTCTAACTGTAAACGTTCTTGATTTAGTAGGTAAATGGAAGTTGACGTCAAAAGTTGTGTGTCCAGTTGGCAGTAAAACTTACGACTTTTCGCCAGACGAGTCGTTTGATTAGTGCTACTTAACTCCGTACTAATAAGTTTGAGATTGGTACTAATTAGAAATAAACTCGATTTCGACTAGACTCAATTCGAAACGAACTTGTAATCCTATAGTACTATAGATACTGCTGGATTACGAGTGCACAGTCAAATACTAGAAGCATCGTGATCATCCTCTAGACGAAATAAGCACGTTCCGTAAACAGGTTTAGTGCTTATAGGCAAGCTAGAATTTGTACCTATTAACTTAACTAATTTAATTTTTTTTCTAAAATTACAATAGCAGAAAGCTAATGTCATTCAAAAAACATAGTATGTAATCTTTTTAAAAGAGAGCCTTTTTAGCAATTTTTATATCATACTAACAATCTTAAGCCTTTGCACTGTTTTTAATTCTCCAGTTTATATGTCTTCAAATTTTTGCGTAACAACACACTAAGTATCAGTATCATCCCTTTTTAAGCTCTACTGATACTTTTAGTCACCATTTCAGTTTGAAAACGGTGTGTGGTCATTGTTTAATAAGTTGTGGGGAGTTTACAATACTTCGAGTTATTTTACAATCTTACAGCGTTTGCATTTTTCCAGTAACATATATAAAAAACTGCCACAATTGCACTCGGAAAATTTATGTGCTAGCGAAATTTCTTGACATAGGTTGGTTTATTTTAGTTTCTTCACCTGAGTGATATCAATTCCAAGGAGAACAAAATCTACCTTGTATGTCAAATCATATCATCTGATGATGATGATACCTATCACCTAGGTCAAATTATGACACCAAAAAGTCTACTTTTTCACCTGGTTGATAGCCCTCATAAAGAAATTGGAATAACCTCAGTTATCTGAAATTCGCATTTCAATACAATCTGTTTCTAACCCAGTAAAGAGAAAATACACTCGCGAGCATCTAAATCGACTAAACCTATAAGCACGCAAATAAAATATGTATTTTCCGAAAAATACATATTTTAAATATGTATTATCTTTATTTTTCGGAAAATACATATTTTATTTATAAAAAACATATGTTCCTTAAAAGCTTGAGACTTAAGCTTTACATTAACACCACTTTCATAAAAAAAATATTCTGTACTTTTTTATTTAAGCAATTTAAACGGGTGAATAGGAAAATTCACGCTCTACGGTACACACGACTTGTGTTACGATCCACCCTCTATAAAAACCCTCGCAACCGATTTAACTCATCAGAAAGACCAACTCGGCGTGCCTGACCGTCTCGTTCTCATCCTACGGGACTTTTTATCGAATCGCACCTTTCGTTATCGAATTGAGGGGGAGCTTTCCTCCCCCCATCCCATTCGCGCAGGAGTTCCTCAGGGCTCCGTACTATCCCCCCTCGTTTTCACGCTATTCACTAGTGATATCCCCAAGCATAAAAATACCCAGCTAGACCTATTCGCCGACGATACGGCTATCTATTATACCGGTCTTAAACCCGATGCCATCGCTCGCACTCTCCAAACTTCCGCAAACACTCTGGCCAAGTGGTTCCGGAAATGGAGAATCGAAGTCAATCCAGACAAAAGCCAGGCAGTCCTCTTTTCTAAACTGCGGATAAACCCACCCTCCCCTCGTCCGATTACCATGTATGGCAAGCCGATCCCCTGGGAAAAGCAAGCCAAATACTTAGGCGTGGTCCTCGACAGACACCTTTCTTTCGCTGAGCACATAAAGCAGGCACGTTCGCGCGCCGCTATCGTTCTAGGTAGGCTCCACTTCATTCTTAGCTCCCGCAGCAAGTTATCACTCAGGTTCAAGCTGCGTATTTTCACCGCGGTCATCCGTCCCATCATGACCTACGCCTGCGTTTTTTTCGCACACGCAAAGCCCTACCTCCTCCACAAGATGCAGACCCTTCAAAACCGATTCCTCTGTAGAGTCACGGGAGCCCCCTTTTATGTTCGAAATGAGTTTCTTCACGTAGACCTCAAGATGCCCACCATCCAGCAGTTCATGAAACGTATCTCCAAGCGTTTCTTTGATACTGCAATCCAACATAGGAATCCCATCGGCCGCCCAATACGAACCCTCGCGTATCTCTAAGATTCGCCGACCAAGGCATACCCTTGTCACTCCCGATGACGCAATCACCCTGCTCCAAGAGAGCCGTAGGGAAACAAGTACAGTGGCACACAAACACAAAAACCGACCGTCCTTCCATCCTCGCCGCCGAGGCCCGCCGCGACGTCCCCGTAATAGTCCGCCCCGACCCTTGCCAGAGCCAGCCCGCGACGCTGAGCCAGTAGCTTTAAATTCCCTTATTAATAATAATAATGATATGATCCAGCCTGTCCCTAGCTGCCCTCCCCCTGCGACGCCCTAAGCCGAGGTCCGTACCCCACAGGGGGTGCCCTTAGCGTGTAGTCGCCTAGTTTGTAAGTTTTTTAATAAGCCCTGGCTGGAGGCTTTAATTAATTAATTAATTAAGGCAACCACAGGCAAGCCCGGTTAAGTAGCCGACAACCTCAGAGGTTGACCTGCGAGATGCCACACACAAAAAAAAAATTAACTCATCAGTGGCTCATCAGAAGTTGACCTGTACACATCTCCGCAAATTGCACTCATTGTTTTGAAGAAACTATGGATATTACGCCTGAAGAAGCTGCTCAAGTTGTTGCTCGGTTGTAACAAGGACTCAGTCAGCGAACCGTCGCTGCCCAGCTTCACTTGAGCCAGTCTGCTGTATCAAGGGTATTCAGAAGATATCAAGAGACTGGTGCCTTTAATCGGAGACCAAGAGCCAGCTGCCACCGGTGCACTTCAGAGAGAGACAACCGTTTTATCGTTGCAACAGCGCTGCGGAATCGGCACCTGACGGGTATTGATGTGATGCAGGAATTGAGGCGTGTTCGAGGGGTTGCTGTCAGCGAGTGGACAATAAGAAGACGCTTGAGGAAAGCCAATCTCACTCCAAAACGGCCTGCCACGGGCCCAAAATTAACTGCAGGCCACCGACAAGTGCGCCTTCAATTTGCTCGAGAGCATCTCAATTGGAGCGTTGAGCAATGGCAGTCGGTCTTGTTCACTGACGAGTGCAGAATGTGTCTGCATGGCAGTGACAGGAGAGGCCGCGTCTACAAGCGTCCGGGCGAGCGATTTGCGCAGTGCTGTTTTGTTGAAACGGTTGCATATGGCGACGGCTCCTGCATGATGTGGGCTGCTATCTCTTTAGAAGAAAAAACCGAGGTTGATTTCGTACCCGGGGGAGGCCGAGGAAGAGGGCTGACAGCTGATCGGTATATTACCGACATACTTCAGGACTCAGTCAGCGAACCTACGCAGGATTTGTCGGCGAGAACTTTGTCTTAATGCATGATAATGTCCAGTGTCACACGTCGCGTATCACTCGGCATTTCCTGGACGAAATGAATATACAGACAATGGACTGACCTGCACTCAGTCCAGATATGAATCCCATCGAGCACTTATGGGACGAGCTCAAAAGAAGGGTCAGGGCCAGAAATCCAGTCCCTTCGACCATAGAGGAACTAAAGGCGGCGTTATTAGTGGATTGGGATGGAATTCCTCAAGACACCGTCAAAAAATTGATCAGGTCGATGAAAAATCGACTGCAAGCTGCGATTAGAGCTAGGGGAGCAATACTAAATATTGATATAATAAATTGTTTTGTTTTTTTTTAACAGTTTTTGTTTTATTTTTAAAATAACTGACCACTACGCATTTTTATAAGTTCCCATTTTACCTCTACTTACACCCAGATATCATTAATTTTAAAAGTCTTAAATAAATGTTAAGAAAAGTGGTACCATATTAAAGCTAAGGTCTCAAGCTTTCGAACGCTATAATAATTTTTAGAATAAGTAATGTATTTTTCGAAAAATACATATATTTATGCGCACGCATGGGTTGAGTCGATTTGGTTGCTCGCGAGTGTAGATATGAAAGATTCACTTCTCCTTAAGGATCTATTTACAATAAAGTTCTAGCATAGTCGAGTACTGGTTTATTACAAACAGGAAATGTATCTACTGTAGTTACCACGTCGGTGCGAAAGTGGCAAAGAGGGTCATAAATTGTTTTGCCTAGCTTAATAAAAAGGTAGCGCCGCCGCTGGCTGAATAAATCAGTGACACCGATATCACCTCTGACAATAGACCAGATCGAGCAATTCAGAATTTGCCACTCAATTTATTATCTTCAATCGAATTTGCGAAAAACTGACTGAAACTATAATGATGTGTACCATAGGGGTTTGTGAACCTCACAAGATAGGGTCGAAGGATCTTCAGCTATTAGGATTTATTATTCAGTCGAAGGATATTCAGCTATCTTCATTAATAATCTATATATTTTTACATAAAATCTTTGGCTAAATCTAAACAAAATCTTCTACAAATTCAAACGCAGACACATCCTTCAAAATTCAGCAAAATAGATCTTCTTCTGTCTACAGGCAACATTCACAGTAACTAAGTAAGTAATTCCGTTCAGTCCTGATCAACAAATCTGCGTGGTAATCTCGATCGGTAAACTTTTACAATGATGATAAAAACAATTAAAGTAATGAAGCGTTTAGACAAACAGTAAACAATGCTTAATGATTTTCTCAAAGTATTAAGAACGTTATTTCAAAGGAACAGAGCGTCTTAATTTTGAATACTCTGTTTGTTTGAAATAAAGTTTAAAATAAATTGAAAAAATGGCCAAGTGCGAGTCAAAATAACTTTGTTTCTCATTGTGTTTGACGACAAAGTTATATTTGCGGTTTTGGAAAATGTGATATATCTCAAAAACCACTCACTGTCTCTCGTTCAAACTAATTTTCGTTGAAAGTTTTCATTGAAATCTACAGTTTTAAAGCCCACCAATCTACAGATACACCACACGTATAAATTTGATGAACAAATTTATTTTTGTTCCAGTTCCATTTATGGGGAACCACCTTTTAAAGTTTCAACTAAACAGAATACATCTATCTAACAAGTTTTAACTGAAAAGTCCTAATAGTTTCAGAATAAAATGGCTGTGTTGCCATTCGGCTACGAAATGCTAAAAAGATCTAACAAAAGGATGTCAATACGTGTATTCTTTTTCTGGTTGGGAAAGTCATCGAACAACTTCTCCCGCTCTGGGTGGAGCGGAAGGGAGTGTCAGACTTGTACTGACTAAAAACCCACCCTGTTCCTTCTGCTGCGCTTAAGTTCCGGGGCCGAAGTATCTCGTTAGAACATTCCCGCAACCCTGGCAGGCAATGGCCTTATGGGGCCGTCACTGGCACTGACAGCTCTTTGAGGCGATCGTGGAACACGACGTGCCGCCGACCCGGGCCTGGTCCTTACCAGACGGTGAGCTACCCCTGCTCGCCGTCCGCAAGCCCGCGCCTACGGTGGCCCGAAATCGGCTCGCGATCCCCGACGCCCGGGGCGTCTTCCACGGCGGCTGGGGCATTAGGAAGAGTGTTGTCTCTGCCTCAAGCGTTCGGCCTCCTACTTCGCTAGCATGACTGCTTCGCAGAAGGAGGCGACCGCATCCCTTAGCCTTTTCCCAACTATGTTGTGTTCAGCTTCCAGCGTATGCAGTCCGATGCAGCTGAGTATTTTATAGTGTTTTATTTCGCGTGGGAAAACCGAAAGACTTTTCCCGCTTTGTCAGAGTGTGTGACTTCTAATAACTAAAAACGCACCCTGTACCTTCAGCGTTCCAGGGCCGCGGTAACTAATTAGAACATGCCCACGACCCAAAAAAAGGTTCCTTATGCCGTTAATTCATGACTGCTTCTATATTGCTATATTTTGAGTTTTCGGTCGGGACTCAACATAAATCATGGATGCCATATACTCGTACATATAATTATATTCTTGCATGTAAGAAAAGATTATTAAATTTTCAAAACAAAGCGTTTCAATGCCCTCATGGCGGGAGGTGAAAAAACCAATAAAAAACTGTTATTTCTGCGAAACTAAAGTACTTTAGGATATAAAATAACGTCGATCCGCTGGTTCTAAATTCAATATTAAATGCCAGTACAGCAGTTCAACAAGTACAGATCAAGTTTCAGATCTAGAATCCGAGTTTGAATCACCTTCGCTCTACAATTGGATCCGTAGTTCACCTTCACATTAAATTCCAGGTGTGTCCGCCCTAAGATTCTTGCAGCAAAACAAGGAAAATGGCAGTCCTCCAAGTTCGCGATTAGTGCTGGAATCTTATTAAGGACCAATCTGGAACGTTCCACAAGAAACAGCCAAGAAGTACTAAGAAAAGCTCGTCTATTGGTTATTATTTTAGTTTTTAAGTAAAAAAGGAAACTACTTTTGACTGAAGTTAATCGTTTTTTATGTTTCATAATATGTTTGTACTTTTCATTTATTGTGAAATATAATTATGTACTAATATCCCGAATGTCATAATTAATTGTTTTTGTGTAATTAATAAGTAGCAAAAACTACTTTTTCCATCCGTAAAATTGGGTTTTATGCTGCATGCATGGTTCTGTGCTGACTTTGCGAAACTATTATAGACAATATTGTTTTATAGTCACTTTAACTACTTGACTGCAATATTTAAAATTTTAAACGAATATCTGCAATTAATTAATTGTCTTTGTTATATCAAGATGTTGAAATTATGAATATTAAAAAAATATTTCACTTTTTTATACCAAAATTTTGTAGATTTTATTGAAAAGATACACACGACATGCAATTAACATAAAAATATTATTTGAATATTAAAATAATGTCATTTACCTACGTAATTAGATTCCGAGCGATCTATCGCTATCGTAAGGCGACCCTAACAAACTAACTCGTTAAAACTCCTTACCATAGAAAAATAACCTATGAACCTTTTTACTACGGAACCCTAAAAGTAGTAAACGGGTCGAGTGCAATATACTGCAAATTGTAACCGACGCGGGTCGCGGATCGCTTTCTAGCTGTAGTCAATATACAAAAAATAAAAATTACACTAGAATTCTTTGTCGTGATTTTTATAAATTCCACTTATGATGATAGTGCCTAAAGTGTACTGGAATAAAAAAGTTTTAAAACTTGGTTTAATTATTTACTTGAACTGTTTAAACGATATCTATTTTGCACATTCGTAACAAATCACACTTAAAAGTCACTTTTTTTTCGTCATGATACAGATACAGCTTTTTTCTCAGTATCACAAGAAGAATCACCGACACAAACTCAAATATCAAAAGTACTTTTGTAGTCGTAACAATAAATAATGAATCACTTCATTCCTTTTCTCATATTCAGTCGATTCTCCTCTGGAATGCGCTTCCTCTCGAGATCGAGACGGGTAACAGTCGCTATGCATTTAAAAAGAAATTGCGGATCTACTTTCTACACCAATAAGAAGAATTTTAAAATATAGTTTGCTTTAGTTTCTTAGGTACATAACATATATATATATATACTGTGCTATGAGCTCGAACGATATGACGAACAATAATATTGTAAGGACATTTGGGTAGGCTGCAATAAATAGTCGAACAGCCAGAAAATGCCGATATATACACGTAATAATTGTTATATTCATATATCATAACACTTGCATTCCCAATTTGGCATTTGAGAACCATTGAGATTTAAATGATTGTGGTTACAAATTAGCAATACATTCCCAGATCTGCCTGGCATGTGATTAAGCTTGTTTGTGGTCATATAAACATCGAGACAATTCAATATTGTATACTCTACTAATATTGTATATTGTATGCTCGGCATCGGAAAATAAATATTTTGTAAAAGGTGATAAGAAGGTGACATTTACGCTTTTGTTACTAGGAAACAAACCAACCCACTAAAAAGTGAGAAAAAAACTTTTAACAAAAAATAAAACCGACTTCCAAAACAAAACACTGCAAACTGAAAAATAACTTTAATTTCAGAAGGCGGTGTCAAAAACGAAAATATAAACCAAAGACGGCGACTACCGAAATTAAAGTTATTTTTCACTTTGCACTGTATTTTGGGAAGTCGGTTTTATTTTTTGTTAAAAACTTTTTTCACGTATCTAAAGGTTAAGCAAAAAAAACGCGATATTAAGATTGATTGCCTGCTTTTTATATTGATAATAGGCTCACGTTTGACCACCATCTCACCTGATGGTAAGTGATGATGTGGTCGAAGATAAAGCACGATCTTCTTATCTAGAAGTAACCTATTCACACTTGATTTAAAGACCCTCAGTTATAGCTATCGGGAAATACAGACTCCAGTAAGGAATCCTACTTACTGTGCCTTCGTGGACACATTATATCAAAGCAAAATGGGATATCCAAATAATGTAGATGTACTGTTGTGTATTTTCTGCTGGGGTACACTATCTTTACTGCTGATAGCTGAAAACACCATCCAAGGAAATTGAGTTACAGTTACACTCCGATCCGAAGCGGGAATTTTGTAATGTTTCGGTACTTTGCCTCGGAGAACATTGCTGGAAGACGAAGAAACAAAGGTTTAAAGTGCATGGAAAAAAGCCATTTATTTAGCGCACACAGATAAAGATCGTAAGGTGTCGGCGGGTTCGAACCCCACCCATTACACTATTGCCGTGAACCCCCTCCAGACACAAGCATATTTAGCTTAGTTGGAGGGATTAATAAAATTTCTCATAATGTGAATTCTACCCAAATTACTAGGTTTCTTAAAAAAAATACTCAACCAACAAAATAACGACACTCTATTTAAAGCAAATAATATTGCACGTCTCGCGACTGCTATCATACACTAGAAGCTACCCGACACTGGTTTCTAACCGACTTCAAAAAAAGGAGGAGGTTCTCAGTTCGTCTTGACCTTTTTTTTAATTTTTCAACCGACGACCAAAAGAGGAGGTTATCAATTCGACGACGCGTATATTTTTTTTTTTTTTTAATGTATGATCATCGATTACTCGAAGGCGGCTGAACCGATTTGGATAATTCTTTTTTTGATTGAAAGGGATTCGATTATTCTTCGATATTGGTCCCATTTTTATAAACGTCAGGATCTGATGATGGGATCTTGGAGAAATCGAGGGAACTCTTCAAATATTATAGGCACACCTATGTCGTTTTGGGTATTTATTATAGTAACTTGTGCAGTTGCTCTCAAAAAGTACCATTTGAGGAAGTGGAACTGATGATGAAGACCACAGATGGCCGCCGAAACTACACAATAATAAGTATTGAGTGGATTGCGATTCGATTACTTGAATATGGATGTTACGCATTTTATGCTCGTCACAATGCATATGGTGATGTAGAGCTCATGGTGAAGTACCAGGAGAACTCCTCAACAATTAACGGCCCAGCATTGGGAAAAGCAATATTTTGTAAAAGGTTATAAGTAGTTGATAATTAGGCTCTTGTAACTAGGTAAATTAAAAATAGACCAACTAAAAAGAGTGAAATAAAAACTTTTTACCAAAAAATTAAACCGACTCCCAAAAAACACTGCAAAGTGAAAAATAACTTTAATTTCGGAAGTCGGTGCCAAAAACGAAAATACAAAACTAAAGACACCGACTACCGAAATTAAAGTTATTTTTCACTTTGCAGTGTTTTTTGGGAGTCGGTTTTATTTTTTGCAAAAAAGTTTTTCAGCTAAGCTTTACATTGACTGTACTGGCTACAAATCAGTTTTGAAAGCAATTATATACACAGATTAATCTTCATCCGCTTAGCCATTTTCCAACTATGTTGGGGTCAGCTTCCAGTCTAACCAGTACAAGTGTTTTACATGGAGCGACTGTCTGTCTGACCTCCACAAACCAGTAGCTGGGTAAAGCTTTGGTTTCCTAGGATAGCGGTGCCGTCATATAGCGGCCGTAATACAGCGGTGAATAACGTCACTAGAACGTTGTCTATGTAAACAAAATGGCGCGGTTTCCTAGAGAGCGGTAACTGATACCGTAACGTCAAAAAGTGGTGCCGCCATTTGCATGACGGCCGTCTTGTCGGTGTCAGATGGTTTCGTAAACGTTTCATTGATAGCGATGAAGCAGACAGTGTTAAAACGTTAAAACGGCCGTGGAACTTTCCACATGTCGTCACCGTAAAGACGGCCGCCTTTTTGCGTCCGTAATATTACGGCCGCTATATGACGGCACCGCTTTCCTAGGAAACCAAAGCTTTAGACGATAACCTTTGACAAGAATCTTTGGATATCACTTATATGCTTTGGAGTGTCAGACTTCTACTGACTAAAATCCACGCAGTTCCTTCAGTTGACCTTATTGATACATGCCACAAGTATACACAAAGTAAAAAATAAATAAAATAAACAACATATTATTATTATTAGAATAAATTATACATTAAAAAATAATAGAATTCAACACATCTAGGACTATTAATAATTCTAGTCGTATCTCGTTAGAACATTCCCACAACCCCGAATATGATAAGAGCTAGCAGATCATATAATGCAATGTGTCCCAGTTGATGATTTGTTCTCCACCAGCGCAATTAAACTTAAGAAAATTATGTACAATCAATTTTTCAAACACCACTAAAACTGAACTTGTTATATTGGTACTCTATTATTAACTCGCTCCAAGTGCTCTAACTTCTTGCTTTCTTTTACCTGTCTTCTGTCTCTTATTCTATCTAATACTGTCTGTGGAAACATGTAATTGGTCTTCTTTCAATATTTTTCAACTATTTGTATCCTAAGTTTATTAAGTTTTTCTATGATAATTTTTTTTATTAATTTGTCAGTTTTTCTGTCTTAGAAGTCTTTGCTTTTGACTAATCGTAATGTCTGTCGAAGATGTACAAATGACAATCAGGACCAACAGAGTGCTTTGTTAAGATGGTGATCTATCCACCGACAGGCCTGGGTAAGCGTTGCTTAACCTCGAAAATAGAAGAAGAAGTACAATTGAATAAATATAAATATATTTATTCAATTGTACTTCTTAACATTCTACATAAATATGTATACAAGTAAATGATAAATATTAAATACATAGGTGTTTCATGATACAAAGGTTTGTGTCGGTAACAAAATGATACTGAAACATCAAGATAATCAAATTCAATAAAACACAATCCATTCAAAACGTCCCGCATGACAAACAGAAACGGTTTCGAGCGATTCTCAGCTGACACACGCAATTGTACAAAATGAATGAAAGTAATATGCTGAATACTTAGACACAGCTGGGTGGGTCGAATTATTGGGTATTAGAGGCATGTAAGTGTAAAAGTATAGTGTTCGGTTTGATACTTGCCGCATGCATGTCTGAAATTTGCGATCAAAGCTCCATGAGATTTATCATATCTTTAAAATTAAAATGTGTATACTTAACACATAACGTACAAGATGAGTCGTTACTTTAAATTTTATAATGAAAGAAAAAAGAGCTGTTCGCTCATTTACTGTATTTTTAATAGTACCTAAAGAATATTTTAGCAGTCCGTAGTTTCCAAAAATAATTAATTATAATTTTTTATGGGAAAAACAAACAGTTACCCACACAAAAAGCATGTTCAAAAGTATTCTTGCAATATAAAATACCCACGACGACGAAATGAAAATAGCACGACATAAATATGTACCTATATATAAACAATTAAAAAAAACTAGATAAATGCGAGTCGGACTCGCCCGCTGAGGGTTCCGTACCAAGGGGGGTCGGTATTTTTTGATATTTTTCATTATAAATAAGAATACAAAATATGTTTGAGAATATGCACATCAAGCCCTTTCATTTAATACCCCACTTGAACAAGTAGCTTTCATTTTAGAATTTTTATTAGAAAATCTAACTGTATATTTTTAATAATTTAATTACAAATGTATAGTTTTCAGTTTTGCTAAATTTCATAGTTCTAGATCACCGGAAATTACCTTATCGATTTTAATTTCCTTGAGAGTGTCGAAATATGCATTTACGTATACATGCACATAAACAGACCTACCTACATAGTACCTGTACCAGAGTATATGGTTTTGAATTTCAACTCAATATCTACACACGGTCCTGCAATAAAGGGTCTTGACAGACAGATAGACGGACAACAAAGTGATGCTATAAAGGTTCATTTTTTTCCTTTTGAGGTACGGAACCTTAGAATGATCGCTGTCAAATCAAAAAATTTTATTAATTAAATTGGGGTGTCATAATGACAGTTCCTTGGCATTTATCAATTTCCGCTTAATAGGGCTTAATTTATTAAGATAATTCTAAGCACAAACCAATAAAAGCTTCTCTAGCAAAATCGTTCATCTTCGACCACATGATCGCTTAACATCAGGTGAGATTATGGTCAAACGCAAGCCTATCAACTATAAAAAAAAACATACGAGGATATCATTAATATCAAAGCTAAAAAAAATATTTCTGTCAATTTTGCCCCAACTTCCTCTGCACTTGTTTAGTAAATGTTTTTCTTGTAATAATTTAAATAGTATACGACAAAGTACCTTTACATAAATTGCATTAATATATAAATTGCGCGCCGATGATTTTTTCATTGGTACCTATAGTTTCACAATATTCTTTATTGGGATATGTCAGCTAATAACTTTGGCTGGATGGTGGTAAATTAGGTACCAAAATAAAATCTCGAACATAACGTTTTTCACAAAGTTCACCCTCATAATTATTATAACTATCAGTTATATCACCATGTACCGAAATAATTGTTATCTAGATAATATACAATTACTTACCATTTCATCCCTAAAAGTTTTATGAAGCAAATATATCTTAATAAAATTAGATAAAAGTTTCACCTACCAACGAACAACAGATGTTGAAATTTTTCAATCACTTTACAGAAACGTGAAAATCTTTTAACAGTCTTATAAAACACATAAAAAAGAGTTTACTAAAACACTTATTAAAACCGACCACAAAGTTCCAACACACTAAAGTTATCAAAAAGTTATTAAAACGTAAAAATAAAATATAAAAACACGATCACTGCTCATGAACTTTTGTGTATTAGAAAAGAAAATGCACGTAGTTTTGTACGCAAGCTTTGAGTGGATAAGACTCTGTCGAGACGAGCGTTCGGCACGCCACGAGTTTCAATCTGCCCTGCAACACGAACAGTGAAACATTAAGGCGGGGAACAAACGCGGACCACACGACATTCATAACGCGGCGCGGGTAAATTGCCCCCTGAAGCTTTCGCTAGACCAGCTAACCACCGCTTGAGATAAGTTTAAACCTCGGTTTATAATTAAACCACCGATACTTATTTATAAACGTTTCATGTCTTATATAACTTTTTCAATAACAGTTTCTTATGAAAGCTCTTAATAGCTACTCATTTCATTTTTAAAAATTAACAAAAATAAAACCGACTTCCCAAAAAAACACTGCAAAGTGAAAAATAACTTTAATTTCGGTAGTCGCTGTCTTTGGTTTTGTATTTTCGTTTTTGACACCGCTCACCACTTTTTTCGAATAGGTCCAGCATCGGGTAACATACACAAAAAAAAGATTCAGACGAACCTTGTCCTTTTTTTGAAGTCAGTTAATAATGAAGGCCATATACGCTATTCAAACAGATATTATTATCTCCAGTGTTTTCTAGTTTCAAGTGTTTACCAATTATGGGTGCTTATAAGAGATATTGATTTCTATATTTATTGTTTTTATTTTTATGAATTATTGTTCCGTGTAACGTATTTTATTTTAAGTCAATTCATTGATGATGTGCTGTATTGTAATTTTATTTTGTGATTGAAAAGAAATATTCAAAATGTCTTTGTGCTTTATTTTCTACATTGTCTTTTATTCGTTTTGAGTCTCATTTGCAATTTCTATTAGCACACAAATGATTCAATCAATATATGTGTTGTTATATTATAACTATCCCAATGTCTTTATTCAACACAATAAAAAAATACAAAGAAAATAGTAAAGATCTTTTTGGTTTCGTTTCGGGACAGTATGCAGAAATGAGTGAATATCGTAATAGTCAGCCAGAATTTTTTATTTTTTATTCTACATACCAGTGAGATTTGCTGTTTAGAACAATATGTAATTAACAATTAGGCCAATGTTGGGTGAGAAAAAAGGTCGATTAACAGTAGGTAAACTGTTACACTTAACGAAATTTGTCACAAAACAACGCTAATTTAAGCTTCTCAACTCATAGCTAAGAGTTCATTGACTGGAGCTTTATTTTATATCAGCTATTCCAATATTTTTTAAATAAATCGGATGTTATAAATATCAAGTGTTTATCATCTCTTAGTGCTGAACATACAAAAATAATTAGGCATAAAACAGATTGAAAATTAATTAATTAATTATTAAAGTTTTAGGTAAATTATCAAATTTAAAAAATATGCTAGGATAAGAGCAAATGTTGGGACATTTGCTATGGCCAGTTTACCGACTAAAACAAGCTGTGTAAAATGTGTGTGTGTCTAAAATAAAGTATGTTAGTTTATTTTTATTAGCACAGCGTCGTATCTAATAGACAGACAGGGAGTTGCTTCCATTGAATTTTCAATTAAAACTATAAAGATAGAAACGTGTTGCTCGGTACTCTGTTGCTCAAATTTTCTCTCAGCAAGCATCAGTCTTTCACAACTTATAACGTTCAGAAACTTCTGATCGTGAGAAAGCTTACTTAAATTATTAAAGTCGGTCTTTCTGACGAGAAAATCATCTAATGACTCCTTCCGCTCCACTTAGAGCGGAAGGGAGTCTTGTACTGACTAAAACCTTTACTGTTTCTTAAGTTGTCCTCGCGTTTTGAGGCCACGGTATCTCGTTAAAACGCCCACGAGACCCCTTATTACAGTGAGTCTAAATGTTTATTAACCAATTACCTTCTCAACTGCTGATCGGGTTGAAATTGGATTAGGTACACAAATAGATCAAGGCCTGCAGTTTATAAACTGACATGGTCACTTACAGTATCATTAGAACTTAGAACGGGATATATACCATGTGTATTTATTTTATACTAGCTGTTGCCCGCGACTTCATTCACGTGGGAGGTTTTTCCCGTGTAAATTTTGATCCCGTGGGAATTTTAGGATAAAAGCTTATGTATTATTCCAAGGTTTCAGCTATCTACAAACTATATTTCATTCAGATCCCTGCAGCTATTTTTGCGTGAAAGAGTAACAAACATCCATTCATCCACCCTCACAAACTTCACAATTATTTGTATTTATTTGAAAGATTGTACTTCAAACTGCACGTCTTTTTGATCAAAAAAATTTTTTTTTGGTTTGAAATGGTACACTTTTCATATGTTCCTACATTTTTTTTATATAAATCAGTTATTTAAAAGATCATTTGTTCTTCGTCTGGTTGTAATTTATCTATAATATGTATGTATTCAGAAATATATATGTATGTTTATCAGTTGTCTAGTACTCATAGCACAAGCTCTACTTAGTTTGAGACTGCTGCTGCTGTGTGAAAGTTGTGGAATATTATTATTATTATATATTAATAAAAATAAATTGAAAAATTCATTCAACTCACTTACTTTTTTTTCTCGTGGGAAAATCATCAAATTAAATTGCTTCCGCTCTGGGTGGAGCGGAAATTACTTATTTTTTACTTTTAAGTTCCTGAGTTTTGTAGGTATTTGGAAGGCGGTTTTTAAATGAAATACTTGTTTGTTATATTATTTGTTGTCAGTATAAATAAGTTAGAGAGGACTTGGGAGTAAATCGATGCTGTCTATAAGAGAAACTACACTCGAATTCGGACTCCTTTTTTATCATGTTTCCAAATATCCTAAGTGCTCACTTACATCACTTCATGAACCGCTTTTCAGTGGGAAAATTATGTAATGCCTTCTCCAGCTCTGCGTGGAGCGGAATGGAGTGTCGGACTTCTTCTAACTAAAAACCAATATTGTTAATTCAATTGTCCTTACATTCCGGGGCCGCGGTGTCTCGTTAAAGCATATAAGTAACCCCGATAGGCAATATGAGGAACATAAGTATTTAGTTTCAAGTGAATCCATCGAAGAAATAAAAAGTTTCATATAAACTTTTTTTTTTATTAAAAAATAGGTTCGCGTTTGACCACTATCTAAAGCACGCTTACCTAAAAGTAGCCTATTCACTCTTGACTTAAAGACTCCTAGGTTATAGCTATCGGGAAACACAGACTCCGGCAGGGAATTCCACTCCTTAGCCGTACGCACAATGAAGGTATTCCCAAAACGTTTTGTGCGTATGGGTGGGATGTCCACCATGTAAGGATGGCGCTTCGCCGTTTGTCTCGTAGTCCGATGATGGAACGAGCTTGGCGAAATTAGACTGTGTAATTCCATCGCACACTCCCCGAAATGTTATCGATAGAAAACCGATAGACTTTGACCCCTATTTATTTTATTTTATTTTTATTTATTTTATTTATTTATTGACACACCAGTGACATATTCAACATAAAATAAACATGGTTTGTAACATATATTCTTATATAATATGAATATGACTATTGAAGGCGTGCACATCACTTGTATAACAAATTAAAAGAAACATTACAATTTGAAGGAAAAAAAAATAATTACAAAACTTATGAATTAAATCGATTTACAATGGCTACGCTTTCGCAAATTATTAGTATACAAGAAAGAATAAGTGAAGTATTTAAATATTATAGTGTTGGCTAGTGTCGTGAACTTGATAGTGAATGCAAAAGCACGATGTCCTAATACTAATGAGAAAAAAAAACATGACAACAGATAAGCATGTAATAAAAAATAATAAAATAAAATTGAGTTAAACAGATCACACAAATTTATTATTGAACACTTAGGAACCAGGAACCGTTATATTACGTCTGAATTCCATAAGTTTGTTTGAAAATTTATCTAAACTGTTTGTGCGTGTGCACAGCTTATTGTACGCAGACAGAAATTGGTTTAATGGGGAGGTGGAGCCTAGTTTAGTTCGACTTTTTGAGACTTCAAACGTGTTTGTTTTATGACTCGCTCTGTAGAACGTTTTACGTGGCACAGTTATATTTATTTCCGAAACTAGTTCCTGTACATTAGCCAAGTTATGGATTATTTTGTACAGCAAGATCAGATCAGAAATTCTTCGTCGTTGCTCCAGTGAAGTCATTTTAAAGTGAGAAAGCCTTTGGGAATAATTAGCGTCACGATCGCAAGATTCTGACCTGTGATTTAGATATTTTAGGTATTTAACCCTCTTAGGGAGGGAATTTCCTAAAATACTTTCTTAGTGCACCCCTACACTCTACAAGGAATATACATGCCTTTCAGCTTCTTGTGTCCAGTAGTTTAGGCTGTGCGTTGTCCGTCATTCAGTCAGTAACGGAAGCGTTTTATATAATATATTGATTGATGATTAGTTTCGAATTTTCAACAACAACGACCACAGCAATATTGCCGAAATATTTCAAATTCTAAACAAAAAATAACATGGTAAATATACCGTGTTAAGTTTTAAGGATCATTTTTTTTTTTTTTAACGTGGTAAAATTATCAAATAAGTCCTCCCACTCCGGGCAGGGTGGGAGGGACTGTCAGACTTTTACTGACTAAAATCCACGGTGTTCCTTCAATAACCCTTTACATACCGGGGCCACGGTAACGGGATGAGTCCCACGACCCCGGCAGGCTTCGGCCCTCTGCAGAGGGGGCCTCGTAATGTTGCTGACGCTCTTTGAGGCGCGCGTGGAACACGACGCGCCGTCGACCCGGGCATGGTCCATGGTCGGACAGCGAGTTGCCCTTTACTCGCTGTCCGCATGCCCGCGCCTACGGTGGCCGGAGATCGTCGGCCGACGTCCGACGCCGTGGGCGTCTACCACTGCGGCTGGGCTGGAGGGGGGACGCCATCCTCTCCCTCACGCGGCCCGCCTCCTCCTTCGGAAGCATGACTGCTTCGCAGAAGGAGGCGACCGCTTCCCACTCCCTCTCGCCCCGCAGCATGGCCTCGACCAATGCCGGGCGCGAGAGGTCTCCGCCTATCGCCGCCGTGAGGACACGTCGGTGCTCTGCCCAGGCGGGGCAGTCTTGCACCGTGTGCTCTACGGTGTCCTCAGGGCGACCCTCGCAGTGGTGACACCCAGGCGTTTCCTCCTTTCCCATCAGACACAGGTACCTCCCGAAACTTCCGTGTCCGGTGAGGACCTGCGTCATGCGGTAGGTCAGGACGCCGTGACGCCGATCTAGCCACTCCTCAAAGAGGGGTCTTACCGCCGCAATTGCGGCGTGCCCGGCCGTCGGTTGCGACAGTCGTTCCCTCCATACTGCCCTGAGATCGCGCCGGAGCTCTTCCCGCCGCGCCTCGACTTCTCGAGGCAGCGGGGATACGCCCCGGCGCTGCGCCTCCACGCGCCATTCATAGACGCGCTGGAGGGCAGTCGCCTCCAGATCCCAGGGCAGCAATCCGGCATATAAGATACTTTTTACGTGGTAGTGATAATCATAAGTAACAATTTAATGCGGACAGCGCGACGACCCCCATACCACTAGCAAAACGTAAATAAAGCCTATTAAATAAGCCGGGCTTTCATTATTGTTTTGTATCGTGTCGTGTCGCCTTCTGATGCAAGTGATTGGCTACAAAACTGGCTGTGACATCCCGTGGGTCTGAATAGATTCGACGTCACATTTAAGTAAATCTAAATTTAGACTTTCATTTCAGTCGTATTGGGCACTTTCGATTAATTCAAATGTTTCAATCATTTAATTTTCCACAACCAAAAATATATCAGAATGTATTGAGAAAATCTAGAATGAAATCCAGACGAGGTTCTAATATTAGAGTAACAAAATCCGTGGATAGAATAGATACCAAAAAGGGCAAACCACCCTATCGTTAGCACGCTTCCAACTTAGGCATTATTCAAGTGTGGTATGCATTTAAAAGTAAAATGATATTATATTTCTGTTGAAAATTTGCGTAACTGTTCCAAGAACCAATATATGGCGTTTTAGATACAACAACTAACATTTCGGAGGCTATTTTGGCCGGGATTTGGCGTATGTATTATATTAAGGTTTTCTTAAAATGAGACCTTTATAATATATTTATATATATATATATATTATAAAGGTCTCATTATATATATATATATATATATATATATATATATATTAGGTACTATGTACAACGAGTAACGGAAACCCCATATCTATCCAAAAGGACTGAAGACAACATCTGTTATGGAGTCTCTATGCAAAGTTTCAGCTCAAAATAAGTGACTCACAGAATTGACCCCAAATTATTGGTTTCATATGTTTCTTGAATACCAGTAATAACAAACGTGTCACAGCACTATGAGGGTCATCACTTTCCACGTCACTTGCCAATAAAACGATAATCCTTTTTGTTCTTCTTAATTTGAAAAATTCGGTCTCTGGTATCAATGTATTGAAGCTCCACACATGTAGACATAGGATTACAAAACTCTTGCCATATCGTTTGTTATCATCCAAAGAAGCCGTGCACTTGGTATGTATATACCCTTTAAATTACACGTTGTATATTAGGTATATTAGGTATTTATTAGGTACTAGCTGACTGACGACTGGCGTTATGTTTCTGACCTTTTAAACCATGCTGCATGAGAGGGAACATAATATAATAAAAATAATTAATGAAATCGGTCTTCATGAAAAGCGAGACTAACTACTAATTAATTACTAACTAATTGATTTACATGTACATACATATGTTGGATATAAGATAGATGATTAATAAAGCAGTGTTTCACACCCATTTGGTTGATAAATACTTTTAAAATGTATATTATTTATAAATAATTATACTTAATTACAACTCTACGTAGTAGATTATAAAGTTATTTATTGAATATAATTTATAACAATTTATTTATTACACTTGCCAACATGTGGAACAATAATTTCATTAAAATCCTTTATTGGCACTAATGCTAATAGTATAAAAAGGTGAATTTGCGCTATAACTACAGCTGGTACCTCGCTGTTTCACCCGCTTTAATTTGGGGAAATCTTTTCTCATACAAAGAAGAAAAAGAAGTCGCTCATGAAACTAAAACTTCGTACTAATAGGTTATTTTAATCATACGTGTTTTATTATTTTTCATAGTGAAGGAACGTGGACGTGGATATGAATATGCAATCCTCGTGTAATCTAATGAGTTGCTGTGTAATTATGGTTTTGCAAGCTTTATAGTTTAGTATATTACAGCGTGCTTTTTACACTATGCATTTTTTATAATTCTTTTTTTTTTGTCATAGTTTTTAAATTACCTGGTCTATTCTGTAAAAATATTACCGTGGAATTTTAGCTGAACTTGAAGTGAACTAACAGTTCACCTTCGTGGGATGGGTTAACAGCTCACTCCATGTTCATGTCACTATATGGGAGGTTGCTGACTACAAACGTCTGATAACTTTACTCTCGCCCATTCAGTCCTTGGATATTGCGTGACCACGTGGGGTGGATCGCACAAAAATAACCATTCTACTTCTATAAATTGCGTAGAGAGCCTATCGGAGAAACCAATCCGCTTTCTGACATCTGACCTTTTTTACTTTACATAGTCTTCACGGTTCGGCAGCTCTTCGTCCTACAGACTGTACTCAGAAAAGCAGATACCTTACGACGAAAATTACATTACTGCAAAACACCTCGCTGAAAGTGTTTGCAAAAGTGTAGATACCTTGTAGAACAGCAAGTAGTGTTTACATTGGGGTGAAGAAATAAGTGGACTGTATTAAAAATACGTTGTTTAATACCGTAAATTATAAGCAACAATCCCAGACAAGAAATTACGATTTAAATGCTGAGTGATCCGTTGCGGTGACATCCGTGGAAACGTGTGGTTGGGTCGGGCTGAGTCGATCGCGCCGCGTCATCGTTTGTCGCTGACGATGACGCGTTGACGTTCGAGTTGGACTTGATTCCCAACAAGTACCTAATGAGAATATATTTCAGTTTTATCATTACACAAAAATAAATAAGGCCTTCAATATTCACAATTTACCCCGTTACCTTGTGAGGAGGAAGCTGACTGAGTAGTTGAAATCAATGTGAAATGATGAAACTGAAAATAATGTGGAAACTTAAATAGAGCTAAACTCTCATCCACATACAACGCCACATTTCACACAACCACTCGCTTACACACTACTCGCTCATACTGATCCACACACACACACACTTTAAAGTTTAATTTATTTTATTTTTTGTCAAAAGTACAGTCGGCCAAGAAAGTGGTGTACCACCCTAAGGTTGAATATCGCTTGCAGATTCATAGGTGATAAAGATTAGTTTCGCTTGCAGATCGATCTGACAACTTCTATTGCTGTCTTTATCTGATTATTGATAACGACTATTACTGTTTGTAACGTGACAGCTGTTCTTAGTTTGAACTTGATGGAACCAATGACGTCGTAAAATCAACGGCGGGGGGCTGTAGATTTTGATGACAAAATTGTATCTACAAATTCAGAATTGTAATCAACAAGTTACATAAAATTGTAAAGGCACAAGGCGAGTCCACAAACCTACAATTTCTGTAAACTTGTAATTACAATATCAATAAAAAACAAGCTAAAAATAGATTTATCCTTTTATTAAATTTCTACAATCAATTTTAAAATACTTATAACAAACAAAAACATAGCATATATAGTAATATTTAGAAGATATTGAAAATTTTTAAAAATTAGAAACGGGTGTAACCGCCGTTGGCCTCTATAACCTCTAAAAGACGAGACCTCATTGAACCAACAAGCCGTGAGCAAATATCGGTTCCCCGCATTTCCTCCCAGATATAATTACAGTGACTAATAAGAGCTTGTTTGGTTCTTTCATTTTGATGCGACCATCGTTGGACCATAAGGCCCCAAAGATTTTCTATCGGGTTGAGGTCCGGCGATCTTGAGGGCCACTGAATTACCCTTACGTCAGTGTGTGAACGAAACCAGGCTCTTACGATCCTCGCATTATGAATTGAACAATTATCTTGAACAAAATCAAATTGTGGCACTTCGTTCTCCGGGTAAACATTACGGACTGTCGGTAGCATTGCATTCTGAAGCACGTCGATATAATTTACAGCCGTCGCTCGAGGAGGTAGAGAACACAATTCTCCTACACCATCCGTACTCATCCAGCCCCAAATATTTACGGAAATTCGACCTGATTCTCTATTTGGGATTACATGATCATCTTTATACCGTGTTGAATTATATCGCCAAAGGTGAAGACGTCCATGCTGACTGGATTTAAACGTTTTTTCATCACAAAACACTGTATTAGACCAATCAAACTCTAAGTGCTCTCTGGCGAAGTTCAGACGAGCAAGTCTGTGAGCATCCGTCAAATATATTTTCTTGGCGTAATGCCTGTGGTGCAACCCCATGTAATGTAGATGATTCCTTATTGTTTGGGCACTCACATCGAACATCTCCGCAAAATGTTTTGTGGGCTTAAAACCATTGATTTCATATTCCCGTCTCATGAATTCTCTATCGTTATTGGAGAGTGCAGGCCGGCGACCACTTCTTCTGTGATCCAACAAACTTCCCTCCTCTCCTTCACGACGAATCCAAAAGCGGACAGAACGCCTCGATATATTCAAATTCCGGGATATCGCACTGATACTGCTTCCCTCATTAAATTGGGCAATTATTTGTGCTCTTTCGGCAATGGTCAAGTTGGCAGGCATTGAGATGATTTTATATGCAGTTGATTGAAAAATAACACGGAAAATATATCGATTTTTTGCATATATTTGACAAAATGTCAATTGTCAGTTTTCTTTTTCAAATGGAATTCGGTTGTCTAAATAGTTTTTATTACTTTTGTTTGGAAACATTTCAATTGCTTTGTAGAAACTAATGTCCTTTTCATTTATACTAAAGGTTAAAATGTCATGTACTTATATGTGACATATGACGTATGAATACTAAATACATAGGTTTACGTCATGATAATGTTGTCTCTTTCAGTAATATCTTTTTATAACGAACCTTGTTGTAATTTTCGATGACCGGGAAACTAAATCAAAACTGGTACACCACTTTCTTGGCCGACCGTACCTACTGAACGTCCATCAAATCTTTGGACATCCCACCCGTAACGAGGACTAAATGGCATAATTGAAATTGAAAGGCATTTGTGCATGTCCACACCGAATGGGAAATTGATGGTGGGAAGGTTGAAGGCAAGAAATCTCGTCCCGCTCCGTCACAATGATCGGACATCATTCAATCGGTGACGCACTCAATGAATGATTGCTTTCACTCTGCCAAACAATGAGGGACATATAATATGGTGCCGCATCACAAGCGCACCGATGCCCCAAGATCGAGACATAATCACAACCATTGTGACAAGAGGGCATTATTAAGGCGAATAATCAATAGCCTATTGAAACTCCAGACACAAGCATATTTAGCTTAGGTAGCCCACGTTAGTGAATCCACTCCAGATACAAGCGTAGCTTAGTAGGAGACTAGGCTACGCTTGAATCTGGAATGGATTCACAGCAAAAGTGTAGTGGGTGGGGTTCGAACCCGTGACCTCTCGATCACAAGTCCAGATCACAAGCCATCGGTGCGCTTGTGATGCGGCGGGTTAAAAAGATTGCTAGTCATGTAAATTCTACCCACAATATTAGTTTCATTTAAAAAACCACAGGTAACTATACATAAATTTACTTGATTTTGATCATCTCACTATTACCTATTAGTTATTTATTAATTGAGATTATTAAGATTTTCATGGTCTCATTCTGCTAATTTGTAAAAACCGCATGAAAATCTGTGTAGTAATTTGTCGCGAATAGTCAGACAAACAGACGCGACGGGAGATTTTGTATTGCAATACGTAAGGAATTATTTTATTGCTGAAGATTATACAGGAAAATGTTATTAACAAATATTGCTTTATTCAGCAGTGATTGATTCGCCGCCAAGCTGCTTTCATGCCATTCAGTTTCAACGAATTCCAAGTACCTAGAATATTCCTAGTGTATCGCGTTTCGCTTCCGAAAGACAAAAAGATGCGATTATAGCGTTGTCATGTTGGCGACCCATTGCTGCGCATTGTTGCCAACATAATCGTCCGCAAAAACTAGGCGGGACGAACGACATTGAGACTCGACTCCATTGTAAAAACATGTATTTCTTGAATCTCCCTGTAGGTAATAGTAAATTAATTGAGAGCAATGTTTAAGCTGCATGGCAACATATTAACGACTCAGGATCTCATTAACGACTGGGAATCCGTGCAAGCGCAAGGAAATTTCCATTCAATATAGTTAAGTACATGCAACTTGCACCTCGCTGGTCTAGTAGTTGCAAGCGTAACTGCAGAGCATGAGATCTCGGGTTCGATTCCCGGGTAACAAAAAGTTCTATTGGGTATTTCTATGGAAATTTCTCAGTTGTAGCCCGGAGTTTGCTTATGCTATTCAACGAGGTATACTGCTAGTCTTTTGCGTACATTACCAGTGGACGGCGCCGGCGTGGCGTATGAAATTTTCTACAACATATTTTGAGATTTATTTACTTCACGGTTTTGATTTACTTGTATACAATAATAATATTGTATATGAATAAAAATTTGTTTTAAAATGGGTGGCAATAAAAAATTTGAGTACTAGTATAATTGATTCAAAAGAATACTATCAGATAATCTTTAACATATATTTATTTTTCATTTATAACAATAAATTGCATATCTCATTGTCCTTTAGAGATTCTTAAATACAAAAAAAAAACATCAATCATTTACGATCTCTCGCGGGCCTCACTGTTTGTCTGTCTATGTCTCTGTGGTTCTGGTACTCAAACACAGTCACGGAACATTAATTTCACATTCAATTTACAATAGGCAACCCTCGAATTTTCAGCGTAGACAATAGATAATTATTACTGACTTGAGAAACTGTTTTAATCGACAAAAACCGATGTAAGTAAGTACAGAAATCGGGTCTTCATTAGTGCCATGAACCTATACATTACATAAACTAAAAAATTGGCCAAGTGCGAGTCAGACTCGCCCATGCAGGGTTCCGTAGTAACTACGCCAAATAACATTGTTTTCTTATTGTTTGTATGATATACAAAGTAATATTTGCGCCTTTATAAAATGTGCTATATCTCAAAAACTGCTGATCCGATCTCGTTCAATCCAATTTTCGTTGAAAGTTTTTGTAGAGATATTTATTTTAGATTTTTCGCTCCATTATTATAAAAGTTAGAGGGGGAGACACATTTTACCACTTTTAAACGATTGGCTTTAAGAAAAATTTGAGTTGAGAAACCTCGAGAGAAACCCGAAGAAATTTTTAAAGACCTGTCTATAGATATCACACAGGTACAGGTTTCATGAAAAAAATATATTTTCTGTTTCAGTTCCATGTACGACTCGTTAATTTCGTATATTTTTTATTTTTGTCTAAAAATCGGTAAACGGTTTACAGAATACATCTATCCGCGTACTTATTTTCTCCTGCTGTGTCAAATCCATCCAAAGGTTGTCTGTATAAGATCGCTTTTAGCGATAAGACAGCCCATTGTAACACCCGTTAGTTTTAAGTCCACTTTTAATTCTGTTATTTTGTACAATAAGGGTGCCTTCAAATTAGTCGCAAAGTCCCGCGCGGCACTTTGCGACTAATTTGAAGGCGCCCTAAAGAGTGTATCTATGTATCTACTTACCAAGTTTCACATGGGTAGTCTTAGTAGTATCGGAATAAAATGGCTGCGGAATGAATAAAATGACATACGGACGGACGGACAGACAGACAGACAGACATGACGAAAGTATAAAGGTTCCGTTTTTTGCCACTCGGCTATGGAACCCTAAAAAGGAATCAATAATACACATGAAGACATGAGAATTAATAAAAGAAGTACTTTGTCCCACAGTTCATTTATGTGGTGTTTATGTAAGTGAGATTATAAAAAACACACCTACAAGATGAGACACACACCGGCAAGAATTAAAATAATTTTAAAAGGATATTAGAAATCACAAAAGCTTGATAAAGCTGCGAATTTAAGCTTTTAAGACATTTGATTTCACATTTGTGAGACCTGATACCTCCATCTCCATTTCACCACCGGTCTACCAGACGCACGGCTGGGTACCATCCACACTTGGTTGATATACCGTCTTGTCGTACCAAGCGCTTCTCCTCCACATTTATTGAGCGCACAGCCAAGTTGTGGAATTCTCTGCCGGCTTCTGTGTTCCCTGCCACTTATGACCTTTCAGCCTTTAAAGCAAGAGTAAATAGGCATCTTTTGGGCTCGCTCGTCACATCGTAGGCCTCATCTATCGCTTACCATCTGGCGAGATCGAGGTCAAGAGCGAGCCCATCCGTAATAAAAAAAACCTTTCCCCGACTATGTTGAGGTCGGCTTCCAGTTTAACCACAGTGACGGCTTTTCTGACCTTTTCAAATTAGTAGCTAGGTCCCCTTAGCAAGACTGGCGTGTGGTTTCCTGGCTTCTAACCCATAACGACTGTCAAAGATGTGCAAATGACCGCTGAGATGAGTGGGCTAACATGTTATCCGAGGTACGGAGGAACTTCGATGTTCAGATGGTCACTATTCCACGGACGACCTCGGTATGTTTTGTTTAACCTGGAAGAAAGGCTTCAAGTTTCTCCACGAGCGAAACGCAATATATTTATATAAATAAAAAGTATGGAGGACTAACAGCTATTAAATACAGAAAATAATGTGTAACGGAAACCCCATATGTATCGAAAAGGGCTGAAGACAACATCTGGTATGGAGTCTCTATGCACAGTTTCAGCTCAAAATAACTGACTCAAAGAATTGATACCAAATTATCGGTTTCATATATTTCTTGAATACCAATCATAACAAACGTGTCACAGCACTACGAGGGTCAATAACTTTCCAGGTCACTTGCCAATAACACGATAACTCTTTTCGTTCTTCTAAATTTGAAAAATTCGGTTTCTGGTATCAGTGTATTGGTATTTGTAATAAGTTCTACACACATAGACTTAGGATTACAAAACCCTTGCCATATTGTTTGTTATCATCCAAAGAAGCCATGCACTTGGTATGTATATACCCTAGTAGACAGTGAGTTTGTAAGAATTGAAAGACCTCACGTATAGAGGCAGGAAAATCTTACAGTGAACATAACAACATATCAAGCCCAATTTATGTTTTGATTAATTTGAGAGTTACTATGTTTCAAAAATACAAGGTACGGAACCCTACGGAAACGAACAAGGTAAAAAGAAATGTAAAACTGATAATTTTTATTAAATTAAAACAATTGAAGCGTCAATAACTAAGGTGTTGAACTTATCGACCGAGAGAAGTCGCGGGGTCGAACCTCACCCATTACCATTACACTATTGCCGTGAACCCATCTAGACACAAACATACTTAGCTTAGTTGGTAGGGTTATAAAGACTGCTAGTAATGTGAATTCTAATCTAATCACATTGCTAGTTCCCTTTAAAAACATTCAAAAGAATTTCTTTTGTATTTTATTTAACTACCAAATAAAACAAATAACGTTCAAAAAGCTAAACGCAGTATCATAAAGTTTTAAATGTTTACAAGCTTTTATGTATTGACGCTAGCAATGTTTACATGTGGAGTGTTGGCATTTTAAATTTTGTTATTTTGTTATAATTATGAAATTTTTTGTCATCTATTGGTGAAGCGGTGAACCAGTTGGTTCACTTGAAGTTGATCATAGAGGACACATCAGGATCATAGAAGAGGTTGACCATTGAGTTCCTCAATAGTCAACGTTAGGTAACGACTGAAACAAAGTTATACATATATATAGGCACAAGCTATTCCAGAAATGCATGGTTCATCATGTATAATTATGTATATCATGCATCTGATATTATGATTAGTGATAGTGTTATGAAAATATGTGTTAGTATGTAGTTTATTTTGTAATAGAATGTATTTTTTTGTATGAATTAGAAAAACATATATTAGTCTATTGTTACTTATTATGTATGTATATTTTCTATGGGCCTTAGAAGCCTGAAATAAATAAATAAATAAAGAAACGATATCAAAAATACATTAAAAAGTCTTTTATTCCACTGCAAAAAAGCCTGAAAAGGCCCCAACAAATTACTTTTTAAGCAGTCTGATTCAGTCAGTAGCATTAGTTTAAGCCCATTTCCATTTTTATAAAGCAATTATTACAGAAATAACAGTATCAGCTATGATATAAAACGCCTACAATTGAGATAGTTTAAAAAATAAAATGTTTGAAACTAGAACAGTTTTGTTTAGACTTTGAAAAAGTAGCCTATGTCCTTTCGCCAAGGTCTAATATTTATCTTCATTCACTTTACCCCAATTTCTTTTCATATCGGTTAAATGGTTTACTTGTGCAAAAGTAACAAACAGACTTTTGCATTTTTTTTTGTTTCATGAATTTGAGTAGAATTCACATTACCTACTAGCAGTCTTGTTAACCCCTCGTGTAATGGGTGGAGTTCGAACCCGTGACCTCTCGATCACAAGTCCAACACCTTAGCCAAGGCTATTGTCGCTTCGATACCGATTTATAATACTTATTACTAGTAGGGGTTACATAATTATATGGATATTTTTATATAATCATGTCTTATTAATATAACTAGCTTGTGCCAGTGGCTTCGCCCGCGTGGGAAGTTTTTCCCGTGTAAATCCCAATCCCGTGGGAATTTAGCAAAATCCTTTCTTGGCGGTAGGCATCCGCCAAGAAGGTCATAACATCTATCTGCATGCCAAATTTCAGCCCGATCCGTCCAGTGGTTTGGGCTGTGTGTTGATAGATCACTATGTCAGTCAGTCAGTCAGTCACCTTTGAGTTATATATATATAGATTTATATAATCATGTCTTATTAATATAATTCATGAAGTGTACAGAATCCTGGTAAGTTTCACATGTTGGGGATCGCGAGCTGATCTTCCGCAACCGCAGGCGCGGGCTTGCGGGCGGCGAGCGTAAGTAGCTCACCCTCAGGTAAGGACCAGGCCCGGGATGACGGCGCGTCGTGTTCCACGCTCAAAGAGCAATCAGCAGCATTAACGTGGCCCGACAGAGCCAGGCTATCTGCATACCAGGATTGCATGAATGTTCCAACGAGATACCACGGCTCCGGGAAGTAGAGGCAATTGAAGGAACAGGGTGGGTTTTTAGTCATGAGAAGGCTGATACTCCCTTGCACTCCACCTAGAGTGAGAAGAGTCATAAGATGATTTTCCCACCGAGAAATAGGTTTATTTCACGGGTTCCTTCTATTTGGCAGAATCTTGATACTCCGAAATTTATTTGGCATAATACACTTGGTATAATCTTCTTTAATCGAATATTTTTAAGGCATAAAAATTATTTATTATAGGTATTATACCTATGATAAATATTTTTATGCCTTACCAAACTATATTGCGCCGATTTAAAAAATAACTTTTACGGAATTTTAGTCACAAATATATAGACGATTACTTGGTAGCATTTTCAATGTTAAATTAAAATAGTACCATAAAAAGTCAATATGTTGTGCTAAAAAATTTTGTGACAGAAACGAATCGCCGCAAAACCGACTTTACACAGAGTTTTCTGCCCTACCCCTAGAGTGTAATTCAAGCCCGCATAGGCGCGGAGGGGTAGGGCGGCCTGCGAGTTGAGGAGCAGGTGGTTTGAAGGCCCGCCGCGTCGTCGCGGCCGAAGCTGCGGTGGTGAGCGTTGAAACAATCTGCGACGATAAGATCGCGAGGGGCCGCCCAAATCTCGCAACGCCGGAGCCGTGACAGAAACGATGCTTGCTGCATGCTGCATGCCTGCTTGCATGAGCAGCATGTTGCATGCCTGCTTTCATGCATAGGAAATTAAAAACCACTCCTGTTCACAACTGTTTTATTGAGTAAATTGACGCCTCATCACAAAGATGTAGCAATTAACATTATCATCGTAAGTTCGTGGCCAAAAAAATATAGTGTTAGTAAATAGTAGGTGAAACAATGTATAACAGCTGTAAACTTTTTGAGATATGACAGTTCTGCCTTTTAATGACTATAGGTATAAAATGTTTGCCAAAAGAAGATTCTGACTGCGAATTTTCTGCGATATGATGGTTCTGCTTTTCAATTATTATGGACATGAAATTTATGCCTAAAGATGATTCTGACTAACAAAAGTAAGAGTTTCGAATTTATGATAAATGAGTGTATGCGAAACAACTTTCTGCGAAATGAAGATTATGCTATTCGTTGTTATGCAAAATTAGATTATGACGTAAAAAGTTCTGCTATAATAGGTAGACCCATCTTTCACATTTTCAATAATTTTATATACCTACGTATATCTAACGTTGAGTGTTTGTATGTCTGTATAGAGCAAACATATAGTTTACAACCTGAAATAACGCAGCCTACTTTTCATCACGAGAAAATGTGCGAAATATCTGCGCGTAGGAAGTCGCGAGAATCATATAATGTATATAAAAATAAGTGAATTCTTTTTAAGTTAAGCTTTTATTAATCCAATACATACTAACATAAGAGAAGAACATAAAATCCTTAAAAGCTTGGGGGTTTAACGTACATCTTATACTACCTTAAGAATAAGTCTCAGCCTCAGCTTTTAAGAAAATGTGATGTATATCTAGATATATATCTAAGATATATTTAGTACTTCGTAGTTCAGTAGAAGCTTACCTTAAAACATAATAATTTGATCAGTATATCATTATATCAATCAGTATATCAATATATTCCAAGAAATTTCTTGGAATATCTTTAGAATTTAATATAATAATACGGCAGAGAATTCCACTCCTTAGCTGTAAGCACAATGAAACTATTCCCAAAACATTTTGTGCCTATGGGTGGAAGGTCCACCGTGTAACGATGGCACATGGCCGTTTGTCTTGTAGTCCTATGATGGAACGGGCTTGGTAGAATTACAATGTGCAATTCCATCACAGCACACTCTCCGAAATGTAACCGATAGACAACGTAAAATAGTTATGAAATTCATCTGCATACTTTTGCATTGTATTCGCTATTAGATTCTTCATGTGTTGTTCATTTCCATATGGTATTGTGTTGCAAATAGAATATTATTTCAGAGTTTTAGGTTTTGTATTTCAAAGGATAGATAAAGTAGTAGTAGTCGTGAGTTTAAACTCAGTCAGGCACATTACTTTGGGTAATTTATATCATCACTCCTACTCTCAAAACGGTGAAAGAAAACAGCGGTGCAAGGAAGCCGACATATCCTAGGACCAAAACTGCGAAGACATGTGACAGCCACCTACTTGTACTGAGCCCGCGTGGTGGATTACGGCTCATGCATTCTCGTAGAGAGGAGACCTTTGTCAGGCGTCCGTCACTCGTTCAAGGCCACGCGTAATATGCCTACCGCTTTGCGTATCGTCGTCGGTACATCCGACCGTGGGCTACCGCACGCCTGCCTGAGGCTTTTTAAATAATTTTGACAACATCATAATGGATCGACCCAAAAACAATTGATTTCCCTCCGCTTTGCTCCAGTTTCCCTTTTGATTATTTATTTGCACGGAATTTTATTAAAGTTAAAATTATTTACGCGGTTTCGGATATTTTCGACACTAAAATTTAATAATCGGGCATTCAGGGAAGGAAAAAATTCATCTATCATTTTATTAGACTGAAACATATTTGATCAACAAATAAAAATAATTGTTTTTCTATATTCGATTTATTACCTACCAATATCATAATATACAACCCTAGGACATTCGCTCAATGACGTGGGTCGCGCGGCGGGCAAAACAATCTCAACTTTCTGTGTGCGTAATTATGGTACATTTCTTCTCACTGCAAACAGCTGGTATTATTAATAAGATTTTGTAGGCTATTATCACAGATTACTAATAAGTTACTAACGTAACTATTATGGCGTAGGTATTTTCGGTTTTGTATGAGAGTCATGTATCTGTTACGAAGTAACTATTTAGTAATCTGTGCCTTTGGCCTAGCAGTGGAAGCGTTATTTGTACCTATTTATTTTTGTGGCAACGCTTGCCTCCAACCAGCCGAGTATTACTTATACAGCACTTTTTAGAAGTAAAAACTGGTAAGATACATTCCCATAGAACACATGCTCTTAACCATTTTCTAGTGTTAAAGCAGGGAAGAAAAAATGATGTAACAACCCTCCCGGAATTGAGTTTTAACCCAAAATCCAATTTATTGTACGATTTTATACTTTTCATTGCTCAGAACAAATTAAAAAGGATAAGAAACTTGACATCTGAATTAATATCCCACGTTTTTATCTTGAATCTATTTTTGTTTAATTCGGAAATGTCAAGCACGGGTGATGGCTCTAGCTTACTGCCCGTCAAAGCAATTAAAACATTGTTATTTCAATATGAAGATTATGTTTTAATTTATAAAGTACCAAGAAAAATTGTGATAGACATTTAGACATTAAGCACTGTTGAGGAATTCGTTGTAACGGTAGTGAACGGGCAGGCAAAATAATTAGTCTCCTTATGATAAGTTTAAATATTATATACGCTTCAGTAAACTTAATTTAATTTGATACCTACCTAGACATTTTAATCTCGTGTTTTTAGAGTTCCGAAGCCGAATGGCAAACTACGGAACCCACAGTTTCGTCATGTCTGTCACAGGCATTTTATTCCGAAACTATTAAGACTACACATGTGAAACTTGGTAGATAGATGTATTCTGTGAACTGCTTTCTGATTTTTGGACAAAAATAAAAAATATAAAATTAAGGGGTCAAACATTATACTTGTGTGGCAGGTCTTTAAAAATGACCTAGAAGTTTCTAAAACCAATTTTTCTTAAAGTCAATCGTTTTAAAGATATACGCTTCCAACTAACTTTTATAATAATGAAGTGAATGTAGTAGAAGTAACTTTTATAATAATAATGAATAAAAATATATGCTATAGATCATAATAAAAACTTTCAACGAAAATATTTAGTAATAGTTTGAACGATATAGGGACAGCAGTTTTTGAGATATAGCACATTTTCTAAAAACCGCAAATATAACTTTGTATTTCATACAAAGACTGAAAAGCAAAGTTATTTTTCGTAGTTACTACAGAACCCTTCAGGGGCGAGTCTGACTCGCCCTTGGCCCATTTTTTATTTATTTATATTTTTTACATCAGCATTCGAAATTTTTTGTAAAGCGATAGTAATTGTGTCAAATAAGTGTCATCTTATTGTATATTGAAGACCAGCATAAAATGAAATTAGAAGACACATAAAATAAATGGAACAATTTTTTTTATATTCAATTATAACTTTAATATATAGTTTTCTCCAAAGACTAGTTACAACAAAATGTGCAAAAATGTCGGCAATTTCTCTGACTTTAGTTTTCTGAAGGCAAACATAAGGAAACTGGCTTAATGTTCTACGCCCAAATAATCAAAAACATGTGGCATCAACGAAACCGTACTGGGCTCGGGTGATGGATTACGGCCTAAACCCAGTCATAGAGATTAGGCCTGTGACCCAGCAGTGCGGACGCTAAAAACTGATTAATTACTATATTAGGTGGGCCGAATTCTTCGCTGAGTGCTACCACCTCCAGCGGACTCACGCTTCGTCTGTGACCGATGCCGCAAGAAATGCAGTACTTTAGGGCTATATAGCCACCGGAGATGCTACGGAAACCCGTAGACTGATTGGTACTACGACAATCATCGGTACAAATGCTGTGGCCAATGATGATTATGATGATTAGGTAAGTAATTTTGTTGACGCATTTGGAAGAAAGTAGAATGGTCATTAGCTTTGTCAGCAGGCTTGCAAATTTTTACTTAATTGAAGTAATTGAGAGTTCAGCTTTAGAGCTCGTTGAAATATTAAGAAAAGCCTATGCGTTACTTTTCAAAATTTTAGCGTGATTTATTATTAAAGAACACAAACAGAGACTCCATGTTGTAGAGTTTATTATATTTATTTTGAATTACCTGAAATATCGAGAGCTTACCCTACAATTTTGAAATATTTGGAGCCAAGTGAATACGAGTATTAAATACCAACTCACGATTACGAAGCATGATATTCATACGAATCAGCTACAAATCCGAGGCTGTTTGTTCGCATAATCGGCACTCCTATTGTGGCCGACATTTTGGAGCCGCTGAGATGATTACAAATTCATTTTCAGATTTTTCGTCTCAGTAACGTAGCTGCTACGTGATTAGAATACCCAGCCTACAGCTCTTTTTTTCTGAGGGATCTAATGACTCCGCCCGCTCTTGGTGGAGCTGAATGGAATGTCAGACTTCTACTGACTAAAACCTACCCTGTTCCTTCAATTTTCCTTACATTCCGGGTCCGCAGTATCTCGCCCCCGTCAATGCTGCTGACTGCTCTTTAAGGCACGCATGGAATACGACGCGCTGTCAACCAGTGCCCGGTCTCTAACGGATGGTCAGCTACCCCTGCTCGCCGCCCGTAATCCTATGCCTATGGTAGCTGGAGGCTTGGGATTCCCGACGCCCGGGGCGTCTCCCGTGGGCGCTCGGCTCGGCGTGAGGAAAATAGTTGTTACTCCCGCATGCATTCAGCCTCTTCCTTTGCTGCTTCTTCTCTTCATTGCTTCGCAAAAGTAGACGACAGTATCAAAATCCCCCTCGCGCCGCACCATGGTACTAAAGCCGGCGTGAGATGTCGCCGCCGCCAATCTCCCCCCAAGTGGGGCACCTTAAGTACCGTAAGAAGTAAGTAGATAATCAAAAACATTCCTATAAAAAATAAATGCAAGCCAAGACACGTCTCTGTAGTGCATCACAAAAGTTCTGCAGGCAAAGAGCTGCGTTAATGTTAGACAGGATGCGTTGGATAATATCCGAAAAACATAAAGTGATCAAATGGATAATACATTTATTAAACACTGGATAAACTTGCATTTGTAGACCCGGTGTTTAATACCTGCTTAATGAAGAGAATTGTAAATAGGTACTCCTACATATATTTAAAGTTTTATATAATGGATCTATGGAGTTTTCGTCGAGGCAGTAGACTGAGACAGGTTACGACAGGAAGGACGTGTTTTACGGTTCTTCGCATACCTACCTATACATACATATTGTTACGCCAGTCGCTTAGTGAAGTACGTCGAGAAACTTTGATAGAAATCTAGAATGTTCGAGACACTAACGCCATCTAGCGGCGAGTAGCAGTACTAAGTATATCTAGTCGAGACACTAACGCCATCTAGCGGCGAATAGAGGTACTGTGTATATCGAGTAGCTTCCTAGAATATTCTGGGTAGTATATACAGTGAGTCGATTTTATAAGAATGTTCTAGAATTCATAGACCGGGGTACAAATAGATCGCAAAGGAACGCGGACAGTCTAGTCTTATTAGAAGATCCGAGGCGATACAATCGAAGCTATACGAGTGAATTTCAGTGCGATTTAAGTGTTAAGTGACAAGTGTTGTGGTACGAATAAAATGTTAAATTGTGTTAAATTTTTATTTTCTGTTTATTTAATTAAAGCGATAATTTTGGTTTAATTGGCGTTAATTATTTCTATCCCGAACCCCAGCTCGTAACAATATGTAGAAAAGCTTTTATCATCGTTATGCATAATTTTCGCCGTTTCCCAACGTTGGGTTCGGCTTCCAGTGTAACCGGAGCTGAGTACCAGTGTTTTACGTCGAGCGACAGCCTATCTGACCTCCACAACCCAGTAGCTGGGTAATACGATACCCCTTGACAAGACTGGTAACAGATTTCCCGGCGTCTGACTATCCGTAGACTATCAAAGGTGTACAAAAAACAGCCAGAACCAACAACTTAACGTGCTCCGAGACATGGAGGAATTTCGATATTTCTTTTTGTTGTTGACCATGAAGATCGAACCGTGCGGCTGCTATTATTTAGCCTCAAGTTCTTGTCATTGTTAGTATAAAATTCTATAGTAAAAGTTAATTAGTCTATCCACCCCTTTAACATGCTAAGGAATCTTGGCAATTAAAATGTGGAGAACGTTTTAATTACCAAGATGGATTAGCATGTTCCCTAGCAAGTTTCTGCGAAAAGTGATAAAAAAAAATCTTTTATTTGCAGGAGCTCCACCATTCATACAAAGTAACAACATCTCAGGTCTTAATAAATGATCCTCTTTGTTACGCAAAAGCGCTTTTACCTATTTAAGAACTGTTGTATTTTAAAATAATGCTTGCAGCATAATATTTGAATCTAAATAAGCTCTAACTGACAGCGGAATACGAATCGTAAAATGTCGGCTGCCTATCCATCACGGCGAAGTTCTCTTCAGTGTTTAATATTGTTTTGTTTATATAGATCTTTTACGGTTCCATACCCCAAAGGGTAAAACGCCCTATTACTAACACCCTGCTGTCTCTGTCTCTCTGTCTCTGGACTATATCTCATGAACCGTGATAGCTAGACAGTTAAAATTTTCACAGATTGCCTTAAGGGGGGCTCCCATACAACAAATGTGATACTTTTTGTTTTTTTTTTAAATATTGAATTGTACGGAACCCTTCGTGCGCGAGTCCGCCTCGCACTTCCCCGTTTTTTGTTATTGATAAATAAGCCCTTGAAGCTATTTTTGTTTTCTCCATATGGTAATATGAAATTCACTACATGTAAATAAAAATCGCACTGTTATTCACAAAGGAATGTAATCATATTCGCTTGTGAATAACAGTGCGATTTTTGCAAACTACCTACATATTTTTGTATATGTATAAATACATATATAACGGTCTATTTTCTGATAGTATGCTATATATAATTTGTTATTGCTACCTTATTGCTCTCGTGGTTTCAAGCGCTTCGCATACTGGGAGTCTAAGATCGATCATAATAGGTATTTTGATGCAGAGTTTGGAATTTAATGGAAGTATGGCCATACCAAAAGCATGTATGTATGTACTTCTCTTATAAGGCGACAGACACCAAAATTACGTATCCTAATGTTATTTTTTTGCTTTTTAATTCCATTTCGGGGAGTGTGCGATGGAATTACACAATCGAATTCCGCCAAGCCCGTTCCATCATCGGACTACAAGACAAAAGGCAATACGCCATCGTTACATGGTGGACATCCCACACATACGCACGAAACGTTTTGGGAATACTTTCACTCTGCGTACGGCTAAGGAGTGGAATTCCCTGCCGGAGTCTGTGTTTCCCCATAGCTATAACCTGGGGGTGTTTAAGTCAAGAGTGAATAGGTTACTTTTAGATAAGCGTGCTCCATCTTCGACCACATCATCACTACTCACCATCAGGTGAGATGGTGGTCAAACGAGAGCCTATTATGAACAAAAAAATAAATAAAAAGTATTCATAGTTTCGAGTTTCCGATATTTCGGTACTGTTGCAAGCGCCTGCAACAGTTCCGAAATACCTAATATAATAGATACTGTTAGTGACCATGTCAGTGATCATGTTAGCTTAAAACTTATACAGGGTTAATTGTAAAACACCGAAAACCTCTCAGGACTATGTTACTAACATCATAATAAACAACTTTTGTTCTATGACTTTTAAAAATTCGTCATATTTGAGTTCACCAGATTTTCATACAAAAAGGTTTTCGGTGTTTTACAATTAACCCTGTATAGTGTATACTTGACATAAAACAAAACAATACATTTATTATCATCTGCTTCCGAACAATGTCGAGGTTGACTTCCAGTCTAAGTGGATACGACTATGCAACAGTATTTTACGGAGCAACTGCCTATCCGAGCTCCACATGCCAGGATAGCCCCCTTGGCGTCAGATTTTTTGTCTGCTAACTGCCTGTAACGATTGTCAAAGATGTACAAATGACAGCCAGGATCAAAGGCTTATCGTGATTTCCAAGGCAAAGAGGAATCTCAATATTTTAGAATAGCCACTCAATATTGACCCGTGTGGCTGTCATGAATTAGGACGTGCCAGCTCGTAGTACCAGCTCGTCAAAAACTTATCGATTCTATACTAGTATTTCGTTTTTGACTTGGGTATCTATCTGCTAACATAACCTTACTTAGGTGTTCGATATCTTACTCAACATAAATGTTGGCAGACATGGCCGTACTAAGCTTCGTTCTATTCCATGTTATCGTGGTATACCCGTTAACTTTTGAGAAGCTGTCTCAGGCATTGCATAGACTACAAAGGTCTACAAACACATTAGCTGCTGTGCCAACCACTGCTGTTGGTACACACGCTCGCTGTGACGTCTAAGTTCCTTCCTGTTTCGAAACAAATTATGATAATCGCGATACGGATTTATTATGTACTGCCAAACCGCGTACAGAAATGTATCGCTGCATAACATGGCTGAAATCAGGTGAAATATGTTCGCTGTGCCAGGTTTCTTTGAATTAAAACCTTACCCTATTCTGTACATTTGTATCATTATACTTAGCATTGTACAGGAAACACTGAAATGTATATATTGTAATGCATACTAATAGAGGACATACCTCCTTCAAGACTACACTTTATCCCAATGAAGAATATATAAATATTTTTACAGAAAAGAATGCCCACTTACCTTTATTTTCTGGGCGGAAAAATCATCAAATGACTCCTCTCGCCGTGGGTGAAGCGGAAGGGAGTGTCAGACTTCTAATGACTCAAAACACACCCTGCTCCTTCAGTTGCCCTTGCATTCCGGGGCCGCGGTATCTCGTTAGAACTTTGCCAAACCCGGCAAATGCATATTTATCTAGAATTATGTAAAGTATAACTTGAAGTTATTTTAAATATAATAGAGGCATAAAGCGCATAATATTTTTAATGAAGTCAGTAACAAGCTTACAGTTGGTGAATCTAAATTTAATTAATAAATCCTTTTCTTTTCATCATAGTTACTCGCCATGTCACTGAAAAATTTTGTGATTAATTATTTTCGAAAATTTATTTAATTAATTGATTCATTTAATACAGTTGTGAGCAAAGTCAAATAGTTAAAACGATTTATCAAAACTTAAGCGAGTTGAGTTTTAAAGATTAAATTACGCTGAAACACAATATGGAATCAAAACGAAAACAATTACGGACCAGACAAATTGAAAGATGATATTAGGAAACTTTTCTCAATGTAATTAATTATAACTCAGTGTATAAATCGTTCTTACAACAATCGTACCCTTTTCCCAATGGTGCTTATTACTTCTATACAGTCTATGGATCATTTCTAGTCTTACTTTTAGATCTTGACGTATGTAGATATATGGGTTTTTTAACGGTAAAATTAGTTTTTGTCTTTTCATCCTACAATAAACTTTTTTTTACAAATATATCAATTACAATAGTAAGTTACGTTTACAATATTTATAAACATAAGTAATAATTTAACGTTAATTAGCCAGTACGCATGTAAGAATCTTGCTTATAGAATACTTGGCTGAGCTATGTCGTTAATCTGTATATTTCCAAAGTTTTACGAATCATACTTATTTTAAGTTCAGGGGTTCGCCATCTTAGAGTTAATAATTACACAGTTATGTCTTATTTCATACTTCGTAGTGATATTTACCGTGTTTAATATTTCCTCCAAATCTGTTCAGGCGGTGAGACATGATTAAGCAATAAAATACGAGCTTTGATGGATTTGTGCGATCATTGACAAATTCTATTTTGTTAATTTTTAAACTGAAATGGTCACGAACAGTATCATTAGAACTAAAAACGTAATTTGTGATCATGGCGCTTGCAACAGTGCCGAAATGGAAACTATAAGTCAAAAATGTGGCCTAAAATCGCTGATAGATGAAAAACATAACTGTTTTACGTTCAATATACGATTGCTACTTTAGGTTCTTAATTGCTTGCTATCTTTCAAAGTATGTACGCCCGCGTGTGTCTCTATTATTTATAGCGTTGACAAACGGGATTAGATGACAAAAGCTGCGTCGCGCTTTGAATCACATAAATACATTTTTTTCGTGTTTCAGTAAGTTAGTTCCAAGAATTCTACCCACGTGGATAATTCTGCTTAACTTAAGAAAATGTTCCTTTAAGATTTTTTATAGTGGGTATCAATGAGGTATTTTGCTACGAACCGGAAATGAGATAAACAGATGATGAGAGATGAACCTGATATGAGACAGACAGTGTCTGCTAAGAACTGCGTCAATAGTGATGAAAGTGCGATAAGTGTATCATTTTAAGGTCTTTCTAGGATGTAACAATAGAGAAGTTTATATCACAAAACAAAAAAGATATTTTTTTCTAGTTTTATATTTTTTTGAAGTGAAAACTTCTTTAGCGGCTTTGTGCACTTTTTTTGTAATGGGTAAAAAATGTTAAACTCGCGTCAGGACACGTGACCTGATTGAAAATTCGTAAGACGGACGGAGAGTAGACAGCCGGCGCGGCGTAGGAGAGGAAGTATCCCCCTCTCTTTCTACGGCGCGGCGAAAATGTATGCCTGCGCCTGCTGTTTCGAGTTCGAGAAATAAACTTTTTAATGGAATATAAATTGTAATATTTGTGTACGATAGCGCAATAAATAAATATTGTATTCCACCACATAAATGATAGTACTTTTATACTGATAATTAAAGCAATTCGTGCAAAATTATTCCCTAACTATTCCAATATATCAAAAATGCACAATGTTAATATTCAAGTTTTCACTTCTGCCGGCACTCCCGGAGTGCAACCCGTCAATTTTTTATTTATTTTTTTTTCATTTTGCATTTGTACAGCGAAATTTCAGCAACATTTTTGCAGCGTGGAAGAGTAAATATTAGCCTCACAGCGCTGGTAATATGACTGAAAAAATATTAGTTTATTGTTTATTCTGTTAGTAAAAATAAAACAAAAAGTCCTAGAATATGTGGTCCAAAAATGCATAGTTTCGAAGATATCGTCAATCCTATTTACGAGTAATTAAGGTTTCTTTAAAAATTTACTCGTTTCGCATTCAAATCCATTTATATTAATGGACCTACTTATGCAAACAGGAACCAATCCACACATGTGGCAAAATCAAGATAAGGACACAGAAGGTTCTAAAAATGAACCTTTTATCGACCATGTACTCGTAAAGATCAAAATGATCTGACATTTTTAACAAGACAAAACATTTCTATGACAAAGTTATCAATCTACAAAACAGCAGTTGTTCAATAAACTAACAAGATCCATGCTCCATAGTCACCCTACAATCTTTAAAAAAAAAATTGGTATTGTTTTTTTTGTTTTTCAATAAGACCCGTACCACGTGGTTCCTTGCTATTTTTAATTTTTAATTAAATATATAGAAAGAACCATGTGGTTTGGTTCTTGTTTGCATATTTTCTAGACGCTAAAATTTTCTAGATGATATAGCAAGAAATTAGAGATATATTTATCAAAACATTACGGACGTCGGTAATAAGAACAAATTCGTCATATTGTAAGATGCATCATGTAGTTGCATTACATATAATCGTATTGTGCATGGTGGTTGCTATAGAGGATCCCCTGGAACCGAGGAATTATTGATTAAACTTATTAAAATGTTGCCAATATAATTTTATACATATATGTATCCAATTATCGCCGACAACTTAAAACAGAAAGGGCTATGTTTTTAAGACCAGACATGACTATCAAAAATATATAAGTTATATGGAAAACGGATCCCATATTTACTTAACGGTTTACCCGAGGGCATTAGAGAAGAAAAGAATATTAAAAAATTCAAATCTAAATTGAAAAACTATTTACTTAGCACCCTACCTTAATGTTATTATTGTATTTTTAAGTTAATTAGTTATATAATATATTTATTAATTATATACATAAGTTAAAAAATAGATTATAAATTGATCCCACAGTCAAACTGTCTGTTCAGTTTTGTGGGACATTTTTGTAAATTATAAAATACCTTGTACCTTTTAAATAATAAAATAAAAATAAATAAATGATGATGCGAAAACTGTGAAACGCGTTAAAATATTGACTGCTGCAAAAGTCAACAAATTGTTTATTACAAAATTCAACGAGAGATAAGTATGTTTTTGTTAAATCAAATAAATGTTCGTCGTCACAAAGTAGAGCTGATATTGAACAAAAATGAATAGCGCATCAAGCAATCGCAAAATTTCTACAAAACCAATTGAGAACTTTCAGAAATCGAACTTGATGTCGAATAAAAGTTAGCTTTACTCCTCATCTTTCGTTTGCTCGTAGCATGTATAGGTATATTACAATTTAGGTACACATACTGAGAGCAAAGAGGAAGCTGGCTTTTTGGGCATAGCTTCCTCCCAAATGATACAAATTTTAGAAAGATTGAGTAAGCCTTTAAGCATCAACAGAGGTTCTATGCACCGAGATGATTATATTCAGGTCATGAAAACTTGTGAAAAAAAATCCAATCTACATAAGATTTTTTTTTTATTACGAATGAGCCCGCTCTTGACCTCGATCACACCTGATGCTAAGTGTAAGATGAGGTCTACGATCGAACGAGCGAGCCCAGAAAATGCCTATTCACTCTTGCTTTAAAGGCTGACGGGTCATATGTGGCAGGGAACACAGAAGCCGGCAGAGAGTTCCACACCTTGGCTGTGCGCACAATGAATTTTGAAGAAAAGCGCTTGGTACGACAAGACGGTATATTGATCAAGTGTGGATGGTATCCTGCGGTACGTCTGGTAGACCGGTAGTAAAAGAGGGATGAAGGGATCAGGTCGTCGAACTCCTGCGCACACTCTCCGAAGTACAATCTGTAGAAGATAGACAGGCAAGCAACGTTTCGCCGGTGAGCCAGGCTGTGAAGCTTGCCTGCCAGAACCTCGTCACCTATGAGCCTTTTAGCTCTGCGTTCGATCGAGTCAAATGCAGCTAGCTGGTATTTGGCTGAGCCATCTCACAAGTGACTGCAATACCCCATACAGGAACGGACCTGTGCTTTATATAAATTCAAAAGCTGTCCAGGTGTGAACTATCGCCCCACTTTCTTTAGGATGCCCAGCTTTTTGACTGCAGTCTGAGCTTTAGACCCAATGTTTGAGCCGAAGTTGAGGTCAGACGTCAACTCCATGCCCAAGAGCTCCAGGCGGTCGGTAATAGGTACAGATGCACCTCTGAAAGTAGGAGACCATTCAAATTGGCTCCTTTTAGCGGAGAAAAGACAAGCCTGTTGTTAAAGTATTAGTGTGTTATTACACTGGTATACATTTCTATTTTTCTAAGTTGGCAACTTCCCTTCTTCCCTGTCATGGCTTGCACTGAGTAAAATGGTATTCTGTAATTATATTTTAAATAAAGAAATAAGTTTATTATGTGGAAATAAGTGTTTCTCTGAATACGATCCAATAACAAAATATGGTAGCAGTCCGTGGTTAATTGAATATGTAAAAAGATTGCTAAAATATCGCAGGATTGAAAAAAAGTGAAAATTGTTTTTGTGCTGTGGCATACATGTGTGTGCTGAAAATAAAAAATGGAGCGTAATCAACAAATTGTAATACCCATTTTCGACGGAAAAGAATACGCACATTGGAAAATAAGACTAACAAAATTTCTGCAATTCAAAAAGTGTCAAGACGTTATTACGAGAAAAATCTTAAGCACTGATGACAAAGAAAAATGGACGGACAAAGATGTGCAAGCAACGAACTACATTTACGGGGCAATAACGAATAAGCAATTGGAATATATATCAGAATGTGAAACGGCATACGACATAATTTGTAAATTTGATTCTATGTACTTACAAGGTTCAACATCCTTGCAAATAGTTTACCGAAACAATCTTGAAAATTTAAAGTTAAAAAACTATCAAGAACTAGACTCCTTTTTTGATGATTTTGAAAGATCAGTAAACGAGCTGAAACAGGCAGGTGCTACTATATCAGAAAATGAGAAGTTGAATTATATGCTAAGAGCACTGCCCAGTGAATATAGTCACATTGGAGACTTATTGGATGTGTTGTCAAAAGAGGAAAGAACTGTGGAATATCTAACAAATAAAATTAAAATTAAATATTTGACACAAAAACCACAAGAAAAGTCAGAAGTTACAGACAAATCAAATGCTTTTAAAACAGAAACAAAGTCAGCCCTGTCAGCCCCTAACTCAAATTTATGTTTTATTTGTGGAAAACCAGGCCATGTGAAACGCAACTGTTGGTACAATCGAGGACAGCATAATAGATACACAAATAACAATAATACAAGAGGAAGAGGTCATTCAAATCATCGGGGACGTGGTCGTGGATTTAATAATCGTGGTCGAGGTAGACACACTGAACATAGTGCATCAAATACACAAAATCAACAAAATGTTTTCCAAACTTTAGTTATTCAAAACAACATGACATCAAGTGTGAGCGAAGATAAGTCAAATAAGAACCAAATTACATGGTTATTAGACAGTGGATGCACAGACCACATAATCAACTGCGACAAGTATTTTGAAAATTCAGTTATATTAAAAAAACCAGTGCAAGTGAAAGTTGGAGATGGACGGATGCTGGAGGCCACAAAGGTTGGTGATATTAACATACATTTTCTTGTTTATGGTTCTAAATCATATATAACAGTAAAAAATGTATTCTATGTAAAAGAAATGAAGGCAAATTTATTGAGTTATGCAAGGATCACAGATAATAACAACACGGTAATATCGAAAGGACAATGGGCAAAAATTTATAATTCAAATAGAAAAGTAATAGCTATAGCACAAAAGGAAAACAGCTTATATAAAGTGAACAGCTACATAGATATACAAAGTAAAGTACAAGCAAATATAATTGAAAGTAAATTGTCAGTGAAGGAAAAATTACACCGTACACTTGGTCATGTAAATTTCAAATATCTAGAAATCTTATGTAAGGAACAGTTACTGGAAGGAATACCTAAAGAAATTGAATCAGAGTATATGAAGTGTGCTATATGCATAGAGAATAAAATGCATAACTTACCCTTTAAAAACAAAAGAAGAAGAGCTCAAGATATATTAGAGATTGTGCATACAGATGTAAATGGACCACATAATACAATAGGTTATTGTGGTGAAAAATACTTCGTAACATTCATAGATGACTACAGTAAATTGGCAAAAGTTTATTGCATCAAGTCTAAAGATCAAGTTGCAGATTGTTTTAAAGAATATGTAAATACAGTTCAAAATTTAACTGGAAAAATGATAAAAGAATTAAGATGTGACAATGGTAAAGAATATATGAACAGTAAGATGTATAGTTTTGCAAGAGAAAAGGGAATAATGATAAAGGCATGCCCGGCATATGTACACGAGTTGAATGGAACTGCAGAGAGATATAACAGGACTATAATGGATATGGCTAGATGTCTACTAGCAGAAGCAAGAGTAAATAAATGCTATTGGCCGGAAGTAATTAAAACAGCAGCTTATTTAAAAAATAGAAGTTTGGCAAATACTATAGAAAGAAAAACACCCTATGAAATATTCTTCAATAAGAAACCATCAATAGAGCAATTGAAATTGTATGGAAGTAGAGTTTATGTGAGAATACCAGAAGAAAAAAGAAGATCAAAATGGGATAAAAAGGCAGAATTAGGAATATTACTTGGATATGTTGAAGTTGGCTACAAAGTGTTGATAAATAATAGAATAGTAGTTGCCAGACATGTTGATATAATAGAAGAAGATGTCAAGTTTATGAATAACAATGAAGATACAGACTCAGAGGAAGAAAGACAAGAAGAAGAAAAGGAAAAATTTGAAAATAACTTACCGGAAGAGACTAAATTAATAAAATTTGATGACAACTCGATGAATGATGATAAAGTACAAGGAAGAGCAAAGAGAACAATCAGACGTCCAATCAGATTTGATGAAGAATTTGGATATTACTGCATTTGTGCAAATTTTTGTGATGCTATGATTCCAGGTACATTTCAGGAGGCGATGCAATGTGATGAGGCCAATCAATGGAAAGAAGCAATGGACCGTGAGATGAGCAGCCTTGTTAAAAACAATACATGGAACTTTGTGAGTAGACCAGAGGGCAAAGAGATCCTAGATGTGAAGTGGGTTTACAAAAGGAAACCAGGTAACATTTTTAAAGCTCGTTTAGTAGTTAGAGGTTTTCAGCAAAAGGATAATATTGATGATACATACTCACCTGTTGCCAAAATGCAAACATTAAAATTGTTGTTATCTTATTCTTGTCAGTTCAGCTTTCTCATTCATCAGATGGATGTGGAAACAGCCTTTTTGAATGGTAAAGTAGTATCAGAAGTTTATGTAAAACAACCACAAGGTTATAATGATGTTTCTAATAAAGTTTATAAACTAAATAAAGCTTTGTACGGATTAAAAGAAAGCCCTAGAGCTTGGTACGAATGTTTTAATGATTTTATTAAGAATCTTGGTTTTTGTAGAAGCAAGTACGATTATTGTCTTTATGTAAAAAGAGAGTGCAATGTAACAGTTTATATACTTTTATTTGTTGACGATTTATTAATTTGTTGTAGAGATATAAACATTATTGATAATATAAAGAAACAGTTGCATAATAAATTTAAAATGAAGGATTTAAATAAAGTAAAAAGCTATATTGGTATTGATATTGAATATGATTATGATAACTCTACAAATGTCTTAACATTGTGTCAGGAAAATTACATAGAGTCTTTAGCTGAAAAATATAATATTAAAAATGCAAAACTGTATAAGACACCTATGGAACCCAACTTGAAACTAAGTAAATGTGATGTAAATGAAGATGTTAAATATAGAAACTTGATAGGTGCACTCTTGTATATCAGTCATGGTACTAGACCAGACATATCTTACAGTGTGAATTATTTAAGTAGATTTCAGAATTGTTACGATGAAACACATTTTAAATATGCTCTGAGAGTTCTAAAGTATTTGTATCTAACAAAAGATTTAAAACTAACTTACCAACAGAGTCTTAATACTGATAATATTGTAAATTGCTATGTAGATGCCGATTGGGCAGGAGATAGTACAGATAGGAAATCAACTACAGGTTTTGTTATTGAATTGTTTGGAAATCCAATTTATTGGAAATCTAGAAAACAAACTTGTGTAACTAAATCATCTACCTTTGCAGAATATGTTGCATTATCTGAGGCTGTAACTGAGATAAATTTCTTAAAAAATGTAATTAGTGATATGTTCATTAAAATATGTAAACCTATTAAGATTTATGAAGATAATTCAGGAGCACTTGCTATAGCAAAATACGGAAATTTTACTAAAAATTCTAAACATATAGAAGTACAGTATCATTATGTACATGAAAACTGTAAAAGTAAAGTTATTGAAATTGTAAAGATAAACTCAGATTCAAATGTTGCAGATATACTTACCAAATCTCTGGGTAAATTAAAATTTCTTAAGTTTAGAGAAATGTTGAAATTACATATGTAAAACTTAAATGAATAAGAAAGTTAAATTAGTAGATACATAAGAAAGTTAATTAATAAATAAGAATTTTAAGTTAATAGGTGAATAAGAAAGAATGTCTTAAGTTTGTTTTAATTTTTGTTGAGAAAGAAAAGCTTTTTGTTTGTTTTTATTTTGTTAATATTTAAGTTAAACAATTTAACAGAACTGTTTTAAAGGAAAGAGTGTGCAAGCTAGGTAGGTACTAGTATACTTAAGTGAATAAATATTATAGAAGTTCTATGAATAGGTACATATTATGTTGTAAGTAAAAGATAATTGTAATTGATGTTGCCTAGTAAGAATTTGTTAAAGTAATGAGATGTGAAAATAAAAATATAAATGTAAGGAGGCGTGTTAAAGTATTAGTGTGTTATTACACTGGTATACATTTCTATTTTTCTAAGTTGGCAACTTCCCTTCTTCCCTGTCATGGCTTGCACTGAGTAAAATGGTATTCTGTAATTATATTTTAAATAAAGAAATAAGTTTATTATGTGGAAATAAGTGTTTCTCTGAATACGATCCAATAACAAAATACCTGTGTTTTTAAAGCGTTTAATTTGACCAGATTGTCATCGCCCCATTGGGAAACGAGATTACAATCGATGATTGTAAAACACAATTTCTTTAAAAAATAATCCAACTGGTAAACAGTTTTGACACGTTTTACTACACCAGATGTGTGCTTAGCTGAGGCTTAGCGATTAGCTGCTGCACTGCGTATAGCGGGTTCGATTCCCACAAGGAACAAATATGTTGACAGCGCGTCTGCATGTGTGTATTCACATGTTGTAGGTAGGTACAACACAGTAATCATTTCTCCAATTTCAATTATAACTTAGTTTTAACAAAAAAAATCTTTTTTATGTAATAAAACGACAAAATAATAGACGGCTATCGAACATGTTCCTATATACATATTTCATGTGTGTTCTGCCTTACCTTTTAACTAAATTTCAGGATTCTATATAAAAGGGAAGTACCCTATAGGTTTTGATATTTTAAAGTAGGTATAGATAATAATAATAAACAATGATAAATGTTTTATTTGCCAAAAAAGTACACTTTACATAATTATGACACTAAATTCACGGTGAAATGTTAAATAGATATGATCAATGAACCCCATGCTAGGAAAACCTCTGTTACAGGGGACATCCGTCCGTTTATTATCAGCGATACATAATATAATAAAAAGATGAGTATAGTGCACTTTAAAATAACAAAACAAAAAATAACTTAACTAAAAATGTTATAATGCAAAAAACTAAATGGTAATAATTCAATTATACATATACAACGTGTAATTTAAAGGGTATATACATACCAAGTGCATGGCTTCTTTGGATGATAACAAACGATATGGCAATGGTTTTGTAATCCTAAGTCTATGTGTGTAGAACTTATTACAAATTCCAATGCACAATACTAGAGACTAAATTTTTCAAATTAAGAAGTACGAAAAGACTTATCGTGTTATTGGCAAGTGACGTGGAAAGTTATTGACCCTCGTAGTGCTGTGACACGTTTGTTATGATTGGTATTCAAGAAATATATGAAACCAATAATTTGGTATCAATTCTTTGAGTCAGTTATTTTGTGCTGAAACTGTGCATAGAGACTTTATACCAGATGTTGTCTTCAGCACTTTTTGATAGATATGGGGTTTCCGTTACACGTTGTAGAGAGGTGACCAGGAGAGAGGTTGTTTGTTGGGTGAGATAAAGCTGTAGTTATTATAGCTTGTGAGTTTGGACCCAGTCAGGCACATTAGGTAATTTACAACTGCTCTCAAAACGCTGAAGGAAAATATCGCAAGGAAATCGGCATATCCTAGGACCAAAAGCTTGAAGGCATTATCTGTATTTTTTTATCTTTTTTTCATGTCGTACCCTACATAGGGTTGCCATCACCAAATTTGCCGGCCCCAGACAAAGACTTATAAACCCCGGACATTTGGGTAAAATCACAGTTTTTCCCCGGACACCGTAGAAAAATAATTTTTTGAACTGGAAACTAAAAACAACGATGATTAATTGTGGTTTTTATTTACTGATAAAGTGATAATATTGTAGAACTTTAGAACTGTTTTAATGACAGTCTCTTACTCTTCATTTAGTCAACGTAACAAAAACAATGAGATGAAATACCATAGAAAAATAATAATAGAGGTTGTGCTTTTTGGTACCCGTAAGACCAATTTGTGTCCGGGTTTTACCTAGGCACTTATTGGAACTAGGACAAATCCGGAAAAACCCGGACGGATGGCAACCCTATACCTACATAAACAAATAAATACTTAGACATCCACCAAACCGCACTAGGCCCACGTGGTGGATTGCAGCCATTGATTGCAGCCCATTCCCTCTTATAGAGAAGAGGCGTGTGCCCGAGCAGTAGAAATTATGATGATAAAGTATCAAAATAAGTCGCATAATTGTGTCCGTATTTCTTTAATGTGATGAAGAGTTTTGGTCAGTTTAGAGCTCCAAGGGACTAAAAGACGTTCGTTCTTTATACTTTTTACTAGGTACCTCCACACGTTCCTGAAAAAAAGGATATTGACTGACAGACACAGAAATAGTTTTACAACCAATTCCGTTTTTGCTTTTGAGGACCTAAACAAACTAATTTAAAAGTGATAACTAAAAACAAATAATATTCGAATATAATGATTTACTTACTTTCTATACCGATCAAGCTGTATAGGATCTAGCTTACTGCTACCGTATAAAATGTTTCTTAAATAAGTGTCCAACTGGAAACGAAACGTCAATAATATCTATTATGAGGTTTTCGTTGTTCTTTTTTCAATCTAGCTTTATAATTAACTTGTGATAAGCCTTGTTTTGGAAAGAGCTTATTTTTAGCATTTATATTCATTTGCTCACGTGTAGTATCATGCGCGTAGGAAGCGGGGGGGGGGGCAGGTGGGCCGTTTTTATTTATTTGGGGTTTTGAAAATGTTCTATATTACATAAACTGAGCGGGCAGTACCTATCTCGTTCAAACAAATTTTCTTTGTACCTGAATTTTCATTAAGCATTCTATATTTGTATTTATGTATTGTATATATATATTTGTATATTTTTATTAATTTTTTCGTTATTGACGAATATTTGTACTGTGGCTATATTAGTGTACTACTACACTAATATAGCCCTCCCCATTTTAATTAAAGCTCGTAAAGTCCTTCCAACGGTTGTCACATCTTTCAAACGATTGAATTTATGAAAAAATGGTTTTAAAAACCTTAAATTTTTGGTTGAAATCGTAAACCGGTTTCAACTTTGTAGTCCTAATATTTTCGGTATAGTACCTGTAACATATGGACAGACGGACAGAATGAGCTTCCTTCAGGCTATTGGAGACCTCACCTGGTGGGGATTGAACATGGCTGGGGTGACGAGCCTACAGTTTCACTTTCAAGTAACCACACATGACTGTTTGTAGTTTTAACAGATATTTTTGTGTTCAAGTTTTTAGGATTCTGTAGCCAAATGGCAATAAAACGGAACTGTTATAGATTCGTCATGTCTCTCTGCCTGTCGGTCCGTCCGTATGTCACACAGACATAGTTGAAACTTGGTAGGTAAATGTATTCTGTGAGCCGCTTAACGATTTTATAATAATACAAGGTGTCTCAAAAGTAAGTTCACATTTGCTTATCTTATTACGCGAAAGCAACTATTCTGAGGGGCGCGGGGGGTATGTCAGTCGGTAGTCTGGCTTTTGGGAATTTAGTCGCTATGGAGCGTTTCTCTGGTGCGGACCGTGCGTTGTGCGTACGTGAGTTTTACAAAAACGGTAATTCGGCGACTGTAGCGCGTAGAAAATTCTGCAGTATTTGACATATTCGTCACTTAAATGATGCGCCTAGCACTCGTCTCATTGCAAAATGGGTTGAGAAGTTTGAAGAGACTGGGTCAACTCTGGAGAAACCAAAATCTGGGCGACCAAGAACATCAAGAACAGCCGAAAACGTGGACAGTGTTACTCAGTCTATTCGAGATGATCCAAACCTCTCGATTCGGAAGCGTGCTGTTGCTTTAAATGTGCACAGATCTTCATTATGCCGCATTTTACACAAAGATTTAAAGCTGCACCCGTACAAAATTCAGTTAGTGCAAGAACTGAAGCCTCAAGATGCTGGTCAGAGGCTTGCCTTTGTAAATCAGATGATTGAGCGCTTTCCAACGTTCACCAACATCTTGTTTTCCGATGAAGCCCATTTTCACCTGAATGGGCATGTAAACAAGCAAAATTGTCGATACTGGAGTGCAACCAACCCAAAACAAAAACATCAGAAACCGCTACATTCACCCAAAGTCACTAGACTACATTCAAAGTATGGGCAGCGATGTCGGCGCGAGGAATTATCGGCCCTTACTTTTTTGAAGATGGAAGGGGACGCACACTCACAGTGAATTCAGAGCGTTATGTGGAGATGTTAGACGAGTTTTTCGTACCCCAACTGCAAAACTTTCCTGGTTACAACCAAAGAACATGGTTCCAGCAGGATGGAGCAACTTCACACACGTCCAACAGATCTCTGCCTCGAGTTCGAGAAATTTTTCCGAACAAATTAATCTCCTGGCGAGGTGACATAAATTGGCCTCCACGGAGTCCCGATTTAACGCCTATGGATTTTTTCCTGTGGGGTTATGTCAAATCAAAAGTTTACGCTAGTAAACCGACTTCCCTGGCACAATTAAAAGAAAATATCCGTCATGAAATGGCAGCCATCACGGAGACTACCTGCCGAGCTGTCATAGGCAATTTTAGTGCCCGACTAAATGAATGCCGAGAGCGCAACGGTTTACATTTGGACGATGTTATTTTTAAAAAATAAATTCCCAAACAGCGTACTTCAATATAAAATAAACATTTTTTCAATAAAGCTAAGACTTTTCTTTTAAAAAAAGATTTAAATGTGAACTTTCTTTTGAGACACCTTGTACATTTCTTGGTCATTTATACAAACACCCCTCATGGGCGTGATCGACTCGCAGTTGGCAGTTTTTTAGGGTTCCGTAGCTGAAAGGCAAAAAACGGAATTAAACATTTGTCATAGCTATCTGTCTGCCTAGATTCCCAATTTAATTGGGGTCGGTTTCTATGCAGCTGAGTATTAGCGTTTTACATGAAGCGACTGCCTAGCTTACTCTACCATCCAGTAGCTGGGTAATTCTGGGTACCCCTTGGCTAGCAGTGTCAGATTTTACTGGCTTCTGACTACCCGTAACGACTTTCAAAGATGTCCAAATGACAGCCAGGGCAACAACAGGACAGCTAAAGGCTTATCGTGCTTTTCAAGACACGGGGTATCACACCGCCAACTTCCAGACTTTAGACTTGACTTTAAAATTGCTTACAGAAAATCCCTAAAGCAGTTTTTGCCCGACCCAGTACCGAACCGGAGACCTCGTGCTATACGTCACGCTTGCGACCAACGAACAAACTAAAAAATTTTTTTTCGTTAAACCTATATGGGGCCGTTCTAGTATTACGTAAGCACGTTTTTTACAATTTTTAACCCACCCCGCCCCCTCGTCAGCAAAAGTAAGCAAAGCTCTTACCCCTCCCCCCATGCTTACGTAAACATTGGTACAATAGATTGATTCATGAGCAGCAGTTATAAATCTAGAAATAAGGAATAGGTTTGGAATAGAAGTCATAATATTCTTTTAAATAAACTTTACTGGCAAGGAATTCAACAATTCATTATTTCTAGGAATCCCCGAAAATACATTTCATTTTGAAGCATAGACAATGTGTGTTGCTACATGTGTAAAAAATTAAATAATTGTTGCTGACATATGCACCATCTAGATCCCCCCACCCCCCATGTCATCAAAAATAAGCTAAGCAAAGACCCCCACACCCCCTATAGTGCTTGCGTAATACTTGAACGGTCCCTATGTGTTGGATCAATAGGTAGGTCTTTAAAAATGACATTGAGATATCTGAAATTAGTTTTACTTCAAGTCAATCGTTCGAAATAAAGACTCTTACAAAATATTATGTAAACGTATGGCCTCACCCCTCTAACTTTTTAAATAAGTATTATATAAATATACCATTAGTAACTATATTTTTATTGACTGTCTTTGTTTTTACGTGGATATATGTTTCACATATATCGTCATCATGAGTCGGGAGTCATTCGAGAACGGGACCACGGGCCCTAACGCTGCCTTAAATTTAATGATTTTTTTTAAAGAGTCACTCGGAACCGGTGCGGTGAACCCAAACTCCGCTTGGAATTAATAAATTATTTTAAGTGGACGTTGGGACTACAAATAATAATAACTAGCAGTCACGCGGAGCTTCGCTCTCGTGGACTTTATCACGATAAAAATGATAACCTCTTTGTTTTGCAGTCAGGTAAAAAGTAGCCTAAATATAGCCTTCAAGCTTTGAGCTACTTTCGTACAAAATTTCATCCATATCCGCACAGGACTTTCGAAGATTAGCGCGTTCAAACTTTACCGCTTTGTAATATTAGTATTAGTACTTATACCAGGATACCGTACAGCTATATGCAATCCGCGAGTTGACAACTTTGTAAAAATTGTTTGAAACGCTTCGAAACGCTTCATGTATACTCGTAAAATAATATTTTATTCATCACTTAACCTTTCAATTAAAATATAAGTATTTTTTTAATTTATTAAAAACTATGGCCTAAATCGTGGCATTGTGGTCACGTGACTATGTATGACGTTATCGTTCAAAAAACAACTTTCCTGGCATTTGGCACATAAATGTACTTCGGGTATTTTATGATATTTTACTCTATTATGAACGTGAAAAATTATTATCAGCAGTACCTTGTTGTAGGAATACTACTATAAAAACGCCAACGAAACTATTTATTCATGTCCCTTTAAAAAGAGATATTCGCAAGAAGTGGTTAGAACTTCTGTGTCAAATCCATCCAAAGGTTGTCTGTAAAAGATCGCTTTTAGCGACAAGACCGCCCATTGTATCACCCTTTTTAGTTGTTAAGTCCATATTTGTTTTACTGTTATGGTGTACAATAAATAATATATCTATCTATCTGCTTTTTTAAAAAGACAAAAAAAGGAACTCATCGAACAACTATTACAGGACGATAAGACAAATGAACCAGAAGAGAGAGAGTTAGTTATGAAATGAAATGAAATATTTATTTGTAAATTGGTTATAAATAACACTTTTACACGTCATGATTTTTTGCGTGTTTAGTTTAGCTAGATGAGGCCAATATTTCCTGTCCAGACAGTGCAAGCAGTTAGTTAGTTATTTCTTATTTTATCTTACGCACCAACTAAAGATAACCAGTCAGCTGTCAAAATATTGAACGATGACGTCTCGTTTTCTGATTGGTGTTTCTAATCACGTGACTCACAGATAAAAAGTCTCATTTTCTCAAGGGAAAATAAAATTAATAATTAATAATCTTTTCTTCATTTGTACTATTTTGTGCTTCATATCAATAGATTTACATAATTAAATAGTTATTTTAAATTTTTAAACATACTGTCAACTCGCGGATTATGATATTTTTCGTTTGTTTAGAAGTACTTTGCCATACGCTTATACCTAACTATATCCACGTGTGCTGCGACTTCTAAACTAATCGAAATAGCGGCGAGTAACTATGCCAGCTCACATACAAAAATGTTCGCAGCCTATTCCAGTTTACCTGAGCCTAGTAAACGAATTAAAAATAACTTTTTAGCAAAAAATAGAACCGACTTCCATATAAAAACACTACAAAGGCAAAAATAACTTTAATTTCGGAAGGCGGTGTCTTTAGTTTTGTACTTAGAACAATGACGCATAGAAGGATAGTACGAGTGCAAAAAGTGAGGCAACTAAAACTTAGCCATTTTGGCTAACTTTGCTCGACGAGCCGTCAGTACTCAAGGTTACATTCTGCCGAACAGAGCTCGCGAGTAAATAATTTAAAACGACCGTTTGTAACGTAAAGGGATGTCATAGTCCTTCAGGAAAACAAAAAACGTGTAATCAAATTACATTTCACAAGTAAATACTTACATTTTATACATTATATTTACGTAAATCGACCATCAAACAAAAATTCTACTAACCTAACTTATCACAATTCAATGTTGCTATCCGTGAGGAAAAAAATACCCATATTGATTTCTTTTGTGCTTATTTTTGTTTAAAAAATATAGTTTTGGCGGCAATTATGTATGCGTCAAACTAAACCATATTACACAACAACTTATTTTTGGCTTTGTAGTGTTTTGATATGGAAGTAGGTTCTATTTTTTGCAAAAAAAATTTTTCACTCTTTTTAGTGGGTCGGTTTGTAATTTATCTAGTTACAAAAGCCAAAATGTCAACTACTTATCACCTTTTACAAAATATTGCTTATCCCGGTGCAGAGCCGTTAATTTTTGAGGAGTTCTCCTGGTACATCACCATGAACTCTACTTCACCATATGCATTATGACGAGCATAAAGTGCTTAACATCCATATTCAAGTAATCTGATCGCAATCAACGAAATACTTATTATTGAGTAGTTTCGGTGGCCATCTGGGGTCTTCATCATCAGTTCCACTTCCTCAAATGGTGCTTTTCAAAAGCAACTGCACAAGGTACTATAAGAAATACCCAAAACGCTATAGGTGTGCCTATAATATTTGAAGAGTTTCCTCGATTTCTCCATGATCCCATCATCAGATCCAAACGTGACGACAATGGGACCAACTAGAAAGTATACCCTATCAAACAAAAAAGAATTTTCCAAATCGGTTCAGCCATCTCCGAGTTATGAGGTAACAACATAAAAAAAAAAAAAAAAAAAGTTCAAGACGACTTGTAAACCTCCTTTTTTTGAAGTCGGTAAAAATGGTTTTATTTGAACTGTTATTTGAGTCTATTTAGAGTTCCTTAGCTGAGAAAGACGAAACTATTATCCATAAATACAAATATATAATCGCAATGAGTCAAATGTTCGCCACGTTGAACACTACTTACATTCAGCTATAATAATATCACGCTCTGTAATTTCCATTTCAAACTTTTCATAAAATATTTTTTTTATTTATTTATTTAATTTTATTAATATACAGAGGTATCACTAAAATCTAAACTCGCCAAACATTTACGTTTTGGCGAGAAGCGCTCTTTATATAACAATAAACCACTTATAAAATTAAACAAAACAATTCTAAACAATATAACATCGCAAAAGACCTAAACCTATATCTCAGAGTAACAGTGTGCTAATTATCTGCCCAGCATTCAAATATATATATCGGCGCAAATACAATAATTTGTCTATTAAAATAATTGAAATGTTTAAATATTAATAATCTGATTGTTTTACAAACTATTAATTGATTTTTAAAATGTAAAATTAACGTTTAACATGTTCCAACTTAAAGCATTGTAATTTAAGTAGTTTAATATTTAACTAGAAAATGTGGATACATGTGTGACAATCCCTCTATATAAGGCCGCACTGTGAGCGCTAGATTCAGATTCATTCTTGTTCGAGCCGCAGGACAGTGCGGACCTCTCTGTAAAGTCGTTACGCTGCACACTGTGGAATTTTCCTTCAATTGCGGACATCTATATTTTATCCCTTCATCCTATAGATACAACGAAGAACTAAAACTTCTGGGAAGGAACCATGATTTTATTATGTTTAGTTTTAAAGTTATGCTGACGTCAGCAAAAAACTGTTTTTATTTGTACATTTCAAAATAATGATGTGATTTACATAGATCATTGTTTTATTAGCGTAAAAGTAGAATATCTAACTCCATACAAAGTTTAGGCATTGCACCTATGATGTACAAAGAGTAATCGTATTTTTTTCTATTTTCACTAAATTATGGTTTTCTCCGTATTCCTATCGATTCCGCATCTGATTTTAATTCTGAGCATGCATAATATAGTTATTAACAACACAAAATAAAAAGCAAATAGGTTAATAGTGGGACTTCGGAAATATTAAATTTCTAAAGTTTCCATAGAATTTCTATGGAAATAGGGTTGTCAAATTGCATATATCTATATATTTTATTCAAATGGAAAAATATATTATTTTAAATAAAAAAATTAATGCTTAAGCCGTTTCATTTTTTTTACACTTCGACATTCGAAGATATTTAAACTTCTTCAGATGGTAAAATTACATTTTCATCATCTTTTTTTCTTCAAGTAAGTCCTCGTGATTCAGAACATTTTTCGTTGATGATTTTAAAAGCCAAAGAACTTTTTCAGGTAGAACCAAACGCTTGTTATTTTTTTGGCAACTGCCGAGTGACATCATGGATAGAAATGGGTCTGAAGATTCTAAAGCCCGGTGAAATAGGTCAAGCACAGTTGTCTTCCGGTTTAATTTTCTCGTATGGTGTGGTGTTCTAGGTCATAACGCCAGAATTTGTTACGAGATTCTGAAGCTTGCTCACTCAGCATATCTATTGGTAGAAGACTAGACTTTATAATTTGACTCCCGTGAGCTAATATTTTGTGAAGTGTAACTGACATGTAGCACCACTCGTATTTTTCTATATATTTTGAAGCAAAATACGCATAAAATTCGTGAAACTTTTCATGATCTATTTCAAAATTACTTGACAGCGCTACTAGAATGTTCGCAAATATGTTTCTATGTAAGTCCAATACTGCAGTGTGGGCTGTTTCCGTCATTGGATGTTCCTGAATTCGGTCCTACAACATCGACTGCCAAAGATATTTTAGCATAAATTTCAGTTTGGATTCTTGTTTTCCGCTCCTCAACAATCTTGGCCTCTATCGATTTTTTGAGACTCTCCACTTTCTCACTGCTGGGTCATTTTTATATCCTAAATGAAGAAGAAACTCAAAAATTCTAATCCATGCGTGCAACGGGCTTAGATCATATTTTAGCGCTTTCGGATTAACTGGCCTCCCGGAAATCTTATCCAGTTTATTAAATTCTGTACATGTGGCATCGCAACACGCACATCGTAATTGTGATTTAGTATCCGTAATCGCGTTAAATATTATACTTTGCTGTCAATTAAGGTCAAATATAATTTGGTATCCGCAATCACACTATGCCCGGCGCTAGTTTCAGCATAAATAGATGTGAGATCTTTCATTTCCTCCTCAACCCGGTTTTTTTTCTTGCAAAGTCAATTCTTTAGATTCAGATTGATATTGAATCTTGATTGAGCGACAAAATCTGTAAGATTGAGGGTTTGACCACAGTACGAAACCATCGTTAATTTTATTCTTAAAGGTATATAAGTTGTTGTAAATAAACTATGTTCATCAATTTCGTCATCTGAAAACTTTGCTTATGCATCGATTGTCCCGTACTGCCGTCAAACCTCCAAGAACCCTGAAAAACGCAATGAATTGTATCGATTTGTTTTTGGTTGCAGTACACGTTAATAATTCCATCTAATGATTCAAAGAGTCGACGAAACGAGTGCATAATCAGGCTAAGGAGAGACACTGTTGCTTCTCTTTCTGTTACTAGAACTTCGTCATCGGGATAGCACTTTTTTGTGCGTTGATTGCACTTTATAATAAGCTGGGTAAACATTGTGTCCTCGTGATTTTGCTCGATTATAGAGAGTTATATAGTCCTTAACAGTAAGCTTTCTGTCTATAATTATTCTGTCTATATTAGATTTTATCATGTTTGCGATTGTTGTTGCTCCAGTAGGGGTTTTTAGGCATTCTTTAATGACAAAATCGAAATCAACGACAGATTTGCTACCAAGTATATTTCCGTCTTCGTCTGTTCCAATCTTGGAGAAAACTTTTAATATTTTGGCTGCAGGCTGATCTTCTAATTTACCTGTAAGACGTTTCGCTACATGACGCTGCTGACGATTGCTCAGACTCTTGTATTGCTTAGAAGTGGAAGGATCCAATAAAACAGTAGTAGGATTTGGTGGTTCTATGATGCATTCCATCTCTCTGGATATAGAAGGAGCATTTACTTGTCCAATGTTAATTTCTGGCACTTCTGCAATGATTTGAGTGTTTTAAGTAGTGGGTAGTGGTTAAGAGGAAATGAAAGATCTCACATCTACTTATGCCGAAACTAGCACCGGGCATAGTGTTATTGCAGATCCCAAATTATATTTGACCTTAATTGACGGCAAAGTATTTAACGCGATTACGGATACTAAATCACAATTACGATACGCGTGTTGCGATGCCACATGTACAGAATTTAATAAACTGGATAAGATTTCCGGGAGGCCAGTTAATTCGGAAGCGCTAAAATATGGTCTAAGCCCGTTGCACACATGGATTAGAATTTTTGAGTTTCTTCTTCATCAGGATACAAAAATGAGCAGTGAGAAAGTGGAGACTCTCAAAAATATCGATAGAGGCCATGATTGTTGAGGAGCGGAAAACAAGAATCCAAGCTGAAATTTATGCTAAAATGTATTTGGCAGTCGATGTTGTAGGACCGAATTCAGGAACATCCAATAACGAAAACACAGCCCGCACTGTACTATCGGACTTAAATAGAAAAACATTTGCAAACATTCTAGGCGTCGAAGAATGGCTTGTAGATGATTTACATGTTATATTAGTAGCGCTGTCAAGTAATTTTGAAATAGATCATGAATAGTTTCACGAATTTTGTGCGAATTTTGCTTCAAAATTTGTAGAAAAATACGAGTGGTGCTACATGTCAGTTACACTTCACAAAATATTAGCTCACGGGAGTCAAATTATAAAGTCTAGTCCGCTACCAATTGGTATGCTGAGTAAGCAAGCTTCATAATCTCGTAACAAATTCTGGCGTTACGATAGGGAACACCATACGAGAAAATTAAACCGGAAGACAACTGTACTTGACCTATTTCACCGAGCTTTAGAATCTTCAGATCCATTTCTATCCATGATGTCACTCGGTAGTCGCCAAAAAAATAACATCAACAAGCGTTTGCTTCTTCCTGAAAAAGTTCTTTGGCTTTTAAAATCATCAACGGAAAATGTTCTGAACCACGAGGACTTACTTGAAGAAACCAAAGATGATGATAATGTTATTTTAACATCTGAAGAAGTTTCAATATCTTCGGATGATGAAGAGTAAAGAAAATGAAACGGCTTAAGCATTAACAATTTAATTTTAAAATCAGATACGAAATCGATAGGAATACGGAGAAAACCATAAGATAGTGAAAAAAGAAAAAAGAATGATTACTCTTTGTACACCGTAGGTGCAATGCCTAAACTTTGTATGCAGTTAGATATTGTACTTTTACTGTAGTAAAACAATGATCTATGTAGCATCATTATTTTGAAATGTACAAATAAAAACAGTTTTTTGCTGACGTCAGCATAACTTTATATAGCTTTAAAACTGAACATAATAAAATCATAGGATCATCAAGAAAGATAGTAAATTGGCAGTCAAACTTATACAAGAATAGTTATAGTAAAGTAGGTGACAGCCCTAACCTCAAAAATAAAAATTCAATAACTCTGAAGTCCCGCATTATCCGCACCTGATTTTTTTTATAACATAGTATATTATAATACAAAACTGTTCATGTTAAAACAAAATGCGGATACAATGAGACTAACCAAATAAAAAATATCTTAGATTTTTTTTAAAACTTGATATTTCCTTTTATTTCCGATTATTTTTTTAAAACAAATCACTGATTTAGTGAATATAACAGTCCTTTTTAATACCTCATCTATAAAAATTGCAAATTCATATATTTGAAATGAAATAATGCATTTTTATGGTTTCTATGGAGTTTTCTCGAGTTTTCAAATAACTTCAAAACTAATCATAAAAAGTCATGGTTCCTTTGCAAAAGTTTTAGTTCTTCGCTGGATCTATAGGTTGAAGGGATAAAATATAGGTGTCCGCAATTGAAGCAAAATTACACAGTGTGCGCTGTCAGTTGAATAAACGAGTCTCTGGTAATATTATCAGCCGACGTCACACTTTTGGAAAAAACACATACGAGGCTGTCTCTCCGTCATCAGAAGTGGGATTCACTCACTCGAGTTGAAGTAAACAGAACGTGACGTCCTGGATAGAAGCCGTACGGGTCATGTGGCCGTCAACGCTGAAATATTGAGCTGATGAACCCTGGTGAGTCGTATTCATTTGATTTTGATATTTCGATTCAGGGGTCGAATACTCCCTGAAATATTATTTTGCGTCAAAGTTTACGCGCAAGCGTGTACATAAAATTGTAATTTTCTGATTACTTTAAATTGATTTGAAGTGTGTAAACCAAAGTAACCAGCATATTTCATTTGAGGTTATAATTAATAATCTGCAACCTAGATCTTGTCTAATTCCGTTTCTTGAAATTCAATGCCAACAGTAGTAGTGCAAGTATTAGTCTTGTATTGCCTTGTTTAGTGCGCCGAAACACATAAGTGTATCGTGCTCCGAAATACATAAAGTAGCCCACTCAATGTAGTTGTTTCGCGAGCTAAGCAACCTAAACAACTGGAGACTGGATAACCGTATCGGCAGTGTGATCTATTCCAGGAGCCAGTATGGCCGAACAACAAAAGAAAGGTCGTGGGTTCGAACCCCACCCATTATACTTGCCGTGAACCCACTCTAAGTTAACGGGAAAGCTAGTAGTTTGGATTCTATTTACATTGCATTGCTAGTTCTCTTTATAAAAATAAAAAGATAGAGAAAAAGAAACAAAAAAAAAACTTCGGGAACCTCCGAGATATCTACGAGAAACCCCGAGATATCTACGAGAAACCCCGAGATTTCTATGAGAACCTTTTTCTTTCTTGTTACTTATTTTTCCTAAAAAAAAAAAAAAAAATACTGGCAATGTGGTGGAATTCGCATTGCTGGCAATCCTGTTAACCCCTCTAACTAAGCTAAATATGCTTGTGTCTGAGAATATCATAAGAGGATGATATTCTCAAAATTTAATAACATTGATATTTCCAAACATACAAAGATATTTGAGAGTTTGTGTAATAGTTAACATAAACCAACACAAGTACCTTACAAATATTTAATAATAATAAAATAAAAAACTTTTGCTACATGTAAAACCTCCGTACATTAGGAGAACCTCCAGAATGAGAATATTATAAAGGAATGATATTCTCAAATTTTAATAACTGAGTCTGTATAACAACATAATGCATCACAAGTTCCTTACAGATATTCTACTCAAAAGAAGTCTACTAATCTTTTGTTACAGGCAAAACCTCCGAAAACTCTACGAGATACTCCGAGAAATCTACGAGAACCTCCGAGAAATCTACGAGAACCTTCGAGAAATCTACGAGAACCTCCGAGAAATCTACGAGAACCTCCGAGAAATCTACGAGAACCTCCGAGAAATCTACGAGAACCTCCGAGAAATCTACGAGAACCTCCGAGAACTCGTTATGATATTCCTAAAACATTATTTCACAACATAGGAAGACATTTGTGTTTGTATAACAGCTGATGATGACAGATTATCTGTTTTGTTTAAATTTTGTATCACAATGCTTTAGTTTGTATCCTTCATTAGTGACATCTAATGTTGTCGTTTGTCAAGTCAATTTCAATAATTTGTAAAGCTTCTCTTACATTGTGTAAATGAATGATGTTTTGCAAAGAGTAACAGTGGAGTTTCTTGCCGGTTCTTCTCCACAGAAAACAACTACTTGTGAACCGTGCGTAGCTTCTCATTTTTTTATTGTTATCCGAGACTCTTTAGTTAGTCAACGAATTGCTTTACATAATATTAACTTTAAATAAGTGCCTTTGTCAAATAGAATATTTTGAGGCTGGTGCAGAGCGCGCAACGCCTGTCAGTATGGCCGTATCGGCGCAAATACAATAATTTGTCTATTAAAATAATTGAAATGTTTAAATATTAATAATTTGATTGTTTTACAAACTATTAATTGATTTTTAAGATGTAAAATTAACGTTTAACATGTTCCAACTTAAAGCATTGTAATTTAAGTAGTTTAATATTTAACTAGAAAATGTGGGTACATGTGTGACAATCCCTCTATATAAGGCCGCACTGTGAGCGCTAGATTCAGATTCAGATTCATTCTTGTTCGAGCCGCAGGACAGTGCGGACCTCTCTGTAAAGTCGTTACGCTGTCAGTTGAATAAACGAGTCTCTGGTAATATTATCAGCCGACGTCACACTTTTGGAAAAAACACATGGCTGTCTCTCCGTCATATATTTTTTAAGTGATTTTTTACTAGTTTTCTTACCATAACAATTATTCATCTTGGGTTGAACCAGTTTGTTCCCTCTAACCCTACGTGTGTTGTACTTGTATTTAACATTAATATTTTAGTCCTACCAAATAATAAACTTTTTTATCTATGGGTACAATTTTATTTATATTTTTATTTTATGGGTATAATTTATTAGTTATCAGTTATCTTTAACATTTTTACTAACGAGGCACTTTATCAGTGCTATTTGTATGTCTTTAATATCTCTTAAATACGTTACAAAGGTTCGCCCGTAAACAACCTACATCTTTTTATACGTTTATTTAGAAAACCTCTTCATATTTGTAATAAATCATCAACACATTGCCCGTTGTTCATTCACTAATACGAATGCTGCTCAGGAGTAATTACTCACACACACTTCGATTATTTTTTTTTTTGAGAACGGCATTTATATTTAATTGGAACTAGCGCTTCGCCCGCGACTTCGTACGCCTTAGTTCCGAAATTATTTATACCCTATATCACTCACAAATAATGTACCTTACCATCAATGAAAGAAGATAAAAAAGAGAATAAAACATTTTTAGAACTGAATCATTAGTTTCAGAAATTACCTTCTACATACAAACTTACTAACAAATTTAACCTCTTTATAATGTTAATATACATAGGCGATAAAAATAAGAATCCTCATTACTTAATATAAATTCTATAGAAATACGGAATTTAATTACTTGCTAACAAAATTATGATCAAAATGATATATTATTTCTGGAAAAAAATACAAACACAAGATCTTACATCTTATGAAACTTTAAGTATTACTAGATGAAGTGGATAGCGATCGTCTCATACCTGTTTGCTTTTCTGTTTGTAGTGATCATCTATTACAGATGCTTGCTAGGGAATTGTAAAATCAAGCTCAAAATTTACATTTGTAAATTAAACACTAATGAATACAATCTAGTTATGTTTAAATGTATTCTTGTAAAGAATATATCACGCATTAGCCCGCACAAATTGAAACAGTAAATTAATACTTGATCAATAATTTTAATTATAACCACGAGAGGATATCAGAATTGTTGTAAACTTCGACCAATTTGACGTATGTTTGTCTTCTCATAACTACTATAACTACCCGCAAACGTATATGCCGCTATACATATCAAAGGCAAGAAGGGCCTATGGCAAGGATCCTCGGGGCTATGGGTGAAGTTTTGATAACATGTATTCTTTGCATAAAGTACCCCAAATTATTTAGAAAATAAAATCTTCAATATACAATGTAGTTCAACAGTTGGTACGAACATGCTTAGTTTCAAATTATCAATTTTGGAAAATTAGTTCTTTAAATTCAAGTTTACCTTATTGTTGACAGTGAAAAGATTACTGCGGAACCTATTGTACTTACGTATAAACTACTAAGTAAATTTTTTTTAGCTAATATTTTTAGAACCTAACAAAACTAATCATCGGTATGCATAATGTTGACAATGGGCAGTTTTAGCTTTTCAGTTTCAATCTCAAGAATAAATTCACAGGTCGTTTGTTACTGCTTGCCGGGGTTGCGGGAATGTTCTAACGAGATACTGCGGCCCCGGAACATAAGGGCAGCTGAAGGAACAGGGTGGGTTTTAGTAGAAGTCTGACACTCCCTTCAGCTCCACCCAGAGCGGAAGAGTCATTCGATTATTTTCCCACCCATAAAAAAGGTCGTTTGTTACCAAACACAATTTGCAAGAAATTTCATACGCGCAACATTTATGTCTCAATAATTCATGTATTAAAAAAACAAGGCTTGTCCCAATAACAAAAACGTATTACTTCCAACTTCTACCTTTTTGTATAATTTTTCTAACACTTATGTTTCGTAGATGGATGAGTAACCTAACATGCCAAAGGATGTTGCGGAGTGGTGAATATCATTCAATAACTCCTCCTGACTTGGGTGAAGCTGAAAGGAGTGTCAGGCATTTACAAACTAAAAACCGACCCTGTTCCTTCAGTTGCTCTTGGGTTTCGGGACCATAGAATCTCAAATATTGCTTTAAGCCCGACAACCAATCACACCGTTGCAACGGTATATATTCGTGTAGGTTAGACCTGCAGTCGCTTCGGCCTAAGGCCGCTAACCCACTGGCGTTTTACGAGCGTTGGCGTCTCTCCAACTGGAAATGCTTGCACCGCGACAACGCGACGTTGACGTCGCGTTGTCGCGGTGCAAGCATTAACGTCCGCTGAACGCGACGTTAACGTCGCGCACATGATACCATTTGAGGCGTAAAATCAGAAACATAATGGATTTCGACGAGGAAACACTACTGTTGGTTTTACTACTTCAACGAAAATTACGTAAAAGAAAAAGAAAATGTCGTCGTCAATTTTGGGAAAACCCTTTATGGTCCAATCGATCACAAGAAAGTGAATATTTCGCACTGTACTGTAATAATATTAAAAATAATGAATGAATTTTACGAGTGTGTTTGATGTTTTGCGAGAGAAAGTATGCGAGAGTGTCCACTGTTCTGGGTTAGTTCGGTTCCGTGTTAGTTTCAAAATAATTTGTAATAGTTTGTTATGTATATCCTTGTTTATGTGTTTGTTATATGTACCTTTTATTTCTAAGTTAATTAATGTAATTGATTGTAATCGTTTTAATTAACTATAAATAAATAAATAAATATTTGCGAATGCCGAAGACCACATTTGACGAACTTTTAGAAGTGATTCAAAGTGACAAACAATATTTAGACACTAATCTTAGAGTTTCAGTGTCACCAGAAGAGAGGCTTGTTATAACTTTGGGGTATGTTAGGAAAATAATACATTTAAATTTTTCATACAGGCTGTTTAAAATATTATAATAATAAAACGCTTCTGTGTATATTTTTAACTACTTGTTTTATTTGTTCAAAGACACTGTCTTATGGTTTACAATAATCAAAGTTTGTTTATTCGGAAATTTTCGTCATGGAGACCTTTTAGAATCATATTATTATAAATGTATGTATTTTCAATATCGAAACCGTTTTCTGATAGTGACTGCATTCTGAACCGTACCAGTACCTATGTACGCTCGCTAAAGCAGCAACTGTGCAAATGGCCGTAGCCCGTAACCCCCGCCCGTACCCACACGGACAGAGCAGGACGGCGTGATTGTACCTGTTGCCAACAAACGCGACGTTAACGTTACGTTGGTGCGACGTTAACGTCGCGTTCAGCAGACGTTAATGCTTGCAACGCGACGACGCGACGTCAAAGTCGCGTTCGAGAGACGCCAACGCTCGTAAAACGCCAGTGGGATAGCGGCCTTAGATTGTCAACAGAACCCAAACCACTTGGAAAAGCCTAGACAGACCTTCAATATCTATGTACTTATAACTTGAGATTGCTACAGAAGCGAGTCAAGAAATTGTCTACGCGAGTACTCCAGTAACTTAGTTAGTCTTTAATTTTGAAGGCAAATTGTCACAATCAAATCTTTCATCAACGTGCAACGTGTGATATAAAATACAAGACGAACGTTGTTTACTTAACGTCAGAGATTGGATTTATTTTGAACTCAATAAAGCAATTTTAGAGTGCTCAAAAGTTCTTTTTTAACTAATAATAACTAAATCAAGACAATTGTTACTGCAAATATTATTTTTAATTATAAAGGTCATTGAACGTTTAGTTCTCTTAAAGCTAAATTACATTTATTAAACCACGAAATATTCTAAACAGAATATGCACAGCGTCGGAGCTGACAATTACACTATCTCGTTACAGTATATGTCGCATATTTTGAAACTTGTTAGCTGGGTCTTGGCTGACAAATATTTTCTCTACTTAAGGCTACTACCCCGCTCAAATCGTAAGAATAGCGTAACATTAAAGAAGTTTACTGCTGAAGAATCTTCTTATACTTTCACCAAACGAAATATATATATTAAAGTTAAGATCATTACGATGCTAATGCATTGTTTACAATTGTGATAGATTCACCCAAATTTAAGTAATACATCGAAATAAAAAGGCAATTTCAAACCTAAATTGCAAAGAACAATGCTCAAAACGTCCCCGTTCGTCACTTCCGACACTTCCGTCTCCACGCGAGATGTCAATGCAGACGGATGTATGTACTTCTAGTAGCTCCGTGTTAATTTAACCATGTATAAAATGCATAAATATACGTAAAATCTGAGAATCTACATCAATACGTTACAAGTGATAATCTTGTGTAAAATTTCCGTTATCCAACATCTACAGCAGAAGTAACAGCAGTTTTAAATAACAACGAACTCAGATTTTTTTTAAAGTGTACGCGTTCTGTACTTTGATCTCGCTAGTAATACAAAGAAATCAGAAATCTCACTAATCACCCATTCTACTGTATCAACAGTTCACCAATTTCGACGTATTACGAAAGCGAAATTACGACACAGTCCGTAGCACGGTTGTAAAGAGTACGCGTTGGCCCTACGAATCTCCGAATAACCCAAGTTCGAATTCTCAATGGCCGATAATACACCCGAGTGCGGGCGGCAGAGAAGCTCCGCTCGCGGAGCGTAAACTGGTCGTGCGCTTGGCCGTTTGACTGAGCTTGAAAACTTGAGACCTAACAATAATCATATTTTTAGACATACCTACGTGCAAGCAGTAAATTATGCCGTAATTATTTATAGTCTAATCTCTGTTTGTGTTTTTATGAAATTAAATTTTGCAAAACTATACCTATTTGATAAGCTTTCAAAGGCGATGTGTAGCCTAATAAAATGTTTTGATATAGTGTTGGTGTAACTTAGGGTAAGTGCATTATTGTTAATATTTATGTTAATAAAGATCTTTGAAATTGAAAATTGATTATGAAAAATAAAGTTACTTTGTGTAGTTACTACGAAGCTTTTCATGGGCGAGTCTGACTAGCACTTGGCTAATTTTTGAAAGTCTTTTACTAAATCGCAAATATAACTGTGTATTTCATACAAACACATCACAATCAATAATTCACAAGCATCGCCGGATGACACTCGGTAGTATGCGGGAGGCCTGCGAGCCGTACATGCATACAGGTACATACGCATAGCTATCCATCGTCGCGCTTGCGCCGAGCAGCGCGGCGCGGCGGCTGTCGATGCGCCCGTGGAGACCTACCTACCTTTCGATCTTTCCACTGCATCACCGCGCACCTCGCGTATTTCCCTTTCCGTGTCCAACTGGCGACAGCGGTCTCGCGAAATACACACGCTTTTGTATTAGTACACAATTCAACCAACCCGTGATCAACTCACGCCAACTGAGCACGTTTTTGCGATCAAGCAACGTTAAAAGAGGTTTTACAAAATGCAAGTGCTATTGAATTGAACACGGTTTTTTAACTGGTCTGTTCGAAACAAATCCGTGCTGATTTAGCGGGGTGCGTCTCATATCATATAAAGTTATTTGGTATATTTTCATTTCAATAACGTTCACAAGATTTAATAAACGTGAGTTATACCAACTGTTGATATAATTTCTTTAGACATAACATTTATATAATCTAAAACTTATTTCGTATAACGTTATTAGATATAACATTTATTTAATCGAAAATCATTAGGCCTATCGTTTAAAATATATAATATTGCGATTAATTTGATCGGGCGTGCTGCGGGAGCGGCGTGACAGAAATGAATTGCTGCGAAACCGATTCCACGTAGTCTTGTCTGTCCTAGCCCTAGAGTGTTATTTAAAATCGCGTAGGTGTGGAGCGGCGAGGCGGCCCGCGAGCTGAGGAGCAGGTGGTTTCCACATCCACCGCCGTGGCTGAGGCGTGTCGGCGAAGCCGGCCAGCAAGCCGAAGCCGCGGTGGTGAGCGTGAAATAAATCTGCGACAATAAGCTCGAATGGCACCGCTATAACCCTGCAGCGCCGGAGCCGTGACAGAAACCATGCCCGCTGCATGTTGCATGCTTGCTTGCATGCCTGCTGCATGGATGGTGTATCCTTTTTTGCATGTTTTTTTACAGGAAAATAAAAACTAAGCATTTTATCATAGTATCCTAAATAGGTTTTATGTCGACTATAGACTAATTCCATCGCTGATTCAACACGCTTTTGAAGAATCAAAGAGTCTAAGACTCAAGTCAAAAAAGTGTTCAGTTCAACCACATACTATTTTGTCAAACCGCCCCCAGCGCCACTTGATCACAAATGCGTGCTCAGTTGACGACATGACATCTTCGCGACGCGCGATGATTCTGTATTCTTAATCTATTACGCTTTTCGTATATTTCGTTATAGTATAGATATTAATCGGTAGATGGCGCTAAAACAACAAATGCTACTACAGTTTCCAAATTCTCAAGGGCGTTGGGCATGGTAATCTCCTTAAGTCTGAACATAATCCCTACACTATCTTCGCGAAAGTTCTGTGTTATGTTGACTTTCATTACAAAAATATATATTTAATTAACCTTCTCAGACGTTGTTAATTACATGAACGATAAGCTGTCTTAAACTCATCACATCGTAGCGCTATTCCACATTTATAATTTACTCAGTCGAGTGTAGATAGAACTCCTACTCAGCGTTTTTGTTGCTTACCATATGGTTGTAATACAGGCCATTTTAAAAGTACGTGATCGTTAAAAAAACATTAAAAATACGACCATTCATAATAAGACAGCCGTATTGCAGCTGAGTAGAGCTTGGAAAAATTTAGGGAAGGCCTTACCCAGCAGTAGGGCATGAAAGGCTGAATAAAAAAATGAGATAACTTGAATCTGGATTCGTATTCACCTTCTGTAGTATTCAGGTCTGACTGTTTGAACAATTGTCTTTAAATGTGTTGACTTAAAATGTTACCGTCGGCCTTCGAACTATTCTGCTTCTTTCGAAGTAAGTAGTATTGATTGAAAGGTTCAGCTTGACTTAAACGGTCCATGTATTTTAACTCTCTTAAACCACCGTACCCGTTTAAGACCGTTTTTTTTTAAATATCAAATACCCGGCGGAAAAAAACCATTTAAAGTAAAAGTCCGACACAAAATTTATGATTATAAATTAAAAAAAAAAAACTATAAACAAATTAAACTCTTCTTCGGTGTAACAGATTAAATTATTTAGTAGTTATTTCTTGCAAGTTTATTATCTACTGCTTGTAATTGTTATAGGTCTGGAGCTTTGACTCGACCAGTGCATCGTTGCCAATGAGTCTCTTGGCTCGCTTCTCGATAGACTCAAGCGCGTCCAGTTGATATTTCGCAGATCCATCCCAAAGGTGAGAGCAGTATTCCATAAACGACCGAACCTGGGCCAAATTGAGCAACTGTTCCGGTGTGAAGTACCGTCTCACCTTGGCTAGGATTCCCAACTTTTTTGATGCTAACTGAGCCTTAGCTTCGATAAACGGGCCAAAATTGAGTGTGGAAGTTAAAGTCACCCCAAGAAGCTCAATATGATCGGTTATCGGCACGGTTACACCACAGAAAGTAGGAGCCGGTTGGAACTGGCTCCTTTTAGCGGAGAAGAGACACGCCTGGTTCCTAGCTGCATTAAACCTGACCAGGTTGGCATCGCCCCATTCGGAAACAGCCTTTAAGGTCAAGTTCAAGTGCCCAACCATGTCCTCACGTAGAGACTGGATCTGTGACCTACCAGCTCGCGCGCTGGACACATATCGAATGGACCGATCCCTCAGGAACTTTTCAATCCAAACGCAAAGTTGAATGGGTAAACCGAAAGAAGGAAGCTTAGCAATAAGGCTATCGTGCCAGACCCTGTCAAAAGCCTTGGAGATGTCAAGGGAAACAGCAAGTGCTTCTCCTTGCTTCTCACTGGCCTCACTCCAGATATAATTTTTTATATATATTTTTTTTATAATTAATTTATGCCATCTATCCTATAGATCAGGGCTGGGCAAAATACATGCTTTGCTTTAATTGAAATACAAATTACAAAATACTGTATCGCAAGTAATTAAAATACGAAATACAAAATATTTTTAAGTAAGGTACCTATTTGAAATATAAAATACAAAATACAGTATTTTAGCTATTTTTAATTGAAATACAAATTACAAAATAAGTAATCTAGACCAGGGGGCCGAATCTGCTATTGCAATAGTGTCGGAATGGTGGATCATTGATTTTTAGGGTTCCGTAGCCGAATGGCAAAAAACTGAACCCTTATAGTTTCGTCATGTCTGTCCATCTGTCTGTCTGTCTGTCCGTCCGTCGGTCCGTATGTCACAGTCATTTTATTCCGAAACTTTTAGGACTATACATGTGAAACTTGGTAGGTAGATGTATTCTATAAACCGCTTTCCGATTGTAAGAAAAAAATTAAAAAATATTTAAAATAAAGGGGGGATAAAAATATTTTCAGTTTTCAATTTCAATTTTTTTTATTTCAGTTTCAAACTATGTTACAATATTATACTACTTATAGGCTATATACATAATTATTATTACAAAATAATTAGACATCTGTAGCCGAACTAGGCAAGAGCCTGTATTTCGGCTATCAGCGCCAATCCCCTCGAGTACAACCTATGTTATTAATTTAAAAATAATGTAGCAACGTAAAAAAACATAATTTTAGATACATACTTGAGAGAAAAAAAAGGAATTACAAAAATATTAACATTTAAATTAATTATTATTAGAAATATTAACATTTAAATTAATATTAGAAAATTAAATCTAAAACTAATAATTATACTATTAAATTAATTAGGTAATTAAGAAACAATAAAAAAAAAAAACAAAATTCATAATTATTACAATGATGTCTCTCTATTAAACTGAAATAATTTAGGCAAGTAATAAACAAATCAATAAAAAAAAAACAGTATTTACAGGATGAGCCAAAATTAATGGGTAGTGTGTATGAGTGTCCTCTCTTCGGGTAAATATTATGATATGGAGTGCGAAAGAAGATTGTGTCTATTTTTGAATGAAGAGGGTGTATATGTGTGGATGAAGAGGGTGTGTAAGTGTGAGTGAAGAGGCTGTGTGTGTATGTGAGTGGGTGTGATAAGCAATCAATCACTTTGGTACATGTAGAAGCAATTCAGTCTCTTCGTATGAATGCTTATGTAAGAACTCAGTAACTTTTTTCTTACATTGGGTTTTAGTCAGGGGGTAGATGTTTAAAGTTTTATTTATCTTATTGTAGATGAAAGGTCCAATAAAGTTAGTAAATCTTGTGCTAAAGTTAGTATTAGTAATAATTTGTCTGAAACAAGCCTTGTCTTTTCTTCGTCCCAAATTGTATAGCGGATTGAACATTTGTTTACTGTGTTGAAGGAGAATAACATTAAGAATGTATAATTGCCTGACTGTTAGGACTTTACAGTCTTTGTAAAGTTGATTCGTGGGGAAAAAAATACGATTAAAAGTACTAACTTTGAGTACTGCACGTTGAGCGATCTCAAGACGCTTTAAAGTTGTTTTACAAGCGCCACCCCACGAGGAAATACAGTAAGTCAAAAGCGACTGACAGAGAGCATAATATATCTGTTTCAGAAGTGGTGGACCAATAATATGCCGTAATTTTCTAAAAACAAAAATTAATTTACGGATCCTACCACTTAAAACCTTTATGTGTTCTTTGAAATTAAGACAACTGTCAATTATTACACCAAGATATTTAATCATCTGAACACGTTCCAGCGTAGGGCACGAGCAATTGGAATTTACGTGGCAATGGTGTGAGATGATTTTAAGGGTACTAGCGACGCTATGTACTTTCCTAATGCCAAAGCAGATATATTTAGTTTTCTCTACATTTAAAGTCAAAATGTTCCTCTGAAGCCACTTCTCAACCGTGTTAAAACCACATTGAGCAACTTCGAAGGCCTCCTCCCAGTTATTGGCCGAAAAAAAAAGGGCAGTATCATCAGCAAATGAGATAATTTCACCTTGTGACAGCTTTAGATTAGTGAGTTGGTTGATATACACCAGAAATAAGGTAGGCCCCAAGATGCTGCCCTGCGGTACTCCGTGTGTAGTTTGGAGGTCATGACTCCTATATGCATCAACGCGAACACGTTGTGATCGCCCAGTTAGATAGCTTTTGAAAAGCTTGTGCTGCATGCCTCTGATTCCCAACTTTTCGAGTTTGTCCAGGAGGATGGGGACATAGATCGTATCGAAAGCCTTTGCCAGATCTAGGAAGATAATAAGACATTTTTTTCTTTTGTCTAGGTTTGAGCTAATGTAAGTTGTCAATTTATTGACAGCTTGCTCAGTTGACTTACTCTGCCGAAAACCATATTGATTGTCAGATAGCAAATTATTCTTTTCCAAATAGTCTACTAATCTTAAGTTAATAATTCTTTCAAGTATCTTCGACAGAGCTGGCAAAATAGATATCGGCCTATAATTATTTATACGATCTCTGTCACCATTTTTATAAATGGGGCAAATCTCGGCTTTCTTAAGAGCCTCAGGGAATGATCCTGTCTGAAGGCAATTATTAAATATCTTCGTTATGTGAGGTACAAGGATATTTTTATAAGTTTTTAAAAATTCGCTGCTAATTTTATCACACCCGCTGGGGCAGTTTGACTTTAAACCAAGAATAAGACGATCAACCTCAGCCTCAGAAGTATCCATTAAGACGAATGAATTTACTGTTGACGTGTCAGAACTAGTAGATTGAGAGTTTATGTTAGAGGTTTGTGTATTCTTCTTGTGAATTTTGTCTGCTAATGAGGTTCCTACGTTAACAAAAAAGTTGTTAACTTCATCGAGTGATTTTTCAGGATTGGATGAAATCGCTAGTAATTCTTTTGAAGAATTTAGTTTCTTTGATGTGTTGGTAATGTCCTTGATTGCTTTCCACAGCTTTTTATTATTTTGTTTAGCTGCTAGAAGTTGCTCCCTCTCGTAAGCTCTTTTTACTTTCCTTATTATGGAAGTGCAGAAGTTTCTGTATCTATTGTACGTAACTTTTAAGATATCGTTGGTTGGATCCCTTTTTAATTTATTATGTAGCTTATCCCTATGTCTTGTACAACGTAGCAACCCCTGAGTCATCCACGGTTTTATAATTTTATGGCGTTGAGGTAATATTATTTCTTTAGTATTTTTATGAATTATTTGCTGTATTAATTGTGTGAAGCAGTTAAGGGAGGCGTTTGGATCAGCTAGTTCGTTAATCGCACCGAAATCAATTTCCTTTAAATCCTGCAGTACTCCATCTTTATTTGTTTTTATTACTTTTGAAATGGCATATTGTCTGGTTATCTTTAAATTAATGTTTAATAAGACGGGGTAGTGGTCTGTCAATGTAGTGTGAGGTACGATTGTGGTGGTAGGGTAACTGGTTTTAACCAGCGCATGATCCAAACAAGTATCACTATTACTACGAGTGATTAAGGTGTGGGCTGGCAGAAGGCCATGTGCAGCTGCTAAAGTTAAATAGCGCTCCCCAATTTGGTTTATTTTTTCAGGGTTAATGTTTATATTGATATCCCCCATCACTATAACATGTTCGTAAGCAGAAAGTTTATGGAGAGTATTATCTAATGATGAGAGAAATTGATCGATATTTCGATAAGATGGTGATCGATAAATAGCGAGTATGGCTATACGATTGTCCACTACAGCAATTAGGCTATTACATTCTTGCATGGTCGGCTCATCTACCTTTACGCTAAGATTTTCATTGTAGTAAATTACCACGCCATCGTTTTGCTTAACATTTAATCTAGACCCTACATAGCAATATCCCGGAAGATTCGGTATTACCGTAGAATTCGATAGCCAGCATTCGGTCAATATAACGAATTCACACTTGAGATTCATTCTATTCAACAGGATTTCTAACTCTGGCATATTGCAGTTTATGCTACGAATGTTTTGTGTTAGAATAAGCAGATCCTGTCCAGACGAGGTCAATACTTTATGACAATCCTCGACAGAAACCACGAGCGATTTAGATACAGATACTTCATCAATATTTTCTGTTAGCTCTATTATGTCATTGAATGTGGAATAAAAAGAATGTGTATGGCCATGGTATGTAGTCAGGGAGCAATAGGAAAGTATTGCAGCAATAACGAGATTCAGAACAACTGAGAGTACGTTGGAAAAGGTTTATTTTGGTAATATGATGAATGTGTGTGTTATGTATGTATAGTGTAAGATTAAATTTAAAATGATTGAGATAAACAAATAATATGAGGAGATAATTTGGATTCAAATCATGTAGATCTTCAAAATTAGAATAATAGTGATAAGTTACTTGGAAATATAGTCATAGAGCAATCCTTAATTTTTCTAGGTCTGAGTCCGTATTTATTCGAACAAATGGCGATCCTTCTGTGTGTTTGAGATAAATAATTCCGTTCACCGTCCAGCAGAAACTATATCCATGATTCTTTTGAAACTGTCTCGCCAGAAAATAAAGTCTTTGAGCTTTCTTAGTGAGAGATTCCGCTATGTATAATGGCTTTGGCTGGTATTTAGAGTTCAGATGAGTTGCGTTAAGTTTTTCTCCCTTTGGTTTAGATTTATTGAAACTCTTAACTGCCTTCATCACCTTATCCTTCAGCAGTACCGTCGTTAGGTCCATATAACGGGGTTTGAGGAGTCTTTTGACTTCAGCCGATAAATGTCCTTTATAGTCGAAGAATCAATATTGACATTTAAGGTCTTTCCGAGCTGCATAATTTCATTGTATAATGTTTCTTTGGACTCGGCATTTTGTTTAGGTATATTCCGTATTTCGATACCAGTACCCCGGGATTTTCTTTCCAAAGTTTCCAGTTTCTCCTCTAACTGTTTGATCAAAACCCTGTCAGCTTTTCTTTCTTTTTCAAGCGAAGTAATTTTAACTAAAAATTCATCATATTTTTTCGACATAACTTCCATACTCGATTTTAAATCTTGAAAATGTATTTCTTGCTCTTTTGAGAATAATGTAAACATATTCTTAATTAGTTCAGCTATATCAGCATTTTCACCAAGCTCGTTTAATTTTCTTTTTTTAACCGACTTATTGTTTCGGTCAGTGATCTTTGACGTGAGCGACTGCAAGTCATGCTCGGTATCGCAGAGATTTATACGGATAGGTCCACATTTTATTGCCAATTCCTCTTTAGCATCCGCGGAGAGAGTTGTAGAGCTGCTGTGGTTTTCGGGAACACCGGATGGCATAGATGAAGTAGTTGCGGCGGGAGGTGAGTGGTTTATTGGCATGATAGCGAGAAAATGTACAATGAAAAAAAAAAAAAATGAGGTAAAAAAATATATATATTCCAAAAACAAAAAGAGTTTGTGGAACTAGGATTTGAACCAGTGTCACAAGTTTCTGAATAGACGGTCTTGGCGACAGAGCCAAATTTACTTTGTGCGAATAGATCAAATTAGTTAATAAGTCGTACAAGATAGTTCGTGCAGTCGATTTGTGGATTGCCTTTCTATTTTTCAAGGCCACACTACGCGAGTCGGGTCACGGAACACAGTAAACACGTTATTAGTAACCACTTTTTCGTATTGTATTTAAACTCACTGATGATTATTACGCTTCTCGAATGTTTTACTTTAAGCACAGTTTAATTTGTGACTTGTTTCGTACTCGAACACATTACTTATTAGGTCTTATTGTATGGTTTAAACATTTTTAGTGGTTTAAAAATGAGGAGCGTTACGGTAACACGTCTACTCGCGGCAAAAACTCGGTCGGGGGGGGGGGTTTTAGTTTCATGTATGGGGTACATGGAACTAAAACTGAAAATATTTTTTTTTTTCATGAAACCTATACGTATGTGGTATCTACAGACAGGTCTTTAAAAATGATATAGGGGTTTCTAAAACCACTTTTTCATAAATAAAGTCAATCGTTTAAAAGATATAAGCTTCCAAGGTATTAAAATGTGTCCCCCCCTCTAACTTGTATAATAATGGAGTGAAAAATATTTAAAATAATATATGTCCGTAGATTTTAATATAAACTTTCAACCAATTTTTGGTTTGAACGAGATCGGGTCAGCAATTTTTGAGATACAGCATATTTTCTAAAACCGCAAATATAACTTTGTAATTCATACAAACACTGAAAAATAATGGCGTAGTTTTAAAAAATGTAAATAAGCTAGTTTTAAGAAATTTGTGAGGTTTATTTTTCGTTAAATAAATATACGTATCTATACTATCTATACTAATATTATAAAGCGGAAAAGTTTGTTAGTTTGTTTGTTTGTTTGTTTGTTTGTTTGTTTGCTTGAACGCGCTAATCTTCGAAAGTACTGGGTGGATTTGGATGAAATTTGGTATGGAAGTAGCTTGAAGCTTGAGGAAGGTTATAGGCTACTTTTTACCCGACTGCAAAAAAGGAGAGTTATGTTTTTACCGTGATAGAATCCACGGGAGCGAAGCCCCGCGAGAGTACTAGTAATATTATAAAGCGGAAAAGTTTGTTTGTTTGTTTGCTTGAACGCGCTAATCTTCGAAAGTACTGGATGGATTTGGATGCAATTTGGTATGGAAGTAGCTTGAAGCTTGAGGAAGGTTATAGGCTACTTTTTACCCGACTGCAAAAAAGGAGAGTTATGTTTTTACCGTGATAGAATCCACGGGGCGAAGCCCCGCGTGAGTACTAGTTATATTATATTATTATAGTTACAACGGAACCCTTCATGGGCGAGTCTGACTCGCACTTGGCCAATTTTTTATTTGTAGTGTTTGACGAAGTTTGGTAATCTATTATTATCTATTATGTTCAACCACTGACACTCCATTGAAAGAAATGGCTTAGAATTATAATCTCGTACACAATGACAAATGAATGACTGACTTACGCGGTTATCTGCTAAAATTTTTACAGTTCCAACCGAATTTTGGTCAACTAGCACCATTTTGAAACAGATAAAACGTCAGTAAGCAGTAATGTCACATTTGTCTTTGACAGCTAAAATATTATTGAATTGTATAGTTTTACTACATTTCTATCATGGGCGTAGGAAGGGGGGGGGGGGGCGGGTGGGCCGTGGAGGTTCCAAAAACGACTTTTTCTCAAAGTCAATAGTTTAAGAGATAGGTTTCTAAATCGATGTTTTCTCAAAGTAAATTCTTTTAAAAAAGACCTAAATTTTAAAATAAGAAAGTGAAAAATTAAAACATTTTTTTTTTTCTGTAGATCGCAATGAACATTTTCAGCAAAAAATAGTTTCAACAAGTTATAGTCAGCAGTTTTTGAGAGATATAACACATTTTATGAATACCGCAAATATTACTCGGCCATTTATACAAACACCCTTCATGGGCGAGTCACACTCGCAGTTGGTCAGTTTTTAGGGTTCCGTTCGTTCGTCGTTAGGAGTCTGTTCGTCCGTATATCACATATTCTGTAAACAACTTTGCGAAAATTAAAAAAAAGAAAAGTCCGTGAAATGCTCCGCATAAACTATATAATAGCCTTTTCCCAATTATGTTGAGGTCAGTCTAACCTGATGCAGCTGCAAATTAGTGTTCTACATGGAGCGTCTGCCTAGCTGACCTCCTCATCCCAGTAGCTGGGTAATACGATACTCCTTGGCGAGACCAGTATCATACCCGTAACGACTTTTGAAGATGTCCAAATGATAGCCAGGACCAACTACTTAACGTGCTTTCCTAGGCATAGGGGTATCATACCGCCAACTTCCAAACTCTGGGCTACTACTGAGACTTTTCTTACAGAATACCCATATATAGCACTTTTTGCCCGATCCGGTAATCGAACCCGATATCTCATGTTATACAGTTGCTTGCGACCAATGACAAAAAAATTATCAAACCTATATGACGTGTTAGGTCAATAGATAGGTCTTTAAAAATTATATTGAGGTATCTGAAATTATTTTTTCTCCAAATCAATCGTTCGAAAGATAAACTTTTTCAAAGTGGTAAAATGTGTGGTAGCCCTCTAATTTCTTAAATAAGAGAGAGAAAAATCTAAAAAAAAATATGCTGTAGATCTTAATAAAAACTTTCAACAAAAAAGTAGAACAAGATACAGTCAGCAGTTTTTGAGATAAAGCACATTTTCAAAAACCGTAAATAATAGGTGAAAAAGTATGAAAGGAGATTCCGGAAGCCGATGCGAGTCAAACTATCCAGGAATTGGTGGCATGGTGTAACGTTACCTTACCTACAATTCACATTCACGATCATTCACTGATTTGCAAGAAATCAATAAGATAAAAAAATACGAAAAATAGGTGTCTCATTATTTGACTGATTTGTAGAAAAAAGCGCGTGTTGAAACTTGCGTTGCCTTGTTGAATCGGTACAGAAATGAAGGAATATTGGATCAAATTATGACATGTGACGAAAAGTGGATTCTCTACGAAAACTAGAAGCAAAAATGCAATGGCTGACCCCAAGTAGAACGCCGCAACAGTGCCTGGAAAGCTTAACAATAATAAGATACTGGTAACTGTTTGTGGTGTTAATTTCTCAGGTCTGATCTGGCAATAACGGCCAATGTTTACAAAAAATACAAAAAAAAGTGTTAGTGTGCCGAACTTCAAATAATGATGGTGAAACTAGTAGTGAAATAACCCCGACTCGTGAATCGATCTTCACCATGATAAAGCAAGGGGCATCACACTTCACGAGAAACCGTTGTTACTCTGCACAGAAGCTGCAGTTATGTTAAACCATAGCTGATCCTAGGTACCAACTAGACCGAGAAGCCAGATCTTGCTCCAACGGACGTATTTTTTTTTGTGATTTGGTAAATATTCAACGATTTAAAAAATTTCTGTCCAAGAGGCAGTACGAAATGCTTTCAAACAGTTTGTAGAATTTAGATCCCGAAAGGTCTATCGTTAAGGCATAAATAACTTTGCAATTAGATGGCAACAATGTACAGATAATGAGGGTAAATATGTTGATTAAATAAGTATATGTTACATTTTAGAAAAAAAAAGGATTTTTCATAGTTTTTGTTTCAAATCAGCAATGACTTACTTTAACCCCTGTCCCCTAATATAACTTTGTCATTTATATAAACGCTATAAGAAATTAAGTTATTTTAAGGTAATCTATGTTTACTACTACGGAACTCTTCATGGGCTAGTCCGACTCGCACTTGGCTGCTTTTTTTAAATACTAACAATTACAATTGACTATTCAGATTCTTCTTGTTGACACTACTGTTGCGATACAAGTCAAATTAATTAGTGTGAAAATTTTCATTTCGTTAATTAAGGCAACTTAAGTGACCATCGCTTCTACCACAGGGGGCCAGGCCCCCTTGGAAAATATCTCTAGATACGCCAATGATTTCTATTAACAGGTTTTATAATAATGGCAATACAACTATGTCAATTTATAACACAATTCTACTAGGAGACCATTATGAATTTAACAGATTACGAACTTTTAGCAAAATGACAACGCCTTGATCGACAATTAAGAAATCAATGATAGACTATTGTGGCACTATTGCAATAGCAGACTTGAGGCCCAGCACGGGCTGAAAAGTAGAGCAAACAACATGAATTAATCAGTAAAACCAGAGTTTCCTTTCATGAACACTAACTTTTCAAATGTACTGTCAGACAAACAGCCTCTTGTTGGAGAATGAATAAAACCTGCTAAAAAAACAATCTTTCTACAGGTCCTGATGAGCACAAACTTGTGTTAAATGTTTGAACACATTTTCGTTCGTTCTACACAGAACAGAAGCTTTATTTATTCCGTGTTTGGAAAAAACTAAAACAAACCGTTATGATTTGACAAATTGACATCTTAGCTTGACATTGACAATTTGATGTAAGTCCATTTTTTGCGTTTTGTGCAAAGAAAATAATACTCTCTAACGAGAGGTTTTGTGGCTGCTTTATCATCATTACAATCTCGCGGTCTCGCCTCGCACTCACACTCACGATCGCTATATGAATGAAGGTTAAATGTATTTTAATGTTAAAATGTATTTTAAAGTCTCAAGTATTTGAAATACTAATTACAAAATACCTCGGCGTCAGGTATTTGAAATACGAATTACAAATTACATTTCAAAGAAGTAATTGAAATACAAATACCAAATACGTATTTGTATTTCAATTACGTATTTTAATTACAAGTAATTAAAATACTCCCCAACCCTGCTATAGATAGATATGAATGGCATACGCTAGAAGATCCCCAGTTGACCAGTGTTTGCGAACGCCGTAATGTCGACCACTGAGGATGTCGTTGGCTTCTAGGTATGCCAGGAGCTTACTATTAAGTACACGTTCCATACTCTTACAGAGTATGGACGTAACTGAAATAGGCCTGTAGTTGGCCGGGTCAGCACGACTGCCCTTTTTGGGTACAGGCTCTACGTTAGCCAGCTTCCATGCTTTCGGCACCTTTCCAGTCTCTAGCAAAAAGCGAAACAGGAGTGTCAAGATTGAAGACAATTCAGGCGCACAAGTTCTAAGAACAATTGCTGGTATCCCGTCGGGGCCACTAGCTCTGTTTACGTCAAGATTACGCAGTACTCTACGGATGTCCTTCTGATGGATGCGAATGTCCGACATACACGTCTCGCATCCAATAGGAGCATCAGGAGGGTGAGCGCCACTACTATCCAGACGTGAAGACTCCGCGAAGAGAGCAGCAAACAAGTTTGCTTTTTCCTCAGCGGAGTGAGCCAGAGACCCGTCAGGTTTGAGCAGTACTGGTAGTGGAGTGACAGAAGTTCGATTCGACCGACTTTGCCAGGGACCAAAACGCTTTGCTGCCAGCAGGGTATGAAGCGAGTTTGTTCCCAATTCGGCTAACGTGGTCAAACCGAGCCTTCCTCAAAACCTTCTTTTTGGACTTGGCAGCCCTGTTGAAGACTCTCTTCTTCTCATCCACGTCATTTGATTTGCAGTTTCGAGCATCGCCATCGACCCATGCTAGGTACGCCGCGTGTTTAAGCGCTTCAGCGCGATCATATTCGGCGCCAAACCAAGGTCGAGCTTAGCCGGACATTGTTAGGTCAGAGAACGGAATGTAGTATTCCATCCCCTGTCGCAAAACATCTGCCACGGCGTCTGCGCACGACGATGAATCATTTGAAGAAAAGCAAGTAGGATATAAAAATTATTGATAAATTATTACAAGATCCCGGAGGCATATCCTTATTGATATATACGTGCCAGTTCATTGACCCCAAATCAATCTACCTACTCCGATCACTGATGATTACATTTTAACATTTTGATGCACTGATACGGTCTACGTTTTAAAACTGCATAAATAAATCGATACAAAAAATCCTGTCCCTAGGCAAAGGCACCCGCCGCCGGCACGGCGGCTATTCTGACCTTCATTTAATATAAGGTACTAGAAATCACTTCTAAATTTTAAATTAAGTTGAAAAATATTAAGTTAACTTAACTACAACAACTTAATATTTTCCGCTGATTTCTTATTTTAAAAAACCGTGGATCGAATATTGTGTGTATGCTAATCTTGTGCGATGTTGCCGGACCTATATCACTGTTGGTGGTAGTAACTTCAAGCAGCACCTCCATCTGAGCCAGCGCATTAACGTTGTCATCGAATAATCCGGCTCTGGACAACGATCCAAACTCGGAAAACATATAAATAGTTCTTTTAAGAGATGCCTAAAGGAAAATGCCAAGGCTTCCTTCAAGACTCGGCCAGAACCGCCAAAGATGAACTATATATCATAAAAAAGAAAAATAATTGTATAATTTGACTGTATAGTTAGTTTTCTATAAGAAGCACACCAAAAAAAGTTATTTTTCTTTGAAGTTGACCACTTAATACTTCTAATTTTAACGATAACATGAAATAAACTATAAGATTATTGAATAATAACTGTTGAATTCGTTTTCAACAGCCAAGGTAGTCGTTAGTAGTACAGAAATCGGAGTCCGGTAACAAAGCAATAAACAACACAGAACTCAAAAAACACATAAAACACTTCGTCGCTCGTCATAAAACGCGGGAAAAGTAAAACTTTTAACAATTATCAGTGACAACTACAAGATTAAGTGTTACCAGCACTAAATAACTATTCTAAACTGTCTCGATAATTTTTTTGAATTACTTTAAATTATTATAAGATATAAAAAAATATAACTAAACATTATTAATTATTATAAGAATTACGAGTTATGAGTTAGTAACTAATAAATTCAAAGTGATATTAATGTAATCGATTTGCAAGTGCAATTTCGTATCGATATTATTTTATTTTGGTATTGGCAACATTTCTAATTGAAATTGTAGATAGAAAACGTGTTGATAAATTGAATAATTATTTAAAATGACTTTTAAACGGTGTACTTCTAAAGATTTTATTTATACTGTATAATTCTTACAGTTTTATATAATGAATTATCATTAATTTAGAAAGTCTGTCGGACGCTACATGATTCGAGCCGAAACTTGGCATTCACCTTTCATTACTTCCCCCGCATCACCCGCCTTTCTCCTGTGTTTTTGCAACATAAATTTTCTCATTTTAATAATAATAACACAAAGTAAACTACAGTCTGATCTAACTGTAAGACGCAAGAGTCTCGCAGGCTTAGTCTTATTCTTGCTGGGTAAGTCTTGGTCTTGGTTAAATTAGGCGGTCTTGGTCTTGAAAAATGCAAAAACAAGACCAAGGCTGATTTTGGGCAACACTACTGAAAATACTGCTGAGCATGAGGTCTCGGGCTCGATTTCCGGGTCGGTAAAAAATTGTTATAGGATTTTCTATAAGAAATTTCTCAGTACCAGCCCGCAGTAGGTGTGACACCCCCGTGCCTCGACAAGCACGTGAAGTCATCGGTCTCGGCTGTCATTTTAGATAAGCCTGTTGGTCTAGTGGTCAGTGGCCCTGACTCCCACCCAGGACAAATGTTTGTGTGATGAGCACGATCATTTGTTCTTTGTCTGGGTGTAATTTATCTATAATATGTATTTATTTAGAAATATATATGTATGTTTATCAGTAGTCTAGTACTCATGGCACAAGCTCTGCTTAGTTTGGAACTAGATGGCGTTGTGTGAAAGTTGTGGAATATTATTATTTGGACATCTTTAACAGCTGTTACGGATAGTCAGAAGCCAGAAAATCTGACGCTGGTCAGTCCTAAGGGTATCGTGTTACCCAGCTACTGGGTTATGGAGATCAGATAGGCAGTCGCCCCATGTAAAACACTCATACTCAGCTACGTCGGGTTAGACTGGAAGCCGACCCCAACATAGTTAGTAAAAAGCTTTTTTTTTTTAATAGTTTCGCGTTTGACCACCATCTCACCTGATGGCAAGTGATGATGTGGTCGAAGATGGAGCACGCTTACCTAAAAGTAACCTATTCACTCTTGACTTAAAGACTCCTAGGTTATAGCTATCGGGAAACACGACTCCGGCAGGGAATTCCACTCCTTAGCCGTACGCACAATGAAGGTATTCCCAAAACGTTTTGTGCGAATGTGTGGGATGTCCACCATGTAACGATTGCGCTTCGCCGTTTGTCTCGTAGTCCAATGATGGAACGGGCTTGGTGGAATTAGATTGTGTAATTCCATCGCACACTCCCCGAAATGTAACCGATAGAAAACCGAGAGACTTGCAACTCGTCGTCGATGTTCAAGCCTCTGGAGCTTTGACTCGACCAGTGCATCGTTGCCATTGAGTCTCTTGGCCCGCTTCTCGATAGACTCAAGCGCGTCCAGTTGGTATTTAGCAGATCCATCCCAAAGATGAGAGCAGTACTCCATACACGACCGAACCTGGGCTTGAGCTAACCAGATATTGACCTTTAATTATTAAAAATTATGAAAATAATGGCGTGACTCGTGACAATAAAACTGTTGAGTACTGTTACGCCAGTCGCTTAGTGAAATACGTCGAGAAACTTCGACATAAATCTAGAATGTTCGAGACACTAACGCCATCTAACGGCGAATAGCGGTACTATGTATCTCGAGTAGCTTCCTGGAATATTCTGGGTAATATAAACAGTGAGTCGATTTTATAAGAATGTTCTAGACTTCATAGACCGGGGTATAAATAGATCGCAAAGGAACGCGGACAGATCCGACAAGAGAGCAGTAGGGAAACCAGCACTCTTAGAAAACACAAATACAGAACGCGTTCCTTATTCCGGCCTCGCCGACGAGGCCCATCGCGACGTCCGCGTACTTGTAATGAAAATCCTCCCCGACCTTTGCCAAACGAGCCAGCCCGCGATGCTGAGCCAGTAGCAATAAATACTCCCGTAAATAATATGACCCAGCCTGTCCCTTTGCTGCCCTCCCAAAATGACCCCGCTATGCCGAGGCCCGTACTCCACAGGGAGTGCCCTTAGCGTGCGGTCATTAGCTTTAAGTAAACTTTAGTTTGTAAGCCCTGGCTGGGGGCCTTTAATTTATTAGAGGTCACCACAGGACAGACCGGTTAAGTAGTACATTAGCCGTATAGAGCTAAACTACGAGTGGCCCTACATAAAAAAAAAAAAAAAAAAAAAAAACGCGGACAGTCAGTCTTATTAGAAGATCCGAGGCGATACAATCGAAGTTATACGAGTGAATTTCAGTGCGACTTAAGTGTTAAGTGACAAGTGTTGTGGTACGAATGACTGTGTTAAATTTTTATTTTGTGTTTAATTAATTAAAGTGTTAATTTTGGTTTAATTGGCGTTTATTACTATTTCTATCCCGAACCCCAGCTCGTAACAGTACTATTAGTTCTCTTCAATATATCAACATGATTTGAAAAACCTCCAAGGAATAGAACGTTTTATAATCTTTAAATTTTTATTTATTTTTTTAAGAACAAAACGTGCTTAAAACATAAAGAAAATTTAAAATTACTTGAATTACGTTAAAATATTAATTTCCGTCAAAATTATTTTTAACGGATTTCCATAGCCACGGATATTCGCACAATCCATCTTGTATGTCAATGTAGCTTTGATGTACGGCCGGGCCGTAATTACAGACACACTGGGTTAATATCCTATTAATTTCGACTGACAAAGAGTAATTGAATATGAAGAATACGGAATTTACACGTGATTTAAATACTTTTCGTCACTCCGTTCAATCTCTGAATCAGATTACATAGATTGTAAGTAGGTACATATTTGGGTCTGAGTCCCTCTTTCCTACCAACTCATTAATCAACATCATAGGAGACAGCTCGGTTGGCGTGAAGCTTCCATTCATTAACAAATCAGTAAGGTTTACAACTGAAATATTTCAGGCTTTCACGATGCCGGTAACCTAATTCTGCAAAACACTCTTAATAACGATCCCCATTATTAGTAGTAGTTCTCTTTAGTATAAACTTAACCTTGCTTCATTTCACAGAAAGATCTTGCTTAATAACATGTTATTAAGGAGCTGATTGTCTGAAATCTAAGGCTAAAAAGATGATGATAATAAGTTTGGATCTAATGACTTGGTTTATAGACATGTCGCTTTTATAGCTGCTGCATTACAGTTTCAGTCGTTTTCCTAACCCTACCCAGTAACGACAGTTGGTGCGTCATTGTGCGTGACTCTATTTAGATTTGATGAATTTCTCATTTTTTAATTGATTTATGCAATGAATTTGAACTCGAACGCCCGTTTTGTGCGACGTGTTCCATTCAATATCATTATAAATGGTTACTACTGTAAATCAAAGTGTCACCGGTCAGACGGTCGTCGTACTTTCGTTTAAGGTTCTACTTTTTGGTCGACCACAATAAATACAACGGCAAACTCGTCACGCAGTAGGTCCAGCTGTATGAAGCAAATAGAAAAATATAGCAGAACGTGGTTGTTTGCATCCAGTTGAACTTTATGACCCCTTATTAGTTCGTTTTTTTTTATTATTGGTAGGTTCGCATTTGACCACCATCTCACCAGATGTTAAGCGATGATGTGGTCGACGATGATGCACGCTTACCTAGAAGTAACCTATTCACTCTTGACTAAAAGACTCTCAGATTATAGTTATCAAGAAACACAGACTCCGGCAGGGAATTTCACTCCTCCACTGTACTCACAATGAAGCTATTCCCAAAAGGTTTTGTGCGTTTCGGTGTTATGTCCACCATGGCCATTAGTTATGAATGTGAATTACCCAAACTAGACTAGAACTATATAATTTGAAACTGCAAACAACTCAGTGCTACTACTACATATCATACAAGTTTTAATGTAGTTTGAAAAAAGTGATCTCGCTAAAGTGACACATTAACTAGCTATGAATAAAGCATGCAACAGCAAATAATTGCATGTAACCTGGCTTTTATCATTTTATGCAAACTTTATGTTAATAAAAGAAACAATATTCTTAACTTCTAGCAACATGGTTCAAATTCGTTCTTATTTTAGTTGTAGTCTTAATGGGTGAATCAGTGAAACAATAATAATAAGTGAACTTGAAGCAAAGTTTTGATTGTTTTCTCCAAGGAAGACTGCTTATCATAAATGAATAAAGAAAACTGTTATCCATTTACTATGAAATACCCATGGAAAATGGAAGTGATCCTTTATATCCAATACTTCTAAATTATGTTAGATTTTTATTACATGACAGCATATTATTATAATCGGTACTTAGATAAGACGTAGCCAAGCGAAATAATTTGTCTTTTCCAAATGATTTTCCATAAATTCTAATAATTTATTAAAATGTATTTGTTTGACCATACAAAAGGTTAATTCTTTCGAAAAGCTCGTTTTAGGGGTTCGTAGTCAACAAAGAACTATTATAGTTTCGCCATGTCCGTCCGATAGTCCGCGGATTAGCTCAGAAACTGTTGGTAATAATGCATATTAATCACGCCGACAAAATAGTAAAATAAAATCATGAAAGTATTTGTTAAAGGTACTATCCCCACACGTAAAGAGGGGGATACTTTTTTGTATCTCGTCTACCCCATAGTATGGGGTATCGATGGTTAGGTCATTCAAAAATAATGAGAGAGTGAGGAGGGGAGACCAATTTTTCGCGAAATATTAAGCTTTAAAATTGCTAATTTTCGTTAGATCCAAGTGTCTTAAATGTCTTATTCCATCTAATAAAATAAGAAAAATATCAAAAAAACATAAACGACTCGACTGTCCATTAAAAAAAACACGGTTTTTGAAAGTCCTACAGTTGATTCAATTTCAAATAACTTAATCAATAATCAATATCAAAAGTTCAATCGAAATCGATTTAGTTAGTATCTCGAGATGTTTTCAAGTTTCGTCAACCTGTTATAAATTCAAAAAAAGTTATGAAGTTACTAATCTTTTGTAGCCTTCAATTAATATACCTACTTACAATTAAGTAATAAAAAGTGATACGAAATGTTTTCTTTAAAGATTTCAAGAAGGAATGAATGAAGTTTTATTTTTTCAACGACAAGGGTTAGTAACTCCTTCAATTATAGGGATTCGAGCCACATAGAAAACGATATTTAAATAACCTTCTTGCAAACAAAGTTCTTAATAACACAACCATTAACCAATTTCTACTTGAAATGGTACCTTTTTAAAAGCCAGGTAATTTTATGAGAGAATTGTATATAAATGTATCACTTTATTTATCAGCAATGGTATTTTGAGAATGATTTCAAAGAATCCATTCACCCCTAGTTTTCACAATACTGAGTCGGACGTAATGCAGTAGAGTCACTTTTTATTGTTGTTGTAATTCATAGGGTAGAGCGAGAGGTCGCTGCCTATCGCCCCTACGAAAACACGGCGGGGCTCAGCCCAAGCGGGGCAAATCTCCACCGTGTCCTCAGAGCGATCCTCGCAGTGGTGACACCCGGGTGTTTCCTCCCGCTGATTCCAACACAAGTAGCTACCGAAACAACCGTGTCCGGTGAGCACCTGCGTCAGGCGGAAGGTGAGGACACCATGACGAAGCCACTCCTCGAAGAGGGGACTTACCGCCCCTATTGTGGCGTGCCCAATATGAAAGGGCTTGATGTACATATTCCAAAACATTTTTTTTTTTTATGACGCGTATATTATTGCATGAGTTTGTTTTAACCTCCACAAATTACCTCCACAAATTCTAATCATTAAAGGTTTGTATGATATACTGAGTGTTTGAGATATGAGTTAATATGCTTCGCTTAAAGCTACTTAAGATGGAATTGATTTGTACTGCCTCTCGATAATTAGTTCTATAGAATGCGTTCATTCTACAGAACTAATTATCGAGAAACAGCGCGAACGTGTAGATTTTCTCATTACAGGTATAATGTCAATCCCAAAGAAACCTTAGTATAAACATTTGCTTATTATTCTAAGTTTTAGCTTTAATGGTAATATATATACCTATGTATATACAACGTGTAATTTAAAGGGTATATACATACCGAGTGCACGGCTTCTTTGGATGATAACAAACGATATGGCAAGGGTTTTCTAACCCTATGTCTACATGTGTGGAGCATATTAGAAATTTCAATACATTGATACCCAAGGCCGATTTTTTCAAATTAAGAAGAACGACGAGAATTATCATTTTATTGACAAGTAATGTGGAAAGTGATGACCCTCATAGTGCTGTGACACGTTTGTTATTACTGGTATTCAAGAAACATATGAAACCGATAATTTGTGGTCAATTCTGTGAGTCACTTATTTTGAGCTGAAACTTTGCATAGAGACTCCATACCAGATGTTGTCTTCAGTCCTTTTGAATAGATATGGGGTTTCCGTTACACGTTGTATACTGAGAAATAAAAAGGTGGTGTCGAAAATGAAGAAACGAAACCAGAAACACTAACTACCGAAATTAAAGTAATTTTGTACTTACTAAGATTTTTATTTGAAAGTCGGGTGTAAATAAAAGTTTTTACCATTTTTACGAACGAAGTTAGCCTCGTGTCGATATGTCAGAAAAAAAATATACTACTAAATCTTATGAGACGGTGTAAAATGATCTTTGAAAAACTTCGTCTAGACCAATTTTTGAAAGAACTTGAGATGTTTCATTCCCTATGCAATACAGTGCTATCGCAAAGGGAATAAAACATCTCAATATATTCGAGATTGAAGTTGTCTGAAAAAGGCTGAAAACGAACACGCAACAATCCTACATTTATACAAAATATACGTATAGCTTCAACGATCATCTTGTAAATCTCTTTAGAATACAACTTGGCATTAAGTTGTGAAAACATACATTTAGTTGATACGGTATTGTGCTTCTCGTTCACAGTTACTCGTATTGTCAAGTATGGCCCACAGTCAAGAAATGGAACTGACGACTCCTGGCGTCTGCATTCCCTACCACATAAGACACGTCAGCCTTTAAAGCAAGAGTAAACAAGCATCTTTAGAGCTCTCTCGTTCCATCATAGACCTCTACACCCTTCAGGCGTGATTGAGGTCAACAGCGGGCTCATCTGTATTAATATATATAGATATATATATATATAGATTCATTCATAGATCCACAGATTAATTACTATTAACTAGTATGTGAGCCAGCAAGTGCTTAAGCCGAAACTATTACATAAGGTTATCACGATGTTTGTTATGTAGCGCGAGCAACATGTACTAGCCTAACAGTGTCTAGGTGTAGTATATAAATTTTAGTATCTTGATATGAACGGATTACCTTTATCGCATTTTTAAACGACTTCAAGAAAAGGAAGAGGTTCTCAGTTCGTCGGAAACTTTATTTTTATTTATGTTCCCAGATTACTCGAAGGTGGCTGGACCGATTGGAAAATTCTTTCTAGTTGGTCCTATTGCCATGAGGTCAGGATCTGGTGATGGAATCCTGGAGAAATCGAGGGAACTCTTCAAATATTATAGGCACACCTAAGTATACTGATTAGGGAATGTTTTATCGTAACTTGTGTAGTTGCCCTCGAAAAGCATCATTTGGTGAATTGGAAATGATGATGAAGACCATAAATGGCCACTGGAACTACTCAATAATAAGTAATTCATTGGTTGCAATTCTATTACTTGAATATGGTTGTTAAGCACTTTATGCTCGTTACAATGCATATGGTGAAGTGGAGCTGATGATGAAGTATCAGGCGAACTTCTCAACAATTAACGGATCAGAAGTCAGAATCGGGAAAAGAATTTAGGTTTTTGTAACTAGGTAAATTACAAACCGACCCACTAAAAAGCGAGAAAAAAACTTTTTAACAAAAAATAAAACCGACTTCCCAAAAAAACACTGCAAAGTTCAAAATAACTTTTATTTCGGAAGGCGGTGTCAAAAACGAAAACACAAAACCAAAGACAGCGACAACCGAAATTAAAGTTATTTTTCACTTTGCAGTGTTTTTTGGGAAGTCGGTTTTTTTTTTGTTAAAGAGTTTTTTATACACGATGATGGTTTTCAATTGGCTGTTAGCCTAACTGTCTATTCCGCACCTGTTTGCTTTGTGTTATCCATAGCTTTTAAATACCTAAATTATTTCGATGAGTATTGAAAAAATGAACTGAACTCTAAAACTTCATAAGCCTAAAAATATTTGTTTCCATCCTACGTTATCTCAACAAGTTCTCGTCTATTCTTAAGTCTTTGTTGAATAATAATAATAAATTTATTTATTGAGAATAAGTTTTTACATAATAAAATCAGAATCTGTAATATCTGCGCTAGTATAAACTGTGTTGCAGGTATGGAATGTTTTATACATTTTAAAAAATAATTTTAATTTTTAGGTTTAATTCGGCATTTATAAATTATCAAAGGTTAAGGCACGGTTCTAATTACATAATAGATTGATTTCATAATTCAACAGCCTTCATACTCAATGATTTGGTTGAACAAACTCAACGCCTACCAATTATGAACATTATTCAAGTGCTAAAACCCCTTATTGTTCCAAAGAAGAAAGAACTTTGAATCTATAAGAAAATTTGCAAATTATGTAAATAGGTAGTTGTACATAGATATAATAGAAAAAATAACTTTCTTAGTATTTGACTCTTCAGATTAACTTAAGCACATAAGTTTTAAAAACTCCGTGTGTGTTTTTGTCTGTCTGATAAACTCAAAAACAACTGAACAGATTTTCAAGCGGTTTCAGCAATGGATAGAGTGATTCATAAGGAAGGTTTCAGTGTTTAGATTATTAAACTTTAGTCTGAATTAGCAGGGTGTTGGTAGTTTGTAATAAATAGTGCTTCTCTGGAATTGGCAAGGGCATTCATGTGTTGGGTTACCATTCGTCCCGCTATATCGGGATTGTCACCGTCATTAGGCTTTCTGTCCCGACGACGTCTCGACAAAGCACTATAACGTACCGTTTTATCGCGCGGTCACGGGAATTAGAATACGCGCACCAAATGACTCGGCGGCGCGGTAGCGACGCGACGACGCGATTGTCGCAACTTCGTGGAAGGGAGGCAGTCATCAGGGCATCAGAAACAATTTCTAATAATTATATCTCCCTTTCATATCGTCAATAGATAAACTAATCGCTTTTTGTGGAGACAATACTAATACCAACTTTGGGGGCTTGAGCGACGCGCGACATGGCCAATGCAATGTTTTACCTAAAATAAATGAAGAAGTCAGAAAACATTTAGAAGGAATTGGGTGCCCAGTCCATATTGTGCACAATACTATATCAAGTGTAGCTGGAATCTTATCAATCTTATCATCGTCCTGAAAATATTTAATTATTTTTCCATGTATACTGCACGACTGAGAAGCTGAAGGAATTTTGCGCTTATGTTATCTTACTATAAATATGTATAATAAATGCAGAAGTTAGTGAGGATGGATGTACAGATGTATGGATGTCTGTTACACTTTCGCGCAACTTAATGAAATTTGGTAAGTAAATAATTGAAAGCCTAATTTACTAACGTACTCAAGAACAACATGGCTTTCCCCGATGCCCACGGTGCAAAGGATCCTCAAACTTTGGACTCCACTATAAACTATTTTTAGTGGAGTCTAAAGAGAAGTCCGAAGAGCGACTATCTAAAATTATTTCTGACTAGCTTTTGCCCGCGACTTCGTTCGCGTAAGAGGTTTTCCCGCGTAAATCCAGATCCCGTGGGAATTCCAGGATAAAAGGTAGCCTATGTGTATTCCAAGATGTCAAATATCTACTTACCTATGTTTAGTAGTTTTTGCGTGAAAGAGCAGCAAACATACATACATCCACATAAACTTCCGCATTTATAATATTAGTAGGATGTTTTTAAAGTTTATTCAAAGAAATAAATTATTATTATAAAAAAAAATATTTTCTATTTCTACGGTACAATCTGAATTAATTAAAAAAAAATTGAAAACGTCGAGAAGAAGAAAGTATCAATAATCGAAAAATAGCATGTATTACAGGAAATATAAACAAAACTTTTTGGGAGTCAAAGTTGACACGGAAGAGTGAAATACGAAAAAATCTGCAAAAGAGAAGTGGATTTACTTTTTGAATTAAATAGAAATTCCTGAAAGACACTGCCAAATGCTTTAATTATGCCAATATTTATTTGCTATACCTGGCCACACCGCCAGTGTCGAAAGAGTATTTTCATTAATGTCCAGAAATCGCCTGCTGCAAGACTGTAGAATCGATATTACAGTGTCAAGTTAACTTTAATTTCCATTTTTCCATATCCATACTTCCATATCCATACTAATATTATAAATGCGAAAGTAACTCTGTCTGTCTGTCTGTCTGTCTGTCTGTTACCTTTTCACGCCTTAACCGCTGAACCGATTTACATGAAATTTGGCATGGGAATAGTTGAGGACCCTGAAAAGGACATAGGATAGTTTTTATCCCGATGTAAGGTTCCCGCAGGATAGTTTTCGAATTGTATCTTTGTTTCTCTTTCACGCTAAAACTACTGAACGGATCTCAATGAAATTTGGTAAGGAGACAGTTGACATCCTGTAAAATATTATCCCGGAATTCCCACGGGTTTAGGATTTACGCAGGGAAAACCTCCCACTCGAACGAAGTCGCGGACAAAAGCTATCCATACTTTAATACTAATAATATAACTCCATACTTCCATATCCATATCCATACTATCCATACTTACACATCCATCAATACTTCCAAGCTAATATTATAATAATACGAAAGTAACTGTCTGTCTGTTACCTTTTCACGCCTAAACCGCTGAACCGATTTAGATGAAATTTGGCATGGGAATAGTTTAGGGCCCTGGGAAGGACATAGAATAGTTTTTATCCCGATATAAGGTTCCCGTGGGATAGTTTTCGAATTGCACCCGGACGCAACCGCTGGCAAAAGCTAAATCAAATTAATTAAATTTGATTTTAAAATTAGTATGGTTTTGTTTAGGACCCTGGAAAAACATAGGATAGTTTTTATCCCGGAAATCATCCCTAAAGGATGAAAACAGGATGTTGGAATTTCGTATAGGGAATCAATAATGTCCGCCCTCCCCCACACACATAATACACTTACACCGCTGAACCAATTTAGATGAAATTTGGTATGGAGATAGTTTTAGACACTGGAAAAGACAGGATGGTTTTCATCCCAGAAATCATCCCTTAAGGATGTAAAAGGGGTGTTGCAACTTTGTTCTCCCCCCCCAACGAAATTCTCACGAAATTTCAAATCCCAATAAACCACGTCTATTCGGATTTGAAAACAAATATAAGGGATAGAGTATGGCTGTGTGAAAGAGCAATTTTGGCACCGACTAAGGAAATTGTAGGGCAGATCAACGAAAAGATAATGTCTCATGTGGATTGTGATGTTGTCAAGTATCTGTCCATCGACAATGTTATGGATATTGAGCAAGTGTCGTCGTACCCTGTAGAGTTTATCAACTCTCTCGAATTGTCAGGGTACCCTACCACATTATTTGAGGCTTGAACTTGGCGTCCCAGTCCTGTTGATGCGTAATCTGGACGCACCAAGGCTTTGTAATGGCACGCGACTACAAATAATACACCTTGCATGAAATGTTGTTCAAACAATAATTATAACAGGAACAGCAAGCGGTGAAAACGTATTTATTCCTCACATTCCAATAATCCCGACCGATTTGCCAATCCTGTTAAAAAATTGGCCAAGTGCGAGTCAGACTCGCCCATGAAGGGTTCCGTAGTAACTATAATAATATAATATAATATGTATATTTATTTGACGAATAAAAAAACCTTAAAAAATTCTTAAAACTAGCTTATTTACATTTTTACAAGTACGCTAAATAACTTTGTTTTTCATAGTGTTTGTATAAATTACAAAGTTATATTTGCGGTTTTAGAAAATATGCTGTATCTCAAAAACTGCTTACCCGATTTCGTTCAAATTAATTTTGGTTGAAAGTTTACATTAAGGTCTACAGAAATATATGTTTTTTAGATTTTTTACTCCATTATTATAGAAGTTAGAGGGGGACGGACACACATTTTACCACTTTGGAAGCTTATATCTTTTAAACGATTGACTTTATGAAAAAGTGGTTTTAGAAACCCTTATATCATTTTTAAAGACCTGTCTATAGATACCACACACGTATAGGTTTCATGAAAAAAAATCTTTTCAGTTCTAGTTCCATGTATGGGGACCCCCCTTTATTTTAAATATTTTTTATTTTTTTTCTTAAAATCAGAAAGCGGTTCACAGTATACATCTATCTACTAAGTTTCACATCTATAGTCTTAATAGTTTCAGAATAAAATGGCTGTGACATACGGACGGACGGACAGACAGACAGACATACGGACAGACATATCGAAACTATAAGGGTTCCGTTTTTGCCATTCGGTTACGGAACCCTAAAAAACTCAAATTTCCCCTAAAAGCAGCATTCGCAATGACCAAAGCTCAAGGACAGACACTGAAAGTCGCAGGTGTACATTTAGAAAAAGACTACTTTTCCCATGGGCAATTGTAAGTGGCGTACTCACGAGTATCAAGCTCACAAAATCGACACGTTTTAGCCAAGGACGGGAAAACCAGAAACGTAGTATACAAAAATGTATTGTCAACTACGTTTTTGGTTTTAAAAAGTAAATTTTATATACTAACTGTTTGTCTCTTTTTGGGGATGGATCCTGGTGATAGATTTTTAAATATTATATGCGTTTTTTAACCACCCAAAAAGGTGCAATACACATTTTTGGCAACAAGAATTATTGACAAAGTGTAAATAAACGCGGGCAAAGTCTTTGACAAAATATGACCAGGCTTTTTTCTTTTTTTTTTTCGGTGGGAAAGTCATCTAAAGACTCCTCCCGCTCTGGGTGGAGCAGAAGGGAATGTCAGACTTCTTCTGACTAAAAACTCACCCTGTTCCTTAAACTGCCCTTACGGTCCGGGACCGTGGTATCTCGTTAGAACCCGTCGGTGCGTCGATGCTACTGACTGCTCTTTGAGGCGCGCGTGGAACACGAATCGCCGTAAACTCGGGCTCACGGTCCTCACCATACGGTGAGGTATCCCTGCTCACCGCCCACAAGCCCGCAACTACGGTGGCCGGAGATCGGCTCGCGATCCCTGAAGCTAAACGAAAAAACATCTTTATGGTGACAGTACCAGACCCGGGGCGTCTGACACTGTCACCTGTGACTATACAGTAGTATTTTTTTATAAATATTTTCATACTATTTTTTATCGTTGCGTCCCGACAGGAGCCTTGGCTAATATGGCAACACTATTCATGTGTAATCTAATTAGTACGAATGCCGCACCATTGCCCCCAAAAGCGGCAAACCTCTGAATTCTGTACTAGCCTTCTTCTTAATCAATGGTCCGGTCAATTTCGAACTGCAGATCGTAATTGACAGTTCCAATATTTGAGAAGTGTATTGAATTGCATGGTAATTCCCGAAACACATGCTGTTCTTGGGATATCAGTTCGCAAAAATCTCAAACTATCGCACAGCTCACAGAGATTATAGTCGACGCTTCCCGTAGCCGTCAACCTTACTACGTAATTCGAAAAAAAGCTATGTAAGATAGCTGAAATAAACTCCAAATTCATTGATATTTTTGTTCCAAAAACTGTCCTTTTATAAAACGTAAAGCACGCAATGGATACCTACAGTTGCAATGTCAAAATGAATGGCTGCGTTGACCGTTTCCATTTATTTCTGCAATAGGTACGCAATAAGGCTGCAAATCCGTTCTTTGCGGGTCCATATACTAGCAGTTTTCTGGTCGTCCAAAGTAGAATATTACCTACCATACTGTTAAGAACATGGATGCACCTATTTACCCATCATTATTACCGTCAATCCATTCGATGTACATCATTCCACAGCGCTTATGATGTTGAAAAGCAGTACATTGTAACGCTCTCCTTTGGTTGAATTATACGATGGTTGGCACAGGGGTCGGTCGGGGCCCAGATGAAATACCTGGGCCTCGTGCTGGACAGCAGGTGGCGCTTCGGCCCGCACTTCCGCGGGCTGTCGGCGCGCCTGCTGAAGACCGCGGGCGCCCTCTCGTGGCTGCTCCCCAACGTGGGGGGGCCCAGCGTCCGATGCCGGCGACTCTACGCCGGCATCCTGAGGAGTATGGCCACCTACGGGGCCCCCATCTGGGAGGACTCCCTCCGGAGGAGGGAGAATGCCGCGGCCTTGCGGGCCCCGCAGAGGGCCATAGCCCAGCGGGTGGCGCGGACCTACCGCACGGTGGGCTTTGCGGCGGCGTGCGCTCTGGCGGGCACCCCGCCTTGGGAGCTCGAGGCGTGGGTGCTCGCCAGAGTGTACGAGTGGACGGCGGGGCGGCGGGCGAGTGGAGAGCGCCCAGCCCCGCGAGAGAGGGAGGCCGTCCGGCGGGAGGCGAAGGAAGCCGTCGTCCGGCATTGGGCGACGGACCTCGCCACCGCGGTATTCGGTCGCCGCACACTCGACGCGATCGGGCCGCTCCTGCAAGAGTGGCTCGATCGGTCGCACGGGGTGGTCTCCTTCCGACTGGCGCAGGTGCTGACCGGCCACGGATGTTTCGGGGCCTACCTGCACCGCATCGGTCGGGAGGAGACACCGTCGTGCCACGATTGCGGCGCGGCGGTGGACACGGCGGAGCACACCCTTGAGGGGTGCCCGTCGTGGTCGGAGCCGCGCCGCGACCTCGTTGCGGCGATCGGCCCGGACCTCTCGCTCCCCGGCGTGATCAACGCCATGCTGGGGGACGAGGGGTCCTGGGCGGCGGTAGCCTCCTTCTGTGAACAGGTCATGTCGCAGAAGGAGGCGGCGGAGCGCGCGCGCGAGGACGACCCTCTCGCGCCAGCGCTCCGCAGGCGGAGGAGGGGTCGGAGAAGACGTCAGTATGACGAGCACCTCCGACTCCTCCCTGGTGGAGGCCAGCAGGCAACGGGTGCGGGGGCACCCCTGCCTGCATCGCACGCGCCTTCACCAGCGCCGGACGGGAGTGGCCAGGTGTTCCCGGCCATTCCCGTCGCCCCCCAGTCCGGGGGGCACGTAGGGCTCGCCATCTAGGCGGGCACGCGCCAGAGGGCCGTGGACGCAGAATGTCTCCCACAGCCCTCCCAACAAGGCGCCGGAGGGAACACCGCTGAGTTTTAGTGGGTATACTGTCTCCGTCAAGCGACAGGGAGTCCCACACTCCCCGTCTCGCCCCCCCAGCGAGCGGAAGTGCGTAATTGCCATTTCTCAGCGTCAAAAAAAAAAAAAAAAAAAAAAGGGGTTGAGCGATTGGCTGCTGCTGGGCTACGTGTCGCGGGTTTTAATCCCGCACCGGAACAAATTTTCGTGTAGCCTAAGAATGCGCGGTCTTGGTGTTAGAAGAAATTCCTAGTATTTCCAAAAAATGTCTTTAAAAAAATATATTTTTACCTATTTATATTCAACGCCCAGACATCCTATTCAGCTAAAAATAAAATAGGCGTCATATTCTACTTCACCGTTCATTAATCATCCATCAATTACGCAAATTACTCACAATGAGCGCTATATTTAGCGACACTTGTGTTCTACTCTCATTTGTTTTGTAATCTCGTTTATTTTCTGCTCCAACGAGCGAGTATACACAACAGATTTAGGTACTTCAAGCAGGTCAACTAAGGTTAGTTTTATCGATATTGGTTGGAAGTCTGAGACATCGATTTCATGAAATCTAAATGAGATACATGGCATGTCATATCCTCATAGTGAGAGTTGACGCGTAGACACCGAGTCAATTATCATGCAGCAGATTATCATGTTGAGGTAACATGGAGTTCCAATTTAATCGGATCGGAAAATCAATAGTACAGCGGCCAATAAAAGGACATGCAAAACCGTTTTTCACACTTTTCTGCTTTTTTAATACGCTTTTATTAGGTCGACCTGTATGCAACTATGTAATGGAATCTAAGGTAACTAATTTAACCATCGTAAAGTAACGTAAGGTCGTAGCGTAATAAAAATTGGCAGCTGTATGTAGTTCTGATGACAATACAATAATATGGTACTGTCGAACTGATCTGATGATGGAGCCGAAAGATATGAACTGGAACTTCATAATGGAAAATCGTATCATAGCTGTTTTGGATTTCTTAGAAAAGTCTTGTAATGAACTTTGACCACAATTAGGTTTCAAGGTCTGATGATGAAGCCGGAAGATAGGCACTGGCATTCCATGATGGATTATCGTATCATAGTCGTGTTTGCACTCTTGAGAAAGGCCACGTAATGGACTTTGAACACGATCAGATTTCAAGGTTATTACAAACCTAAAGAAAGTCCGTTATCGGTTTTCTTAACCTTTTTGAATTACCGCGTAATCCATTGATTTATTTTTTTATAGATGTCTCTTTCAAATCCTCTGGAGGGATCGACCATTTCGTGGGAATAATATCGCAGAAACTACAAAAAAAGAATCAGCAACATTTGTTTTTACATGCATTTATAAAAGCGTGTTTTTCTAGTGTTTTCTTAAACTATTAATTTATTTAACTTGTTAATTTTGCGGAAACCCAGTTATCAGCTCTCTACCAGGAATCGGTTACAGCGGTTGTTTGAGTGAAATTGTGGAAATGTATTTCACACTCACAAATAATTAATAGCGTATAACCTTGGCCAAGATGGGCATGGCCCAAAGCAGCTCACTGCGAGAGTAGGTAAGCCATAGTGACCTGCCTAATTTTCTTCATACAAGTACAATCTACTCATCAGCCTTGAATTTTTTTAGAATAGAATTAACGTTTATGAAACTCTCGAGTTTAAGCGCCCAACCATGTCCTCACGGAGAGACTGGATCTGTGACCCACCAGCTCGTGCGCTGGACACATATCTCTCAGAAACTGTGCTGTCGTCTGCATACCCAAAGGAAAGTGAATCCATCAAAGAAATAAAAAGTTTCATATAAACTTTGACTCCTTTTTTAACCCACTTAGGGGGGTAATGTCCAAAAATTTTCACTTAGTGCTCGCCTACACTTGCCAAGGAACATACATGCCAATTATCAGCTTCTTGCGCCCAGTAGTTTCGGCTGTAGGTTGTCTGTCAGTCAGTCAGTAACGGAAGCGTTTTATACATATTGATTGATGATAACAAAGAATTACTAGAAACCTACGAGTACTTACATCTGATTCTTTCCGACTCAGTAACAGGTTGAACTCTTCAATTAAATCGACTATACTATTAAAGACTACTCATCAAACAACATCTTACAGGAACACCGCTTGTTTGAAACAAACCTTATTGACGGCTATTGTTCAGAATCAAAGAGATAGTAGAGTAGTAAAAATTAATGCCATAAACAATGAAATACGTAGGTATCATTTCTAAAATGCTGCAAATTATTCAGTGGCATGAGTAATGTTTACCTAGATTAGGTTTGTTTGTTTCATCAGGCTATTTCAACTGGAAACATTTTATTTATGTATTAAGATAAGATACGAAAACCATGTATGTATTTTTTCAAATATGAATACAATCCTTACATATTATAAAAACATAACCCTCCTCCTTGCTTCGCCGCAGTCGGGTAAAAAGAAGTCCGCCTGTCGCGTCTGTCTGTCTATATGAACGCCCGGAACGCGATAAACTCAAACACTACCGGACGAATTTTTGTATGTGTGTTTGATAGTGTGATTCCTGAGGAAGATTGTAATTTATTAGGGTTTTATGTAAAATTACTGAAATATAACGATTTTGGAATTTAAATTAAAAAATCTTGCCTACTGGGAGACCTACTCGCGCGCGTCGCGTCCCTTAACACGTTCGCTGACAGTACGTCGTTAGGCGGGAAATTAAAATAGTACGTAATGATTATGACAGTACGTCGAGGGACGGACCACTTATTTATAAGAGTAGGGTAAATACGCTAAACGTCGCCCCCCCCCAATCTTCGGCCGTCTGTACGTTTTCAGCTTGACAATTTTGCTACCTGAATTACAACCTTAGTTCATACTCGCTCTTCGCACACTGAACGTAAGTCGCGACTGCGCCGTTGAAGCGTCAAGTTTGCGTTAAAAGTAGTTTACTTGATGTGAATACCCATACTTCGGGAATTGATATTACTACGGTAAGACATTTCTTTATTTTTGTTTTGAGCTTTTTTATCACTAATACGTTATTTTTACTATATTTTGAGATAGTTTTTTCAACGTTTTGCGTATTGTTTTAAGGGCAAAATAGGAGGCCGTCAATAGAGCACCAGTTTTTAATCAAAACCCGATTCTCGGCCGTGGCCGACTTAAAGTAAATGCAGTCTGTTTTATAAATTCCAATTCTACCAATTCCATTGGTTTAACAAGAGAATTTGCAAAGCTTACAGGCATATAAATCTATTTTATGTTTAATTGCCAAATACCGGCCGGGGTGATATTAGTTGAATCTCGAGAAATAAGGTACACGAAATAGGGGCCGACATTAGAAATATTAAAGATCGTAATGTCGACCAGCCTCAAATTCGGACGCCACTATACAGGCTGATTACTTTTGTATTTTGTCATTGATTGGGTGGTAGCTAGTAATTTGAATTTATTTATCAAACTTATTTTCTCAAATTTAAATATGTATTATGACAAGTATATTTTATTAATATTATTAAGCAGTTTAGTTTTAATATAGGTATTGACAATATTGAAAACATATTTATGGTAGCTAATTATGGTTTGGGAATTTGGGATATAAATATAAATTGCTCTTTGGAACTTGCTATCTATGAAAACCTTATTTATTAGCTTAAAAAATATCTTTGAAGTTTACTTACTTTCATTGATTCATTAACCTGCACGTGACAAAAAGCTCGTTCGTTTTCACTTAATGCTTTTAATTTAAGGTACTACAATGACAGAGCAGGTAGATGCAAGGCTTTCGCGAAAGCAAAGAAAATTATGCGGTTACGATCGCAATAAAATAAAAGAAGCTCTTGGGGCAATAGGTGTGGATGTCCATTCGTGCATTAAACTATTTGGCATCCCACGAACAACGTTGGAAGTATTTTATTTTATTTTGATGTTTTACTTTGTTATAATTTTAGTACCTAACATTGTTGAGGGCAAAAATATATTTTAGTAGGTAATAAAAAAATACAATTACAAATGTATACTTAGTGTGATATTAGACTCCTGCCAAAATAAATCATATTAATAATATTTGTCAGTCTTAATTTAAAACATCCTATACCCGGCCGACATTTGCGAAAAACGCGACCGACCATAGGCCGTGAATGGCCGACTTTAGGGTTTTTTCGTTCTCGACTCATCTAAACCTTAAAACTTTTTTCTTTTAATAGAAATAACAACCTTATGCCTATAAACATGAAATAGACATATGAAACTATCCAAAACCGCATTAGAAGCTATCCTTCGTTGCAAACTGATGGCGCCAGAGCGATACCCAGTCAGAAAATCCGTTAGGGGGCCGACATTTGGCGTATTTACCCTACGTCGTGGAAAATTCTACTGTCGTAATTTGGTGTCAGGGTAAGTGCTCACTGTCAGCGAACGTGTTAAACCAGCAGAGGCACATTAAAGTAATATACTTACTAGAGAATTTTTATATACATTATTGCTTCAAAAAAGTCCACGATAGCATATCTCTATCTCCTACGGTTAACTCACAATCACTACTTTGTGTTCAAAGTATTGATTAAAAATACTACGTTATTTTCGTAGCCGTTTTCTTTTGTTCATTATCAATCCTTATATTAATATTACATAAATATAAAATTAAGCCCCCAGAGCTCAATTTTAGGTCCTTTTCTATTTCTTATTTATATCAATGACTTGCCATTCCTCAGAAAGGATATCATGATATAGTGTTGTTTGCTGATGATACTTCACTTTTATTTAAATCTAAACGTCAGCAGATGGTTACTGATGATGTTAGTAGTGCCCTTGCAATCTTATTCTTAACAAGAAAAGTGCATAAAGTTTACATTACCGCATGTTAAACAAGTAAACACAAGTGTGTCAATAAAGAGCGAAAGCTTAAAACCCAAAGATACCTCAGTTTTCTTAGGCATTACTTTAGATGCGAATCTTCAGTGGCCCCCATATAAATAAATTGTCCAAAAACCTTAGCTCTGCAGCATTTTCCGTTCGAAAAATTCGTGGCCTAACTGATTTAGAGACGGCCCGTTTAGTGTGCTTTAGTTACTTTCATAGTGTGATGTCATACGGCATTTTGTTATGGGGGAATGCCGCCGATATAAATACAATATTTGTGTTACAAAAAGGAGCCATTCATAAAGCCATTTATAAATTAAGTCCACGGCACTCCCTCAGAGATAAATTTAAAGAAATTAATATAATGACAGTATTATTATTATTATTCCCTCTCAGTATATTTATGAGAATCTCTTGTATGCACATAAAAATATTAATCTCTTTAAAAATTACAGTGATATCCATAACGTAAACACTAGAAATAAACACAACTTTGTCATTCCAAAAACAAGGCTCAAGAAAGTTGGTGGTTCTTTTAAATGCCAATTTTTTTTTAATGCATACGTTTTTATAATATTTAATGCATATTATTTTGTTTAAGCCTAAACAAATTTAAATTAGTCATAAATCGCAAGCTTTGACAGAAAGCTTTTTACACAGTTAAAGACTATATTGAGGATAAAAAGGCTTGGGATTGAGCTGCTCCAATGATATACAGGGAGAATTAATGTTGTTCACAATGACAATTCCTTATATTTTATTTTTAAACAAATTGACATGTTTAAGCTATTGCATAGCTTTTATCGCGGGCTTTGAGCGCGGCGACCGTATCAAGATATTCCGTAACGAAAATAAACCTAACACCCCCCCACTCCGACCGGCACAGCGCAGCGGTGCGGCGTTGAAAGCCGTGCATCGTCTAACTACGTTTCCGGTTCGGTAGACTTCGGCAGTGTTGTTCGTAGTTCAGCACTAAGGCTGATTACTACTTAACTGGAGCAGCATAGTGCAATATAGATTTGCGGTTTTATAAAATATGCTGTATCTCAAATACTGCTGACCTGATCTCGTTGAAACCAATTTCGTTGAAAATTTTTATTAAGATCTGCAGCACTTTTTTTAATTTTAACCACTTAACCACTTTGGAACATTTAACCACTTTGGAAGCGTATATCTTTTAAACGATTGTCTTTAAGAATAAGTGGTTCTAGAATCCTCAATGTAATTTATACAGACCTGTCTGACACTACACACGTATAGGTTTTTTATTTATTTTTGTCTCAGAATCGGAAAGCGGTTCACAGAGTACATCTACCTGTCAAGTTTCACATGTATAGTCCTAATAGTTTCGGAATAAAATGACTGTGACCCGGAGGAGGACTTAGGTCTTTCTTAATGGAGTCGTCGTTTCGAATCGGGCATATTAAATCTGGCTCATTATCATCATCGCTACTGTTCTCAAAACGGTTTTCAATCCAATTCAATTCATTTATTTGTGAGCATAGGTGTACAATATATGTTACAGTCATATAATATATAAGAATCACTATGTCCTACCATTCGATAGTGCACAAATACAAAGTTAACTAATGAAATTTAAAGCAGACTTAGATTAAAATTACAGCATTCAATGAAACAATAGACAAACTCCATAAAAAAATGGTAATAAGGATGTCAGGAAAATTTATTATAAATACATAAACTTTTTTGAACGGTGAAGGAAAACATCGTGAGGCAACCGATATCCTAGTATGTGAAGACAAGCGATATCCACTAACGCGCACTGAACCTGATTATGTTATGTAATGTATACATATACTCTTGAAAAGTATTACCCTATCAAGTTTTATGTTGTTGTGATGCTCGCAGAACAAACGTTGTACGTACTTTCACCCTCTGAAAGCTTTTCTATTAAATAAAAGTAGCCTTGTATTTAAATAAATGCAGCAAGTTTAAAAATAAAAGTACATATATATTAAACTGTATGAACTGCAACCAACGATAATGGTGTCAGTAAGTATCTCTTAACAAGGGTTCTCGAGCTTAATCGGCTCTGATCTGTTACATCCAGTTTACTATCATGTGTTTTAAACTGTGTAGCTACTTAGAAAATTAGAAAAACTCGTATTTGTGCAGCGGATATATACATATTATGTATAGTAGATACATTGAACTCCTAAGAAACAATAATCACCTGATAATAATAAACTGCCTCCGTGTAATACTAAATAGTAATACAAAGAACATTATTCAGTGTCAACCAAATCTCATAAAACGCTTCTTTAATTTCCAAAAATAAGGCCTTGAAAGTTTGGCATTAATATGGCACCCGGCTAGTAAATGTTTTACGTAAATGTGATGAATGTTTTTATCATCGTCTCAAAAGTCCGCGGGTAAAACTCCGCTGCCGCGTCAAATCGTGGCACAGCGGTTAGAGCTCCGACGCCATAGAAAGTGCGACTGTCACTACCGAGGGCCGGGCACGCCGCAATGGTGGCCATAGGTCCCCTCTTTGAAGAGTGCCTGGATACACCATGGCATCCTCACCTTCCGCCTAACACAGGTGCATACTGGACATGGATGTCTCGAGAGGTACCTGTTTCGGATACATCAGGAGGAAAGGCCCAGATATCTTCATTGTGAGGACCACCCAGAGGACACGGTTGTGCGAGCGGGAGGAGTCATTAGAAAATTTACCCACCGAAAAAAGAGACATTCTAAAGATTTTCGGGGAAAGGAGGATTTGGGAGGATTTAATTATGGAATATCATTCAATGAGCGTATCATTGAATGATTTTCCATCATGAAATAACTTCTCCCGCTCTGGGTGGAGTGAAAGGGAGTGCCAGACTTTTACTAACTAACAACCGACCCTGTTCCTTAAGTTGCTCTTGCGTCCGGGGCTGCGGTATCTGGTCAGAACATTCCCGCGACCCCGGTGGGACCTGATTGGACCTGAAAGTAACTTTGCCTCCAGAGTAAGCCAAAAATATTATGAAAATGGCGTGTTATTCTTAAACTATATACAAGATCTTACTAATATTATAAATGTAAAAGTTTGTGAGGATGGATGGATGTTTGTTATTCTTTCACGCAAAAACTACTGAACGGATCTGAATGAAACTTGGCAAGTAGATAGTTTACATCCTGGAATATAAACATAGGCTACTTTTTATCCCGGAATTCCCACGGGATCGGGATTTTACGCGGGAAAACCTTCCCACGCGAACGAAGTCGCGGGCAGAAGCTAGTATAATATAATTTCTGAGTAATCGTTATCTCAAAGCACACATCTATGATCCCTCCAATTACAAACGTAACCGTTATAGCAATGTTTATGTCAGTGTAGAGGTAGGTAATAATAAGCTGTAAATACGCGCAAACAATTTTATGAAATGGCATAACTTTACTGCTAAGTAACAGTTGATATTTTATGTATGCGTAGTGATGTAATATAAAGAAGCATTTATTTATTTATTTTATTATTTATGTACATACAGTAAAATAAAATAGGACAACATAATTATAATATTTGAGTACAAAGGTACTGCTTATTTCTTTAGAAATTTCTTCCAGCAGACCTTCCATTTAATAGCTGTTACTGTAAAACATTTTTCAATTTGTTTTATGAATCAGTTTTGGACAAGGTTTTAACGTATTTCAAGCCACAGAGACAACGTTATAATATATTTTTTAATTTCCAAGTATTGCCGTCTAAATAAATAGTTTTTCGTCCCTTTTATAACAGAAACCATGTTATTATAACACGAAAATATCATTAAATATGGAAGGCTTGTGAGGGCTTCTAATTTTTTTAAGATTCTTTTATTTCAAGAAAACATTATATCTAGAAATCCATTCAGTGTAATATTATTGAGACTTGAAAAAGCATATGATGATTGTAACTTAAACAAAAGTCGTTTTTTGAAATTTTTCTTAGAACCAATGAATAAGTCCACGCTATTAAACTGTTTATTGTTAGAGATGAGTAAACGACTAACTATCGGCGATTTCCTCGCTCAAGAAATACAAAATGAAATATACATTCCATGCAAACGAAAGAGATGCATGTATTAATAGTTGCTCTCTGACTGTTCACACTGCCGGCGACTACTCGCTTCACTAGTTTTGTCGCTGAGCGACAAGAGCTGTCAAAGATAATACTCGCTCAGCATTCACTTGGCGGTCAGAACTCACGCTGAGAGACCACCCAGATGATAGCTCAGCGACTAAACTATCTGAACAACACACTCGCTGCTCGCTACTCGCCAACTGCTAGCTCTACTCGCTACTCGCTCATCGTCGGTGGTGGGACAACAACTGCCTTACACTATTTTACCGTAATTAGTTGAATGAAACGGAGTGCAAAATAATGTATACTAAACGTTCAAGCAAAAATTAAATTAAAATAATTGGACCTATCTAGATTCAAACATAAAATATGAATATGGCCGTACTTGAATAAAAAATTAAGCAAATACATCCTATAATAAAAAACAGCTAAAGGTAGCCAAGATCATACCAATCAACAAAAAAGGTAACAAATCTGACCCTAATAATTACAGGCCTATTCTCTTTGCTATCAACGCTCTCAAAGATTTTCGAAAATATAATAAAATATCGGCTTTTACTTCATATTAACTTAAATAAAGTTTTAAATAAAAGACAATTTGGATATCAAAAATGTGGGCACAGGGGATGCTATACAACGTGTAACGGAAACCCCATATCTATCCAAAAGGCTGAAAACAACATCTGGTATGGAGTCTCTATGCACAGTTTCAGCACAAAATAACTGACTCAAAGAATTGATACCAAATTATTGGTTTCATATATTTCTTGAATACCAATCATAACAAACGTGTCACAGTACTACGAGGGTCAATAACTATCCACGTCACTTGCATTGGTCGTTATCTCAAAGCACACATCTATGATCCCTCCAACCTGTTATTGAACACGATAATTCTTTTCGTTATTCTTAATTTGAAAAATTCGGTCTATTGAATCAGTGTATTGGAATTTGTAATAAGTTCTACACACGTAGACTTAGGATTACAAAACCCTTGCCATATCGTTTGTTATCATCCAAAGAAGCCATGCACTTGGTATGTATATACCCTTTAAATTACACGTTGTATATACTCTTGTTAATGATATAATCAACAAGTTCAATAATAAAATGAGAGTAGCTGGTGTATTTTTAGATTTAAGCTCAGCTTTTTACACTGTTGATCATGACTTTACTAATAACTAAATTAAATCACTACGGAGTGAGAGGAAAAGTCTTACAACTTTTGTCTTCCTACCTAATAAATCGAACAATGTTTGTTGAAATCAGTGAGATGAAAGATGGACAAAGACAAACCTATATATCAGCTTTTTTTAACATTTGTGCCGGTGTTCCACAAGGATCTATATTGGGTCCCATGTTATTCATTTTGTTCACTAATGATTTAATTGATTATATTAATAACGTTCTGCCAGACTTGAACCTTGAGATTTTTGCGGATGATACAAATGCCATTATTGCAGCTGAGCATATAAATGAATTCACGATAAAGGTCAATGCAGCTTTAAGCTACCTTTACTCATGGTTTGCTGCAAATAAACTTAAAATCAATAGTACGAAAACCAAAATACTTTTATTCAAATCAACTGCTCGTAATAAAGATACCATGGAGGTTATATATACTCAGTGTATACAAAATAGAACTTGTGAGTGAAGCAAAATTCTTGGGCATACATATGGACGAATCGCACAATTGGAAGAAAGAGCTAGCCACTACAGATGCAAGTATATCATCTGCATGTTATGCATTGAGAACCCTTCGTGATAAAATTGACACTAGACAATTAAAAATCGTATACTACGTGTAAATTGAATTTAGATTAAGATATAGCATACAATTTTGGGGAAATACCTATAATTATAACTGCCAAAGAGCTTTCGTCCTTCAAAAAAGAGCCATACGAACCATTGTCCGAATTTCACAAAGACAGAGTTGTCGTTCACACTTTGTACATTTAAAAATCCTAACCGTACCCAGCCTCTACGTGTTAGTACTCATGATTCACCTAAAAAAGTATTTGCACGAATATGAGACATTTGAGAACTGACTAGTTAGGGAGAATACACGCAGGAAGGATTTAAATAATAAAATAAGTCCTTGCTTAAATATAGTGAAGCACAGTCCACGTTACCAAGCAGTGCAAATATTTAACAAATTACCTTATCCCTAAAAAGCATTATTTATACATCTTCATCTTAAAAATCTTCAGGTCTTCCTATTAGATAAGTGTCTCTACTCAATTAATGATTTATAACTTTATGACCTTATGTTTTTGCACTTGTAAATTATTGTTTTCTTTTTTTCTTCTAATTGACAAGAACTTAATATTATGTTATTTTTAGGTGTTAATGTTGTGAACGTATATGATTTATATTTTTTGACTGTGTTATTTTTACTTTTATTATTGTATTGCAACTGTAGTTTTATAGGATAATTTCAAACACAATGTATATTGTTAAATGAATAAATGAAAATAATAAATATTATTATATTGATAGTCCTGAAACCTTTATATTATAAGTCTGGTTTTATATTGACAAAGTCTTTTAAAAACCTCGAGAAATCAAACGAATTACCTAATGCTTTGTTTTTTCGAAGTAAACCATATGTACACGAGAAGTAAATGTAGCTAGTATAATCCTATGTTTATAATTACTAGCGTTCGCCCAGTGGTCGAAATTCCTCCATAAGTAAAATTATTTCACATGCATAATTTATAAAAATAATTGCGTTCTGCACTCCTTCTCCATATAAACTGTTATTCTGCCAAATTTCATATTCCTCCGTTGGTATAATTTGCGTAAAAAGAGGTACAATAGTTTGGCTATATACAATATAGTATATAGCCAAACTATTGTACCTCTTTTATTGTATATACTATATTGTATATAGCCAAACTTGGCTAATATATAGATGTGTTGGCTTGGCTAATATATACATTACGTATCCATCCTGTTTTAGGATTTAATAGCCGAAAGGCAAAATTGAACGCTTATAGATTCGTCATGTCTGTCTGTACGTCTGTTTGTCACAATGACTTTATTCTGAGACTATTAAGACTACAGAAGCAAAACTTGGTACGTCAAACTTACACGTGTGGGTGGTCATGATAACCCTAGATAGGTATTTAAGAATGACATTGAGGTTTCTAAAATCCTTGTTTTTAAAGTCAATCGTTTGAAAGATAGACACTTTCACTTTGGAAGTGTCTATCTTTGGTATTACTTTGAACGAGATACAGTCTGCATCTTTTGAGATAAGCACAATTTCAAAAACCACAAATATAACATTTTCATTTATACAAACACTATGAAAAATAAATATTTTTCGATAAATTATGCATGCTACTACGGAACTCTTCATGGGTGACTCCGACACGCACTTGGCCGGTTTTTTTAATAGATGTATCCATGGGTGATCATCGTATTACATAAGGTCGTATAAGTTAATGTTTCGTACGTAATAATTTTGTTTCCAAAGTAGACATTTGAATCGTAATACACGCAATCCGAATCGTTCTTTTTATGTTAGTACGAGAACATCAGGAGTTGGCAGATAGATCCATAGCATAAATAAAACGTATTTTATAGTCTTCTTGAGGGGGCAAATAATAAGGGTATCAATTTGCTTTTTATGATGCAATGCCAATAAATTTGTTATTTGTAACTGGCAGTATAAAGAGCTTCAAAAACTGATAAGAATTAATATAATATTTAGACACTGAGATGATGATTTCACAATAGATGCTCCTGGGAATATCGGGCCTTTGTTACTTGTATTGTATTGTGGGGGGAGGCTAGTTTATTTTGTATGCACGTTATCTCTTCACCACCTTTGGATATGAAAATATAAACCTGTGGTTAAGTGAATAGTTACACAAATATTTTCACGAGTTATTATTTAAATAAAATATTTTCAATTAGGTATTCACTTAAATTCGCGGTCCAATGCTTTTGCCAGTGATTCTATTTCAATAATCGCGTATACATTCTGATGGAAGCAGGATCTGGTGTAAATAATCAGCCAAACAAATTCAAATTAAATCTCACTTTTCAAAACTTCGAATAAATCTTAATAATTGGAGGATATTGTGTAAGTTTGCTGTTTGTTAGTGACGCATCGATGGTGACTTATAAATACCGAACTTCGTGTTTAATTGATTTTGTAATAGAATTGGTTTCAATATATTCAAACCATATATATATATGGTATTTCATATTTCTTCGGTTCTTTGATGAAATCCAAAAATCTAGCCCTACACTAGGAGAAATTCCTAGAGTAGATTCAATCACGGGTGCGTTTACAAACTTAATTTATAGGTAGGTACCATCGTTACGGCGCGGACACTATCATTGGTGTGTCAGAATAGTACATTATGGTACAAGTGTGTAATGTTGGTGATTACCGCTGAGGCGCCATTGAGACCCGAGCCGTCAGGTGAGGGTCTTAAGAGAGCCGAGGACGGTAATCATCAATACACACGTGTATCATACGATGTTTTTCAACACACTTGCGAGGAAAAAACAAATATGTATTGCATAAATCGTTTAATTATTAAAACAATTGGTGAATGTACAATTTTCAAAACGATATTGGATTGTTTTTGATGGCAATTTCACAGTTTGTGTTACATTGGTACTTGCCACTTCTTTAGTACCTTCATTTACTTCTTGTGTAAATGTCGGCGACAAAGGTAAATCATACAAATTACTGGAAGGAGAGGGCACCAAATAACTCACGCTAGTAGATGTACATGGTTGTGGTTCGGGGCAAAACTTTTTTGCCTTTGGCTCCAAATTAATGGCTTGCGTTATTTTGTCATTGATTTTTGCTTTGTTATGAATTGAGTCTTCTATGTACGATTCATGCCTTACTGAAGACCAAAAGTTCTGCTACGACTTTCGTTCTAAATACTACATTGACGGACCATTACAGTGTGTTGCTAAGTTTAAACTTCAAAAAGACTACTCAATATTCCACTACATCTATAAAAAAAGTTGACACTGAAAGCTTAAAAAACGATATCCAAAACATTGACCTTAATCCCATTTATAGTTCATCAGACCCTAACTTTTCAATGAATTATCTCTCAAATTGTCTCCAAACAGCCATAGAAAACAACACTCAATTAATAAACTTATCAAGACGAAAAAAGATAATAAAACCGTGGATTACACCAGGCCTCTTACGCTGCATGAAAAATAGGGATAATCTACATCAGAAATCAAAACTCTCACCAGATAATATAACATTAAAAACAACATACATACGCTACAGAAATTTTTGCAACAATATATTAAAAAAAGTAAAAAGATCCTATGAGAAACAATTGATGCAATCGGCCCAAAAAGATAATAAGAAATTATGGAAAGCAATAAAGGAAATCGTTAATACCTCCAAAAAGAAATCCGTCCCTAATGAACTACTATCTCTGTCTTCCTCTCCCCAATCATCTCTTAATACAGTCAATAACTATTTTGTAAACGTAGGTAAATCACTTGCCGACCAAATTGAGCAAAAAAGGTCTGCCAAATCTAATCACGCTGTATCTAGGAACTCTCCCATTATCACACAGTTAAATTCGTTTGTGTTAGAAACCACTAACGAGGAAGAGGTGGAGCGCCTTATCGTTTCTTTAAAAACAGATTGTGCTACAGGTTGCGACAAAATAAGCAGCTCTTTCTTAAAGGAACATAGGACTCTTTTAGTCGCACCACTTACCTCGATATTTAACTCTTGTCTTCAGAACGGTATTTTTCCTGATTGCTTAAAAAAATCTGAAGTGTGTCCTATTTATAAAAACGGTGACAGAAGTCAAATCAACAATTATAGGCCAATCTCGATCCTCCCATCGCTATCTAAAGTTCTGGAAAGAATAATTAATACAAGACTCGTAGGTTATCTGGAATCTAAAGGTCTTCTTTCAGATAAACAATATGGTTTTCGTGAGGGCAAATCAACAGATCAAGCTGTAAACACTCTCGTTAGTTCCATAACGAATAGCCTTGACAAAGGGAAGAAGTGCCTAACAATCTTTCTTGATTTGGCCAAGGCGTTTGATACAATTTCTGTCCCGATCCTGCTCAACAAACTGGAAATGTTAGGTATTAGAGGGACACAATTGCAACTCTTCAAAAGTTACCTGGCGGGGCGTCTTCAGTGTGTCCGGGTTGGAAACTACCACAGTGGCGACCTTCCAATTACACACGGCGTTCCGCAAGGAAGTATCCTGGGACCCTCACTTTTTCTCGTTTATATTAACGATCTCACAACTCAAAAGCTTCCCCATGGCGAAATAATCTCATTTGCGGATGATACTGCTCTCACGTTTTCTGCCAGTACATGGGAAGAGGTCTTCAATGCGGCACAATCTGGTTTTGATGCCGTGAGGGAATGGCTTGAGGACAATGTTTTGACCTTAAATGTGGACAAAACTAAATATGTTTGCTTCAGTATAAGGTCTAGCACAAAACCCAACTTAGATACTCATAGTATCATACCGCATGAATGTTTATCTAAAGAAAATTGCTCTTGTCCAAAACTAGAACCTGTCAATACTATAAAATACCTTGGCGTTACCCTAGACAACAATCTAAACTTTAAAGACCATATAAAGATTCTTTGTGGTAGAATCAGGAAACTAATTTACGTCTTTAAAACTCTGCGATATGTCACCGAACCCCATATACTGAAGCGAATATACTTTGCTCTCTGCCAGTCCCTTATTACATATTGTATAACATCTTGGGGTGGATCCTCAAAAACCATAATAAAGCATGTTGAGATTGCCCAGCGTGCCATACTGAAGATTTGCACTTTTAAACCGAGATTGTTTCCCACGTCTCTCTTATATGAGTTTTGTGATGTATTAACTGTGAGACAGCTCTTCATCCTAAATATTATAATGAAGCAACACAAAACATTAATTTTTAACACTGCAATTCTAAATAAACGTAAAAAACACTTAGTATGTCCACAAAAAAAATCATACAAAACAAAATTTAGTACTAAATTTATTCCCTTCATTGGCCCCTACATTTACAACAAGATAAATAAAATTTTAAATATATATCCATTGACCAGTGGGTCCTGTAAAACTATAGTAAGTACTTATCTTCAGAAACTTACGTATGAGGAGACAGAAGAACTGCTAGAAATACCGGTATAAACTATTTTATTTTTATTATTATTTTAATTTGATTAATTCCATCTAATATCAATACGCTATACGTGCAACAATCACGCTTCCATCTAACAAGCACACATCCTCTTACACTCATACACTCACACCCACATATCACACAAAGAGAGGACATACTACACATATACTTTCTTCTTTGTCATTGTTTAATTTACTTATTTTATGTTAAGTTGCTATTAGTCGTCCATTGTATCGGTTACTCAAGGGGAATGGCCTTGAGAGCCGAAATACAGGTTTTGCCTAGTTCGGCCTCAAGTTCTACAACTTTTGTGTACAATTAAGCACTATCATTAAGCACTGTATTATTTTTAAGAAACAAAGTACATATATCTGGGAAATAAATTTATCTTATCTTATCTTATCTTATCTAGCGATTGCGTCAGAACGCCATCCACCATGTCGCTTCAAAGTTAGTATATCAGCCCCCGAATCAGCCAACATTGTAGCCGACGTTCTTCTAAAACTGTGTCCAGTGTAAAAATCGGCCTCAGGCAAACCTAAATACTTCGCTATTTCTCTTGGCATATTACCAAATTTGTTAATACCGATTGTTTGTGCAGTACATTTTCCTTTCTGAAAGTTTTGGAAAAAGCGGTCATTCTTTGTTTTTGTTGAACGGAGATCTTGGTATTTTTTCACTATTTCACGAAACGTTCCTTGGATTGTAAAAGATCGTGGAATCTTGGTTTTAGTCTGGGTAATTTTGACAAGAAGCATATCTCCGTGGATTTCTACATCTTTTGTTGTAATATTGTACAGCTCTTGTCGTCTACAAGCACCAGTAACACCGAATATTAAGGCAACCTGCAAAGAAATCAATTAATTAGTTCTAAGAAATTATGCTAAAGTTACACACTTGTATATTGTAGATTCGTTTCGATTAAAAATATGAAACGTACCTTTGTTGCTAGATACTGACTATCCAGAGCCTCATTCAAAAACTTTTCAACGTCGGCTGGTGACAAAACTTTAGATTTCCGACCAATATATCCATCCGAGCGTCTCTTCAAAAATGCCATCAGGTTACAGTACGTTTTGATATCAACACCATGTTTGAGCTTAACCATGCTTCTTAACATGGAATAGATGCACCACAGGGAGCTAGGTTTGTATGTATTGGCGAGTTCAGAGAAATACGCCAAAAACACATTTTCAGAAAATGACTGGGTTTTTTTGTTGCTCTTCCATTGCAGGAAACTATCGTAAGCAGCTAAATACTTTTCTCTAGATTTTGCAGGTATTAGGCTTTCGTTTGCATTTTGTGCTGCATTTAGTATTTCTGGCGGGGTTAAATCAATCAATTGTTCATCTTCTGTACTAAAACCTGACATTTTTATAATTATTTACCACACAGCAACAAATGCGATACAAACAAAATATGAAAATTAGGGGAAAATTGGGAAATGGCGCGCAATTTTTTTTTTTTCACGCGCCAAATGTAAGTTGATTGATTACAGCCATACAGCCTACTTCAAAATGATAATTTTTGTGATAAAATGCAAATATTTTATAAGAAATTATTGTGAATTATAAATAATTTGATAATAATAAATGTTTTTTCGTCTTAATTAGGGACACATTTATTTATTTCAAAAATGTAAATAGATTTTCGGTGGCATAAAACCTCTTTGTTGTTACAAAAAAAAAAAAAACTGTATTACCCGGTTAAATTGAAAATGCTCTGTTTACTCGCATATAATTTGCAGTTAGGTACTAACTTAACTTTGTAGGGATCATTCTATTATGCACTAGTGTGTAATATTATTATGCACGTGTATGTTATAGTTCGGTTTATGGCCCTAAGAACGATATAATAAGGCTCACTTTACGAGCAAGTGTGTTGAAATATATATTACCCAACTAGCACAAATGGGCTGCATTAGGGCTTTAGAGCGTATCCGATTATTACTTATGGTAATAGACGTAAGCGCTAGAGCGTCTACTACAGACTTAAAGCAGCCGCTTTAGCGCTATTTGGGCGCCATTTTATGCAACCTAAAGTTCCATTTAACCTGCACAACGGTTGCATAAAGGTTCCTTAATAGCTATAACGATTTATTAACGCTATACTAAAGCTCTCATAGCGCTACTTTTGAATGATTTTGAACTACTTTGAACGAATGAATTGATTATAGTTCTTTATTCTATATCTTCAGTTGACATTATTTGTAATATTTTGGTAAAGTGTTTTCGTCGCCATCATGAAAATAAAACAAAAAGAAGTAAAAGTTTGTATTCTGTATTAGCAAGATATATAAAGATACTTAAAACGCTGTCCAGTTTACTGTAGATATATAAGATAATTTTCGAGTAATTTTAACGCGCTTTTATGATATTTAAAAAAATAACAAAAGATATGTGATATTTTTTATTTGTTATACAGAATACATTTTATTTCCGTATTTTTACGTGTCGATAACTTACTATTTGCAAGTGGCCGATTGTTTACCGGTACATTTAATGCACATTTAACTGAAAAACCAATGTATATCAACTCAATTTTGCAAGTGAATTATAAGTTTTCTTAAAAAATCATGGCGTCATTGTAATGTAGTCATAACCTGCAGTTTGAGCTCTAATAACTCCCATTTGAGAATCATAGTGCTAATTTTCACCCTTCTAACGCTTCCAGTGATTTTTGTTACCCTAGTGCAACTCACAGCCACAAAAAGCTCCTACTTTCTTGTTTTTGAGGTTATAAGATGTAGTTACGTACTTATTCGTTTAGCATCCATTTTTATTGTTTGGTGTTTAGTGTTTTTAAATGTTTTATAATAGATACAAAAGCGGCTGTAAAATGGCGAATGGATTGAGCCTGCAAGGAATGACTATTGCTACTAAAGGCCTTAGTTACACTGATGATTTTTTTGTAACTATAGTATGCATAAGAGTTTCTATTATTTCTATAATGGAACTTCTAGTAGTATAATAGTGGTTACTATAACTATAACCTATAAAAGTTACAATGGAAACCACTGTACAGCTGTGAGTGGCAGAATGACCTTCGTAACTCTCATATAAAGGTGTAAGTGGTAAATGAGTTCTACCGTGGACTACTGTGAAGGCTAGGGTGGTATTTGATTCAGCTTATAGCACCTTAAGTAACTTTTATAGCTATAGACGTTTACGGATGCAGATATGCAACTTTGAACTGCTTTTTGAACCCTTAAAGCGCTATTTTACAGCCGAAAGTAACAAAATAGGCTGCAATTTCCACTAATGTGCTCGTTGGGTATGTACACCATTTGTGGGCAAGGGCATACAAATATCGCGGCTCCGTACCACAAGGGCAACTCAAGGAATAGAGTGGGTTTTTAGTCAGTAGAAGTCTGACACTTCCTTCTACTTCACCCGGAGGCATTTGATGATTTTCCCAATGGATAAAAGGGCATACAAATAAAATTTATGGAATAAATTTAATACAGGAATCGAACCCGCGTCACGCAGAACAGCAGCCATTAGCTCAACCATTGTGAGAGCCGAGAACCGTGGTGTCGAAAACTCTTGATTTTTGAGATATCGCAGCAGAATGAAATGATGCTCGTATCAAATAAAGTTTCATGGTATCTAAGATTATTACAAAAAACCGGAACTCGAATAACATTATGAAACAAAATATATGTAAGGTATTTTTCCATAATAATTATTTTTGCAAAATTGTGAGCATACATTTATGTGACTTTTCGGCGATGAAAAGAAATAACAAAAAGAATCAATGTAGAGATGTTTATAAGGAGACCATAATGTTTGTGGCACCAAGGCCAAATTTGACAGAACTTATTTATATTATGGCATAACGGTAAATCGAAATAGGTAGCTCGAATGTTTAGCATTTGAATGTAAACTGGTTTATTGGAAAATGTTGTCATCAGATTCGAATATTAAATGCACCCCTAACTAATGAGCAGTGATTTAACGAAGTTCAATTTGCTATGAGAGAATCAGCCACCTTTTTCTAAATATTTATCTTCTAGAACCTCGTCTACATTAACAGTCAAAATATTCAGTGAGAAGCATGTCGGGCACTAACGGAAGTTGTTACTGTTTTAAACTAAATATCATTTAATATAGCAAAAGGAAGTTACAAAAGTAACTAATATGAACAAAAAACACACTATTCCAAAATGAATATTACGAGTTGATGCCTTACAGCAGTAACAATCTTTAATAATTGTATCGCTATTTGATTTTCTAATGTCCTTGAAAAAGTCAGCATTCAATTCTTCCTGATCATGACGGCACTTAGGATTCCGGTTTGGTTTGTTATCACGACTTTCGTCTATGTCATATTCTACATCAACAAAAATGTTACCTTTATGTTGCTTTTCATGTTTTCTTTTCTTTTCTAATAAATATTCATCATATGTATAAATATCTTCCGGTTCATCGTCATCATCATCATAGTGTAGGTAATCATCTTTGTGTGAGTGCGTTTTAGATGGTTTTATATATTTGGGTACTTCTTTATAAGTATTTGGTTGGTAATAAGAAGGAAAACCTGGTGCATATGGCACTGGACCTCCTGGAACGGCCGGCGGATAGGGCACTGGATATACAACTGGATAACCCGCTTGAAAACCGGCTGGCATACCCATTGGGACACCCATTGGAACACCCACAGGAATTCCCACTGGAAAGCTCATATCAATGCCTAGAGAACCAGGCGGCCGCGTCGTTGTAGTTTTTTGGGTAGTTGTTGGTTTTGGGCCTGTTGGAATATTTTTATGGAATGGAATGTTAATTATTAAAAACCAAAGAGTACACTAATGTTGTTCTTATACATTTATTACAAGTTAAATATGTAAGGATTGTCTTACCGATTTTACTCGGAAGCCTGCATACGCATTGGTCACCATCTTCGCAACTAATGCCTGGAAATTTTTGTTCAAATAAACTCCTTAAACCAACAGGTTTAAACTTTGAATGGTTATTGTGCAAGTCTACATAAGTATAGTATTTGGGGGAAAACTCTGTAACCCTATATTCTTTTTCGATATCATGTTTAAAGGAATTTTCTTTGTTTTCAAAGTCGTTGAAATATTGCAGGTTATCATTTAAATCATCTGAATGTGTTAGAAGTTCTACTACTGGCCATTTTCGCTTTGAGTCTCGTGCAGAAGTTGCAATATTACTTTTAGTACTTTTGAATATTAGAGGACTATCTTCTTCAGCATTTTCTTGAATATGTCGCTTTATAAGAATCTCTTGCGCGGGTCTTTTGTTAAACTGGTTCAACATCGGATATTTACTTTGTATTTTCGTTAAATTCTGTATTATATGTATGCGTGCTGGAAAAACTGATGAAATGTTTTGTACATCTAGAACACAAATATTTTAGTTTTTTTATTAGGTAAGAAATACAGTACAATGAATTCGTTAGGTCGTGCTTTTTTACAGGATTCAATTTATTACACTTTTCCAATACTTACCTTGAAAGATTAGATCCTTGTTATTTCTTTTAACATTAGGGCCTTGAGAATTTTCTTTCAAAATCAAATTATTTATCTCCAGAAAACGAATTGAGAGCAGTAAAAATGGAAATATAAAAAACATAACCAGGTGATACAAAATAGTACATTTTTAAAATATGTCGCTACGTAATGACTCCGGGTTGTCAACACGCACGCATCTATGTGGCCACGATGGTCTTGATTATACGTTGGAAAAATATATTTATGTATTCTTATTAATTTATTATGATATTTGTTAAATTAATTGTAGTATTTTGTTATGTCAATGGTTTTTGTGCGAGCTCGATTGATTTCTGTAGGATATGTCTCAACCACACACTTTGCAAATATAAGGTATTAAGGCTGGTATTAACATAACACATTGTTGCAACAAATTAATCGTTATCGGTGTTGGCAGGCACAAGGACCCGGCCCTTCTTGCACATCTTACGACGGTTCAGCCAAACTGAGGACTCGGGATATCAAAGAGCTCGTAAACAGAATAAATGAAAGGAGAAACTTTGTTGCAATGGGCTACTCCAAAATTCTACCACACGCCGCTAACATGAAAAAAGTCGTAAGTAAAACATACGTTATACGATAGCTCTCAGATATATCTAACTCTCAAACAATATAACTCTCAATATTGAAATGTTTTTCTCTTAAACTCATTTCTGCAGTAGGTACCTACTACACATCTACTACTTTCTATTAATAGTAGGTAATCTTTCAAACACATGATACAACAAAGATCAATCATCTAAAAATTATGAAAAAGTCACCTGAAATTGTATATATAATTCATGTTTTTAGCACTGGTCAAACGAGTTAGCATCCTTCGCCCAGCGTTGGGCTGATCAATGCGATCCAGAAATACAACCGGACAAAGAAGATCAATGTAGAGATTTCGGTAAGGTCTTCACTAAGAAATAAAAAAAATAATCCTACGCCAGTAATAAACACACCGTATTATGGAAACTATTGTGCAGTATTATGGAAAATATTGTGAAATACAATTATGTTTTGAAAAGTACCCTGGAATTTTTTGCTGGTTTTTTTTTACATCATCATCTAACCGGATGCATTAGTGTTTTATATGAAGTAACCTCCATAACCCAGTAGCATGGTAGGTAACATGATACCTCTTAGCTAGACCAGTGTCCTTGGCTAGACTTTTTTTTTTTTTTTTTTCTGGGTGGGAAAATCATCGAATAACTTCTCCCGCTCTGGGTTAAGCGGGAGGGAGTGTCAGACTTCTACTGACTAAAAACCCACCCTGTCCCTTCAGCTGCCCGTAAGTTCCGGAGCCGCGGTATCTTTTTACTATATTTCCGCGACCCCGGCAGGCTATGGCTTTATGAGGCCCCGTCACCAATGCTGACGGCTCCTTGAGGCGCACGTGGAACACGACGCGCCGCCGACCCGGGCCTGGTCTTTGCCGGACGGTGAGCTACCCCTGCTCGCCGTCCGCAAGCCCGCGCCTACGGTGGCCGGAAATCGGCTCGCGATCCCCGACGCCCGGGGCGTCTACCACGACGGCTGGGGCGCGAGGAAGAGAGTTGCCTCTCCCTCGCGCGTTCGGCCTCCTCCTTCGCTAGCATGACTCCTTCGCAGAAGGAGGCGACCGCATCCCATTCCCTCTCGCTCCGCACCATGGTCTGAACCAGAGCAGGGCGCGAGAGGTCGCCGCCGCCGACCGCCTCTACGAGGACACGACGGTGCTCCGCCCAAGCAGGGCATACCTTGACCGTATGCTCCACCGTGTCCTCCAGGTGGTCCTCACAATGACGACACCCGGGCGTGTCCTCCCGCTGAATCCGAAACAGGTACCTACCAAAACAACCATGTCCGGTCAGCACCTGCGTCAGGCGGAAGGTGAGGACGCCGTGGCCTCTCTCCAGCCACTCCTCAAAGAGGGGACTTATCGCTGCGATTGCAGCGTGCCCAGCCTTCGGTTGCGACAGCCGCTCTTTCCATACTGCCGTGAGATCGCGCCGCAGTTCTATCCGCTGAGCCGCGACTTGCCGCGGTAGCGGAGTTTCACCCCGGCTTAGCACCTCCGCGCGCCAATTGTGCACGCGCGCGAGTGCTACCGCCTCCAGATCCCACGGCAGCAATCCGACAAGGAGGTTCGCCGCCTCCCCAGAGATCGTGCGGTATCCCCGGATCATCCGGATAGCCATGACCCTCTGAGACGCGACCAGCTGGCGAGCTGGTCGCCGCTGTAGATTCAGCGCTCACACAGGGGCCCCATAGAGGGCCATGGACCGCACAATCTCCGCGTATAGCCTCCGGCAGGAGGCGTTTGGCCCCCGTAGATTTGGTAGGAGCCGCTTGAGTGCAGCCCCCGCCCGGTCCAGTCTTGGAGCCAAACGTCGGAAATGTTCGACGAAGTTCCACCGGCTGTCGAGGACAAGTCTCAGGTATTTCATCGTCGTCTCGACGCCGATGTGAACCCCTCCCACCGTTACTTGGGAACCCGAAGGTGGCGCGTTCCGACGGCCATGAAAACACATGGCCTCGGACTTGTGCAAAGCCACCTCGAGTCCCAGTTGCCGGATCCTTTCTACGACTGTCGCAACCCCTCGCATCGCCAGTTCGGCCGCCGCCTGGTGCGACCTCCCATGCGCCAAGACCAGCGTGTCGTCAGCGTAGCAGACTACGCTGACGCCTGTAGGGAGGTCGGCGCGCAACACCCAGTCGTAACCGATGTTCCACAGGGGTGGTCCCAGGACTGATCCCTGTGGGACACCGCACGACATCTCTCGCCGATTCCACTCTCCCTGGTGACCAGGGTAAATGACGGCTCTGTCCGTCAGGTAGGCCTCAACCACACGACAGAGGTAGGTCGGCATCCGGTGATACCGGAGTGCTTCCCTTATGCAACTCCAGGGCAGGGTATTAAAGGCATTAGCGATGTCGAGAGACACCGCTAAGACGACCCCACCCCGGGACAACGCAGCCTCTGTCGAGAGAACTCTCACACGCATGATGGCATCCACCGTCGAGCGCCCCTTGCGGAAACCAAATTGGCTATCCGCAAGATCCGGCCCTACCCTCTCCAGGTGCCCGACGAGGCGGTTTGCAATAAGTCTTTCAAAGATTTTGCCCACCTCGTCGAGCAGCACAATAGGCCGGTATGCGGACGGAGTGTCCGCAGGGCGCCCCGGTTTCTTGATAAGGACCAGTTTTCCTGTCTTCCAGCGAAGCGGAAACTGGCCCCTCTCCAATCATGCGTTAAAGAGCCCTATAAGTTGAGGCCCGAGAGCCTCCGAGGCCAGGACCCAGGCTTTGGTCCTTGGCTAGACCTAGAGAATGCAAATTGACCCCCTGAAATCTTAGTATCATCTGAAGCCAGACTAACCCTCCGATTCATATGGGCTGAGCCACGAAAACTTTGTTTGTTTATCTTAATTCAAACATTTGAAACGTTGCACGTTGCCTCATATTGGGAATTGCTCTTTTATCGTGGACGCGTATACACGCATTTAAATCCGTTTGCAAAACGAACCAGACCAATAACAAATACTATCTGCAGGCCATACAAAGGCAGGGGCCAGACAGACGGGAGCTATTCCCAACTATCATCGTTGACGTCAAAATTAAGTTTTAAAAAAAAAAACATACAATTACATAGAACTACTTCGTAATTTGGTTTCCAAACAAAAAGAAGAATTAAATTTATGCATATATCAAGTTAAATGGGCGAATTTAAACACTGTCCCTGCTATCTCTTATATTTCAGGCAAAGCTTTCTTTCCCTATATTATTCGGAACGTGATTAGCGACATCAAACAAAAATAATGAGGCTAAATAGTACTTTCAAAGACAAACCACATTTCATTTGCCCTACCCTTTTAAGTTACCTAGCGCTTATTTAGATGCTGACTGATTCAAAGATTAAATTCAGGATCCCAGGATCAGTGGTCACCACGAGCAACGACTTTTGTGTTATCTTCATCACTGTGGGCGCTGTGTTAGTTAATTTTAGAAAGGAATTATAATATTACATTTTACTATTATTCACAGAAATACAAAAAAAAACTAAATTCCAAAGGCCTCTTACGACACCACAATGCAACAATTACGACAATACTTTTTACAGAAACAGTCTAATGAATATCGATTGTTGCATTACCTCACCGCGTCTGTTGGCGGCAGCCTTAAACAATATTTATCTATACTAATATTATAAAGCGGAAAAGTTTGTTTGTTTAAACAATATTTATCTATACTAATATTATAAAGCGGAAAAGTTTGTTTGTTTAAACAATATTTATCTATACTAATATTATAAAGCGGAAAAGTTTGTTTGTTTAAACGTGCTAATCTTCAAAAGTAGTGGATGGATTGGGATGAAATTTCAAGGTATGGACGTAGCTTGAAGCTTGAGGCAGTTTCCCATATACTTTTTACCCGACTGCAACAGAAGAAGGTTATGTTTTTATCGACATAAAGTCCACGTGTGACACTTGTACACGTTACAATATTTACAAGGAAACAAATAATACAATAACTTAACAATGGGCGATCTTATCTCATACAACCTTTTTATGGACAGAACTCTAAGGAGATTGATTTAGGGATTGATGTAGGAACCAGTATATAAACCTCATCAATAATATTAATTAAACAATATCACACACATAATACAACACAATATTAACGTTTCAGAAAGTATTAAAGTGGGACAAAACATTGGAAGTGTTTTGGGTCCTTCACCCGGCCTCAGCGTAAAAGGTTATGTTGACATGTGGTTCATACAGGTGCTAGCCTATACCGGAAGTGTTACTTATTACAATAAGTGAGTAAGTCTACAATCTTTATTAGTAAATCTTACATTCTTTAGGGAATGGAGTGATAAGGCTACATCACACAACATCGGTAGGTGGAGTATAAAACTGGCCAGCGCACACATACATAAATACAAAACGTCGCAATAGTTTTAATTGCAACTACGTTTATCTATACTTATAATAAATCTGTAGAGAGGTCAGGTACAGTAGAGGTACATGAAATATATTTACAAAATAACTATCAGGGGTTGATTAGGGATCGATACTGATGACAAAAATGCAATCAGTAAAATTTTTGTCTGTCTGTCTGTATAACCGTTATAGAAACAAAAACTACTCGACGGATTTTAACGAAACTTGGTACAATTATTTTTCATACTTCTGAGCTGGTTATAGTATACTTTTCATCACGCTACAATCAATAGGATCAGAGCAGTGAAGGGAAATGTTGGGAAAACGGGAGAAGTTACTCCATTTTTTAAGCTTCCGTCGCGTGTGCAACCTTAATGGTTAAGGCTACACAGAAATCATTTATGACGGAAATTTTCTGCTTAAAATTATATAAAAAATTTCCCACAACAGCATATGTCTATCTTTTATGGTTGACTCACAATAATACGTGTAACTCCCGATAGCTTAGCAGTTCGAAGCTTTCTGATTATTATTCTGCTCCGAAATTTAAAACCACCACAACTTTGCAATGGAACTCGGCTAAAAGTAACCCAGTTGCATCAAAATATAATCGAGGCTCAAATTTTAACAGGTTGCGGTGCAGGAGAAACCGTCTTTATTCCCAGAATTCCCACAATACCAAATAATTTTCCATTCCAATTTAAAAGAACGCAATTCCCATTATTGGTGTGTTATGCAATGACAATTAATAAGGTTCAAGGGCAGACTTTTCGTGATGCTGGAGTAGATCTCGGTGTCAGTTGTTTCTCGCATGGTCAGTTGTACGTCGCTCTTCCCCGGGTTAGCAGTTCTAGAAATCTTTATGTTCACGTGCCGGATGGGTCAACTTTCAACATTGTTTACCCGGAAGCTTTGCGTTGAAGTATTTTCGTTCTATAGGTACTTAAGCCTCATGTAAACGTGATCTAAACAATATTACCAAGACATTAACTTAATAACACACAAGGAGTTACACGCTGACGGAGTCGCGGGCACAGATATTAACAATAATATTGTGCGGTTCGGTATTGCGATATTTTTCAACAGTATTGTAGATTGACATATTATATTTCCGTAATAAATTCAAACATCAAAATCACTGAACCGTGAGGAAGGACATAGGCTACTTTTTTTTTTACGAAAAATGACGGAAACGTGGACGGAGTCGCGGGCAACAGCTATCTATACTAATAATATAAGGCTGAAGAGTTTGTTTGTTTGTTTGAACGCGATAATCTCAGGAACTACTGGTTCGAATTGAAAAATTATTTTTTAATTAAATAGTCAATTTATAGAGAAAGGCTATAGGCTATATATCATTACGCTAAGGCCAATAGGAGCGGAGCGCCAATGAAGAATGCTTCAAAATCGGGGTTAAAATTAGCGTTAGCCCAAAGTAACTATTCCACGCGGACGGAGGCGCGGGCAAAAGCTAGTATTAATTAAATAGCTCATAAACCCCTTACTGTTAATTTTAATTAATATGTGTGTAGATTCATATTAGTTATAAAGGATGTTTTTAAGCTCGATAGAACTTAGGATAGGGAACTTACGAACTGTCAAACAAACTGCCATACTTCTCATGATTGGTATACTCTAGCCGCTTCATGAATTTAGCAGCATTACCAAATTATTCAGATTTACTTTATAAATCAGTCATCAACCCATTGGATTAAAATTTAATTTGTTGTGTTATTTTTACAATATAAATTCTATCGGGCTTCTACAGATTATAAGCCATTTACCTGAAATATATTTTCTACTTAGTTTATTTTTTATGAACCATCCGACTATTGAGTGGCAAAGAATGACAAAGGCATTAACTGCGCCTAGTGAATAGTTGTGTTGTACTTGCAACTTTAAATAAACGTAATAATTAATTTAATATTTTATTCATAGTCACACAACTCAATGATCAAAACGCCGATATTATTTCAAGAGCAGATATTTTTAACCCACAAAGATAGACTAATAGATACAGACAAGCACGATTCAAACTTTCATTCCTCATGATATAAATAGTTCAGGAAAATTACAAAAATAAAAACGGAGTGCAAGGAATCAAGGATCTAAAGTGGCATGTGTCAGTTTTATGACTCCTGCTTTAATTTCACTTTCATTCAATCCTTTTACTTATTAGGACGCATATACGTATGAACGACGGGTGCCACTACATGGCTGGCTACGGTGCTTCCGGGACTATCATTGCGTAACACTGCGCCTAAGAGGCGTGCTACATGATTCATTGTGTTGAAGTGACAACGTCCAAGTGATGACGATGAGCTGTTTCCACTTACAAAAAAAACATTCACTTTCTTTCTTTCTTTTTTTAAATAGGATCGTGGTGGCTCCCCGTGACGATGTGCATCATCGTAACTCAGATGTGGCAAACAACGCGTTGAGCCGTTGCGAAGATGCGCATGCGCACTAACGAGCCATCTCTCTTAAGATTCCCTAGTCACGGCGCTACGCAGATAATAATAGACGGTTTTTTTCAATCTGGCTCTTTTGGTTTTCTGAATTAACCTATAAAGTCCCGCTTCTGGGTAATGAGAACTAGCATTGTGAGTAGAATTCACATTACTAGCAATCTTGTTATCCCCTCCAACTATGGTAAATATGTTTGTGTCTAAAGTGGGTTCACGGCAATGACTGGGATTCGAACCCGTAACCTCAGGATCACAAGTTCGTCACCTTAGTCATTAGGCTATTGATGACACACTTAAAACCGCATAACCCTCCTTTTTGGGCTTTGCCGCTGTCGGGTAATAAACCACTTACTATTTGATGTATTTGCGTACCTACAGTTTATGGGTTCTCATCGTTTCAAGCAACATTGTAATTTTCATTACAGATCACGGGATTACAAAGCTAGTTATCTGACACAGTTATTATGGGCTACGACTGAAATGGTCGGGTGCGGCAAAGTGAAATTCTACGTAAATATTTATTATTGGAAATCATTAATTTATTACTGAATCGGTAAATTGCGGGAAAACTTACTGTCAATTATGTTTTAGGTAGACAAAAGAAACATAATGCTGGAAAGACTGGTGTGCAATTTTGCACCTAAAGGTAATACACATGGAAAACCAGTGTATTCTATTGGATACCCCGGAACGCAGTGTGATACTGAAATGGTACCAGATGATCAATACAAAGGACTGTGCGGCTACGAACATGATAGAATCCGTAATATACATTTACATAACATAACATTCAACTCTCCTATTGCTGGAACACAGGCATCCTCTCTATGAAAGGGTATAGGCCGTATTAAACGAGGCGTGACAGAAGCGTGTCGGTGGATGTCGCATGTCTTCGGATTTTTGGTCCGAAGACATGTCGATTTTCATCGTTTTTACACAAAGTAATGCGGCTGCCTGAGTTTGAACCATCATGCCCGTGCACCGTTCAACTCGTCATGCCAGTAACCTCTGGGCCAATCCTAAATATTTATTTGATGTATAAATCTTATTAACATAGCTTATCAAGTTCTCCCTATTAGATATTACGCCATGATCTGATGGTTCCTTTTTCCTAGCAAGCCTACTTGCAATATGCTTATAAAAAATCAAAGGGTCAAATTAAACAAACGAAACTTCTCGGACATTTTTTTTATACTTCATTAGTTAATGCACTAATCAAAATAATTATATTTGATATGTAAAAAGGGTTTTCAGTATGTGTCAGGCAAAACATTTGTAGTAATTTGATTCCAGTAATCATAATATAGTAATTAAAATTGATTCAAGTAAACGTATTATAGTAATTAATATGAAACTAATACCGATGGATTATTATCCACACACCTACACTAAATAACATTTTATTCACAGCTAGTTGTGTGTCAGGCTTAAGAAAACATTGAAGCGTTATAATGAAATACCATACTAACTGAGCCTAAAATGTGTTTTTAATATATAAGAAATAATAATTATAATAAGTTAAAGCAATTTATTTATTTATGTACACACATGACACTTACAAAGGAAAAAATTGGCCAAGTGCGAGTCGGACTCGCCCATGAAGGGTTCCGTGGTAACTATAATAAATATAATATACTTAATATATTTAACTGAAAAAAAAAAAAACTTTAAAAATTTCTTAAAACTAGCTTATTTACAATTTTTACAACTACGCCAAATAACTTTGTTTTTCATAGTATTTGTATGAATTACAAAGTTATATTTGCGGTTTTAGAAAATATACATACTGTATCTCAAAAACTGCCGACTCGATCTCGTTCAAACCAATTTTGGTTGAAAGTTTACATTAAGATCTACAACATATGGTTTTTTTAGATTTTTCACTTCATTATTATAGAAGTTAGAGGGGGGACACACATTTTACCACTTTGGAAGCGTATATCTTTTAAACGATTAACTTTATGAAAAAGTCATTTTAGAAACCTTAATGTCATTTTTAAAGACCTGTCTATAAATACCACACATGTATAGGTTTCATGAAAAAAAAATATTTTCAGTTTCAGTTCCATGTACGGGGAGCCCCCTTTATTTTAAATGTTTTTTAAATTTTCTCTTAAAATCGGAAAGCGGTTCACAGAGTACATCTATCTACCAAGTTTTCCATGTATAATCCTAATAGTTTCGGAATAAAATGGCTGTGACATACGGACGGACGGACAGACAGACAGACGGACAGACATGTCGAAACTATAAGGGTTCCGTTTTTTGCCATTCGGCTACGGAACCCTAAAAAATTAAATACAGACAAAAGAGCACAAAGGTGCTGCTTATTTCCTAAGAAATTTCTTCCAGCACATTTTAAAAAAGTTTTTAAGAAATAAATATGAATCGAACTTCTGTCGCTCTTCACTACCACCACCACTGCTTAAACCTGATGGGTCACTAGATAGATAAATAGATAGATAGATATACTCTTTATTGTACACCATAACAGAATTAAATAAGGACTTAAAAAACTACAAAGGGCCACTAGCCCACTCTGCTGAGGAGAAAGCAAACTTGTTTGCCGCTCTTTTTGCTGAATCTTCACGTCTTGATAGTGGTGACGTTCGCCCCCCTGACTCTCCTAATGGATGCGAGACTAGTATGTCGGACATTCGCATCCATCAGAAGTGAGGGAGTGTGCGCAGGAGCTCCATGACCTGATTCCTCCATCTCCCTTTCACTACAGGTCTACCAGACGCACGGCTGGCTACCATCCACACTTGGTTGATATACCGTCTTGTCGTACCAAGCGCTTCTCCTCCGCATTTATTGTGCGCACTTCAAAGCTGTGGAATTCTCTGCCGGCTTCTGTGTTCCCTGCCACTTATGACCTTTCAACCTTTAAAGCAAGAGTAAACAGGCATCTTCTGGGCTCGCTCGTTCCATCATAGACCTCATCTATCGCTTACCATCAAGCGAGATTGAGGTCAAGAGTGAGCTCATTAGGAATATAAAAAAAAAGACGTCCGTAGAGTATTGCGGAACCTTAACGTGAACAAAGCTAGTGGCCCCGACGGGATACCAGCAATTGTACTCAGAAATTGTGCGCCTGAACTGTCTCCAATTTTGACACGCTTGTTTCGCCTTTCGCTTGATACTGGAAAAGTACCGAAAGCTTGGAAGCTAGCTAACGTGCAGCCCGTGCCCAAGAAGGGCAGTCGTGCAGATCCGGCCTACTACAGGCATATTTCAGTCTCAAGTGCATCAAGCTGGTATTTGGCAGATCCATCCCAAAGATGAGAGCAGTACTCCATACTTGACCGAACCTATGCTTGATAAAGGTTGAGCAGCTGTTCCGGTGTGAAGTACCATCTCACCTTTGCTAGGATTCCCAATTTTTTGAGACTAGATGCACTTGAGACTATCGAGAAATGGGCCAAAAGGCTCATTGGCAACAAAAAACTGGTCGAGATAAAGCTTCAGAGCCTTGAACATCGGCGACGTGTTGCAAGCCTATCGGTTTTCTATCGGTTACATTTCGGGGAGTGTGCGATGGAATTGCACAGACACAGCACACAAACGGCGTCGCGCCATCGTTACATGGTGGACATCCCACCCATACGCACAAAACGTTTTGGGATGCGTACAGCTAAGGAGTGGAATTCTCTGCCGGAGTCAGTGTTTCCTGATAGCTATAACCTGGAAGTCTTTAAGTCAAGAGTGAATAGGTTGCTTCTAGGCAAGTCTGTTTCATCTTCGACCACATCATCGCTTAACATCAGGTGAGATGGTGGTCAAACGCAAGCCTATCAACAATATATTTTTTTTTATTTGATTAAAATTTACAAATAAAATACATAGTCCATTACTTTAAGATTTAATTAATTTTTATTTATCACATTTAAGCAGCTGTGTAATTTTTTGTATACCTGGAAGAGCGCGTATTACATGAGCATTATTTCGTTAGAGTTATTTTAAAACTATCTCCTGAGATATCTATGCATTGAAAGCAAATGATGTCAACGGAAATTTCGTTCAAAATGATACCTATTTATTTGGATACGGGTTATAAACTATATAGCTGTAGTTTCACATATCCATACATCCATCCTCACAATATTTCGCATTTATAATATTAATAAGAAATAAAACGAGTGAGATAAGAAGTAAGATAATATAATCATACTATACGTAGGTACTTTATATAAAATACAGAATGTTAACCTTAAACATAACATGCAATTCTAGTAAAATATGCTTATTTTATGGGAAAAAAAACTCAATGAGAGACATGGTGACGAATACCGTCACCGGCCTTTAAATTTCATAGCTCAACGCTGACACATTGTTAATTTGTTATGATTTACCCAAGCTAATGATTAGTTTTTTAAGATTAACATTGCTCAGCTCTAAACTTGTTTCAATATTTGAACACTAAATAATTAAACCATGTTTGTAATTCACCTGACATTCTGCACTAAATTCACTTTCTTATAGTGGCCTGTTTAACCCCAGATCTTTATGTATCTCCTTCCAAAATTTCATTAAAATCAGTTAAGCTATTTAGATTTTTAATACAAACTTCCATCCACTATTTTAGCCTATAAGGGTTTGATTTTTGAAAATATATTTGCCTGTAAATAGGTTGAGCGGAAGGGTGTGACAGACTTCTACTGACTAAAACCCCATACTGTTCCTTCAACTGCCCTTACGTTCCAGAGCTGCGATATCTCGTTAAAAACATTCCCGGTACCCTGGCGGACAGTGGTCATGCCGGGCCCCGTTAATGCTGCTGACTGCTCTTTAAAGAGCCTCGTTAAACAGCCACGTGTCGTCAACCAGGGCACGGTCCTTACTGGATAGTGCTACCCCACGCCGCTAGAAAGCCCGCGCTGACTGTGGCCGGTTAAGCGGGCGCTTTCACGGCTAAACCACAGCACCGATTGGTATGAAATTTGGAATGAACATAGTTGAAGATCCAGGCACAAATATAGGCTACTTTTTTATTCAAAAGTCAACCCCTAAAAGTTTAAAATAGGGGATGAAAGTTTGTATGATCTAAACCGCTAAATCGATTTTAATGAAACTTGGCTTGAAGATAGTCGAAAGCCCTAGATGGAAAACCCAACTAGCACAAATGGGCTGCATTAGGGCTTTGGAGCGTATCCGATTATTACTTATGGTAATAGACGTAAGCGCTAGAGCGTCTACTACAGACTTAAAGCAGCCGCTTTAGCGCTATTTGGGCGCCATTTTATGCAACCTAAAGTTCCATTTAACCTGCACAACGGTTGCATAAAGGTTCCTTAATAGCTATAACGATTTATTAACGCTATACTAAAGCTCTCGTAGCGCTACTTTTGAATGATTTTGAACTACTTTGAACGAATGAATTGATTATAGTTCTTTATTGTATATCTTCAGTTGACATTATTTGTAATATTTTGGTAAAGTGTTTTCGTCGCCATCATGAAAATAAAACAAAAAGAAGTAAAAGTTTGTATTCTGTATTAGCAAGATATATGTATGTCGGGCAGGTATCCGCAACTCCACGACAAAGCGCGTATTTTGCGTATAGCAAGATATATAAAGATACTTAAAACGCTGTCCAGTTTACTGTCGATATATAAGATAATTTTCGAGTAATTTTAACGCGCTTTTATGATATTTAAAAAATTAACAAAAGATATGTGATATTTTTTATTCGTTATACAGAATAAATTTTATTTCCGTATTTTTACGTGTCGATAACTTACTATTCGCAAGTGGCCGATTGTTTACCGGTACATTTAATGCACATTTAACTGAAAAACCAATGTATATCAACTCAATTTTGCAAGTGAATTATAAGTTTTCTTAAAAAATCATGGTGTCATTGTAATGTAGTCATAACCTGCAGTTTTAACTCTAATAACTCCCTTTTGAGAATCATAGCGCTAATTTTCACCCTTCTAACGCTTCCAGTGATTTTTGTTCCCCTAGTGCAACTCACAGCCACAAAAAGCTCCCATTTTCCTGTTTTTGAGGTTATAAGTTCTAGTTACGTACTTATTCGTTTAGCATCCATTTTTATTAAATGTTTTATAATAGTTACAAAAGCGGCTGTAAAATGGCGAATGGATTGAGCCTGCAAGGAATTACTATTGCTACTAAAGGCCTTAGTTACACTGATGATTTTTTTTGTAACTATAGTATGCATGAGAGTTTCTATTATTTCTATAATGAAACTTATAGTAGTATAATAGTGGTTACTATAACTATAACCTATAAAAGTTACAATGGAAACCACTGTGCAGCTGTGAGTGGCAGAATGACCTTCGTAACTCTCATATAAAGGTGTAAGTGGTAAATGAGTTCTACCGTGGACTACTGTGAAGGCTAGGGTAGTATTTGATTCAGCTTATAGCACCTTTAGTAACTTTTATAGCTATAGACGTTTACGGATGCAGATATGCAACTTTGAACTGCTTTTTGAACCCTTAAACCGCTATTTTACAGCCGAAAGTAACAAAATAGGCTGCTATTTCCACTAATGTGCTCGTTGGGAATTACCTGCCTTTTTTTTAATCGACCCTTAATAGTTAGGCTGAAATAGGGGATGGAAGTTTGTATGATCTTACCGCTAAATCGATTTTAATGAAACTTGGCGTGAAGATAGTCGAAAACCCTAGATGGTAAATTTACAGCCATTTTTTTTAATCGACCCCTAATAGTTAGGCTGAAATAGGGGATGGAAGTTTGTATGATCTTAGCGCTAATTCGATTTTAATGAAACTTGGCATGAAGATAGTCGAAAGCCCTAGATGGAAAATTTACAGCCAGTTTTCTTAACCGACCCCTAATAGTTAGACTGAAATAGGGGACAGAATTTTTTATAATCTTAACCATTAATGAAACTTGGCATGAAGATAGTCGGAAGCCCTAGATGGAAAATTTACAGCCATTTTTTTTATCGACCCCTAATAGTTAGGCTGAAATAGGGGTTGGAAGTTTGTATGATCTTATCCTCTAAATCGATTTTACTGATATTCAGCATGAAGATAGTCGAAAGCCCTAGATAGAAATTAACAGCCACTATTTTTTGCAAAATCAACTTAAAAATTAACTTAAGATAAATGCACTAGTAAGCTATTTTTATCATCATATCGCTGCACATCATGTCTGAGTGGTTTCGCTAATTTAATTCAACCCTGTTGCTGACTTATCTTTATCTTTGCCCAAAAACTAGTCCTATAAGCTTTAGTGAGTAATTCTGTATAATTCCCAACTTATCATCCTTCGCCAGAACTTTTAATCATACCTATTATCATTCACTCATCTCAAGCATGGACCACAAGTTAAAATTTACATTATCTGTACTTACAGATGCAAAATCAACTGCAGAATATCCAGTGAACAGTTTACTAAGAGTCCTCAATTTATCAAACGATTCAGTGAAGCAGGAAATTGATCCTATCCGCAATAACGTAAAGCAGAGTAGGGTAAACAACAATTCTAGCGACCAACAGCGAAACCAGAAAACGAGACACATATTCCCCAACAAGACTAATTTTGGTACGCACCTTATTGTCTTAAAATTAATACGTAAAGCAAAATATTTGTACCCCTTTTTACGAAAAATCCGCAGACAGTGCAGAAAGCTAATATTTTTTACAAAATAATGCCTTAGAATTAATTTCAAATTATGGTTGAATGTCGACCACTGAGCGATCATTAGTTGTTTTAAAACTACGTGAGGTCATGTGGATTCTTAATCACGAAGGGGGAGGCTGAATGTGTGAGAGAGAGGCAACTCTCTCGCTCCCCGGCCACCATATGCGCATACAGACGCGGAGCAGGGGTAGCTCACCATCCGATAAGGGCTGGGCCAGGATCAACGGCGCTTTGTGTTCTACGCACTCCTCAAAGAGCTGGTAGCACTATAAGTGACGGGGCCCCCCAGGACCATTGCCTGCGGGGGTTCCGGGAATATTGTAACAAGATACCACGGCTACGTAACGCAAGGGCAGCCGAAGGAACAGGGTGGGTTTTTAGGCAGTAGAAGTCTGACACTCAAGGTCAAGGAGAAGTCATTTGTCAATATATCCACGGAACAGGGCATAAATGGAGTGTCCGCTTACATGTGTAATGATGGACACGTGATAAACTAGGGGCTGGCAGTAAAGTTAATGCAACTATAATTGTTTTAACAGTTAGTAACAAACCACGACTTGCAAGACAACCAGTCACCTCAAGCATTGCCCGTTCACGAGCATAATGCAAAGATCAACTATTACTCCTTTTACCATACCTATTTGTGGAATCAATCTTTATTCTAATAATTAGAACCCACGATTATTGACATTGCTTGTGCTGACCGGACTGGTCCACTCAAATCAGATCGGTTTTTTTCTTCATTTTTAAATTGAATGTCCCCCTTCCACACTTAACTCCTAAGTCCTTACTATAAGGCCTAAAATATTGAAAACAAAGACTTTATGTAAAGGTTTATAAATAGCTAGGTGCACCTAGAAATATTTGCACCACAATGTCCAGTGGTAAAAATTAATTGAATGCACCTATATTAATGGGGGAGGCGTTTGTCCAGTAGTGAGATATTAACGACTAAATAACAAAAAAAAATGGTTTCCTATCTGTTAAAAACTGTTTCCAAAGTTAGCTGTGAAATTTTGCCTTGATTAATGAAGTGGTCTTGATTTTATTACCAACCATTAAATTGAAAATCATTAGTAGAGCTAATTGAAATAAACGATTCGAGGCAAAAATACAATTAAGAATTTTCCGGGTTCATACCTACGTGAGATGTAGTATGGGTATGTGTCTGTAGAATGCGAGACATTACTAAACGTATTTTTTTCCAAAGAGAGTTTTCTATAAATAGGTAACTAGACGAAGTGTATATAACAAATACACATAATTATCTACTATACATATATAATCGACGTTGTAATATAAATGTGTGCCTTGTGTGCAGTGTGCACCTTATAGCCTCTCAGATTCCATCCCCTATCTAGTGAAACAGGTCGTCGATCTGAAAATATAGGTAATTAAAATACAAAAGTAGTGGTGTATGTAAGGTACAGTATTCTCAGCTTAACGGTTTCCCCTATTATATTATTTACAGCTGCAGTCAAAAGAATGCCACAGTTTCGCAAGCAGATGATTGGGAATAATTTCATGAATATTTCAGGATATAACAATGAGTACCTTTACCAACACGATCGCGGGCACTCACATCTTTATCACGGTCATGAACCGCCGAAACATATATACGAAACGACTATTGTAATTAATACCAATCAAGATTTTAGAAGATATGACTATACAACTGAACCTATGAACACATATTCTCACACAAATAGAAGATTTAATCAATGCACCCGTAGTGTCAGACCAGTTCAAGACAATTGTGCATTAAATCAATGTCCAACTGTAGCCCCAGATTGTTCTCCACAAACAACTATGTGCCCATTTACATGTACTGAAATATCATGTACCAAGCCAGTGGAAGATCACACGTGCTTCACTCCTTACATTCCGCCTCTTCCTGACCCATGTGCATGTAAGCAACAGCCTTGTGCACCAACAAGTGCTAACTGTAACTATAATACAAATTGTCCCTGCAGAGTACCTTGTTCTACAAATATATGTTGTCTTACAACAATGTGTCCAGGGCAGCGCAGGCAGAACATTGACTTCAATGGTCATAGAAAGGCAGGTGCGGTACAGTATTACGATATGATCCCTAATGTTGTAGTACGAAGTGGTGACCAAAATATACAACAAAAATATTCATCTCAGAAGGTTACATCATATAACCCAGAAAATAACAAATCATATAAAGCAGGAAACGACGAAAAAGACTCTGATCAAATATATTATCCGGATTACCCTAAATATAAATTACAAGAGCATGACTATATGCACCGTTCGTTAAATTCTGGCCTGAGAAAAAAACGTCAACCAGACAATAAAATGCCTGTGGAGCCATTCTGGCAAATAAAAAATTTTACACGTCAAAAACCGTCTCAGTATAAAAGTATGAGATTTACGACTTTACAAAATAGGCAAAACAGAAAAAATATGGACTCGACGAAATTGTTGACAAGTACAGAACCCATAACACTTAGATTGAAAGATTACGCTGACTATCAGCCAGAACACATAACAGAAAAATATTTGTCTTTTAATGAATTAATGCATCTTAGAAAAATCAACGATGGATTTGCACATGATTTTAGACGAAAAAAAAATAATACGACCAACAGTCCAAAAAAAACAGAAAAGGCAGTGCAAGACAAAGTAGAACAAAAAAAGGTAACGCAAAAAAAGGTAGTGCAGGAAAAGGTCCACGTAAAACCAACGACATCGGTAACGTTTGAAAGAATAAATTACTGTACTCGTAAATTAACTTGTACATGGACCGTTTACACGAATAATGGTGAAAACGCAGAAAATGGAGAAAACAAACGCCTTATATTTGGTCCCGAAATAGGTTCTCGAACACCACCGGGTTACGTGGAAGGATGCACACGCACTTCCACCTGTACTCGTGATTTTATGGATCGAAACAAAGTACCCACACTACCTGATTCAGATCAGTATTCCAGTGAATCCCCTACACAAGATGAAGATTACTGTGAGCGTCGATCTCTTAATGTTTAAAGACGTCATTCTAATACCAAAACACGGTTCTTTATCTCGGAAATACAGTACATACCAGTGTTCCTAATTTAACTACCGAAGATGATTTTGAATAATTAAATGCAAAAGGCTTGAATAAAGTTTATTCAATTACGCAAATTAGTACACGAAAAGACAAAATGCTACAAAAATTGAGAAGAAAGTAAATGCTCAAGAGAAGGTGAAGCTAAATCATAACTATAGGAATACAATATATAAATTTTATAGCCAGTTGAGCTTCCATTTTATAACTTACAATACTTACAATTTCATTTTATTTATAACAATATTGATGTGTATTTTAATTAATATAAATATATTATAATCATCGTAATATTTCAATATTAAAAATATGACAAATAATAGTAAACAATAAGCAAAGTTAAAAAGACATAGTTGTGGGTCTATTTGCCGACCAACTGAACAAATTGTGCAATTTTAGCTTTATAAATTAGCAGTTATCTTTCACAGCATTAATTCCGTTCTATCCATACTCTCCGTCATCCATTGTAACAAATCTCTTATTGACAGATAAATAAGAAATAGATTTCTTTTCAATTTTTTCTTACGCCCTGCACTAGATTCATTCAATATTCTTACTGAAGTCATTGCTGCCGAGATTTAGATTCCTCCTTTTCTCCTTTTGATTTTTATGCAAAATGGTCTCTGTTATAATTGGTACAAATATTAAGGTTTAACAATGTATTATAATTTTCTGAAATATCACAAAATTGTTATAAATAAAAAAGTAGCTCACATAGAAGTCTATTCATTACTTTGAGAAATATGAGGCTTTTCCACGATATTTTGTAAAAACTTTTTCATTACGCCTTGTCCACTTTTGTATAAGTTTATATTATCTGGTGACAATACAGCAACGGCTGTCGTACTTTCGATTGCGGTGTCTGATTCAATAATATCATACAAAAAGTCTTTTGTTACTATGTTCATTTTTAAATGCTCCAAGTCTGACGCAGGTGAATTTAGTTCATAGTAGTACGATTCTGTGCTTTCAGTGATACTTTCCTCATTTTCTTCGGGAAAAAAGTAATGTCCGGTGTAATCGTAATTTTTTCTGACTTCAGCTAATTCCGCCTGGACCATTATAGGTTTTACTGAAGATAAACCTTGAGTATTTGTACTATGCCTGTCAGATACTGCTATTTTATCTGAAAGATATGACACGGTTACTAATTACTATTGCAATATCTCATGACATTTACTTACCTTTGTAGTATAAAATATACTGTACCACTATTTCTGAAAATTACAGCTTCAATCAAATCAACTAAGAAAGTAGAATTAACATAATCACTGGAAACAGTTTTTGTAATAGAAGTAGTTCTCTTTTTACTATAAAGTCTATCAACGAATGCTGCCACGCCAACATCGTGAAACGAACTTTCAGAATGACTATTCAAAAGTTTATTATTATTCGATATCAAATCTTTGATCAAAGGGTCGTTGCTCAATTTTTTCTTAAGTTCTTCAACAAAGTCGTCGACTGCCATAATATCTTTACAAGAATGTGGGGACGTGCGTGGAGTAATGGTTTGCTTTGTAAATTCATACAAATGAGAAAAGAAATCAAATTGTGTAAATGTCTCGTTTTCTGGCGTTATAACAGGCGTAGTTTTCTCTGTAATTTCCGTAATATAAGTGCTATCTTCGGTTATCGTATCTATAACGCGCCGCAGTGAATTTTGGGTAGTATGATCAATCAACACATCTACTCGATGGGAAATGTTATCATCTTTTGCAATTTCGATATTTTCCGCTTTTGTTCTTTTATCTGAAAAAAAAAAATGTAAATTAATGTAGGAAAAGCGTAGTTTTCAAATAACTATTTAGTGCTTCTATTCAATTCTGTTTATGTTTAACTTGACATATTTTTAATATCAAAGTACCCCCCATACAAATAATAAGAAAAAAATGTTTGCAAAAAATAGAACCGACTTCCATATCAAAACACTACAAAGCCAAAAATAACTTTAATTTCGGAAGTCGGTGTTATTGGTTTTGGATTTTCTTTTTTTTTTTTCAGTGGCCATCTGTGGTCTTCATCATCAGTTCAACTTCCCCAAATGGTATTTTTCAGAAACAACTGCTCAAGATACTATAAGAAATACCCAAAACGCTATAGGTGTGCCTATAATATTTGAAGAGTTTATCCCATCATCAGATCCTGATTTCGTAACAATGGGACCAACTAGAAAGTATACCCATTCAAACGCAAAAAGAATTTTCCAAATCGGTCCAGCCGTCTCCGAGTTATGAGAAATTATTGTCGTTTTTTATACATTAAAAAAAATAAGTTCAAGACGAATTGAGAACCTCCTTTTTTTAAAGTCGGTAAAAATGCTAGAGGTTGTGAACATTTTAGTGCCGTGGAATAGTTAATTGTGAATAGTTAATTAAAGATACTAAACAGCAAAAAAAATAGAAACACGGCGTATTTAAGTGTTTACATCAATGAAATATGCATTGGCTATTCCATCATTTAAAACAAATTTGGTGGCAATTAACTGCAATATTGTGTTTTTTTTTTTGAGATATTGTGAATTAAATCACCACGCTTTAATCAACAAGGAGCCGTTTAATTCTATCATGTTTTGACATCACTGCGAACGCGGTCGCATCTAGTAAGAATTTTTCTTATTTTGAAATCAAATGTTATAAGTATAAAACACATAAATTATGAAAGTTATATTATACTTGTGACGCGGTACCTCAGCAGATTCTTGCATCTGATATGAGCAATGTTTTCATTATAATAAAGAATAATGGCGGTCCAACTTTGAGAAAATGAAGAAAACCATGAGAAAGAAGGAGCTTTTCGAGGAAAACATTTGCTACTTATTCGACTTTTGCCGATAGGTAGTTGGTTCGGAGTTAATAATCTGGATGGGTAAGTAATTTTCAGTTCCGAAGTTAAGGTCTTCGAAGCGTGTAATAAGATACACATTATTGTAAACGCCTATAAAACGTGTTTTTTTTAATATCCCATAACTTTAGGGTTATATTCCATAAGTAAAAATAAAACAAAAATTCCTAGAGTATGTGGTCAATAGTGTATTTCAAAAATATCATCAATCATCAAAATACTAGCACTAGACTCTCGATGCGAGTAGGTATCTACGTTTCATTGATAAATACGATTAATTCATTTCATTCAAATTCATATTCACAGTTACAAAAATGCGACGTTGTCATATTTCACGAAAGGGTGTTTTACATCCATTGCTAATCGTGGTTCTTCGAATTATTTTGTATGAAAATTAAAAAAAGAATATTAGTTTGGTTTGGAGTAAATAACTAAAATTAGTAACTATTTTGGGACCCGTTTTAAGAATTAAAAACTGCTCTACAGCTATTAGTTAGACATTATTGAAAAAGAACCATTGCTGCTTACATAACAGTTGAAGGTAAATTATTAATCCGTTTGGTAAGGACCAAGCTAAAACTGACTAAAACTGTTGTAGCAACTTCTTCTAACATACCAGTAAAATAAATAACAAATTAAACATTTTCGTTGCGTTTCATCTTCTATATCGCTTGGCTGACTGATTGGTGACTAGCCTATTAGGAGAATTCTGTGTGTGAATTGAATTATGGGAAAAGGCAGTAGGTATAAGCAGTGAGTATAAAGTGTTCGTTTGTAACAGAAACGACATGCTTAGAACTTAGAAACTTATCCAAAATTCCTTGCTATACTAATTATGTTAGTAACGACAAATATTTTAAGATTAACATTTATACTAAGAAAAATAAAGGAATGATAAAAACAAGGCAGGCATGTCGTGGCATTGAGGCTCCCACCCAGACATGCGGGCTGCGAGCAATGGGTACTGGGTAGCTCACCGCCCGACAGAACAAAGCCGCGTCGTGTTCCATGCGCGCCTCATAGAGTTGTCAGCAAAATTTTTGGGGCCGACTAGGGGGCCATTGACTCTAGGGGGAATATTGGTGTTACGAAATTGTTCGAAAGAGTTACCGCGGCCTTGGAACACGAAGAGCAAATGACGGAATACGGATGAGATTTAGTCAGTAAAAGTCTGACACACCCTCCCGGTTTATTTATTTATTTAAACTAAATGTACAATAGTGGTACATGGACGGACTTAATGCAACAAGGCATTCTGTACCAGTCAACCTTTTTTTTTTTTTTTTTTTTTTTTATTTAGAATAGGTTCGCGTTTGACCACCATCTCACCTGATGGTAAGTGATGATGTGGTCGAAGATGGAGCACGCTTACCTAAAAGTAACCTATTCACTCTTGACTTAAAGACTCCTAGGTTATAGCTATCGGGAAACACAGACTCCGGCAGGGAATTCCACTCCTTAGCCGTACGCACAATGAAGGTATTCCCAAAACGTTTGGTGCGTATGGGTGGGATGTCCACCATGTAACGATGGCGCTTCGCCGTTTGTCTCGTAGTCCGATGATGGAACGGGCTTGTTGGAATTAAATTGTGTAATTCCATCGCACACTCCCCGAAATGTAACCGATAAAAAACCGATAGACTTGCAACTCGTCGTCGATGTTCAAGGCTCTGGAGCTTTGATTCGACCAGTGCATCGTTGCCAATGAGTCTTTTGGCCCGCTTCTCGATAGACTCAAGCGCGTCCAGTTGGTATTTAGCAGATCCATCCCAAAGATGAGAGCAGTACTCCATACACGACCGAACCTGGGCTTGATAGAGATTGAGCAACTGTTCGGGTGTGAAGTACCGTCTCACCTTTGCTAGGATTCCCAACTTTTTTGATGCTAGTTGAGCCTTAGCCTCGATAAACGGGCCAAAATTGAGGGTAGAAGTTAATGTTGCCCCCAGAAGCTCGATATGGTCAGTTATCGGCACAGTTACACCTCGGAAAGTAGGAGCCGGTTCAAATTGGCTCCTTTTTGCGGAGAAGAGACACGCCTGGGTCTTAGCTGCATTAAACTTGACCAGGTTGGCATCGCCCCATTCGGAGACAGCCTTCAAGGTCAAGTTCAAGCGCCCGACCATGTCCTCACGGAGAGACTGGATCTGTGACCCACCAGCTCGCGCGTTGGACACATATCTCTCAGAAACTGTGCTGTCGTCTGCATACCCAAAGGTACCGGGCATTAGCAGATCGTTAATGTGCAGCAAGAATAAAGTTGCTGAGAGAACAGACCCCTGAGGGACCCCGGCATTAATTGCCAATTGGCCAGACGAGCAGCCATCAATGACCACTCGAATGGACCGACCTTTGGGTTAAAAAGACCACAATGTGGTAGGTCTACAAGTAAAATAAAAACATTATCGGAAGAATATATGTATAAATATAATTATATGTATAACTAGCTTTCGCCCGCAACTTCGTCCGCGTGGAATAGTTACTTTGGGCTAACGTTAAATTTAACCCCGATTTTGAAGCATTCTTCATTGGCGCTCCGCTCCTATTGGCCTTAGTGTAATGATACAATATAGCTGTGCCCGCGACTCCGTCAGCGTAAGTTAATGTATTGGTAATATTGTTTAGATCACGTTCACATGAGGCTTAAGTACCTAGAGAACGCTTCGACCGCGAGACGCGTCGAGCGTGGCGACCGATTCTCAAAAATAATCCTTATAGCATGATTCAGTATTCACGCGCGATGGCTTATTATTATAAGCGTATTTCATGTATAACTTTGGTGTTTCTATACCGATTTATATGATTCTTTTTACGGTTTCGTAGCCGAATGGCAAAAAACGGAATCTTTATAGTTTCGACATGTCTGTCCGTCTGTCTGTCTGTCTGTCTGTCCGTCCGTCCGTCTGTCACAGCAATTTTATTCCGAAACTATTAGGACTATACATGTGAAACTTGATAGGTAGATGTATTCTGTGAACCGCTTTCCGATTTTGAGAAAAAATTAAAAAATATTTAAAATAAAGGGGGGCTCCCCATACATGGAACTAAACCTGAAAATATTTTTTTCATGAAATCGATGCATGTGTAGTATCTATAGACAGTTCTTTAAAAACGACATCGGGGTTTCTAAAACCACTTTTCCATAAAGTCAATCGTTTAAAAGATATAAGCTTCCAAAGTGGTAAAATGTGTGTGTGGCGGTCACAACCTCTAACTTCTATAATAATGGAGTGAAAAATCTAAAAAAATATATGTCTGTAGATCTTAATATAAAATTTCAATCAAAATTAGTTTGAACGAAATCAGTTCAGCAGTTTTTGAGATACAGTATATTTTCTAAAACCGCAAATATAACTTTGTAATTCATACAAACACTATGAAAAACAAATTTATTCGGCGCATTTGTAAAAATGTAAAAAAGCCAGTTTTAAGAAATTTGTAAGGTTTTTTTCAAAACAAATTTATTTGGCGCAGTTGTAAAAAATGTAAATAAGCTAGTTTTAAGAAATTTGTAAGGTTTTTTTTTCGTCAAATAAATTTGCATATTATATTATAGTTACTACGGAACCCTTCATGGGCGAGTCTGACTCGCACTTGGCCATTTTTTTTATGGAATAGTTAATAATGTTAACTTTTTCAATTAGGGGTGACTGAGAGTGTTATAAACGTAAGAGTAGACAATTATTATAATCAGAAAGCTTCGAACTGCTAAGCTATCGGGAGTTACACGTGTTATTGTGAGTCAACCATAAAAGTTAGACATATGCTGTCGTGGGATATTTTTTATATAATTTTAAGTAGAACATTTCCGTCATGAAATGATTTGTGTAGCTTTAACCATTAAGGTTGCACACGCGACGGAAGCTTAAAAAATGGAGTAACTTCTCCCGTTTTCCCAACATTTCCCTTCACTGCTCTGCTCCTATTTATTGTAGCGTGATGAAAAGTATACTATAACCCGCTCAGGAGTATGAAAAATAATTGTACCAAGTTTCGTTAAAATCCGTCGAGTAGTTTTTGTTTCTATAACGGTTATACAGACAGACAGACAGACAGACAGACAGACAGACAGACAGACAAAAATTTAACTGATTGCATTTTTGGCATGAGTATCGATCCTTAATCACCCCCTGATAGTTATTTTGGAAATATATTTCATGTACAGAATTGACCTCTCTACAGATTTATTATAAGTATAGATTATGGGAATTCTGGGAATAAAGACGATTTCTCATGCACCGCAACCTGTTAAAATTTGAGCCTCGATTATATTTTGTTGCAACTGGGTTACTTTTAGCCGAGTTCCATTGCAAAGTTGTGGTGGTTTTAAATTTCGGAGCAGAATAATAATCAGAAAGCTTCGAACTGCTAAGCTATCGGGAGTTACACGTGTTATTGTGGGTCAACCATAAAAGATAGATATATGCTGTCGTGGGATATTTTTTATATAATTTTAAGGAGAACATTTCCGTCATGAATGATTTCTGTGTAGCTTTAACCATTATGGTTGCACACGCGACGGAAGCTTAAAAAATGGAGTAACTTCTCCCGTTTCCCCAACATTTCCCTTCACTGCTCTGCTCCTCTTGATTGTAGCGTGATGAAAAGTATACTATAACCTGCTCAGGAGTATGAATATTAATTGTACCAAGTTTCGTTAAAATCCGTCGAGTAGTTTTTGTTTCTATAACGGTTATACAGACAGACAGACAGACAGACAGACAAAAATTTTACTGATTGCATTTTTGGTATCAGTATCGATCCCTAATCAACCCCTGATAGTTATTTTGTAAATATATTTCATGTACAGAATAGACCTCTCTACAGATTTATTATCTATTGGAAATATATTTCATGTACAGAATTGACCTCTCTACAGATTTATTATAAGTATAGATTATGGGAATTCTGGGAATAAAGACGATTTCTCATGCACCGCAACCTGTTAAAATTTGAGCCTCGATTATATTTTGTTGCAACTGGGTTACTTTTAGCCGAGTTCCATTGCAAAGTTGTGGTGGTTTTAAATTTCGGAGCAGAATAATAATCAGAAAGCTTCGAACTGCTAAGCTATCGGGAGTTACACGTGTTATTGTGGGTCAACCATAAAAGATAGATATATGCTGTCGTGGGATATTTTTTATATAATTTTAAGGAGAACATTTCCGTCATAAATGATTTCTGTGTAGCTTTAACCATTATGGTTGCACACGCGACGGAAGCTTAAAAAATGGAGTAACTTCTCCCGTTTCCCCAACATTTCCCTTCACTGCTCTGCTCCTCTTGATTGTAGCGTGATGAAAAGTATACTATAACCTGCTCAGGAGTATGAATATTAATTGTACCAAGTTTCGTTAAAATCCGTCGAGTAGTTTTTGTTTCTATAATGGTTATACAGACAGACAGACAGACAGACAGACAAAAATTTTACTGATTGCATTTTTGGTATCAGTATCGATCCCTAATCAACCCCTGATAGTTATTTTGTAAATATATTTCATGTACAGAATAGACCTCTCTACAGATTTATTATAAGTATAGATAATAAAATATATATATAGGTATGTTAAAATAATAGACTAATAAATACGGTGCTTTATAATAATCTTTCTGACTAAGAGAACTCACAACAATTATATTTATTGCGAAAACCAAACTAAGAATGACAGGCTTTTAAGTAGTGGTTTCTCATTTTACGCTTAAAAGAGAATTTAGACTCCGCCTTCTTGATGTCAAGAGGTAGCATGTTCCACAGTTTTGCCCAGATCGGGAGGCAGTTTACAAAAAGGCTCCCACTCAGCATTATACTCTGCCATGGGCGTATCTACAGCGCGGCGCTGTTTTTCGGTGGTCGCCTAAAAAATCTGAATGATAATAATTATACTCACAGCAAAGCGCTTTATGTACTGAATGACAATTGGCATCATGTGGACATCTAGAGCAAGGCACGCCGCTCGAATATACAGATCTATTTCGAATATTACCAGCTGGAGCAAAGTTACATACTAGTCTGTAAATTGTCCTGTATTTTACATTTACATCTTTTAGGCGTTCCTGTTCCAGAAAATTATATAATGAGTTATGAGAATAAGTAATTTTTTTAAGAGTTCTCCGCACCGGGAATTCCACTCCTTAGCCGTACGCACAATGAAAGTATTCCCAAAAGGTTTCGTTCGTATGGGTGGGATGTCCACCATGTAACAATGGCGCATCGCCGTTTGTCTTTACGGGTAGTCAGAAGCAAGAAAATCTGGTTTGTGGAGGTGGTCAGATAAGTAGACTCACCATGTAAAATAATAGGTTGAGGAAAAAGTTTCTTCGCATTTTTTAAGAAAATGAAAACATTTTTTAATATAGTTTATTTACATTTAACTAAAGTATATAGGTACCATTTTGTTCGATAACTTTTTGCCATCTTGTAGGTAGAGACATGATCCCATTGCTATAGAAATTTTGGGACTTCTGATCAAAATACCGCGATAAGTGGTTTTGGCAGTCCTCTCGTGATGTTAACCTGACACTGCCTAAAGAATTCTGAAGAGACCGAAACAGGTGGAAATCTGAAGGTGCAAGGTCAGCACTATACGGCGGATGCATTAACACCTCCCAGCCAAACTCTCTTAATTTTTGCTGAGTGGCTAAAGATGTGTGAAGTCTAGCGTTATCATGATGAAAAACCACACCCCTTCTGTTGATTAATTCCGGCCGCTTTCTCTCAACTTCTTGCTTTAACCTCATCAGTTGTTCGCAGTAGAGTTCAGAATCGATGGACCTGCCTGGTGGTAATAGCTCATAATGAATAATGCCCTTCCAATCCCACCACACACACAGCATCACCTTGTTGCGAGTTAACCCGGGTTTCACCACAGTCTGTGAAGCCTGAGCGGCCTTTGACCACGACCTTTTTCGCACGTTCTTGTCGTACATGATCCACTTTTCATCACCAGTTATCAGCTTCTTCAAAAATGGTTCGGTTTCATTACGTCGTAATAAAGAATCACAAATGAGTACACGGTTCATTAGGTTTCTTTCAGTGAGCTCGTGAGGTAGATACCTACCCAAATTTTTGTGTGCCCAGTTTTTTTTTTCAAATGCGCCAAAACTGTTTTGGGGTCAATTCCCAGTTTTTCAGCTACGTCGTAACTACTGATATGCCGATATTGCTCCACTTTTTCAAAAATGGCATCCATTTTATCCGTAATAGGGCGACCAGAGCGACGTGCATCTTTGACATCAAAATTTCCGGATTGAAAACGCTTAAACCAAATTTGTGCTACTCTCACAGACACTGCACTAGGTCCATAAACATTGCAATTTTTTTTCGTGGCTTGCGTTGCATTTTTACCTTTTTTGTAGTAAAATTTTAATCCCATAAAAAACAATACTTGTCAAAAAACCAAGTCTCGCAACTCAATTCTTATACCGTAAAAAGTTGTGAGATCCATGTAATACCAAGTCGGTTATTAATCTATTCAGTCCTTACTTAAGGGACCTTCTGTCTTAAGTTGTTACGTAATTATCTAACCTAACAACATCTTATAGTGACCATATCACGTGAAATAAATAGATTGACTCGGCCATCGCATGAAAACACAATATATCTCACAAGTAATACATACATATATAAATTAGATTGTTTTTGCGATTGCCAAGTCAATCTATTTATTTAAAACGTTAAAGATTTTTAATATTGATATGGTCACTATAAGATGTTGTTAGGTTAGATAATTACGTAACAACTTAAGACAGAAGGTCCCTTAAGTAAGGACTGAATAAATTAATAACCGACTTGGTATTACATAGATCTCACAACTTTTTACGGTAGAAGAATTGAGTTGCGAGACTTGGTTTTTTTGACAAGTATTGTTTTTATGGGATCTCATTTCTTTTTGTAGATAGTCCTACTTTTTTCCTTTCCGGTACCTTCTACTTCTTGTATACCAATAACAAATTTTCTTAAAGCACTCTCTCTGTCTTATGAGCTTTTCTTATTTTTGTGGGTAGCCTTCCTTTTTTTCTTTTCCGGTACTACTTCTTGAGCTTCAGTTACAGTTTTTTTCAAAGCCCACTCCCTGTTTCTATGGATTTTTCTCGGAGGCTTTGATGTTAAAACTTTTGACAAATCTGGACGGTAAATTAGTCTATTGTATTCACAAATTAAGGATACCTGCGCTTTATATACTTCCAAAGTTGACATTAATTAGATGTAAACCGCTCAAACTTGTAACTCTCGAAAGTGCCACGTAAGCTTGACCGGATGTGAATACTGCAGAACCGATATCCATCAACGCATTATTTAAACTTAGGCCCTAACTTTTGTCTATAGTTATAGCATAGACTATACATATGGGAAACTGTTCGCGATGAACATAAGCTCTATTAATAATTTCAAATTTAGTTTTGACCGGACCAAGCTCGTAAACATGTTCTTTACTATATGTAATGTATATTTTATTAATGGCTTTTGTATTTTCCGGATCAACCTTTACTCTTTGCACTCTACCGATAGAACCATTAACTAAACCAAGACTCACGTTAATATTTCGCCTTAGCATGACTTTTGCTCCTATTTTTATAATTATATTCTCTTCCAGGCACGCAGTCATAGAAACATCTTCTTCATGTTTTTTTATGCATTCATGAGCTCTTTTTGTTAGGTATCTGGGACAATCTATGCTATCTACAGCTGTAAGTTTTATTTCGGGATGTTGGAGAGATCTAAGCATTGCAGTATTTAGTTGTTGACACATTTTTTTTGTAGGTAATAAGCAAACGGTATCATTAGGAAGTTTTGAGAGGTGTTCAATTGTTTCAACTAATCTGTTTTTTTTTTTTATTTGCGCCATTTGAATCGGATTTGTGAGTTATTAATCTAGGCGAGAGTAAGTCACGGTCTTTTTGTGTAGTCACATCTAATCTTATTCTATTTATCATTTCAACAAAGTCAGAATCATTGAGCTGTCGCATGTTAATTATAAGTTCATCGTATAACCTGGGGTATTTAAGGCAAGAGGGAAGCCTCCAGATAGGTTACTTCGAGGCAAGCGTACTCCATCTTCGACCACATCATCACTTACCATCAGGTGAGATGGTGGTCCAAAAAAAATCATTAAAAAAAAAGAAATTGATAAATATTTTAGTTTTTCCTTGATTCATACAATAAACACTAATTGAATTCTAAATTTGAAGCTTCTACGTCTGCTAGAAGTGCCTTAGACTTTTGATGATCGGTCAGTCAGTGAGTGACAAAATTAACAAACTTTGACTCGTTATAATTCTTAAACTTGTGGTTCAAATTGAATGAAATTTGAAATATACCGTGTTTGTACAATGCCTGCTCGGTTACTGATCAAACCAAATCAGGTTTATAGTTTTATCCACAACGCAGTTATAGGGGATCGAAAATGGCCTGAATTGCTTCGAGAAAAGTATAGTACGGCCGTGCCGCTTTTTTGCTCGACTTGGCGGGGGCGCTGCCGTGCCCCCATATATCGAATTTTTTCATTAAAAGATTCACTCATCTTGACAGTACGAAAAACAAATCATTGTTAGCATCTTGTCAATCTGTGTAAATGATGTATGTATATTTGTTGCAATAAATTATATTATTATTATTTATTATTAAATGAAAATCACACATTTTCCTAATTTGAATTTGGAATTATATTCTTTAAAATTTATACTTTCAATGATACCAAAACCAGCCAGATACAAATAGTATAGCCAAAGAGATTTTATTACAAGTTCATACATACTATAATGCGAAAAGACTTTTTCCCCAACCTTATAATAGTACTCAGCAGCATCCGGTTAGACGGACGCCAGCTACAACGTAGTTGGGAAAAGGCTAAGCAGATGATGATGAGTTTCACTAGATTTCAAAACTAGCTGTGCGCGCGACTTTGTTTGCGAGTGAGTCGATATTACCAAGACCAGGATAAAAAATACATTTATGTTGGTCTATAACCTCCTCTATCTCCCAGTGAATGTCCCATTAAAATCGGTACCGCCGTTCTAGAGATTTAAACCCAGACAAACAGACAGACAAATGGACAAAAATTCAAAAAGTTTATTTGTATTTTAGTATCATGTAAATAATTATAGGCTTTCTGAAAAACACAGCTATATTGATATCGCAGACAGACACTGCAATTTTGTTTATGTTTTACAAAGCGGTTAAATCATTTGAAATTTAATTAAGCAAAGTAAAGCTAACTAAGAGAAAAACTAAACTTTGAGAGCTCGATATCTAAAGCCTATGTCACAGTTTTGCTCATATAAAAATTCTGGTTCATATTAAGGATATGAACTGATATAATGAATAATGAAATGATATGATTTTTCTAGATGATGTCTTTATTTTTTGTCCATTACTAGTTACTTACTTTATACTGTGATAATTAGTATAATAAGTGTATAAAGCCACCAGTTACAGGCAAAATATTATATTTTAACTAGTACTCACGCGGGGCTTCGCTCCCGTGGATTCTATCACGGTAAAAAGAAACATAACTCTCCTTTTTTTCAGTCGCGTAAAAAGTAGCCTATAACCTTCCTCAAGCTTCAAGCTACTTCCATACCAAATTGCATCCAATACCACCCAGTACTTTCGAAGATTAGCGCGTTCAAGCAAACAAAAAAACAAACTTTTCCGCTTTATAATATTAGTATAGATTGGGGTATAACTAGGATGAACGAATGAATGCACCAAAGTTACGTAACTATCTATAAAACACTATGTAAATTTGAGTGAACGATCATACTTTAAATTTGACTCCTCCGCAGCCGACTTGATTCGTCTCCTCCCACACGAGTTGCGTAAAATAATCGTAATGTAAATTGTTAGTCTCAGACGACCTGTAATTTTTCAATAACATAACATAATCTGCCTGTAACTTTCCTACTGGGACACATGCCTGCTCACTATGAGCGAATGGTCCGTAATCCACCACTGGATCAGTGCGGGTTAGTGGATGTTGCATGTCTTGGAATTTTTGGTCCTACGATATGCCGGTTCCCCCTTTCGATCTTAATTTAATTTGATGTAGTTTTTACTTATACCAAGTATCATATACGAGCAAATCTTAAAAGAAGGGTAATTATTCCAATATATCGTTTACATGAGTTTTAAACAGTTCAAATTAACACTTTAAAATGTAATTTACTCGAATTGACACAAATTGCACTTATTACTTTTTACCCGTAAGCAGACGATTTATCAAATTAAGTTGTTTATTTTTAGTGCAAAACATTAAAGTATCGCAAAAGTAGTTCCAACACCGGCCTTATTGGCTTAGTTGGCAACAACCAACACATGCGACTGACTACTGTAAGCAGTTTTAATACTCAAGTCGGACAAAGTGTTCTTTAATTCCTCTATATCGCAATTCTCAGAAACTTTGAATCTGGATTTGTGCCACCACACGTTCGTCCTATTATGTGGGAAATAACCTAAACTGACGAGATAATATATACTTGATCTGTATCAAGTATACTATATTATCTACACAATAGCTTGAAGATGTTGAAATCCTAAAAAAAAAAAAAAAGTTGAAATATCCCTTTCATTCCTCACTGCCTTCCAAGTCGCAAAACCAACTAACATACATATAACTTTACATATTCGCACATTCACTCACACGCCTATACCCATACAATTCACTACATTTACATTCCACACACTCATACTTTCCAAAATCTTTTTTGTTCCAAATATTTGTACAAGTTAAAAATTGTATTAGTATACTTACGGCACATATCGTGACATTGTGGTAGAATTGATATTCAGTAATTCCATGTACCAAACATCAACGAGCGCCCATGGTATTAGACCGGGGGCATCTCCGTGTATTGTAGCAATATTTTGACCCACGGATATTTCACCTGCAGCAGAAATATAAATTTAGGTAATTATCTCAATAATTTTAGATGAATTCCTGGCTAATTATTAAAAGTCACAAAGGTGGATCTTCGGCAAAGATTGATAGCATTCTCTATCTTCTAGTGAAAGTCACAATTAAAATTCTAGATATTAACCCGCTAAACAGAAAAACAATTTTATTAGGATTGATTTTTAGTATCGTGTAGATAGACATGACAGACAGTCCGCAGTTTAGTGACAGATTGTGAACATGAGAACAGATAGACGACAATCGTCCAACAATAAATTAATAATCACTACATAGTGGTAACGCGCCCTTATCCCCCTATTTTAGTAATGACTGGTGGGCTATAATTTTAGCTGTAGCGGATTAGCGAGGGAGTATAGAAACTACATACTTAAAATTTGACACAGTGATGATGTCAATTCCATTGTAATATAAATCTTACAAGTTTATATTTAAACTACGAAGTTTTCATTGTTTGGTAAAAATATGAGAATTATATAGACTAAAAACTTTTTAACAAAAAATAAAACCTCGATTTCTCAAGGTTTCCATTATCAGATCCTGACTTCATGATAATGGGACCAACTAAAAAGTATACCTTCTCAAACAAAAAAATAATTTTCTAAAAAATCGGTCCAGCCATCTTCGAGTTATGAGGTAACATACATAAAAAAAACGTTCAATCTGAACTGAGAACCTCCTCCTTTTTTTGAATTCGGTTAAAAAGAGACGTTGACTTCTGAGTTTATTTCGGTGTTTCTTCTCAGAGTAGTCAGGAAACACCGGCCTCATCTAGCTAAACATAACAAGCAAAAAACGTGCCGTGTAAAAATGTTATTTATAAATAATTTACAAAATAACTACTTATTTCATTTCATTTCAATACCCTTGAACTTCCTTACCCAAATCTCTGCATGTGTCTTGAATATCCGGCACGTGATGTTTCACACACTGGTCAGCCCATCTTTGCGCTGAAATTTCCAATTCTTTGTTCCATTTCTGTAGTCAAAATATATAATTATAGTTAGTCTACAGGTGTGTCATGATGTGTCATTATTATTTATTAGGTACTAGCTGTTCCCGTGGCTTCGTTCGCTTTGTGATTGATATGAGTTTAATCCTATCAATCTATCCTGTCTGTCATTCGTCTTAATAATGAAGCAACCTTTCTTCGAATAATAGCCAAATAGCCATCCATCCTGGCTTCAGCAAATATTAGCGAAGTATCTACTGCATTAAGGTGACAGCCGCAACAGCATCCTAAAGATGTTATTTTGAACGCGCAGAACACTAGCGGCCCGACGGGTATGATTCGCCCATAGACACCACGTCAACACACTTCGGTTCTACACACAGAAACACACACTTCAATTTTTATTTATATGTATAGGCTAGCTCCTACTAATGGCTTCGGCAACTTGAAAGATTTTTACTATCCTAACGTAACATATTGCCGAGACAAAAAATAACATGATAGACTACATTTTATCCTGAAGGATAAATGGATCGGAACATAGGACATAGAACCGTGATCCATATTTTATACGAAACCGTGCATCTGTTAGGTCATGAAAAGCAACAAAAACGGAAAGCGTATAATTATTTAAGTCTTTTTTAAAGAAAATTACTAGAAATCTTGTTAACCCCTCCAACTAAGCTAAACATGCATGTGTCTGGAGTGGGTTTACGGCAATAGAGTAATGGGTGGGGTTCGAGCCCGCGACCTCTCGATCCCGCGTCCGATAACGTAGCTATTAATCTAAATGTGCAATAGGTATTGATATATTGGCGGTCTTAATGCAATAACGCATTCTCTACGCGTCGACGTAGTTACACTGCGATGGTGGAGAAACCAACAGTAAAATTATATTTTAATTTGAAAATTAAAACTTTAATCCCACTTTGCCCAATTATAATGTTACATGAATTTAAACCTACCTATACAACGTGTAATTTAAAGGGTATATACATACCAAGTGCGCGGCTACTTTGGATGATAACAAACGATATGGCCAGGGTTTTCTAATCCTATGTCTACATGTGTGGAACTTATTAGTGATACCAGATACCGAATTTTTCAAATTAAGAAGAACGAAGATAATTATCGTTTTATTAGCAAGTGACGTGGAAAGTGATGACCCTCATAGTGATGTGACACGTTTTTTATTATTGGCATTCAAGAAACATACGAAATCAACAATTTGGGGTCAATTCTGTGAGTCACTTATTTTGAGCTGAAACTTTACATAGAGACTCCATACCAGATGTTGTCTTCAGTCCCTTTGGATAGATATGGGGTTTCCGTTACACGTTGTATAGATAGGTATAAATTATAGATACATGTAACATATGTCTATATGACTAAACTTTCCCATTATAATATGATAATGGGAATGTTTAGACATATAGATGTTTATCACAAAGGCAAAATCACAACGGATCTAGACGAACAAAAGAAACATCCATCCATACATCCACACATAATCACCGTCAAACCAATATAAGTATTAAGTAGATAACATATTAATCAGAAATAGAAACGCATTACCAATTTCTGCATACTTTCAGCTGCCGGCAACGATCGGATTTCACCATTAGCTACTTTATTACGTCGACTGTTAATTTTTTCCAGAATTAGTCGTCTATCAGATTCGCTCAAAATGGTTTTTTCATATGCGACACAGTGATTGGCCGGTTGCGTGGACTGAAAATTAAAAAAGACGGTCCGTAGTCACCTACTTGTTCATGTTCGTAATTAGGTACACCCTGATTGTTTAACAAATAAAAAACAATGTCATTCACAATCCAATGGGATTCCAGATCCATTGCTTCGAAACCTACATTTCAGCAACTGAGCAATGAAGCGATTGCCTTGGTGTATTATAATAGCATCTAAAACCTACATTTCGCCAACTGAGCAATGAAACGATTGCCTTGGTGTATTATAATAGCATCTAAAACCTACATTTCGCCAACTGAGCAATGAACTGATTGCCTTGATGTAGTATATATAATATCTATGTGTATAATAGCATTTAAAACCTACATTTTGCTTACTGAGCAATGAAACGATTGCCTCGGTGTATCATAATAGCATCTAAAACCTACATTTCGCCAACTGAGCAAAGAACCGATTGCCTTGGTGTAGTATGTTACGTATGTGGCGAAATGTAGATTTTAGATGTCGTATATAGATAGTTGACATTCTTGAATAACACATAGGCTACTTATATCCCGAAATTCCTACGGGATCGGGATTTGCGCGGAAAACCTTCCCACGCGTACGAAGTCGCGGGCAGAAGCTAGTTGATTATATCGACTATTGATCGTTTGATATACCACTCAAAATACACACACCGGCACAATTAGAGGAACACAAAAAAGGGATGAAATCTCGAATAGGAGTGGGATGATTGATATGTGGAGTTTTTTTATGACTTCATACCCACTTAAAAATTAAATTTTGAACAATATTGTTATGTTGACATGTTGCAACTTAAATTATACACCCTTTAACTGTTTCTCAAAGATTTACGTTTTAAGAGTTTCTGATAAGAATAATGTTCTGTGCGATACGAGTATAAGGTAACTTTAGCTAATTTTACTGTTTGCTTTTGGGAAGAACACATTGTATTGATACAAAATGAGTGATTTACCAGCAACTACGATCGCCAGAGCTGTAATCATGATCAAGGAAGGTCACACCTACGTTCGGTCTGTCGTGCTTTGGGTATTTCGGTTTTTGTGGTCCATCACAATGTTCAACGCTATAGGCAAACTCGATCTTAGGTCCGTCGACGGGGACAACGCAGAAAACGGACAACAACGATGATGACCGTTTTATAAGGTTACAAACCTTAAGAAATCGTCGTCAAACAGCTGTTCAGACACGAAATCTTTTGAAGGAGGTCCGTAATGTGCGTGTGAGTGAAGGTGCAGTGAGAAGAAGATGGAACGAAATTGGATTGAACTCATACGTGCCAGCAAAAGCACCGAAACTTGAGGTAGGACACCAAAGATCGAGATTAGCATTAGCACATTTACACCAAGGTTGGACAAATGAGTGGAGTTGGGTTCTGTTCAGCGATGAGAGTCGCTTTTGTGTTAATTTCATTGATGGAAGGGAGAGGATGTGAAGATATCGCGGAGATGATCAAACCAATTTCACGGAAACAGTGGCATACGGTGGAGGGTCAGTTATGGTTTGGGGTGGCATATGATTGGGAGCCCGCACGGAGCTTGTGGTCATCAAAGGTGGGTCTCTTACTGCAAATCGATACATTACAGGCATTTTAAAACTGTCATGACTTTTGTCCCATTCATAGGCGAAGATTTCATTTTCATGCACGACAGCGCTCGGCCACACACAGCAGTCATCGTGCGCGATTACCTTAACATAGTCGGTATACCACAAAGGACTGGCCAGCTCGGTCACCCGACATGAACCCAATAGAACATGTTTGGGACATCATCGGGAGAAGAGTACGAGAAAGAAATCCAACTCCCAGAAATGTGGAAGAACTAAAGTTCGCATTACTGGAAGAGTGGAGGAATTTGCCCCAAGAAATGATTGACAACCTCATTGAAGGCATGGAAAGGCGTATCCAAGCTCTCATAAGAGCCATAGGAGGCAACACACGATTTTAATTTTTCATTTTAGTGATTATTTCAAAAAGTTTATCTTAAATTATCATCAGGTACCATATTTTGAAAAAAAAATATTTATTTTCAGTTTTTGGACTTTTACTGAAATCAAAGTTTTTTATTTAGGACATTATTTTATGTTATTTTGAAGTTTCTTAGATAAATATTCAATATAATATATAAATAGAAATAATAAATACAATTTATCTCGAAAAAAAATTTACTTTTATTTTACGTTCCCCTAATTGTGCCGGTGTGATATTCAAGTAATCGAATCGCAATCCACGAAATACTTATTATTGAGTAGTTTCGGTGGCCATCTGCGGTCTTCATCATCAGTTCCACTTCCCCAAATGGTGCTTTTCGAGAGCAACTGCACAAGTTACTATAAGAAATACCCAAAACGCTATAGGTGTGCCTATAATATTTGAAGAGTTCTCTCGATTTCTCCATGATTCCATAATTAGATCCTAACGTGATGACAATGGGACCAGTTGGTCCCATTGCAGTATACCCTTATAGAAAGTATACCCTTTCAAACTAAAAAAGAATTTTTCAAATCGGTCCAGCCGTATTCAAGACATGAGGTAACTAAAACTAAAATACATTAAAAAAAAGTTCAAGACGAACTGAGAACCTCCTCCGTTTTTTGAAGTTGGTAAATAAAATGCCTAGTAAAAAACACAAAGCAATATTTTAGATATACACAATATAACATTGTCTAATTATTAATAAGTTGTGTTGTGCAGTATGCAAGCAAGCATGGACCATGCAAGCAAGCATGCAACATGCAGCAGGGGGCATGGTTTCTGTCACGGCTCCAGCGCTGTAGGGTTCCGGCGATTCCATGCGAGCTTATCGTCGCAGATGTGTTTCACGCTCACCACCGCGGCTTCAAAGTGTTAAAACCACCTGCTCCTCAGCTCACGGGCCGCCTTGCCCCTCCGCGCCTACGCGATTTTAACTAACACTCTAGAGGTAAGGAGGACTAGGGACTGGGGGAGGGTACAAGACTACGTGAAATCGGTTTTACAGCGATTCGTTTCTGTCACGCGGCTCCCGCAGCACGCTCAATCAAATTAATCGCAATATTATATTATTTTAAACGATAGGCCTAATGATTTTCGATTAAATAAACGTTATATCCAATAACGTTATCTGAAATAAGTTTTAAGGTATTTATAAATGTTATATCTAAAGAAATTATATCAACAGTTGGTATAACTCACGTTTATTATATCTCGTGAACATTATTGAAATAAATATATACCAAATAACTTTATATCGTGTGAGACGCACCCAAGCACTCGCACGAGCAACTTCTAGATCAGGGTTTTTCAAAGTGGGGTACGCACTTGAGTCATAAGGGTTACGCGATATTTACTTAATGGCAGCGGCCTGGTAAATGTGAAGAGCGTGACGACGACGCACCTGCGGCCTTAGTATGAGTTTGCGATACTATTATCGTGTTCGAAAACTATAGCTTTGTCTCTTTCACACTAATCTGGTACGTGTGAAAGAGACAAAGCGATAGTTTTCGAAAACGACAAAAGTATTTCAAACTCATACTAAGCACACTGGTGACTAAATCTGTCACTGCGCTGCGCTCGGTAGCAACTTGCCTGTAGGGATGCAAGCGATATCGGTGTTTTTAAACATCGATGTATCATAGGTAAGTATCTATAAAATTGCCATTTTGCCGTACTGGCTATTTCAAATCAAATATTTTTTTTGGCTAAGAATTCTAATTAATTTTATTTCAAAAACATGTTTTTTTTTTTTCAATATTAGTCGTTTGTTTCATGGTTAACGTTCTATTTCCATCGTTTGATAATTTATCGTCATCATGGTTAAAAATTCGAGTAATTATGGAATATGAGTACAGTCAAGGCAGCAAAGCGACACAAACGGCACGCAACATCATCGACGTTTATGGAACGAACACTACAAACGAACGCACCAGCCGTTATCGATCGATCCATTTACGTCAAATGGCAAAGTTTAGAGTGGTGGAAAGTCTGGAGTGGGTTCACGACAATAATGTAATGGGTGGGGTTCGAACATGCGACTTCTCGATCACAAGTCCTACACCTTCGCCATTAGACTATTGACGCTTAAAGTGATATCTTCATACTATCTGTCTGAATGATATTGTGAAAATAACAATTCTGATATAAATATATTGAATGCTCAAAATAATGTATTAATTTGAAAAATTGTTAAATAATAAATTGGAGAAAGTAGGTTAGCACAGAAGTAATGTTTTTTTTTATAAAATTTTATGAAGGTTTTTTAAGACCTACGATTATCTAGAGCAGGCGCGGTCTGAAGGGGGGAGTCACAGAGGACATGACTCCCCTCCAAAATCGTACACCTCAAATAGAAAATCTTCTAAAATTTTGCAAAATAAGACTTTTCAAATATTATCACCCGATTTGCCAATAAAAATAGAAGACTTCCATTTGTTTATAATGTGTGTAATAAAAATTGTATTGTGCAATAAAGAAAACTCATTTACTTGACATGCGACCGTACTTGATCTAGAGTCTAGTACTAAGGCCGTACGCGCACTGCCTGCGGTGGCCGCAATTCCGGTAGTTCTACCGCACCGGTAGACTGACCGCAGTGCGCGCACGGCCTTATATTGTTTTAATACATCTCAATTGGTTTACGTCGCTTACGCTATATTCGCTGGGCCTGATATTTATTTTTTAATTTATCTAATTTATCGCGAAGAGACAGACTGTCAGACAGACATAGCAGTGGATTTTATGTTATAATATTTTATTTAATGTTTGCTCTCAATTTGTACTCGATTGGTTCGGTAGAGAATTGGAGAGATAATTTTGTTTTATTTGACGTAAGCTTGACAAATGGGTGCCCCATGAACACAATGATCGCCAGCGCGAAGTACGCGTCGAGATGTGCCTTGCAATGATGGAGAAGCTCACACGTCTCGTACCATTTCTGGTCAATCGCTCTGCTCCGCTACTCCTGGTCCACACGCGTGACCTCATACTGCACAGCAGACAGTCTCCAAGTTACAACAGCTGGGGTCGTAAGTTCTCCGCCATCCGCCGTACTCACCAGACCTTGCGACCATAGACTTTTACTTTTTCCTGAATTTGAATAATTTCTTGGCGGGAAAGGGTATCAATAAGCTACCACTGCGTTGGCAAAGATGCATCGATTGCATGAGTGATTACTTGATTAATAGGAAAAAAAAACGTTCAACTTATTTTATCCAAAACGGCAATTTCATAGGGAACCCTAACATTTATTTAATTCAGATGATTACATCCATACTTTTTTATTCCATTTTATTCCATACGTTAGTAATACTTATAAATGGTAAAATACATAAAAGTACGTCCACTAACTCGAGAATTTTGAATTATTAGTGACATAATAAATGCAGTGAACATGTTTTGCTACCAATGCACTGTGAAGTGCGCTGGTTATCAAGAGGCAGGATATTAGCTCGGTTTGTTGAACTTCGTTGTGAAATGTATAGGTATACATATATACTTTTGAAGGATAGTAATTTTAAGATAGTAGGTAAGTCCAGGTTTGATGAAACCTTATTTTTATGGGTGGGAAAATCATCAAATGACCCCTCCCGCTGTAGGTGGAGCGGAAGGGAGTGTTAGACTTCTACTGATTAAAAACCCACCCTGTTCCTTCAGTTGCCCTTGCATTCCGGGGTCACGGTATCTCGTTAGAACATTCCCGCAACCGCGGTGAAGATGAAACCTGGCTTCAAAACAAAGTTACATATTTGGCTGACATTTTCTCATGTCTCAAAGAAACTAATTCTTCTATACAAGGTTCCGCGTGCAGCGTGTTCACCGTGCAGGACAAAATAAGAACATTGAAAAAATACATGAGTTTTGGACAACTTACTTATGTGAGAAAGAGTTTTCACACCTGGTCATAATAAAGGCAAAATACTGGAATCAACTGAGCGCTGAATATTAATTAAGATTGAAATTGAGCAAAACTATCATCACATTAATCTCTTGAACGTACTCACCGGCGGGCACACATGGACCAAAAAGTACACTATGAGAGCGGACGGTCGCCGGATTAATTAGTTAGAAGTACCTAGTTATGTTATTTTTTATTCAAAAAAAATACCAAAAGAGCAATGTATGTAACAAAAGCAATTTTTTGTATTATTTTTCATAAAATGCCTATCAATATTTTTTAAAGGGTTCGCTGTGGTCTTGAAAGTCTATTACGGGTACATGGAACAATAAGCTTGACTAATCCTGTTCTAGATATTAAGTAAAATCATTCAGAAATCACCAGAAACTTATATTCAAGTATATTCATCTTACACTTACCCTATATTTACACAAAGTATGCTGTTTACTATTATTGCAATAGTCAGTGCCACAGTAATCTTTTGTGAAACATTTTGGTACAAAAATTAAAGTAACAGTTATAAATAATATATTCGGTAACGTCAACATAGTGCAGATAAAAAAATGCAAATAAACACGTTGCTCTTTCACTCCAGATGGCCTAGATTTCGTTTTCAGACGTTTGAGTGTCTAAGGTTTTCAACGCACCATAGATGCCAGATTGTGCAGTTAAAACATGCCCCTGAATAATCCTATAGGGTCCGCTTTAAATTGTCATAAATAGGGATATACACAATACACATAAATGGTCTTTGGTTATTCCCAAAAAAATTGGCCAAGTGCGAGTCAGACTCGCCCATGAAGGGTTCCGTAATCCGTAGTAACTATAATAAATATAATATACTTAATAAATTTATACGAAAAAAAAAAACAAAAAACCTTACAAATTTCTTAAAACTAGATTATTTACAATTTTTACAACTATGGAGTAGTTGTAAAAATTGTAAATAATCTAAAAAAACTTTGTTTTTCATAGTATTTGTATGAATTACAAAGTTATATTTGCGGTTTTAGAAAATATACTGTATCTCAAAAACTGCTAACTCGATCTCGTTCAAACCAATTTTGGTTGAAAGATCACATTAAGATCTACAACATATAGTTTTTTTAGATTTTTCACTTCATTATTATAGAAGTTAGAGGGGGGGGACACACATTTTACCACTTTGGAAGCGTATATCTTTTAAACGATTAACTTTATGAAAAAGTCATTTTAGAAACCTTAATGTCATTTTTAAAGACCTGTCTATAGATACTACACACGTATAGGTTTCATGAAAGAAAATATTTTCAGTTTCAGTTCCATGTATGGAGAGCCCCCTTCATTTTAAATATTTTTGAAATTTTCTCTTAAAATCGGATAGCGGTTCACAGAATACATCTACCTACCAAGTTTTACATGTATAGTCCTAATAGTTTCGGAATAAAATGGCTGTGACATACGGACGGACGGACAGATAGACAGACGGACAGACATGTCGAAACTATAAGGGTTCCGTTTTTTGCCATTCGGCTACGGAACCCTAAAAATTGCTACCGTCAGAATTTTTATAGAATATTAAATTAACAATATTAACTAGGCATTTTTATATCCTGTAACTCTTAAGGTATGAATGGGACCATATCAAAGAATCAACTTGCATAAGAATTATTATTTTTCAGCTATAATTTGTTTTTAAATTTTCTTACAAATTAAGTCGAGAAAGCCACGCTTATCGTCGTCCATATTTCATGTAAGGGTGTTTTACATTAATGATCATTAATGTAAAACACCCTTGCGTTTGGTTGATTGGTTTTAATGAAAATTAATTACTCGTATTTATCATTATCAATGAAACTTAGACTTACACCCAGCAAGACTACTATAGTGTTAGTATTTTGATGTTTAATTTTATCTTCGAAACTATGCATTTTTGGACCACATATTCTAGGACTTTATGTTTTATTTTTACTTATAGAATATAATCCCAGAATTATGGGATATAACACACATTTATGTAAACTATGTCCCTAAGTACCTAAGTCCTTCGTCTCTCGATCCGTAATTAAACCCAGACTCATGATTCTTAAAATATTTGGCAAGAATAAAAATTATTCCTATGCATTCAAAAGTTCCGAAAAGTGTTATAATTGTTTTCAATTTTGAAGGCGTAAATAGAATGAAATCGGTCCAATAATTTAGAGTTATGCGAATACCCCTATTCTCGTCTCATGAGAAGGTTTAAAGTCACCCAAAATGGAAAGGACTCGGAGTAACCTTGGAAGGATCGAACCAGAAAAGCAGAACAAAGTTGACTGACATAAGCCCTAGTCTATGATGATGGACTCATGACGGAAGGCGGAGTATAAGAGCCACCAAACTGGTCGGTAAATATGTAATCATAATTATGTGTTTAAAATTTACATAGCGGTAGAGAATGCCTAAGGTATTAAGTCCGCCTTTGTACCTTTGTTTTGTATAGAGTTTTAATAAATTGTAAATAAACTACCGTTCAATAGTTTTTGCGTGAAAGAGTAACAAACATCTATACATCCATCCTCAAAAACTTTCCCTTTTATAATATTAGTAAGAAGTTAGATAGGTAATGTAAAAATGTACTTAAATGTCATTAAGTATGATTAAGTAAATAATTGAAATCATTACTTAGTAACAACAAGCAGTTATTATAGGTACCTGAGCATAGATCATAATTATGTGTTTATAATTATGATGTACCTGTGTACCTGGGCTTCTTATCTGAGTCAAAAACTTACAATAGGTATTATAACATAGGTACATAAATGCGCACCTTGCTATTTTTTCAACCGACGACCAAAAGAGGAGGTTATCAATTCGACGCGTATATATATATTTTTTTTTAATGTGTGGTCACCGAGTACTCGAAGACGGCTGAACCGATTTAGAAAATTCTTTTTTTGTTTGATAGGGTATACTTTGAAATTGGTACCATTTGTCACCAAGTCAGGATCTGGTGATGAGATCCTGGAGAAATCGAGGGAACTCTTCAAATATTATAGGCACACCTATGGCGTTTTGGGTATTTCTTATAGTAACTTGTGCAGTTGCTCTCAAAAAGTACCATTTCGGGATGTAGAACTGATGATGAAGACCACAGATGGTCGCCGAAACTACTCAATAATAAGTATTTAGTGGATTGCGATTCGATTACTTGAATATGGATATTAAGCACTTTATGCTCGTCACAATGCATTTGGTGATGTATAGCTGATGGTGAAGTACCAGGAGACCTCCTCAAAAATTAACGGCCCAGCATTGGGAAAAGTAATATTTTGTAAAATTTTATAAGTATTTGACATTTAGGCTTTGGCAACCAGGTAAATTAAAAATCAACCAACTAAAAATAAAAACTTTTTACCAAAAAATTAAACCGACTCCCAAAAAACACTGCAAAGTGAAAAATAACTTTAATTTCGGAAGTCGGTGCCAAAAACGAAAATACAAAACTAAAGACACCGACTACCGAAATTAAAGTTATTTTTCACTTTGCAGTGTTTTTTGGGAGTCGGTTTAATTTTTTGGTAAAAAGTTTTTATTCCTCCAGCATAGCACTTTCAGAAAACAGTGAGTCAACACAAGGATTTAACACTCTATAAACAATTTATAAATAACGAAAACGCTTTGTGTTTATTTCATAAGGAAAGGTAATAATTATTATCTCCTCAGAAATCTAGTCAGATAGGTGGTCGCTTATTACTTTAGTATTGGTTGCTATCCGCACTACACTTTTCTATCCACTTTAATGATAATATTTTAACTTAAACCAATTTCAACCCCAATAAGCAACTAAATCACGAGGTGTTTGTAACCGACCTCAAAAAAGGAGGAGATAATCAGTTCGTCTTGAACTTTTTTTTCATAACTCGAAAACGGCTGGACCGATTTGGAAAATTCTTTTTTTTTTTTGAAAGGGTATACTTTTCTGTTGGTCCCATTGTCATCACGTTAGGATCTGATGATGGAATCATAGATAAATTGAGGAAACTCTTCAAATATTACCATAGTACTATATTCAAATAGTACCTTGTGCAGTTGCTCTCGAAAAGCACCATTTAAGGAAGTGGAACTGGTGATGAAGACCACAAATAGCCACCGAAACTATTCAATAATAAGTATTTCGTGGATTGCGATTCGATTACTTGAATATGGATTTTAAGCATTTTATGCTCGTCACAATACATATGGTGAAGTAGAGCTGATGGTGAAGTACCTGGAGATCTCCTCAAAAATTAACGGCTCTGCATCGGGAAAAGCAATATTTTGTAAAAGGTGATAAGTAGTTCACATTTTGGCTTTTGTAACTAGATAAATTACAAATTTCAATTCGGAAGACGATGTCAAAAAAAAAATAAAATATAAAATCAATAACACCGACTACCGAAATTAAAGTTAGTTTTGGCTTTGTAGTGTTTTGATACGGAAGTTGGTTTTATTTTTTGCTAAAAAGTTTTTTGGCATTTTGATAAACCTTAAAAATATTTTTATCATTAAATATTTCTTTCTTAAAATCAATTTAGAAAAAAATTAATCAATATACGTAGCAAAGATAATGTAATACACTACGTAGGGTACATTCAAAAAGCAACCAAAGTTTTTAAATGGCGCGCTAACTTACGTTTTGGACTGAGAGAAGATAAGAGATAAGGATAACCTCTAACTGTCAAGCAAATGTCACCTAACTTTAGTATATATTTATATGGTACAAGTTCCTTGATTTATATATAGTACATTCATTTGCTTAGATCGCTTGTAGTTTTTTTCTACACCGTTGTTATTTGAACAAATAAAAATGACTCGAAACTTGAAAGCAATGATTGGCCCTTCAATTTTGAACTCGGACTTATCTAGACTGTATGAAGAATCACAAAAACTACTGGATAATGGTGCAGATTATTTACATTTGGATGTCATGGATGGTCACTTTGTCCCTAATTTAACTTTGGGCCACCCCGTCGTGAAATGCTTACGCAACAAAATTAAAGATGTATTTTTTGAAACTCACATGATGGTATCAAAACCTGAGCAGGTTGGTTAAATTACTTTTTCAAAATATTTCTATTTTTCTACTAATTTTGCTCGATAAATGAACTTAGCAACAGATAAATATGTACGTAACAGAACGCTGTTATTGTTGTCAGCAGCCTGGACAGCAAGGTACAGAATATCAATTAAACAAAACTTGTATCTGAAATGTCCTTTCACATTTCAGTGGATTGTTCCGATGGCAGACGCTGGAGTCAACCAATACACATTCCACATCGAACCAGTTGATAATGTTGCAGAAGTATGCAGAAAAATAAGGGAAAACGGAATGAAGGTACTTCTTAATTAAAATTTGGCTAACAAGATTTTTTTGGAAGTTACAGATATAATTATGTGCCTTGTCTGTAAAACTAGCTCATAAATGTTGATTGTAATTTTGTATAAAAACTATTTTCTTACACAAAATTGCAGTATGTGTGGCATTTCCTGAATTGGCCTTGGTCATGGATCGTTCATAAAATCTAATCACACCCAGGTTTAGTCATTAATCAGTTGAAATTATTCACCAAATAACAAATTACCTAGTTAGTTGATAGTTTAAGATTTAGGGGCACAGCGGTAGCCAAGCCAAAAAAGAGTGTATGTTTGGTTCTTCATGTGAAGATAACTATTTATTGTTTTACAGGTTTTTTTAAAGGTTGTCTGTAAAAGATCGCTTTTAGCTATAAGACCGCCCATTGTAACACCCTTTGTAGTTTTTAAGTCCTTATTTAATTCTGTTATGGTGTATGTACAATAAAGAAGTATATCTATCTATCTCCAAAACTGCAGGTATTTTAGTGTAGAAATATATTAAAACTTTGAATAAAATATAGAAGATACTTTTGTTTCCCAGACTGTTTCCTTCCATTAATTTTAGACTATGATGCCAACAAACCCAGTATCATAATATTAGTATAGTAATTATCATGGTTTCTACATCTACAGGTGGGGCTGGCTATCAAGCCTGGAACACCAGTTTCTGCATTGGAAAAATACATATCCATATCTGACATGGTTCTCATTATGACAGTAGAACCAGGTTTTGGTGGACAAAAGTTTATGGAAGATCAAATGACCAAAGTTAAATATTTAAGAGATCAGTACCCTCTGCTGGATATTGAAGTAGATGGAGGTGTTGGTCCAGCAACGATAAGTTGCTGTGCTAATGTAAGTGAATGTATTATTATTTTATTTTAGAAGCACTCACATAGTAAAGGATACACAAAATATTACAAAAAAAGCCTAACAATTATGTTACAAACTTTATTCGCAACAACACAAGGTTGTCTGTAAAAGATCACTTTCAACAATAAGACCACCCATTGTATCATCCTTTTTAATTGTTAAGCTCTTTGTTTTCTAATGGTGGTATAATAAAGGTTATATCTATCTATCTATCATACACATGAGAAGCGATTATAGATATTGCAAGCAAAACTAACAAACTAACCCAGCAAGAAACGACAACTGACAAATAACTGGTCAACAATTTTTCTTATCTTGATTATTATTATTTTCTTTTTTTTATAATGATTATTTCATGAAGAACTATGCATATCGTGTATAATCCTTCAAGAAACATGTCTATCAGGTCTAGATTTTGTATAATTTCTTGAGAGTCATAAAATTTAATATCACAGCATAAGTTCATGACTTTGTAAAAAGTGACCCATTTTATAAACAATTTGAAATAAATATGTTGTGAAGTATGATTCCTGCTCTCTTCACTGCACTTTTAATCAAGTTTATATGATTTTTCTTGCCTCAAATATAGATTTTTCCATAGGAATTCCTAAAGATGTATTGTAGGGAAAAAAGTATCATAATTCAATACATCTATACCTAGTGATGGGAGATCATAGACAGTTGATTCAAAGAGCAACGTGGAGTAGGACATACTTTACAACATAATTATTATAATTTTTTTCAATAAAGTTGTTCACTTAGTACAAAGGTATGAAATATGCAAAAATGATGAAATTTTTGAGCTTTGACAACAGATTATTCAAAATTTAGACCTGATAGTCATATAGTTTATACATACATATAAACTAAAAATAGTTTTTTATGAAATAAAATTGTTTACGTGTTGCAAAACAAATGTTAGAATTTTGTCTACTAGTGTACTTAATATAATGTTCAAAATGTTTTGTTTCAGGCTGGAGCTAACATGATTGTGTCAGGAACAGCAGTGATAGGGGCAGCTGATCAGGCCGCAACAATCCGCTCACTTCGAGATACTGTCCAAGAAGCTATTAATAAACGATAAATCATTCATTCCTAATGTGAAACTATAAAAGTCTTCCAATATTTTTAAGAGTATAAAATACATATTTTTCTACTGGGGTCATTAAAATAAACTACTAAAATGTTTTTGTCTATTTATTATTAGTCAAATCTTCTCAAGTCTAGGTGATTGTCAGTACCGGAATCAGATAAATCCACTTTCGATGTAGGGAATGTTGAACTGACAGCTATACCTTCGCCAGTGAACGCCATTGGCTTATTTGTGGCCTTCAGTTTGTTTCTAAGACCTGACAAAGTAATGAGAATGGCTTCTTCAGTCCTGATTGTTCTAGAACCTTGAGTAGGCAAAACATTGATGTAGTGGTTGAACAGTAAACTTGCTTCCTCTTCCTTCAATTGCTCATCATTCTCCAAGGCTGCTTCAATACCATGTAAGCCTCCGAAAACTATCAGTGCATGATTGTATTTGACTTCCTTTTCTGGAAGGTCATCAATTGGTGTACCCCTGTCAGAAGTTCCAATAGTCAAATCATACCTGAAAAATTTACAATTACTTTTGTTAACATTATAAAATTTTTGTGAATTATTTAGAAAATTCAGAATAATATATCTTACATACCCATCTTTGTATGGGCTCTGAGTAAAGACTTGACTCAGGTTATTAGCTATCCTGACCGTATAACCCCAATATACTCCTGTTTCAGCTCTTGGTGTGGTCAAGCTGACAATCTTTCCTTTGATTTTTTTCCCTCCCTTTTGGGCAGGAAACATTCTTACTGTCACTCTGATGCCTGGGCTCAAAAGCTTATCTGTGGATATATCTTGGAGGAGTCCAACATTGACCTGAGAACCTCGCCCTGGCTTGGTTTTTTTGTTCATAGTTATTCCTTCCCTGAAAAGAATTGAGAAAAATATCATTAAAGAAAAAAACATTTTCAAGAGTATGTTAACACAAATGAGTATAGACCAAACCTGAACTGAAAATCATTTGACATTCTGAGATGATGGGGTGCATCCAAAGGGTTGAGCAGTCCAGCAAATTCCAAATCTTTGTGTAAAGGAAAGAAATGCTTTCGCAAATACTGTGGACACTCCAAATATTGTAAAATTCGAGCTAACTGTACACAACTTTTTCGTGCTACTACAGCACCATCGCCATCACCCAGCTTCGATTTTTTTGTATTCATGTTGTCTCCTATGTCGTCGTAAACTATAACTTCATCTATACAGAATACGCAAGCAGCTCTAGCTATTTGACCTGCTAAATATGTGCGTAATTCTGCAGACTGAGCGTTCTCCAGAATAGAACCTGGTATAGCTATACTAACAGTAGAAATCTCAGCATTTTTCTTTTCCCTTGCAGCTTCTTCCTGTACTTTACTTTCAGCTTCACGTTCCAGCGCGACCCTCTTCTCACGCTTAACAATTTTTTCTTCATTCCTTTGACGCTTCAAAGCTTTCCTTTCTTGATTTATTTCACGCCAACTTTTGCCCGAAGGTTTCGTTGCTATTTGTTCCGACATTTCTGCATAAATAACATTACAATTCACCACATAACCAAAATCATTCAGCTTCAGAATCTCACGCTGCTAGTGTTGTTGATAGCTGCTGTCATTCTGTCTAGGCTTGAGTAAAAAAAATCGATATATCAAAATGTCGATATTTTTCAGAAAATAATCGATATACATCCGCGATTTTTTTTTTTTTTTTTCGATGTTTCGAATTGCGATATTTATTTTCGGATATCGAAAACGATATTCAAATATTTTTTTGCCTCGAACATAAATAAAAAATTATGTATAGTCTATGACTCGTTTGTGGTCTATGTAGTGGAGCCAACCTGAGGAATACCCCAGATATGGTTACAACTTCGCAACTTAATATAATACCCGACCTTATTGCTCTTCTTGGCCCTTCCAAAGAAGCTACTGAAGAAATAAGTAGTGCCAATTATGTGATGGCTAGTTTAGCCATTCCTGTATTAAATTTAGTTTGCCAAGTAACCGATGAAACAGCCCCGTCGACCACTGTAGGAATAAATGTAAAAGAGGCCTCACTAAAAAAATTGAAGAGAAACGAAGTCCTCTAGAACGAAATACTTTTCTCTCAGCAGCTACAATTTTGGCCCCTCGGTTCAAACGTATCCACTTTAATTCTCCAATTGCCGTATCAAATGCTATATCAAAAATAAGCAACGATATTCGCTCAGAATATAGGCGTAGAGGACAACGTTCTCCAGATGTAAAGTTTGACCGGGCAGCATCAGAACAAGCAAATGAGTCATCTATCTGGTGCAGACATGAGAAGCCTTTAAATCTGAGCACAGCTACGCAAGAGATCCTAAGCTCTGGCTCTGTTCCCAATGAGCTTAAGGACCAACCACTTCTTGAGAGCAAGTCAGATCCAATAAAGTTTTGGGTGAATTGCCGACATTTCACGCAGGTTCTTTCGGAAATCGTTTTGAAATATTTAATATGTCAAGCTTCCTCGGTATCATCCGAAAGGGTTGCTTCGGTTGTTAATTTAACAGTGCCGGAAAATAGGAGCAGATTGACAGGTGAGCACATTAAAGAAAGAAAGTGTGCTGCTGATGTCTATATCAGACGAATACTGGTTTCAATGATGGTTAATTTTAAGTCAATGTAATATGTACGATTTATGAATAAATAAAAACAAATATGCATTTTTTATCATCTAAATTTTCACAGTGCTTAATATATAGGTAACCTTTTCTTAAGCAAAAAATATCGATATATCGAAATATCGATATTTTTTGGATATATATATCGATACATTTGAAAAGTATCGATACGATAAATATCGATATATTTTATCCATTTGCCCATCCCTAATTCTGTCTGTCTGTTGTCCATGCGTTTTTCCCAGTAATTCCCGAACGAATTTCAAGTTGTCAAAAATGTCAAACCAACATTATTTTGTGACCATTGGAGGCTGAATGGACTTTAGACCGATGCCTGCCTTTATAAAGGCGAACAAATTAAAAAAAAAATGGCACTATTGTAACACATAATACAATTGAATATTTTAATTTTTACAAATTCTTAAATAAAATAGAATAGAAAGTTTGGTGTGGTTTACTATTATTAGTAAAATTAAAAAACCATATAATAAGGTTATTTTAAAATAACAGATATTTCTTCGTTTTTCGAGGGCCACCGATTAGTTTGTTTTAACTGCCTCGTTGGTCGAGTGCTCGCAAGCGTGACTGCTGAGCACAAGGTCTCGGGTTCGACTCCGGGTTGGCAGGGGCGGATTTACTTAAGGGCTTTTTGAGCTTTAGCCCAGGGCCCCGTAGATTATAAAAGACCCCCAGCGCTCATTAAATCAATAGATGCTAATTATTTTTACTAAAGTAAAATACGTAAAATTTAAATTATATAAAATTGGCAGCGCCAAAATCGATCAATCCATATGCGAGACTATTTTTTTGAGTGTGTGAAGTGATAACTTAAAAAATCAAAAATACCAAAATTGAGCCTTGGAGTTAATCGAATTATCTTAGGTACTACTTACAATAATTGAAAATAAAAAGATCCTTCAATGCCACAAAATAATGAATATTTTTTAAACTCAGGCTAGCCCAGGTGTGTAAGAGACACGCCTGGGCTGACCTGAGTTTCTCTGCAAAAAGGAGCCAATTCCAACCGGCCAGCGGCTGCTTCTTTCTGTTGCCGGCTCTTTACGTTGGCCAACATAGTGGCGAATGTAGTGGCCAATGCCTATTGGCCAACGTGTAGAGGGGGTGTTTGTGCACCCAAGATGCTCAAACACCCCTCTACACGTATGGTGTAAGTGTAACCAACTGGACGCGATTGAGTCTATCGAGAAACGGGGCAAGCGACTCATTGGCAATGATGCACTGGTCGAGTCAAAGCTCCAGAACCATGAACATTGACGACGAGTTGCAAGTCTATCGATTACATTTCGGGGAGTGGAAAGATAGAATTACAGAATCTAATTCTGCCAAACCCGTTCCATCATCGGGCTACGGGCGATGAGCGATCATTACATTTTGGTGTACATTCTACCCATACGCACATAACGTTTTGGAAATACTTTTACTATGTGTGCGGCTGTCTGGTCTGTGTTTCCCGATAGTTATAACCTGGGGGTATTTAAGTTAAGAGTGAATGGGTTACTTCTAGGTTAGCGTGCTCCATCTTTGACCACATCATCACTTAAGTACCATTAGTTGAGAATATGTTGGTCAAACGCGAGCCTATTTATCATACAGAAAACTAGCTTCTGCCAGCGACTTCTTTTGGTGGGAGGGTTTTCCTGCGTAAATCCCGTTCCCGTAGGGATTCCGAGATAAAAAGTAGCCTATGTGTTACTCCAGGATGTCAACTATCTGCTTAAATTTCATTCAGATTTGTTCTGAAGTTTTTGCGTGTAAGGGTAACAAACATTCATACATCTATACATCCACCCTCACTAACTTTCGCATTAATATTATTAGTAAGATAGTTTCTTGACAAAATGAAGGCCCCCGAGCAGTTTTAGTCCAGACCAAAGTTTGGATGCAAAGCATGCCTCGGAAAGCATGCTAAACTGTTGGTCCTGAACTCCTGACTGTCATTTGCACATCTTTGATAGTCTTTATGGGTAGTCAGAAGCCAGTAAATCTGACACTGGTCTAGCCATAGGATCTTTGCATAGGATGTTCTGTTACCCAGACACTGGGTTGCGGAGGTCAGATAGGCAACTTGTTTCATGGAAAACACTAATACTCAGCTGCATCGGGTTACTCTTGCTGGAAGCCGACGCCGACCCCAAAATAGTTGGGAAAAGGCTATGCAGATGATGATTAGACAGTAGGCACATGACAGAATTTAAATGAGCTGATTTGATACTAAGTCAACATAATAGGAAGATCCGCTACAATGCCATGAGCCGCTATAGTGCCAACGCTTAGAGCATACGCTCTAAGTACCAACGAGATGGTCTGACGATGGACGCTTCAGTCACAAAATACCTAGACTGAGTAAACCGCAAATTTCCACTGTGTCGTAATAAATTGCATTTTTTATCAGAATCCGATGTTGGTACATTCAATAGAATACATTATTCAAATAACAAGAATTAAAACAAATAAAATATACATAAATTCTTTATAATTTAAGAAATAGTGTAGGACTGAGGTGTTTTTGCATTTAAGCGTTGGACTAAAGCATGTTTCCTTTTCTTTGCTTTGGATCGAAGCGAATTTGCATGTCACTAGAGTCTGGCAAACGAAAGTAGAGACTGAAAGAGCGCGGCAAATTTAACAAATATCAGCACAGCAACCCCAAAACTACTATGAAATACCTGTAATAACCTTATTTGATACTTTAGAATTATGTATTTTATTTCATCGGAATAAAAATACAAGAGATATTTTAGGTAGGTTTTAATTCGATTTAAAAAAAAACACTAGTATTCTAAAATATTTCTGATTTATTTACTACAGTCAAAATCTGAATGTAAGACTTCCATGTGGAAAGTTTCATTAGAGTCACTGGAGTCATTGTTTCCTACGTTAATTATAAAACTTTCTAAATTATTTTCTGTAATTCTGTCCCTTTCTTTATGTTTATTTTCAACATGGATGACATGATCAGTCATTTTCTTTCACTCCTCGGGAGTTATATTTTCAAACGACTCTTTTATAAATGAGAATGCCGAGGCTTCCTTCAACACTCGGCCAGAACCGACAAAGATGAACTATATATCATAAAAAAGGAAAATAATTATAGAATTTCACTATATAATTTGTTTTCTATAAGAAGTACACCAAAAAAAGTTATAGTTCTTTGAAATTGACCACCTAATACTTCTAATTTTAACGATAACATGAAATAAACTATTAAATGATTGAATAATGAATACTGAATTCAGTTTCAACAGCCACGGTAGTCGTTAGTAATATAGAAATCTGGGTCCGGTAACACAGCAATAAACAACACAAAACTTAAAAAACACGCAAGACACTTCGTCGCTCGTCATAAAACGCGGGAGAAGTAAAATTTTTGACAATTGTCAGTGACAACTACAACATTAAGTGTTACCAGCACTATATAACTATTCTAAACTGTATCAATAATTGAATTGAATTATTTTAAATTATTATAAAATAGTCAAAAATATAACTAAACATTATTTATTATTATAAGAATTAAGAGGACTTTTGTAAGTAATCAATTCACTTACGTAGGTTCATAATTATATTAATGTAATCGATTTGCAAGTGCAATTTCGTATCGATATTATTTTATTTTGGTATTGGCAACATTTCTAATTAAAATTGTAGATAGAAAACGTGTTGATAAATTGAATAACCATTTAAAATTACTTTTAAACGGTGTACTTCTACAGATTTTATTTATACTCTATAATTCTTACTATTTTATATAACGAATTATCATTAATTTAGAAAGTCTGTCGGACGCTACATGATTTGTGAGCCGAAACTTGGCATTCTCTTAACTCCACTGCAGGCAGAGCAATATTTTTACTTGCCACTTTACGTTTAGCCAAACTCCATACTAACTCAATGGCATTTAGATCACAGTGGTAGGGGGGAACTCGCAATACCTCGCATTCTGCTTCAGAATTTCATCAGCTTCATATACTGGCTCTGGTGTGTTTCATTTTAAACTTGTTTTCTAATGATATAAAATTCGTTAATTTTGTTACGAATAGCATCTATGTCGGACACTGTGGGTTTATATGGCCTTTACGCGCACCTTCCTTTTTAATTCTTATTAATGTAGTAACGCTCACTTCTGTAAAGAATGGTAAAACAAAATGATTAGGTTTTCAAATCATGAATTCAATGGGGCGTGCAACTGTCAAAGTGGCGCTAGCAGCACACTTACCAAAATCAAAGCAGTTTCTCTATGGAACAGTAATGAATTCCTAAATTAGAGACAGTTATTGAGAATTTTTCGATTAAAGAACATGTATTATGTTCTTTAATCGCAAAATTGTACAGAAATCAATTGAAATCAATGAAATGAAAATAAAAAATATTACCACAGATAACCATAGATGATACAGATAACTATATAATATCTCACAATCTAACTAACACTGACAGTGACAAAGGTTATTACGGTGGTGGCGCCATCTGCGATTAGCTTTCACTTGCACGCCCCATTACATCTTTATAAAAGTTATGTACCTACTCCTAGTAAAAATTTACCAGTGATTGAAGCTATTTTATCCAAGTGCTGGTTCTGGATTCTTATCCTATCTTTCTGCTCTAAATCCGTAAGATTTTCAATAGGTTTCACTATCTCATCAACCCCTGCTACATCCACCAGATTTTCTATAAAAGAAAAAAAAATGTTCAAAACCATGCAACATTTAATTGTATGTTAAATAACCATAATGTTTAACATTCTATAAAATTAATGTGAATCAAAATAGATAAATATTTTTCCTCGATAAATATAAATTGTGAATTACGACAAAGTATCAACTTAGTAGCCTCATACTATGAAATTGTATGAAATCGAACACCAAACGTAAACAATCTTGTTTTTGTTTGAATTCGGCGTCTTTCTCCTGTTGTTTTTCTTGATATTTAGACATCATGCGAAACAACATCTCCCGTACTCCACTTTTAATAGTTTAGTTCATTTTTCGCTGAATAAACGCTAGTAACAAGATCACAACAAATCACCAACAACACGCCATCTTGTTTTGAAAATTGAGTTTGACATTACATTGCCATATAAAAACTTTGAAAATAATTCTTGTGTCTACTTTCGTTTGCCAGACTCTATTTAATTCATCAACTGTCAATAAATGGCGGTAGCGTTAGGTACCGATTGCAAAATAAAACAAAGTTTTACAAGATTATGAATTTACTTAATTTTCTTAACAAATTAGTTATAGGTAAGGTACATTATATTGTATTATAATTATTTATGGAAAGTAAAGATAAAATAATATTCTTGCTCATTGTAAAAAAAATTAAAAGAATTAAATCATAATATTTGAATCAGCTGTGGGTGGATGGCAGATAGGCTCATCCTCTTGAACTAAATCACTGTTATTGTTATTCAAATTATTGTAATATTGGAGTTCATTGAGATTTTCCCACTGCGGTCCATAGTGTTTCTCCAACAACTTCCTCACATCATGTTTTTTCTCTGATTTTATAACCACATTATTTTTAGCAGGGGCAATGGCAGAACATCTTTGAAAGATTTCCCTCTTTTTAGAATAGATTTTAATTGGGTAAAGTCAGATGTGTAATGGAGTTCCCCTTTAACTTTTACCTTATTACCAATCCTACTTATAAAAAAACGCTTATTTTGCGCAAATTGAAAATGCCATTGACCAGGCGGTTTAATAATATCCTGTAAGGCAGATTTTCCAGTCATAAACCATCTCCATGTTAGTAACCGTCCCATATTTGTTAAAAATATTATGATATTCTTTAGGTTGTACAATCACTTCATGTCTTTTTAACTCCCTTTCAAAATAACACTGCTTTACATAATTCACTGCTTTTTTATTAAACATTTGCCATCTTTTTTAATTTTTAATGTCGAATCTAAATATTTCCTTTCGGTAGAAGACCGGCAATAGTGAGACTATGCACTTAAAAGATTCAATAAATGTTTTAACTTACTGTAGTTTGTGGACATTTTTGTGTGATGTGTGATCTCCTCCTCTATTTTCTTTTACGAGACCACCAGTTATTTTATAAATTTCCGCTACCCTGCGGATTCTATTCCGCGGTATTTGCAATATGCCCAAAAATGTTGATTGGCAAACGTGGAGCAAGGTATTAGAATTCCGTTTCCTTACAAATAATTTCATGGAGTAGTTCGCCTGGAGTACTGGCCCCTGTGTTCCCGGCCTGAGACGACGACGTTGAACATCAGCTGCTTCACAATATATTAAAAGAAAATCATCTTGACCTTCTTTTGATTTGTTAGCATAAAAAGCGTCATAAAAATATTTAGCATCAGTCAAACTTATATTTTTGCAGTCGTAAATATGTTTTTATTGTGCTGACATGCAGGTAGTGGGAGATCTTTTGCAGAGTACCTTAAGCAAATGAAAATAAAACCCATTACTAAAAGTAGAAAAAAACTGTTCAGTATAGCGTGAATAAAATGTTAGTACGTTAGGTGCTTTTTACAATAATTATTAATTTAGTGAAAATTAAAATAAAATTTAGAAGAAGCTTTCTATGCAAACCCTACTTTACCCTCTCATAACGGCCAAAATATTAGTAATTTTTTTGATACCTTTCTGCCTTTTCCTTCACTCGTCGCCATTTATTTTTATTTACTAGACGTTTCCTTGCTCGTCCTGCACGTGCTGGTGTAATGTTTTCTTCCATTACAATAAGTAATTTAATAAAAAACACAAATTAAACACGCGCTATGCAAAGTCAACTTACTATGAAAAGTAACTGATTCGCCATCTTAGAAATTTTGAAATGGCTGCTTCTGATTGGTTGATTGTGATTGAGGCGGATTTGCTCCTAACAAATTTTGGATCGAAGCGGTTTTGCATGTAAACGTTACTTTCTAAGTGAATTTTATGTAGGATTGAGGTGGATTTGCATGGTGACGATTATAATATATTTTTGCAATTTTTTATCGCTACAATTTGATGTAATAAAATACATTTTTGGACTGAAGCGCTTTTGCTTCTATACCCCTCATTTAAGTTATTTTATAATAAGATTTACCTACATAAAAATATAGCAAAAGACCGGACGGCATGTCATTGTTCCCTTGGAAGATGGGCAGGCCTTTAGTGTGGGACGCAACTTGTGTCGATACTCTCCCGCCATCCCATCTTCCCAGTTCATTATGTTGTGCTGGTGCTCCCGCAGTCCCGCTACGGCTGTGGAAAACCTCAAGCAACATAAATATAGTCATCTCGGTGATAACTATATTTTCGTGCCTCTTGGGGTCGAAACTCTCGGACAATGGGGCCCGTGTGCTCACAGCCCTTTTAAAGACATATCGAAAAGGCTCATTGACGTTTCCTGTGACTGGGCTGGCTATTTCTTTGGCCAAAGGCTAAGCATTGCCATCTCTCTATAGTTACTTTACTCTTTGGCATTGCCATTTGCCATACAACAAGGCAATCAAAGAGTAAAGTAACGAAAGTGATACCGCCAGAGAGTATATAAATCACTACGTTTAATACCGCGGCCGCTAGTATCTTGGGTACGTTGCCAGTTGACAGCGTTGAGGATAATTTTTTTGATGCTTTATTTTAGTTTGTATTTTAAGTATTTTAGTTTTGATATCTTAAAAAAACAAAAATTCAATTATACTTAAAAATATGATTCATTAGTTTACAGACTTTCAGACAATGGAATCGTTAAATAAGTCAACGATTGGTTTATGAACAGAATTTATACCATGGTAACATTTTTTAAAAGATTGTTGTTAGCTTGCCACAGAGTACTTTCTTTCATATATTGGGTTGTACTAGGTAAATTTGGGACTAGGTGCACCTATTCTTAGTATTTAAAAATACGTGATCCAGATACCTATTCCACCTAGTCCCTAGTCCACCTAGTATCAATTATTACTTATCGAATGTGGTCATGGTGCACGTACTTAGTCCAAGTAATTTTTTTATTGTGGCTACTAATTTTGCAGGAAACTGCTAAACAACAAATGAACACGGTATTTTGATTAAATTTTACGATGACGGTCTTTAAGCTTCACGGACTCACCTCATTGCCACTTCTCCTGTACTTGATATTTCTATTGAACTTAGGGTGTTAGCACCAGCAATCAGTGATAAGACTAGGTTGGTACCTAGTAATTGGACTTTATACTCGAGACTAGTCAGTAATCATTCGATCCGAGAATACTCGATCCGAATGAGTACCACCTAGTCTCGACAAGACTAAGTATTACGAAGTATCTATTTACTTAGTCTTTTCGAGACTAGTTGGTACTCATTCGGATCGAGTATTCTCGGATCGAATGATTACTGACTAGTCTCGAGTATTGAAAGATAAAGATGGGAAGACTACGGAATAGCGTAATTAAAAAAGGACAGAATATATATTCTTGCACAACACGCGTGCGCGTTGCGTTACTTTTATGTACTTTGAATCCGCGAGTTGACAGTATGTTTAAAAATTTAAAATAACTATTTAATTATGTAAATCTATTGATATGAAGCACAAAATAGTACAAATGAAGAAAAGATTATTAATTATTTATTTTATTTTCCCTTGAGAAAAATGAGACTTTTTATCTGTGAGTCACGTGATTAGAAACACCAATCAGAAAACGAGACGTCATCGTTCAATATTTTGACAGCTGACTGGTTATCTTTGGTTGGTGCGTAAGACAATATAAGAAATGAATAACTAACTAACTGCTTGCACTGTCTGGACAGGTCCGCTCAAATTTGCGGTTATTTCCTCAAAAGAATACCAAAGACATGAACCTACATGCTTCTCATATACAATCACAAATTGTCTGGACTTTAAAAGAGACGTTGACGACAAACTCAGAGGGAGTTTGATTTGGTGTTTCTTCTCAGAGTAGTCAGTTAGGAAATACCGGCCTCATCTAGCTAAACTAAACACGCAAAAAAACATGACGTGTAAAAGTATTATTTATAACCAATTTACAAATAAATATTTCATTTCATTTCATAACTAACTCTCTCTCTCTTCTGGTTCATTTGTCTTATCGTCCTGTAATAGTTGTTCGATGAGTTCCTTTTATTTGTCTTTTCAAAAAAGCAGATAGATATATTCTTTACTAGCTTTTGCCCGCGACTTCGTCCGCGTGGAATAGTTACTTTGGGCTAACGTTAAATTTAACCCCGATTTTGAAGCATTCTTCATTGGTGCTCCGCTCCTATTGGCCTTAGCGTAATGATATATAGTCTATAGCCTTTCTCTATAAATTGACTATTTAATTAAAAATATTTTTTCAATTCGAACCAGTAGTTCCTGAGATTAAGATTAAGTTAATGTATTGGTAATATTGTTTAGATCACGTTCACATGAGGCTTAAGTACCTATAGAACGACAATACTTCAGCGTAAAGCTTCCGTGTAAACTATGTTGAAAGTTGACCCGTCCGGCACGTGAACATAAAGATTTCAGGAACTGCTAACCCGGGAAAGAGCGACGTACAACTGACCATGCGAGAAACAACTGACACTGAGATCTACTCCAGCAACATGAAAAGTCTGCCCTTGAGCCTTATTAATTGTCATTGCATAACACACCGATACTGGGAATCGCGTTCTTTTAAATTGGAATGGAAAATTATTTGGTATTATGGGAATTCTGGGAATAAAGACGGTTTCTCCTGCACCGCAACCTGTTAAAATTTGAGCCTCGATTATATTTTGTTGCAACTGGGTTACTTTTAGCCGAGTTCCATTGCAAAGTTGCGGTGGTTTTAAATTTCGGTTCAGAATAATAATCAGAAAGCTTCGAACTGCTAAGCTATCGGGAGTTACACGTGTTATTGTGAGTCAACCATAAAAGATAGGTATATGCTGTCGTGGGATATTTTTTATATAATTTTAAGGAGAACATTTCCGTCATAAATGATTTCTGTGTAGCTTTAACCATTAAGGTTGCACACGCGACGGAAGCTTAAAAAATGGAGTAACTTCTCCCGTTTTCCCAACATTTCCCTTCACTGCTCTGCTCCTATTGATTGTAGCGTGATGAAAAGTATACTATAACCAGCTCAGGAGTATGAAAAATAATTGTACCAAGTTTCGTTAAAATCCGTCGAGTAGTTTTTGTTTCTATAACGGTTATACAGACAGACAGACAGACAGACAGACAGACAGACAAAAATTTTACTGATTGCATTTTTGGCATCAGTATCGATCCCTAATCACCCCCTGATAGTTATTTTGTAAATTTATTTCATGTACAGAATTGACCTCTCTACAGATTTATTATAAGTATAGATTGTACACCATAACAGTAAACAAATATGGACTTAACAACTAAAAAGGGTGATACAATGGGCGGTCTTATCGCTAAAAGCGATCTTTTACAAACAACCTTTGGATGGATTTGACACAGAAGTTCTAACCACTTCTTGCAAATATCTTTTTTTAAAGGGACATGAATAAATAGTTTCGTTGGCGTTTTTATAGTAGTATTCCCACAACAAGGTAGTGCACAGCACTGATAATAATTTTTCACGTTCATAATAGAGTAAAATATCATAAAATACCCGAAGTACATTCATGTGCCAAATGCCAGGAAAGTTGTTTTTGAACGATGACGTCATACGTAGTCACGTGACCACAATGCCACGATTTAGGCCCTAGATTTTAAATAAATTAAAAAATTACTTATATTTTAATTGGAAGGTTAAGTGATGAATAAAATATTATTTTACGAGTACACATGAAGCGCTTTGAAGCGTTTCAAACAATTTTTACAAAGTTGTCAACTCGCGGATTAGGGTTTAAATTCAAGTGACTTACAAACGAATGATTTTGACAAACATGAATGAGCGGTAAAGCAGGTTTATAACGTGTTGAGTGAATGGAATGCAATTACGCGTTAGTGCTATGAAGCCTAAGAGCAGTTGGATTTCGCAATACTTCATGATACTAGGTGTTGTCAAAGTGAGAATAGGTGCCGCCTAGTATCGAAATTTACCTATTCTTCGGATCTGTTCTAGTAAATACGACTCATAATGGTGAACGCAGACCTAGCCGCACCGCAGTCTCTACAGTCCCCGCAGTCATCGCTTTTTGTTAATGGCCTCGCACGCCGCAGTCGCTGCAGTCGTTCCCGTCAGTGTTGCCAGATTTTTGAAAGCATTATCTATCCGAAGATTTAAAAAATCTGTATAAAATCTGTATTTAGTATTGGTATTTTGCTCTTTTGTGTAATTTTATCTGTAGGTGCTATAATAGGGAATAAGCAAGTAATTATTTATACGAGAATAAGTAATTTCATTATAAACCGTTGACAGAGATTCTCTGTCTACTTTATAACTCTGGCAACACTGCGCGCCGTGGATGCGAATGACGTCATCCGCGCTGCGTGCGGGTGACGTCATCAGCTGCGGCTAGGGGAGTTCGGTCGTTTCAGGGACTGCGGCGACTGCGGCGCGGGTAGGTGTGCGAGGTTGCATAGAACTTCATATAAAGAATTCGAATGCAAAGACTGCGGCGCGTGCGGTGCGGCTAGTGTTGAGTAGGACTTACAAGAGGCAGTACATTTGTCCCGTACATGACGTCAAAATGTAAGAGCGGCTCGGCTCTATAAAATGTACTACTTCAAATTTTATGTCGCGGTCGCGGTGCACGCTCGTCACTCATCGTAAGGGTGAGAGAGACAGAAAGCGCGGTACATGCTGCAATAGTACGACATTTTTCAATGAACCAAGGGACGAAACAAGACGCGACTCGAGAAGTAATGATATGTATATTTTATTCACTCTAATGCTAAATAAATGTACTACGATGAGGCGTGAATTGAAACGTGTAGGTACGATCTACATTTAAAATTTTGAATCAGCATTCAAAATTTTAATGCAAATTTTTTGATAAATTATTGTTTTTAATTGTTTGTCATTGCGAAATAAGTTAATAAGTATTCTATCTAAGTATGTATAAGTATTCATGTAAGTTTTAGTAATTATTCTGTTTAATGAATGACTTTCAATAACTATTTATTATGCTTGTTTAGCTAGTTTGTGTTATTATTTTGGAGTGGTTTATTATTTTGATATTGGTTTGAGAGAAAAACAAAGTGTAATATTATGACAATACTAACACAATAACATCAAATATCATATTCGTACTAGTTACTTCAAATGTATCGCCGAGCTTCAGTACGCCTCGCCTCATTTGAAGTGTCAAGTGGGACCAATGACGTATTATGACATTGTACCGGCTCAGTACAAAAAAGAGACTACTCTTACAAACTCTTTTTCAAGTCGTGTCCTACCCAACACTACTGGTTACTTCAAATGTATCGCCGAGCTTCAGTACGCCTCGCCTCATTTGAAGTGGGACATTGTACCGGCTCAGTACAAAAAAGAGGCTACTCTTACAAACTCTTTTTCAAGTCGTGTCCTACCCATCACTAGGTGCGGCTAGGTCTGCGTTCACCATAAGCTTGCTAAGTTGCTACTAGGGATACGCAAAATTTGAAAAGTATCGATACTTTACTCGATACCAATATCGTATTAAAAGTATCGATACCAAAAAAGTATTGGAACCGAAGTATCGATACCTGAAGGTATCGAGTACTTTTTAATACATAAAAAAACCCGAATGGAGTGTAGTTTGTGTTGCTAAGTTTTGCAAAAAATCCAGCAGGAACGTGTCTTACAAATTAGTCACTAATATCCAATAGTAAAAAAGTAAAGTCTTTATTTTGGAAACACAGACAGCCGGAGTCTGTGTTTCCTGATCGCTATAACCTGGGAGTCTTTAAGTCAAGAGTGAATAGGTTACATCTAAGCAAGCATGCTCCATCTTCGACCACATCATCACTTACCATCAGGTGAGATGGTGGTCAAACGCAAGCCTATTATCAAAAAAAAAAAAAAACATAATAAAACTCACAAATAAATTGTCATAATGAATACTAAATTATTTAGAAAACTGCCAACCTTGCAATCCAACGTGAATAAAATTTTATCCAGGTGAGATCCAGTCAAACGAGTACGACTCTCTGTCATAATGGCTCCAGCTCGTGAAAAAAGCTTCTCCGAACTCACTGAAGTTGCTGGAATGATTAAATATTTTTTCATCAGGTTAAATAGCCTAATATAAATAATAGGAAAACGAATTTCATGTCTTCCCACGCTTGCAAAAGATCTGCTTTGAGAGGAGATACTTGATTTGAAAGGCATAGTCCAACCTCGTCGCTTTCCCCTTCAGTAGTCCTCTGACGTCTTGCATGAGCCAGTTGTTTATGTTGACTCCAGATAGCCATTGTGTCAGTTTCCGATTCCAAGGAGTTTGTTGATGGGCACGGGCTGTCATTTGCGTTTATTGTCCTTCGGATGTACGAAATCGCACGAGCGCAGGCATTGGGAACCGTAAAGTGGATGTTTTTAACCAACTTCAAAAAAAGGAGGAGGTTCTCAGTTCGTCTTGAACTTTTTTTTATGTATGTCACCTCATAACACGAAGACGGCTGGACCGATTTGGATTTTTTTTTATTCGTTTGACAGGGTTTACTTTTTAATTGATCCCATTGTTATGAGATCAGGATCTGATGATGGGATCCTGAAGTAATCAAGGGAACTCTTCAAATATTATAAGCAACACCTATAGCGTTTTGAGTATTTCTAATAGTACCTTGTGCAGTTGTTCTCAAAAAACACCATTTGGGGAAGTGGAACTTATGATGAAGACCACAGGTGGCCACCGAAACTACTCAATAATGAGTACTTCGTGTATTGCGATTCGATTTCTTGAATATGCATGTTAAGCGCTTTATGCTCGTTACAATGCATATGGTGTTGTAGAGGTGATGGTGAAGTACCAGGAGAACTCCCCAAAAATTAACGGCTCTGCATCGGGAAAAGCAATATTTTGTAAATGGTGATCAGTAATTCACATTTTGGTTTTTGTAACTAGATAAATTACAAACCGACCCACTAAAAAGCGTGAAAAAAAATTACAGCATAAAATAAAACCGACTTCCATATCAAAACACTACAAAGCCAAATATAACTTTAATTTCGGAAGGTGGTGTAAAATAAAAAACAGGAAATACAAAACCAATAACACCGACTACCGAAATTAAACTTATTTTTGGCTTTGCAGTGCTTTGATATGGAAGCCGGTTTTATTTTTGCTAAAAAGTTTTTTGGAGATAAAAAGTATCGATACTTTCAAAAAGTATCGATTCTTCTAAAGTATCGGAACAAAAGTATCGATACCTTGTGGTATCGATACTTTTTGCGTATCCCTAGTTGCTACTAATATAGTAATCTGTGTTCTGTGTTGTTTAATGTTTTGATTGATTTGTTTGATCTTGATCAATAATTTTGATATTGTGTTGTTTGACACTTAAGTATTAGTTAGTTTAACTTGGAAGTTAACCACATAGTACTAAGTTAACTATCGAAAGTTCAATGGTGGCCGGTCTGCCTGATCAATAAACTATAATTGCTTTCTATTCCAGGTAAGTTTACGTTATTAGCTGCATATAAAATATGTTTTAAACTATACAACAAGTGAATGATCGTGCTCAATTTTGAATCACAATTCAATCCATTCATAAGATGTGACAATGTTAATACCTAACCTCTTATGTTCTCATGACCTAATTATAGCAACATACCTGTTTATTGTCATAATATGACAGTAAAAACTTGATTCTTATTCACACGAACTCGGCTTCTTTACAGATTCTAGCTACATTGCATTATTGCAGAAATACCATAAGTTTAGGTCAAGAGATTTTTTAACCTAATAAAAAAATCTCTTGACCTAAACTACACTTGTTATGTCTATAAAACTCTTAAGCAGTGTTTGAAAACATCACTTATACTTTACCAAATATACCAGTAAAAGAAGTTTTCTAATTAAAATACTTCAGTACTTACAAAAAAATATATCATTTCAATTACAATAAAATGGTTGTGAGTAGGTACTAAACAAATATAGAACCATAACCAATTTGATACAGATTTTTATAGAGCATTTAGCATGCATAAGCAAAACAATAGCTATATCTAAAATAATAATTGACACTATTAATTGCTTAGCATCACAAATGCCTATGGTTTTTGGTATTGGTATTTTTTTGACTAATTAACTGACTACTTGGGGTACAGCTATGGGTCAAAAGCAGACAATAAGATATGCATAATTTTTTAAACAAAATAGACAAAAGATAAACTAAAGATAGCTTTTAAAAGTTGTACCTATACTATCATCAAGAGTTTTTAAAGTTATTTAGGAAGCATATGATCAGGAAATTGAAAACAGCTGATTTATTGAAATCCAAAATATCTGGGTCTAGGTAATGAATAAATTGTAGAAAGTTAGACCTGATCAAAATAAAATAAATAGGCAAGGTTTTGTTATTACAGGATGTTTTTTGTTCCAAAATCTTGTTGATTAATGTTACTAACAATTGAGACTTCAATGACCTTCTGTCAACAATAACTGTCCTTCAGACAACATTTTTCTCTTTTTACACTAAGATGCAAGAGCTAATGAAGTTGGTTTGTATAATTGGTAGTTTTGCCTTGTAATGACTTTTTCTTTTGTTTGATTTCTTTGGTTGGCCTTGATCACGCCTAGGGTTGCCACCTTTTTCTTTTGCAGTTAAAGTACATTGGTTAAAATAGGTACCTAAGAAAAACAAAGTACACAGCATTTTCAAAGTTGCTTTCCGCTGTCTGTCCCTATGTATGCTTAGATCTTAATTATGCAGCGGATTTTGAAGCGTTTTTTTTTTAATAGATAGAGTGATTCAAGAGGAAGGTTTATATGTATAATACATACATAATATAGTAGAGAAACAATGATAATTTTAGAGGTTTGTAATGTGATGTCTTAATAAACAATTGTTTTTGCGCTTTCATTGCAAACGCTGGCTCAACCTACGAGATCGATAAAAAAGGTCTACAAAACAGTCCGCGATAGCATATGCCTATCTCTTATGGATAACATACTATATATCCATTATAATACTTTAAAAAAATGGGCAATTATAAAGCGGTAATTGGAAAGCTATTTACACAAATACTGTATTAATCCTTATAATTTTAAATACATTAGTTAGCTTGAGCATTTCATGAAGATTAATTTTTCCCTTTACACCATGCAAATTACTTACCTTAGGAGATTAGCAAAATCAAAATAATGCGCAAAGAAATTAATTTCGTGTCGCCGTGATTTGACCGGTCGCCTCGCTTCCGAGCCGGGGGAGTTCGAAAATTTATGTAGTATATCAATGTATAGTGGAATTGTGTATCTTATATATGCCTAAAGAAAAGTCCGCGATGGCATATATCTATATATCTGTAGGTGAAAGCTAAATGACCTTAAGTCCATTTTTTGACAATTTTATATTTTAAATGATACTTATTCAGAATTCCCCAATTGATCAAATGGTAAAAGCCATAAAGTCCTACAGCCGCTAATTTCGCAGATATAAAATTATAAATAGCATTAAGTCCCTACCCCTAGACGTGAAAAAGTAAATGATCGTATGGTTACTTAATATTCTTCACTATTTAAACAATAAATATAGATAAATGTTAAATGATTGTATGTGGGACTTACTGTTCTTTACCATTACGCTCGCGGGTTACATTTGCGCGGGTGCATCGTACATACGATTCCCGCCCCTCCGTTTAGTTTGATTTGTGTTTCGTGCAATACTAGACCTACTCGAAGACGTACTCGCGGCTGCAATCCTTCTCAAAGTGCACTTCAGCAATATCCGGGGTCTGCAAATCTCGTTGCAGTCCACCACCATCTCGAGACTGAAAAACCTGCTCTTTTGTTTCTTTCGGAGACGCAGATTAGAAGTCCGTCAGACGTATCGTATCTTTCATACCCAGGGTTCCGACCACTGTCTGGTGAAGTCTGTATCCGTCTAGTCCCCGCCCGATCCCACCCTTAATGGCACACGGCGGGTATGGCGATACAAGTCAGTGGATTGGGATGGCATGCGATATTTCTTTGCATGTTATCCTTGGCAGCCTTCTTGCTTCTCTTCAAATGATTCATCGTCGTGCGCAGACGCCGAAGCGGATGTTTTGCGACAGGGGATGAAGTACCACATTCCGTTCTCTGACCTAACAATGTCCGGCAAAGCTCGATCGAAAGCTTGCTTTGGCACCGAATGTGATCGCGCTGAAGCGCTTAAACACGCGGCGTACCTAGCATGGGTCGATGCTCGAAACTGCAAAGCAAATGACGTGTTTCAGAAGAAGAGAGCTTTCAACAGGGCTGCCAAATCCTGTAGAAAGGTTTTGCGGAGGGCTCGGTTTGACCACGTTAGCCGAATCGGGAACAAACTTGCTTCATACCCTGCTGGCTATAAAGCTTTTTGGTCCTTGGCAAAGTCGGTCGAATCGAACTTCTGTCGCCCCTCACTACCACCACTGCTTAAACCTGACGGGTCTATGGCCCACTCCGCTGAGAAAAAAGCAAACTTGTGTGCCGCTCTTTTTGCGGAATCTTCACGTCTGGATAGTAGTGGCGCTCACCCTCTTGATGCTCCTATTGGATGCGGGTCGTGTATGTTGGATATTCGCATCCATCAGAAGGACGTCCGTAGAGTGCTGCGTAATCTTGACGTGAACAAAGCTAGTGGCTCCGACGGGATACCAGCAATTGTTCTTAGAACTTGTGCGCCTGAACTGTCTCTAATTTTGACGCGCCTGTTTCGCCTTTCGCTTGAGACTGGAAAGGTGCCGAAAGCATGGAAGCTGGCTAACGTGCAGCTTGTGCCCAAAAAGGGCAGTCGTGCTGACCCTGCCAACTACAGGCCTATTTCAGTCACGTCCATACTCTGTAAGAGTATGAAGCGTGTACTCAATAGTAAGCTCCTGGCATACCTAGAAGCCAACGACATCCTCAGTGACCGACAATACGGCTTCCGAAAAAACCGGTTTACAAGGGAACTTCCAGCGTATGCTATTTATACCTAGAGTGAGGCCATCGAGAAGCACGGGCAAGCACTTGCTGTCTCCCTTGACATCTCTAAGGCCTTTGACTGGGTTTGACACGATAGCCTTATTGCTAAACTACATTCTTTCGGTTTACCCACCCAACTTTGCATTTGGATTGAAGACTTCCTGAGAGATCGGTCCATTCGAGTGGTCATTGATAGCTGCTCATCTGGCCAGTTGGCAATTAATGCCAACTGGCCAGATGGGTCCATCAGGGGTCGGTTCTCTCAGCAACTTTATTCTTGCTGCACATTAATGATCTGCTTATGCCTGGTACCTTTGGGTATGCAGACGACAGCACAGTTGCTGAGAGATATGTGTCCAAAGCGCGTGCTGGTGGGTCACAGATCCAGTCTCTCCGTGAGGACATGGTTGGGCGCTTGAACTTCTCCTTGAAGGCTATCTCCGAATGGGGCGATGCCAACTTGGTCAAGTTTAATGCAGCTAAGACCCAGACGCGTCCCTTCTCCGCAAAAAGGAGACAATTCAAACCGGCTCCTACTTTCCGAGGTGTTACCGTGCCGATAATCGATCGTATCGAGCTTCTGGGGGTAACACTAACTTCTACCCTCAATTTTGGCCCGTTTATCGAGGCTACGGCTCAACTAGCATCAAAAAAGTTGGGAATCCTAGCAAAGGTGAGACGGTACTTCACACCCGAACAGCTGCTAAATTTCTATCAAGCCCAGGTTCGGTCGTGTATGGAGTACTGCTCTCATCTTTGGGTTGGATCTGCCAAGTACCAACTAGATGGGCTTGAGTCTATTGAGAAACAGGCCAAAAGACTAATTGGCAACGATACACTGAACATCGGCGATGAGTTGCTAGTCTATCGGTTTTCTATCGGTTACATTTCGAGGAGTGTGCGATGGAATTACACAATTTAATTCCGTCAAGCCCGTTCCATCATCGGACTACAAGACAAACTGCGATGCGCCATCGTTACATAGTGGACACAGGACATCCCACCTATACGCACTAAACGTTTTGGAAATACCTTCATTGTGCGTACGGCTAAGGAGTGGAATTCCCTGCCGGAGTCTGTGTTTCTCGATAGCTATAACCTAGGGATTTTTAAGTCAAGAGTGAATAGGTTACTTTTAGGTAAGCGTGCTCCATCTTCGACCACATCATCACTTACCATCAGGTGAGATGGTGGTCAAACGTGAGCCTATTATAAATAAAAAATAAAAACAATAAATGTAATTTGAAAAAGAAGAGTATGGCAAAATGAGTTACAAAACATCTTTTAATCAACAAGAATTCGAAAAGGTATCCTTAATAAGAAATAGAAGGAGATCCCTAAAAGACTGCCATGCCTATATTGCAGCCTATTCGATTAGGCCACAAACCTATAAGCACTAAAAAAATTCAGGATTCACAGAAAGCTCTGCTATGGATTCCACCCATTTTTCATAATTTTTATAATACATTAGCCCATGAGGGTACAGCATGTGACTTACCAGAATAACATTAAGTGTTTTGTTTTGATTTAATTTATTTTATTAAAGATTTTAAAATACAAAGATTTTAATTTTTATTAAATAAAACATATTATGTATAATGTTATTTCATTTTTAATGTCATTAAAACTTTTTAATATATTTTTCTATGATGTTGTATCGTACATAACTTATAAAATAATAAAATTTACTATACATTATTGATACAGGAGAGACGTAAGTACCGTCATACTATAAGATATCTAGTAAAGCTTCAAAGTTAAAGAACCTTAAGTCCGATAATACAGCCTTAAGGAACTATATTTGTTAAAAAATATCTCAATATAATAGCTTAAGTACCCATCATTATCATACTTTTTATTCGACAATGATACGGTAATTACTTTTTATACTCTGTCGATTTTAATGTCAAATTTCGGGTATGGACATCTTTAATGAGCTCTACTGAATACTTTATAAAATGTGACTTAAGGCCCTTCACCTTTCACCTACAGATATTAAAGATAACGTCCAACCTATGTTCATTTTAATACTTAAAAAATTGGCCAAGTGTGAGTCAGACTCGCCCATGAAGGGTTCCGTAGTAACTACGCCAAATAACTTAATTTTTCATAGTGTCTGTATGAATTATGTATTTGCGGTTTTAGAAAATATGCTGTATATCAAAAACTGCTGACCCGATCTCGTTCAAACCAATTTTTTTTGAAAGTTTACATTAAGATCTACAGCATCCTATCCTACTAATATTATAAATGCGAAAGTTTGTGAGGATGGATGGATGTTTGTTACTCTTTCACGCAAAAACTACTGAACGGATCTGAATGAAATTTGGTAAGTATATAGTTGGCAGCCTGGAATAACACAGGCTACTTTTTATCCCGAAATTTCCACGGGATCGGGATTTGCGCGGGAAAACCTTCCCACGCGTACGAAGTCGCGGGTAGAAGCTAGTATTATATAATATTTATTTGAAAATGTTCACTCCATTATTACCACTTTGGAAGCGTATATCTTTTAAACGATTAACTTTATAAAAAAGTAGTTTTAAAAACCTCAAATGTCATTTTTAAAGACCTGTCTATAGATATCACACACGCATAGTTTTCATGAAAAAAGAATATTTTTAGTTTTAGTTCCATGTATGGGGAGCCCCCTTTATTTTATATATTTTTTAAGATTTTTCTTAAAATCGGAAAGCGGTTCACAGAATACATCTACCTACCAAGTTTCACGTGTATAGTCCTAGTAGTTTCGGAATAAAATGGCTGTGATATACGGACGGACGGACAGACAGACAGACATGACGAAACTATAAGGGTTCCGTTTTTTGCCATTCGGCTACGGAACCCTAAAAAACTGGCAATTATAAAGCGGTAATGTAAAAGGTATTTACACAAATACGGTATTAATGATTATCATCTAAATTAATATTATTTATAACGAGGAAAGATGATTGATTTTTTGTTTGTTACGATTTAACTCAAAAACTGCTCAACCAATATTACCGAAAGCTACATCTCCTCGGAGTAACATAGCCAATTTTATATTTTTTGTAAAAACCCGTGGCCATGGCGGGTTGCTTACTAAAAATTAATTGCCGAATGTATATGTACGTAAGCACATTAGTTCAGAACAGCTTCATTTTATTTTTTTTGTTGTGTTCGTAATTGTCTGGATAGGGTTTGGAAAAAAAACTGTATGATAAGTACCGAAAGTAAAATTGCACCCGGCGAAGCCGGGGTGGGCCGGCCGTGGGCAGCAAGTTATGTTTAAAAACATATTTCTTATTACTTTTTGTAGTTTGTATCAAATTAGCATCTCTACTAAACAATTGCATAGCATCTATACAGTCTATATCTAAATTAGAGTAAATAAGTAATTCATTTATTGTCAAATTCAAAGACGCTTTGTTTATTACGAATTTACGACTAAACTTTTCAAAATCAAGTGCAAGATTGTGCATCTCTCACCCAGCATGATCTGTGCACTGGTATGGGAAGAGCCACTCCTGGTGATGGGCATTAAAGTCCCCCAGTAACACGAACTGAGCTGAAGCGTACTGCTGCTGGGCCACATCTGCCGCTTCACTGATGTACTGTGTGAGCCTGGTTGTCTCATGATCTCCGCTGTGCGAGCGGTAGACACAGGCATAAATAATTTTGTCTATGCTCGTGTCCACTAGAGCCCAAAGCGTAGAGAACCTGGAGTCCTCAAGGTTCCGGAGACGCCGATAGCAGATGTCGTCGCGGGCGTACATACATACACCCGCACGTGGTTTAAAGCTGTGCTCCAGGGTAAACCCTGGGTATGAAAGATTCGACACGTCTGACGGACATCTGATCTGCGTCTCCGAAAGAAACAACAGAGCAGGTTTTTCAGTCTCGAGGTGGTGGTAGACTGCGAAGAGATTTGAGCGCAGGCCTCGGATATTACTGAGGTGCACTTTGAGAGAGTGCAGCCGCTGTTTAACTTTGCTGTGTTTGTTCCGTTTCATGATTTGAGAGAGAAGAGGTAAGGAGAAGGAAGTGAAGTGACGCTTCACGCTTTTAACCCCCAGACCCGCACTAGACGGATGGTATCGATTGGGGGACTAGTCTGGAGACTGCGGGGACGCCCGAGCCCCCCCGGGAATGTCCATCGGGCTCTCATCTGGTCGCCAACCAGCACGATGGTGCATTCCGGGATTTTTCGACAGTTAGCGGGGCAGCCTTTCATGTGTGGCTGGCACACTAATTGGGCCCCCAACTACCTGCGGTCGGCCAGCGGTGAATCGTGCCTCGGATCCCGCTGCCCTCCGCGACTAGTCTCCCAATACGTCCGCACTAGTGCGAGCCAGATTGGTCTTTCAGCAGTGAGGCAACTACTTCGACCCAACTCCTTGATAGGCTACACAGGGCATCGTACCGGAACACAGCTAGGCCGTTTGGCGGTACGTCTTTGCCCTGTGGGTGGTCACAAGCCTGCGGTTTGAACCTACCACCAGTTTGATGTCACCTGATTAGCACCACCCAGGGGCCACGTGTAGGGATTCGCAAAGGGGTATTCTCCTACGGACGCGGGTGACTCGGCCCCGGTAATATATGCTGTAGATAATTATTAATATAGGAAGTTATATGCTGTTGATATTAATGTAAACTTTCAACCAAAATAGTTTGAACGAGATCGGGTCACAGTTCTAAACCCGCAAATATAAGTTTGTAATTCATACAAACACTATGAAAAACAAAGTTATTTGGTGTAGTTGTAAAAAATGTAAATAAGCTAGTTTTAAGAAATTTGTAAGGTTTTTTTGTCAAACATACATATTATATTATATAATTATAGTTACTACGGAACCCTTCATGGGCGAGTCTGACTCGCATTTGGCCAATTTTTGAGTTTATCGCGAACAGACAGACGGACTTTGTTTTATAATATTTAGAGATTTCTTATAGGTACTCATACTGCTTCTTAAAATAAATCTTTTACTATAAGTAATCGTTCATTATTATAAAGCAGACCTTTATTGTGGTGTTCAGTTATATTTAAAATAAACTGCCTAATTCACTGTAAGTTGAAGAGCATATTTATAACGTTTATCAATATGTTTTTGTTGAAAAATATCAAGATATACGTAAGAGCATTATTACAACTGATAGGAGACATAATAAGCTAGATGTGTGTTCATTTTCAGCTGTTGTTACCGCCAGAGCAATAACTGTAGTTATTTACATCACAGTATTCAAGAACTGTAGGGCTATCACTAAACTGCGAGAATATTTGATCAACTTAAAATATCATTGAGATGTTTCCATAATAACAGGATTTGTGCCTTAGGTATCCATAGACGCAATACATGTTAACATTCATTGCATAACATTCATAATCACTAACCACCTTTCATGTTTTAAAAAACGGGAATTGACTACAACCGAAGTCCTTTCATAGAAGTGTGAGGTGATGAAGTGTACGAAGTGTTTGTAATAAGAGGCTAGTATACCCTACTGGCTCTTCATGAAATTTGCCCTAAGTAGTTACATAAGATTGTACCTTCCTGTATGGGCAACCTCAGGTTTTAATTGTAAAAATATACAACGTGTAACAGAATAAACGCAATTCCTGAAAGTAGTTGGCTCAGAATCGGCTTCTGAATCGATTTCCGTCATAAAAAATAGGTGTTAAATTTTAACGGAAAAATCTTTCATTTAACTTAAAACGGAAACAGTATCATGACAAATTAATACAATTCTTAATTCAAGGAAATGCGCTCGTTTGCGTGTCGGCCACTAACATTGCATGAGTGTATTCGTCTGCCTAAGGATATTGTATGACGCACATACGTTTTGCGTTTAGTAAGGATAACTATTTTATAAAAAATGTCTAGATTTGGTTTCAATTTATTTAGTTACGGATGTTGTTTTAGACTTATAATTTAATATTCTGATTGGGGTGTCTGAGGTATTGCGCTTAATCTGTTACACCTTGTATAAATTCTACACTATAAAAAGCTGTGTATAATCTGTACTTTGGAAATAAATTACTGTATTGTATTGTATCAATCAATCAGTTCGCGTTCGGTCCGCGTCATAGCGACACATATCCATCATCTAGCATTAATTCACGTAATACCTACATTTTAAAGTCAATATAGCAATGACGTATTATAATAGACGCGTCATATTCCCACAAAACACCTCTCAAAAACGGCACGAAACACACACATAGAGAATAATGGTGAACGCAGACCTAGCCGCACCGCAGTCTCTACAGTCCCCGCAGTCATCGCTTTTTGTTAATGGCCTCGCACGCCGCAGTCGCTGCAGTCGTTCCCGTCAGTGTTGCCAGATTTTTGAAAGCATTATCTATCCGAAGATTTAAAAAATCTGTATAAAATCTGTATTTAGTATTGGTATTTTGCTCTTTTGTGTAATTTTATCTGTAGGTGCTATAATAGGGAATAAGCAAGTAATTATTTATACGAGAATAAGTAATTTCATTATAAACCGTTGACAGAGATTCTCTGTCTACTTTATAACTCTGGCAACACTGCGCGCCGTGGATGCGAATGACGTCATCCGCGCTGCGTGCGGGTGACGTCATCAGCTGCGGCTAGGGGAGTTCGGTCGTTTCAGGGACTGCGGCGACTGCGGCGCGGGTAGGTGTGCGAGGTTGCATAGAACTTCATATAAAGAATTCGAATGCAAAGACTGCGGCGCGTGCGGCGCGGCTAGGTCTGCGTTCACCATTACTATCTAATACGTGTAAAGAAAGGGACAGAAAATAAATGCCATCTTTAGGTACGCTTGATGTTAGAGAGAGATGAATATACATCTTTAGTTAACAACTTCCCCTAACGTCACGTGACTGACTTCATTCATACGCTAGCCGCCATTAGCCGTGTAGAAAAAATAAAAAATGTATTTCTGTTGATATTTACCTATGAAATGACACTTTTTGACCTCTCACGGAAGCAGTATAATTAGTGCAACGTCTGAAAACACACAAAGGCATGCTTTTTTCCTAATTTTCTTTTAAAACACATTTTTTCTTAAGATGTGTAGTGTAGCGATCGCGACACAGGTTCGTGCGTAACTAAACAGACACGAGGCACAGAAGCGCGGACAACGTATCTATAGTTTATTATATATCTTTGCAATATAGACTTTCATTTAATATCATTTCTATCATTATCACGCAAAGAAACGTAAAAGCGGTTGGCTAACAATAACGTATGTCGCGTAGTACTTAATACAGCAGGGGCACGTGAGAGTCACAGGTGTCAGAAAATCAGTATGCTTAATAACAGTTTTTAGGGTTCCTTAGCCGAATAGCAAAAACCGGAACCCTTATAGATTCGTCATATCTGACCGTCGGTGCATCCGTATTTACAGTCATTTTATTCTGAAACTATTAGGTCTACACAGTTGAAAGTTGATAAGTAGATGTATTCTATGGCTTTACGATTTTCATAAAAAATATTTAACTGTTTGAAGGGTTTGAAAGTAACTTCAAGATTGATAAAGGTTATATGCTACTTTTTAACCTACTACAAATGAAGGAGGTTATGTTTTTATTGTATAGTAGCAGTCGCGGGGGGCTTCGCTTCCGTGGACATTTGAAAATATCAACGGGAGGGAAGCCCTGCAACATCTCTCTCAATATAATCTAAATAAAACATGTTTTTCATTAATAAGAAGACAGCTATAAACATTGTGCTCTAAATAAAACACCAATGCTGTGTAAATCTAACATAACACCATAATTACTTAACTTTCTCTCGTCCGAAGCTTAACCGGCTTATAATAATTTGGTATTATTTTTGGTATTTGGTATTATATTTATTAAAATTGACAACCCTACTGCTCTGGTAAACAAGATTGTGTTGTTATCAGGAACCCCTGCGTAAGGTCAAGTGGACGCTGCAGATATAAGCTCTCTGGGAACAATTATCACTTATTGTCATTACAATAAAGTAATTCACAAGAAACGCACACACTAACAATGGCTTCTAATGGAAAATTAGGTAAGTTACCCTTTTTACCTTTATTGTCAAAAAGATATCTACTTAATATTTGTTTGAATGGAATGAATGTAGTAAAATATTTCATTTTATTATTTTGATATTTTCTTGGTTTTCTAAGTTTATCTTTTAACTGTAAATTTTGATTGGACTACACTATAATTATGATGTTTTAATAATTAATCATGTAAAATTTAGATAATGATTAGGTGTCACTAATAATTATATCGCACCTAAGCTACAGTAAGAGGTCGATATCCTTGTGACCATGACTGACTTGACTTGTTTAAATGACCGCCACTTACGAGTTGATGGTCATGCGGGAATGTTTCCGGGGTTGCGGGAATGAATAAAGAGTTACCGCGGCCCCGGAACGCATGAGCAACTGAAGGAACAGGGTCGGTTTTTGTTTTTAGGCGGGAAGAGTCATTTGATGATATTCCCGCCGAAAATATAAGAGATCATTAATATTCGTAATATTGTCCACAGCTCTTCTCAGCGTGTCTGACAAGACAAACTTACTGCCTTTGGCCAAATGCTTGTCAGAAATTGGCTTGGGTTTGGTAGCTAGCGGTGGTACTGCCACAGCTATCCGCAATGCCGGACTTGCTGTCACCGAAGTATCAGACATCACTAAGGCACCTGAAATGCTAGGTGGAAGGGTGAAAACCTTACATCCCGCCGTTCATGCTGGTATCTTGTCTAGGTAAATATAAAAAAGAGTCTATTTTTATTACTGCTAAGGAAGAAAGAAGAGGAAGCCACAGAAGGGATGGATGGATTGTGTGAGGAGTGATATGAAAGAAAAAGGAGTAAATGATGGTGTGACGTCTGACAGGGGAGAATAGAAGAAAATGTGTTGCGCGGACCAAAATGGAAGAAGGGAAGGAAGATGATGATGGACACTTTTATTGCTAATCTCTCCTTTAATACATTTATTGTTTTAATAATGCTGCTATGGATGTCAAATATGTAAAGAGGCTCATTAGGTATATGTGTGGAAAATAAGCACATGACAAACGTAAGGAAAGGGTGCAATGTGAAGTCTCCTTCACTTAGAATTTGGGATAACGTTATTCTTGATTTTGTACTCCTCATATCTCCTTTAGAAGTCTAGTTATGGTCTGGTCATCTCAGATTGCTATTAGACAAAACTAAACAACTACATGACGTTTTTACAGGCTCACCCCCTCAGACCAGGAGGACATGAAACGCCAGAAGTTTGACATGATTAGCGTCGTCGTGTGCAATCTTTACCCGTTTGTACAAACAGTCTCAAAGCCCGGTGTGACGATTGCTGATGCCGTGGAAAACATCGACATTGGTGGCGTCACTTTACTCCGAGCTGCGGCGAAGAATCACGACAGAGTTACGATTATTTGCGACCCCAAAGATTATGAAACAGTCATGCGAGAACTGAAGGAAAGTAAGGACCACCAGACTTCATTGGATACCAGGTAAAATGTAGACTAATATTATAAAGTAAGCGAAGCGTCAATAGCCTAATGGCTAAGGTGTTGGACTTGTAATTGAGAGGTCGCAGGTTCGAATTCCACCCATTACACTATTGTGAACCCACTCCAGACACAAGCATATTTAGCTTAGTTGGAGGGGTTAACAAGATTGCTAATAATGTGAATTCTACCCACATAGCTAGAAAAAGAAAAAAAAAGAAAAATCTGCTTGTAGGGAGTAATCTGTGGAACTAATGATCCAAAAAATATTTTCATTGGTTGAAGTTGAATTATTAGTGAGGAGCACTATAGGCTTAAATTATTTTTATATGTGGACGAAGTCGCAAGCAAAGTGCTAGTTATGTTAATAAAGTTAGAACAAATCAAAGAATCGTTATGGATCGCAATAAAATTGATCATTGTTATTTATACACTTCGTATTGTCAACAGGTCTAGCCTTTATAATTGTATTCAAAGGAATTTCCAGATAATTAACAGTTCAGTAGCATCTGTCTGATAACAAAAGACTGTCATAGTACAAGTATGCCACATTGTGTTTTAATAAAATACATGGGTTTTTGCAACGGTTTTTGTATGTCTTTCCAGGAAGCGATTGGCACTCAAGGCATTTACCCAGACATCAGAGTATGATCTCGCCATTTCCGACTATTTCCGTAGACAGTATTCTGCTGGAGAATCTCAATTGACTTTGAGATATGGTAAGAAAATATTTTGTAATAAACTGTTCTTTGGCTAATTTGACTATCTCTTACACACCGTTAAAACATTGGTCCTAGCTATCATTTGGAGCAGTATGGAGGGAGCGACTGTCGCAACCGACGGCCGGGCACGCCGCAATTGCGGCGGTAAGACCCCTCTTTGAGGAGTGGCTAGATCGGCGTCACGGCGTCCTGACCTACCGCATGACGCAGGTCCTCACCGGACACGGAAGTTTCGGGAGGTACCTGTGTCTGATGGGTAAGGAAGAGACGCCTGGGTGTCACCACTGCGAAGGTCGCCCTGAGGACACAGTCGAGCACACGGTGCAGGACTGCCCAGCTTGGGCAGAGCACCGACGTGTCCTCACGGCGACAATAGGCGGAGACCTCTCGCGCCCGGCCTTGGTCGAGGCCATGCTGCGGGGCGAGAGGGAGTGGGAAGCGGTCGCCTCCTTCTGCGAAGCAGTCATGCTTTCGAAGGAGGAGGCGGGCCGCGTGAGGGAGAGGATGGCGTCCTCCCTCCAGCCCAGCCGCAGTGGTAGACGCCCACGGCGTCGGACGTCGGCCGACGATCTCCGGCCACCGTAGGCGCGGGCATGCGGACAGCGAGTAAAGGGCAACTCGCTGTCCGACCATGGACCATGCCCGGGTCGACGGCGCGTTGTGTTTCACGCGCGCCTCAACGAGCGTCAGCAACATGACGAGGCCCCCTCTGCAGAGGGCCGAAGCCTGCCGGGGTCGTGGGACTCATCCCGTTACCGTGGCCCCGGTATGTAAAGGGTTATTGAAGGAACACCGTGGATTTTAGTCAGTAAAAGTCTGACAGTCCCTCCCACCCTGCCCGGAGTGGGAGGACTTATTTGATAATTAGACCACGTTAAAAAAAAAAAAAGCTATCATTTGGACAACTTTGAAAGTCGTTATGGATACTCAGAAGTCAGTTATTCTGGCACCAATCTTACCGAGAGATATCTCCTTACCCAAGGGCACTAGGTCTAGGTCTGTAGCTCTGATAGGTAGTCGCACAATCTAAAATACTCGGTACAATGTAATATTAACCTGTATCCGGTTAGTCTGAAAGCCAATCTGTATAAATAAATAGTTTCATATTTTAAAAAAGCTTTTTCGATTTGTTTTTTTTACAATATAAAATAAACGTCGACAAATCGTTTATTTTATGTTTTTTTTTTTACTTATTATGTCGCATGACATTGCTATTTCTTGAGGCCATTTAATAAAAAATACAAGAGGACAAGGCTAACTAATTATTTTGCAGGTGGCCATATTGACTTCGAGTCAGGTACCAAATTAAGCTAGTCTATCTATTAAACCCAGCTATTAAATATAATAAAAAAAAGACTAAGCAGGTTTTCATGCAAGAAATTATTAATTTAATGCCGCAAATTCATGGCCGAATGAAAGTCTCAAAGTATGTTCTGTAGTAAGTGAAATACGATATCTATTTTCACAAACCTTAGAATTGAAAAAAACAATTGAAACTATATAACTATTCCAAGGCAGAGCAAACAATCTACAAATCTATAAATATTTGTAAACATTTTTAAACTTTTGGGAAAACGATTTCTTCTTCTTCCTATTGATGGTAAATCGAGTACTTTGTATGTGTTGGGCCTAGTAGTAGCAACTGATCGCGTCATCTATTTTCACAAACCTTAGAATTGAAACAAACAATTGAAACTATATAACTATTCCAAGGCAGAGCAAACAATCTACAAATCTATAAATATTTGTAAACATTTTTAAACTTTTGGGAAAACGATTTCTTCTTCCTATTGATGGTAAATTGAGTACTTTGTATGTGTTGGGCCTAGTAGTAGCAACTGATCGCGTCTGCAGTGGCCTTTAGATTGCCTTCTAAAGTACAAGTGTTCGGGCATTTTGGAATCTTCAACAAATGGGGCATTGTTTGGTCAGGAAAAACGAGCCAAACCAATAGTTTTCAGTAAAAACTATTACACAAAAGCCTCGCTAATACCTATGTAGTTTTCAGTCAAAACTATTCGTGTCCAAAATCTATTTATATAACAAATCTGTTTCAAGTAAATTAATTATTTACAATTGCGAAGGAAAACAATAAATTGCAGCATTCAAATTTGTGTGTAAGCACAGACGTACTCGTCCTACTCTATTTAAGACAACGTGACATAGACTGAGACTGACAAAAATAGACTGATATCGTTGCTTCCATAAGCTCAAATTATCACTTGTCTTATCTTAATTCTTGATAATCTTACTAATATTATAAATGCAAAAATTTGTGAGAATGTATGTATAGATGTATGGATGTTTGTTACTCTTTCACGCAAAAACCACTGAATGGATCTGAATGAAATTTGGTAAGTAAAGATATTTGACATCCTGGAATAACACATAGGCTACTTTGTTATCGCGGAATTGCCTCGGAATCAGAATTTACGCGGGGAAACCCTCCCACGCGCACGAAGTCGCGGGTAGAAGCTAGTTAATTATAAACATAACACTAACCAAAACATGTTTTCCATTCAGGTATGAATCCTCATCAGAAACCAGCCCAAGTATTCACGACCCGTGACAAGCTTCCACTAACTACTCTTAACGGTTCACCCGGGTTCATTAACCTCTGTGATGCTCTAAATGCATGGCAGTTGGTAAAAGAGTTGAAGGAAGCATTGGGACTGCCTGCTGCTACCAGCTTCAAACATGTTTCACCTGCAGGAGCGGCTGTTGGCTTGCCTTTAGATAAAGAAGAGGTATGTTTAACAAAAACATAAATATTTTCAATGTCTTCTGGCTCAATGTTTGCCAACACGCACCAAAATTCACGTGATTTCCGTAGTGAGGTGAATTTTGGTACGTATCTATTAATAATAGTAAGCCTTTTATTCTGATCTACATGTCAGATGATGTTTCGTAACTCAGAGTGCCTTACCTTATAGGCTTCCTCTAGCGACTTCCATTGAGTTCCGTCTCTTGCCACCCTTCTCTAAAGGTGCCCAGCCGTTAGTCTTAGGTCGGAATCTATTACATAATTATATATTTATTATCTATACTTATAATAAATCTGTAGAGAGGTCAATTCTGTACATGAAATATATTTCCAAAATAACTATCAGGGGGTGATTAGGGATCGATACTGATGCCAAAAATGCAATCAGTAAAATTTTTGTCTGTCTGTCTGTCTGTCTGTATAACCGTTATAGAAACAAAAACTACTCGACGGATTTTAACGAGACTTGGTACAATTATTTTTCATACTCCTGAGCTGGTTATAGTATACTTTTCATCACGCTACAATCAATAGGAGCAGAGCAGTGAAGGGAAATGTTGGGAAAACGGGAGAAGTTACTCCATTTTTTAAGCTTCCGTCGCGTGTGCTACCTTAATGGTTAAAGCTACACAGAAATCATTTCATGACGGAAATGTTCTCCTTAAAATTATATAAAAAATATCCCACGACTACATATGTCTATATTTTATGGTTGACTCCAGTTGACTCACAATAACACGTGTAACTCCCGATAGCTTAGCAGTTCGAAGCTTTCTGATTATAATATTTGTCTACTCTTACGTTTATATCACTCTCAGTCACCCCTAATTGAAAAAGGTAACATTATTAACTATTCCATAAAAAAGAATCATATAAATCGGTATAGAAACACCAAAGTTATACATGAAATACGCCAATAATAAGCCATCGCGCGTGAATACTGAATCATGCTATAAGGATTATTTTTGAGAATCGGTCGCCGCGCTCGACGTGTCTCGCGGCCGAAGGTATAAAATTTCGTTCTATAGGTACTTAAGCCTCATGTGAACGTGATCTAAACAATATTACCAATAAATTAACTTAATAACACACAAGGAGTTAACACGCTGACTGAGTCGCGGGCACAGCTATTAACAATAATATTGTGAGGTTCCGTATTGCGATATTTTTCAACAGTATTGTAGATTGACATATTATATTTCCCTACTAAATTACGAAAGTTAATCTGTCTGTTACATCAAAATCACTGAACCGTGAGGAAGGACATAGGCTACTTTTTTTACGAAAAACGACGGAAACGCGGATGAAGTCGCGGGAAACAGCTATCTATACTAATAATATAAGGCTGAACAGTTTGTTTGTTTGTTTGTTTGAACGCGATAATCTCAGGAACTACTGGTTCGAATTGAAAAATTATTTTTTTATTAAATAGTCAATTTATAGAGAAAGGCTATAGGCTATATATCATTACGCTAAGGCCAATAGGCGCCAATGAAGAATGCTTCAAAATCGGGGTTAAATTTAACGTTAGCCCGAAGTAACTATTCCACACGGACGAAGTCGCGGGCAATAGCTAGTCTTGTATAAATCGACATAATTTCATACAAAATATTTCATTCCGTTTTTGAACCCAATCTTTAGAGAATAAAAACCTCAACAAAAATAGTAATGTAATTTGGAATTCGCGACTGTATAAGTCCTTTTCTTTCTTGTGGCAAAATCATTGAATGACTTCTCCCGCCCTGGGTGGAACGGAAGGGAGTGTCAGACTTCTATTGAGTAAAAACCCACCATGTTCCTTCAGCTGCCCTTATTTTCCGGGGCCGAGGTATCTCGTTAGAACATTCTCGCAACAACGGCAGGACTGTCTGGGTCCTAAGTTATTACTTATGCCTATAAAATGCTGTTTAACTGCTACTTGATAAATCATGTAAATCTACGTAGGTCCATGTGAGAGCATCATTGCTTTGTGTCAGGCGCGTGCACAGGATTATGACAGGGTATGCGGCGCAGTAATCGGTCACAAAAACTTTTTCTTTTATAGATTTTTAGCATAGCCACAGCCACGCATCGTAGCATGGTGGTGATGCGTGGCTGTGGCTATGCAAAAATCTATACGCACGCGCCTGCTTTGTGTAATTTATATCAACACTACTGCTCTCAAAACGGTGAAGGAAAACATCGTGAGGATACTACGTAGGTTGGTTCTAAAACAGAAACTTTTAATGTGTTGGTCTTGTAGGCCTCCGTGTGTATGGTAGCGGATCTCCTCCCGAACCTGAGTCCGCTTGCGTGCGCGTACGCACGTGCTCGTGGGGCAGACCGTATGAGCTCGTTTGGTGATTTCGTAGCCCTCTCCGATGAGTGCGACGCTATCACAGCTCGCATCATCTCCAGGGAAGTTTCAGACGGAATCGTCGCTCCGGGTTACAGTGCAGAAGCTCTGGAAATATTGAAAAAGAAGAAAGGCGGCAATTACTGTGTTTTGCAGGTAAAGAAAGAAAGAAAAACATATATTCGGGATCAGTTTGTCGGGCACATACATACACATACACAAATACAAGTAGTGTGAAAAACAATAAATTAATAGTTTAAAAAACACTAGAACAAAACCCGCTTTTATAAATGCACGTAAAAACAAAAAAGAAGGTGTTCAAAGTCCATTACGTGGCCTTTCTCACAAGTGCAAACACGACTATGATACGATATTCTATCATGGAATGCCGGTGCTTATCTTCCGGCGTCATCATCATACCTTGAAACCTAATCGTGGTCAAAGTTCATTAAAAGACTTTTCTAAGAAATCCAAAACAGCTGTGATACGATTTTCCATCATGAAGTTCCAGTTCATATCTTCCGGCTCCATCATCAGATCAGTTTGACAGTACCATATTATTGTATTGTCATCAAAACTACATACAGCTGCCAATTTTCATTACGCTACGACCCTTGGAAGATGGTTAAATTAGTTACCTTAGATTCCATTACATAGATAGTTACATACAGGTCGACCTAATAAAAGCGTGTTAAAAATGGCCGTGCATGCGTTTTTTATCAAAAAGAGAACCAGCAATGTGCATAGAATTCACATTACTAGCAATCTCCTCCAACAAGGCTAAATATTATTGTCCGGTATGGGTTCACAGCTATAGTGTAATGGGTGGTTCAAACCCGCGACCTGTCCATGATAAGGCCGACACCTTAACCATGAGACTATTAACTCTTAATTTCCTGGGATTGGCCACTTTTTATTTATAAATCCAAAACTCCTTTTGTTGCCATTCAGTCCATTCTACTTTATATTAAGTTATATTGAGGCCTTTGCTTTGCATTGGAAAAGTTCTTATTATTGTATCTTTAATAGTTAAGTATCTGTCTGTCACAAAATAACTGTTTTCTCAAGTGCTTAAAGTTATTTTCGAAACGATACATTAGTTAAAAGAAAGTAAAAAACAATCCTTTAAAATAAATATGTCTCTTTGTCCGGGCTAATCTCTAGAACGGAAATTCCCACGAGATCAGGATTTACGCGCGCAAATTACGTCCCAAGCGAACGAAGTCGTGGGCACAGTACTAGTCAATAATAATATTGGATTCATTCATTCTATTACTAGATATGATTTATCATACAATAACTGCCATGTGTCAATAATTCGCTTTACATAAACTACAACAAAACATTACCTATATTGCCAATGCGATTATTTTAAGGATGTATAAACCAACATACTAAATTGAACCTTATTTTTAGATGGACCCCAGCTACAACCCAGACTTAATGGAACAGAAGACGATATTCGGCCTCACTTTGGAACAAAAGCGCAACGATGCAAAAATCACAGAGGACCTTTTCAAGAATGTTGTTACCAGCAATAATACGTTGCCTAGCAACGCTGTAAGGGATCTGATTGTGGCGACCATTGCTTTGAAATACACACAAAGTAACTCTGTCTGCTTCGCTCGAGATGGACAGGTAAAATATTACTGTTGTTTAAAAAAAAATAAAGTATCAGTACTGTTGCGTCAATCTTCCTTTTTTTACTTAGTTAGGACTTATATCAAACATTGAAATACTAAGGGAAAAGAAATGATGCAACCACAATACCAGGAATTTTCAACTTCAACTCCTGTTAAGTGGCGTTTGTGGAGGGGCCACCACAATAATTCGATGCAGTAGACTGACAGTCAGTGTTATAACATAATAACGACTACGAAATTGTGATGTAACTTAATTCATCAATTCGGGAATCAAATCGATAACGATTTAAACAATTTATTTAATAATATGGTGTGAAATTAACAAAAAGTAAAAACTGATCATACAGGGACGTGAAAAATAAAGCAAATAGATCATGATAGTATTTAGTTTTTTGCAACATGACCTTGTACCTGTACCCATTTCAATTACGTGATTTAGGTCGCAATTGTAAGGGGCAGTCTTTTTAGTTAGTTAGTCGCAAGATGATACTCCCTATACTTGACGAAATCTTTCCTGTCATTTGTCATATCCTAAATTATTCCTTATCCTCTGGTGTCTTTCCATCTCTATGGAAAGAAGCTCAAATAACCCCTCTTCCAAAAAAAAGGAATCCTGTTTCTTTTTCTGAATTCCGTCCTATCTCCATTTTACCGTTCCTCTCCAAAGTCCTAGAACGCCTTATCCATAGCCAGCTTAGTGCTTTCCTCTGTAGAAACAGACTCCTTAATTTTTACCAATCCGGGTTTCGTCCAGGGCATAGCACTACCACAGCTCTTGTTAACATTACTGACGATATAAGATCAGGAATGGACTGTGGTAAACTGACAGTCCTTTCCTTACTTGATTTCAGTAATGCTTTTAACACTGTTGATTTTGATGTCTTGCTCGGGATACTGTGCTCTCTTAACATATCTCCAACAGCTATTGATTGGTTTCGTAGTTACCTGTGTGGCCGCCGACAACGTATTTGCATTGAAGGTTCATTGTCTTCATGGTGCAATACTACTGCTGGCGTACCGCAGGGGGGCGTTCTCTCTCCTCTTCTTTTCTCCATATTTATTAATTCAATTTCTAATGAACTTCTCTCATCCTACCACCTTTATGCTGATGATCTGCAAATTTATTCACAAGCTCCCGTTGAGGAATTGTCTGAGGCGGTGAAGATAGTGAATAAAGACTTAGCGCGTATTTCTGACTGGAGTTTGGATCATGGTTTGAGGGTTAATCCTGCGAAGACTCGAGTCATTATTGTTGGCAGCCCTAGGCTACGTTCCAAAATAGACTGGACGACCCTTCCTCAAATCGTTTTTGATGGAGCTGTTATACCTTACTGTGACTCAGTAAGAGACCTTGGTATTTATATTGATAAGGATTTGTCTTGGGGTCCCCAGTTGCAGGAAGTGAGCCGCAAACTGTTTGCCTCTGCGGGGTCTTTACGCAGATTGCGCAATTTCCTGCCGACTGCCACTAAAACTGCGCTTGCCCAATCTCTTCTTCTCCCTATCCTCGACTATGCTGATGCAAGTTATCCAGATCTCACTGAAGTGCAGTTAGATAAGCTTGAGCGACTCCAAAATTTTTGTATCAGATTCATATTTGGTTTGCGCAAGTATGATCATGTTTCTGAGTTTCGCATTAAACTCAAGTGGCTGCCTATCCGTCTTCGCCGGAATACACATATTTTATCATTACTCTACAGTATTCTTTTCAATCCAACGACTCCCTTTTATCTCAAAGAACGATTTAAGTTCCTTCGTGACACACATGGTAGAGATTTGAGATCATCGGAAAATTTGAGACTTTTGATGCCTACACATTCCACTAAATTTTACGACCATTCTTTTACGGTGCTGGCTATTCGGTTGTGGAATGCATTGCCGGTGTCAGTAAGACAAGCACAGTCACTCGCTGCTTTTAAAAGCTCGGTTGCCAATCATTTTCTTTCAAATTTATGATTATTTCTTTGTTTTTCTCCACACGATGATAAAGAACACATTACATTTATATATTTTTTATAATTATGTATTGTATATATATATATATACTTATATATTTCAATTAGTTTTTTTTTTCCGTTATGAGTATTTGTAGTACACTAATTTAGCCCTCCCCAATTTCGATTAAAGCTTTTAAAGTCCTTCCAAAGGTTGTCTGGAAGATATCGCTCTCAGCGATAAGACCGCCATTGTAACCAAAGTTATAGAAATAAGGTTATGTAAGTGTGTTCCAATTTTTGGTGTACAATAAAGTATATTCTATATATCTATCTATCTTTTAATAGTAATGCCGCGTAGTTTCTTAAAATATTTATCACGTGAAACAATTTTCAAAAGAGAGGCTTGTAATGAATATTTTTAATAAAAATAGATTTATTATTTAATAAAATCTAGTTACTACGTAATATTAAAAATCTCACGATTAAAAATCGCTCATTTATTATTCGATTGATTGAATCCACCACTATAAATTAGGTTAAGTATGATGGTATCATTATTTTAAGTGACATTAGATTGTGTCAGTTCACTGAATCGAATTAAAAGTCGTCGTATAGTCGATGAGTTATTTCGCCATTGAATGAAGAATACATTTTGAAAAAAAATACTATGGTTTAATGTACAAAACGTACATTTTATACACTGTATAAAATACGAGTGATAAGAAAATAAATCAATAACAATATTGTTAATTTGAAAGTCTGTCTGTCTGATACACTTTCACTATTAAATCGCTGAAACGATTTTGATGAAATTGACATGGAGATAAAAATATATAGAATAGCACTTTGAGGTCTAGGCTTTTTTCGCTGAAAAAAATACTAATCATGCGACCGAAGCCGCGAGCAGAAACTATTCATCCATACAAGTACATATTTAACTACAAATTATACGAATATTTTTTAGTTATCATCAAAATAAAGATAAATAAATTTAATTTGTTTTTAGAATTGAGATTGTGAGTGTGACACAGAATCACTCTTGTTTATTTATTATAATACTTTCGCATAATATTATAAATGAGTAAGTGTCTTTCACATCAAGCTATCGATCTGATTTTACGTGTAGAGATAGTCTTAGTTTAGGCTTAATAAATAATGTAAGCAGATTTTTATTCCCATGCAAAGTGAGTCAAATGACTTTACAGTGACCTGTCTTTTCCCAGCCATAGATATGTGGTTTTAAAACATTAGTTTCCTCATAAAGATTCACAATAATTCACTTACTGATAAGTTTCTGAGATATTTGACGTGTATGTATGCCTATGCATACAGAGATAATTGTTAAAACAACTTAAACACAAATATCGTAGACTCATCTATACTAATATTATAAAACGGAAATTGTTTGTTGTTGGATTGTTTGTTTGTTTGTTTGTTTGCTTGAACGCGTTAATCTTCGAATGTACTGGGTGGATTTAGATGCAATTTGGTATGGAAGTAGCTTGAAGCTTGAGGAAGGTTATAGGCTACTTTTTACGCGACTGCAAAAAAGGAGAGTTATGTTTTTACCGTGATAGAATGCACGGGAGCGAAGCCCCGCGTGGGAATAATATGGATATTCCCCGAGGGGAATATTATATAATATTCCCCTCGGATTATATATATTATTCTAACCTATGGCAAGTACATAAAACAGCTCTACCTATTTCGATCTCTGGTTATTAGTCAGTAGAAGTCTGACACTCTCTTCCGCTCCCCCCACAGCGGGAGCAGTAATTTGATAATTTTCCCGCCCAAAAAAAAAAACTACAATTGGCGGTCAAAACTTTAGATGGACAGAACTTAAAGGAGACAGATTTTTAAAATTAGACATAACTATGTACTTTTTGTTTCTCTTATTCTATCATGTATGTTGTACAGGTGGTCGGCATCGGTGCTGGGCAACAGTCTCGCATCCATTGCACTCGCCTGGCGGGTGGTAAGGCAGCGCTGTGGTGGATGAGGCGGCACCCACGAGTACTCGCCATGCGCTTCAAACAGGGCGTCACTCGCGCCGTGCAGTCCAACGCTATCGACAACTATGTTAATGGCACTGTTGGTTAGTATTTGTATCCCTTAGCGACGCCTTAAGGAGGAGCCTGAGGGAAAGATGCGTCAATAGCCTAATGGCTAAGGTGTAGGACTTGTGATCGAGAGGTCGCGGGGTCTAACCACAGCCATTACCAATGAATATTATTAATAGATTACCACACTGTCTGGCAGTTTGAGTGCTTTATACGGCCCACCCAAATGTCCTTACTTTGGTATTGTTCGTCAAATCGTTCCAGGTCCGATATTTGACAAATGTTTGCACTGCTTGGACGGGCTTGCTCAAATCTGTTTGATTCTGTGCTCTAAAGGACGCCACAGACATTAACCTACATGGCTCTCATATGATTTGATCACTACAGATTATCTGGACTTTAAAAGAGACGTTGACCTCTGAGTTTGTTTGAGTGTTTCTTCTCAGAGTAGTCATTTAGGAAACACTGGCCTCTTCTAGTTTACATTTACGAAAAAAAAAGACGTGTTAATGTGTTATTTATAACCTATTTGCAAAATAAACATCATTATTTCATTAGGCTAAAAAAAATGCCATTACACTTTTGCCGTGAACCCACTCCAGTTATAGTCCCGGCACGTAAGTTGGCAAGGATTTGGCGTAGTGCCAGGACCAAATATCGTTTTACGCAGACATTGCCAGAAAAATGGTATACGATGTACTTTTTCATGGAAAAAGAAGCTCATAATGAAAAAGAGATCTTAAACGGACTTCAGAAGCGACTAAAACGTCAGAAAGTAGACGTCTGTTAGACGTATACTTAAGGAAGGCAGATATTCCGAATTCCTCACTGTCTTTAGGACACCAGGAAAAAAGAGGAATAAAACAAAGTCGATCACAGAGATCGACACTTTTGACCAGGCGGTGGTAAAAACATGTATCCACAATTACCTTACATATAAGTCTATTTACTGTTTCTCCATAACCACGGGGTTCCGCAGGGTGGGGATGGTACAAGGGCTGTGGGACTACTCCCCCACACGATACAAAATTCGACGGCCCATAGAAAGTTTTAGTTTTAGCGGCCTAGGGTAATTTAGGAACATCTTTTAAATGTATATAACACCTAATAAAGTCTCGAATTTCTCTTCTTTCTTTATAATTTTCTTCAAAACAAACATGATTAAAAATAATTGATAGCAATAACCATAGAATAAAAGTGACCTTTTTTTTCTTCCACTAAGTGCACGATGCGCGAACTTACCCCCACTACGCCAAATCCTTGCCAAGTTACGTGCCGGGGACTATACTTACATTAGATAATAAGCTATTAGGTATAACTTACTAACATTTTATGGATTTATGGTCTGAAATAAAAAGATTGTATTGTATTGTATAGATATTGAAAACAGAAGGTTTATGACTTAGATTTTAAAATATTAATTAGTGAATCTAGTGCTTTGCAAGGCGATGGCACGTGGGATACTGGGCTCCGGCTATCGGCCGTTGATTGTGACGCTATATTAGACATCGGTTATTCGTCACCGTAATATGACGACACTTGCTGGGACGATGATTGGTCAAACAGTGGCGTGGACACTGTCCATTTTGGTTTGTTTTGACTGTACAGTGATAGTATGTGTGTATATTTTATGTAGATTAAATTATTTTTGGTATAACAATTTTAGCTAAGTTAAAAATTATTATAATCGATTCAGTAAAAGATTCTGAACAAAAATTTCATGTTGTAAATTTCAAACACAAATTTGTTTTAATCTATCCGTCGGTCTGTCTGCCTGTTTTTCCGGCTAATCTCTGCAACGGTTGAACCGATTCTAACGGAACTTTCACTGGAAGATAGAGGAAGTTACAGGGCAACATACAGGCTGAAGAATTTCCACGGGACCGGATTAACATGAGTAAATTAAAAACCTCTCCAACGAAGTCGCGGCCACAATCTTAAATAAAATATATTTATCGAAATCGTGATTCTTTCGTGTCATGTTAAGTCCAGGATGTCATTTGCAATCTTTGAAAGTCGTTACGGGTGGTAGAAGCCGGAAAATCTGACACCAGTCTTGCACAGTCTTGTGTCGTGTTACTCAACTACTGAGTTGTTGAGGTTATATAGGCAGTCGCTCTATGTAAAACACTCGTACTCAGCTGCCTCCGTTTAGACTTGAAGACGACCTCAACATGTTTGGAAAAGCATACTTTCTGGCTGAATCTATTAGGCTCATTATTTTTTATAGCAATTACAACCTTTTCTTTTACACAGGTTCAGATCTACCTCTAGAACAATGGAACACGCTTTTCGACGGTGAAGCACCCGCCCTTCTTAGTGAGAAGGAACGTACCGAATGGATCAGCAAGATGGATCGCGTCGCACTCGCCTCAGATGCTTTCTTCCCATTCCGTGATAACATAGACAGGGCAGTGCAGGTCAGTACATTAAAAAAATATTATTATTATTATAAATTATTATTTGAAGAGGAGGCCTGATCAGTATGGGCAGGGCCGGATTAACCATTAAGCGGAGTAGGCAACTGCATAGGGGCCCCGCACCAACTAGGGGCCCAGGCCCAGCGCACGCACCAAGAAAACATGTTTCTTCGAACGAGAATTTGTTGTGCGTGTGAACTTAGGGACCTCACTGTTATCTCACAAAATACAAATCGTTAAATTAAGTAGCAGAATTAAAACAATTTTAGAACAAATCTGGGAATAAGTAAACAAATATATTAAAAACCACAGCCCTTAATGTGCGTTTCCTCAGTTCACACACGATTTAGTCAGCCAAAGTAAGAAAAGGGGCCCCGAGAATGCCATTGCCTTAGGGCCTCTGACAGGGTTAATCCGGCTCTGAGTATGGGTGACCATGTTAACATCTCGAGAAGGAATCTCGGAAAGCACGTTACGCCGTTGGTCTCGACTGTCATTTGTACAGACGCCAGCACATCAAGCTACAACAATCTGTCAAATTTCTTTAATAGATTTTCAACTTTATTGTTAAAAAAATTAGGTTCAAGGTTGATTGGGAAAATTTGACAGTTTCGTGTAGCTTCATGTGCTGGCGTCTGTACATCTTTGTCAGTCGTTACGGGGAGACAGAAGCCAGAAAATCTGACACTGGTCTCGCCAAGAGGTATCATACTACCCAGCCTCTGAGTTGCAGAGGTCGTATAGGCAGTCGGTTCATATAAAACTAGTACTCATTTGCATTCTGCTAGACTGGAAGACAACCTCAACATGATTATTTGAAAAGAAGGCCTGTTTGTTTGGAAGAAGTGTAAACAAATGAATGAAGCACACTGATGTAATTGACAGATGATTCCTGTGTATTTAACATGGCTCTCTTAAAGCATCTACAAAGGCGATTGCTACATTTATGCTGGGTAACGTTTTGGTGATACTTTATTTGATTGCAGTACAAATAAAGTATTGTTAGATTTAAAAAAAAATAACGAAGCTCGGAAGCCCTTACACTCTATCTCTTCACCACTCATGGTTGACTGGAAGAGAAGGCCTACGGCATTAAGTCACTTACCATGACCGATTACATCATCACTTACCATCAGATGAGGTGGTGGTCAAACGCTTTTAAAACTACTTTTATCTTGATTCCAGTGCGGCGTTGAATACATCGGCAGTCCATCCGGCTCAAACAACGACCAAGAGGTTATTGAAGCCTGCAATGAGCACAAGATTGTGCTAGCACACACTAACCTTAGGCTCTTCCATCATTAAGGAAAAACTTATTTATTAAATGAGCTTGCGCTTGAATTCTTTAAGTACACTAAAAAAAGAGGAATAATCTCCATATTTTTGGAAACTTTTATAACTGCTACAAAAGAAATTGAATCGAATTTTAAATATAAGTACTACAGTTATAATTTCGTATAAAATTATGATCAACGTGTGTTGCTATTTGTTAATGGTTTTCACTTATATTTATGGTTTGATTGCAAAATATTTATATATCATCAGTTTAAGATCTTGTTAATTATTACTTTCTTATATTTTAACTAACTTGAAATAAGAACATTAAGGTTGCTGTAAGTTAAAATCATTATTAGTTTTAAAAATATATGATTACATTGTAAAAGGCCAACAAGTAGAGTGATACAACCATTCCATGATACAATTAAGATGATTATGTTTTGGAATACACGTATTTTTAAGAATAAATGTGTTAAACGTTGAATAAAAATATGTTTTATAAATTTGTTACTATTACATCTGGGGGCACGGCAGTGCCCCCGCCAAGTCGAGCAAAAAGCGGCACGGCCGTACCATACTTTTCTCGAAGCAGTTCAGGCCATTTTCGACCCCGTATAACTTCGTTGTGTATAAAACTAGAAGCCTGAATTTTCAGTAACCAAGTAGGCATTGTATAAACACGGTATATTTTAAATTTCATTCAATTTGAATCAGTAGTTTAAGAATTATAACGTGTCAAAGTTCCTTAATTTTGTCACTCACTGACTGACCGATCATCAAAAGTCTAAGGCACTTCTAGCAGACATAGAAGCTTCAAATTTAGAATACAATTAGTGTTTAGTGTATGAATCAAGGAAAAACTAAAATATTTTATAAATAACTTTGTAATCCCATATATTTATATACCTGTATATAATTGTGTATAATATAATGGAATAATAGGTGTAGATAGGTATCTAGATATAATTATGTTCAAAGGTAACTTGTAAAATGGTCAACGGAATAAAAAAGCCCGAGAGAGAAAATTCGTTGTTGGTATACAAAAAGTAGAAGGCACCGGAAAGGAAAAGAGTAGGTCTATCTACAAAAAGAAATGAGATCCCATAAAAAAAATACTTGTCAAAAAACCAAGTCTCGCAACTCAGTTTTTCTACCGTAAAAAGTTGTGAGATCTATGTAATACCAAGTCGGATTTTCGATTATTCAGTCCCTACTTAAGGGACCTTCTGTCTTAAGTTGTTACGTAATTATCTAACCTAACAACATCTTATAGTGACCATATCAATATTAAAAATCTTTAACGTTTTAAATAAAACGATTGACTATAAGATATAATAAAGAGTACCTTTATTAAATTTTAAATAACATAAATTTTGATTCTCCCTGCCCTTGTTTCCCAAAACAATATCTAATAAAACTTTTTATTCGATTCAGGATATTTTCTACACTAAAATTTAATAACCGAGAATTTAGAAAGGGTAAGAAATTTATAAAAAATAATATAAAAATAAAACACATGTAACTTTAAAAAATATTTTATAAACGATACAATTTTAAACTATCACCTATAGTGAGAGCATATTCACAGTTCTCAATAGCATAGACACAAAAAGTTATGTTAATTTAACCCTTAAATGCATTGTGATGGAAATTTCCATCAACCAATTCAATGGCATTTTTCGTTTCCACAGAGTACAGGAATTATATATTTAAGATACGTTGTAACTTTTACGCAACCATGGTGACGTTTCCGAAGGAAAAAAAAAGTTTATACTTCAATGTCAGCTGTCAAATTTTATTTCAAAATATCATTACTCCATATTTTGCTCGGTGAAGATTTCGGTTATTGTAATTGGAAAAAAACTGGTATAAAATACTCACGGTTACTTTTCAATTTATTTGTAATTGACGGATTTGAGGTCAGTATTTTGATTTATGTATATAATTTTGTTCATTTAGAGAAAAATATGTAGAAACAAACTCAATATTGTGTTGATGTAAATTTACATCATCATGTAATGACGTTCATTTAGCTTGTATGAAAATTTGTGATATTATTGGATTTAGTTTTGTTTCTTTTTTGGTTCCAGGTGTTGATATCTTAGCTTACTCAGTATACCTATATCTTTATCTTACTCAGTACCTAAGGAACAACGCCTGTCCATAGATGAGCAAATGTGTGCAACTAAAGTTGCACACTTTCTCAAACAGTACTTGTCCAACAAGCCTCATAAGTGGGGGTTCAAATTGTGCAGTCTACAAGGATTTGCATACAACTTTGAGGTTTATGCTGGGCAGGACCTTACCAACAAACCTGAGAATGAACCAGATTTGGGCTCAACCAGCAATATTGTCTTGCGTTTAGCTCGAGGTATACCAAGACAAGTTAGTCACATTGTTTATTTTGACAATTTTTATACTTCTGTGCCATTGGTGTACTATTTGGCAACTCAAGGAATCCTTTCAGTAGGGACAGTTCAACAAAATAGAATACCTAATTCAAAATTACCTGATAAAAACAATTTATGAATAAATCTACTCCAAGAGATGCGCATGAAAAAAGAGTGACAACATTTCAAAGTGTGGATATGAGTGTAGTAGTATGAAAAGACAACAAAGTTGTCACATTACTGTCATCCTATGTTGGTGCTTTGCCTTTGAATAATGTATCTAGATATGACAAGAAAAAAAATTAAAAGATACAGATTCCATGCCCAAAGATCATAAGTGAATACAATGCCCACATCGTAGATCGTAGATTTTATGGATAGTTTTCTGGGAAGGTACAGAATAAGGATCAAGTCAAGAAAATGGTATATTCGTATTTTTTTTTTCATCTTTTAGATCTGGCAGTGATAAATGCATGGATAATATATATAAAAAAATTAATTGCTAAAAATGTACGTACCTAAGAAAGATATCCTCAATTTGGGTACTTATAGAAATGAACTGGCCTTCGTCCTTTGTAACATGGGAGTAGCAAAAGAAAATAAAAGAGGTAGTCCAAGTTCTAGTCTTCTAGAAAAAGAGATCCAGGCAAAAAAAAAAGAAGTGCTGTAGCAGTTGCCCCCCCAAAAGAAGTTCGCAGGGATGGGTAAGATCATTGGCCTGTGGTAGGGGGATCCTTGCGATGCAAATACCCCAATTGCAAGGGATATTCAACTATACATTATTCCAAATGTAATATTAACCTTTGCCTCAACAAAAACAATAATTGTTTAGCAAATACCATAATGAGTAAGTTTATTATCCCACTGCACATTTTGTTCTCAGTAGGTTTGTTCTGATTACATAAAGATGTAAATTTCCACCAACCCATTTTTTTTAAAATAAATAAAGTATTTTTATGAATATATTTTTTTTATTATTTTTTCCTTACTATAGAGCTAATCTTACATGCAAATAAATTTAATTTGCTTAAAAAGTAAAAATCATGCATTTAAGGGTTAATTTTATCGAAGAGGCAGCCCTGCGACTGCTGTGGGATTGCGCGGTGCGAAAGCGCAATCACAACTGTACGCTTGAACATTTAGGCACATTTTAGCATGCAGCGGTTGCTGACGCGACGGAGTAGGCTATTATAGCAGTAGGTATTGGAATTTTTGTACTGAGTGAAGTATCTGTTACGTAGTAACTATTAAGTAATCTGTGCCAGGGTCTCGATATTGTCTGAAAATTTTTATGTCCTTAAAAATAAATAGCAGATATTCCTCAGTTTTGGCATTAATTACGACATAATTGATGCAGTCAGTTGCAGGATGTGGTTAAAAATTATGTCCGACTGTAGGTGTGTGTTTTTATTTATATTTGTTCACCAATTTCTCCATATATTTTGGACGGATTTGGGCACTCATTTTTTGTTCGAAATAAATACATAATCTTCCGGAATTAAATTAAATTTTAATGAGGATCTGATGAAGTTTGAAGTTGCTATCGTCATTTCTGTCCATCGCGGTCGGTATGTGACACTTTATTCTGAAACTATTAGGACTACACAGTTTAAACTTTGTCTACTTACCAAGTTTAAAGCGGGCCAAGTTTGATGATTAGACATGATTTTTTTTTTTAGTTTCAGTTCTATCTATGCGGAGCCCCCTCTTATTATTTTTGTTTAAAAATCGTAAAGCGGTTCACAGTAGATATGTACAGACGCCAGCACATCAAGCTACATCAATCTGTCAAATTTCTTTAATAGATTTTCAACTTTATTTTCAAAGAAATTAGGTTTAAGGTTGATTGAGAAAATTTGACATTTTCGGGTAGCTTCATGTGCTGGCGTCTGTACATACTTACCAAGTTTCAACACTGTAGTTATAATGGTTTTATATAAAATGACTGTGACGTTCGGACAGACATGACGAATCCTATTTTGCCATTCGGCTACGGAACCCTAAAAAGATATATATACAGACGAATCGAGAACGTCCTCCGATTTTGGAAGTAGGTTACTTATAAAACAGCTTATAGTGGTTTGACAGATATCCATTTTATTTAAAACTCTTTTCATTTAATATAATTGTCAGAATCTTATTTACTTAAGGTAAATAAAGTACTTACGTTAACAGGCGTGGATTGCTTAGTGCATCAAGTACGACCTAGGTACCTACTTACTTCCCTAATCTTAGACCAGAACTGGTTTTATTTATTGGATAACTAAGTACATCACTATTGGTAGGTATCATTCTACCTTATCGGATTCGAATATTATGAAAAAAACAAGACCTCTAGACCTTAAAATTGATAGTCTGATGTTATACCTAAGTAAACCGACCGCAGTTAGTTAAGTTCATAGATTGGCTAGAATAAACAAGGACATGGATATGACAAAATTGGATCAAAATAATAGGGATAGTTTTGAAACTTAAATATTCAATAGGAACTGTGGATAAATGGTCTGAATTAAAACAGGTAAACCAGTATCAATCTGCCATCAAAAACGAACCAAGAATATATAGAATGTATACCTACAAGCAATTCCATCTACATGCACGCAGTTAATAAGAGCAATACTCAGCGGGTCGACTCTATTACAGTACCTACACATAATTCTGCTACAAACCAAGGGCGGATCCAGGGGGGGGGTCCAGGACCTAGGTGGACCACTGATTAAAATTGTTAAACAATGTTTTTATATATTTTTTGTCACAATATAGATTTTATTTAAGTACTTTCACTTTTCAGTATTAACATTTATTCATAATTTTTTTTGCAAAACATAGAACCGACTTCCATATCAAAACAAGTCGGTGTTATTGGTTTTGTATTTTCCTTTTTTTCACACCGCCTTCCGAAATTAAAGTTATTTTTGGCTTTGTAGTGTTTTGATATGGAAGTCGGTTCTATTTTTTTGCAAAATTTTTTTTTCACCCTTTTTGTGGGTCGGTTTGTAATTTATCTAGTTACAAAAGCCTTTTCACCCTTTTTGTGGGTCGGTTTGTAATTTATCTAGTTACAAAAGCCATAATGTCAACAACTTATCACCTTTTACAAATTATTGCTTTTCTCGGTTTTTCATCCCAACTATAGATGCTGGCGGGAAACATTCCGAATCATTCCCGTCGAATACTTCGGAAGTATTCTGAAATATTCCGAAACTTTGGGAATATTTCAACTGTAAAAAAAAAATCAGGAAAATCGACCTTTGAAGTCTGTTAATATACCAAAACCTGCTCCTAAGTAGGTAAGAACAAATACTTTTCTGAAAACCGCATCAAAACGTGTTTGCCTTTATTTGCTTTTATTGACTGGGCTATTATACGCGTTAAGTAGGTAGGTAATTATTAATACCTACCTATGCGACTCGCGAATACTCGCGATGCGTACAGAGCTACATACAAACTAACCAAAAACATAGGTAACCCTTTTTCAAATAGCAAATCAAATATGCTTTTTTTTTTTTTTTTTTAACGTGGTAAAATTATCAAATAAGTCCTCCCACTCCGGGCAGGGTGGGAGGGACTGTCAGACTTTTACTGACTAAAATCCACGGTGTTCCTTCAATAATCCTTTACATACCGGGGCCACGGTAACGGGATGAGTCCCACGACCCCGGCAGGATTCGGCCCTCTGCAGAGGGGGCCTCGTCATGTTGCTGACGCTCTTTGAGGCGCGCGTGAAACACGACGCGCCGTCGACCCGGGCATGGTCCATGGTCGGACAGCGAGTTGCCCTTTACTCGCTGTCCGCATGCCCGCGCCTACGGTGGCCGGAGATCGTCGGCTGACGTCCGACGCCGTGGGCGTCTACCACTGCGGCTGGGCTGCAGGGAGGACGCCATCCTCTCCCTCACGCGGCCCGCCTCCTCCTTCGAAAGCATGACTGCTTCGCAGAAGGAGGCGACCGCTTCCCACTCCCTCTCGCCCCGCAGCATGGCCTCGACCAAGGCCGGGCGCGAGAGGTCTCCGCCTATTGTCGCCGTGAGGACACGTCGGTGCTCTGCCCAAGCTGGGCAGTCCTGCACTGTGTGCTCGACTGTGTCCTCAGGGCGACCCTCGCAGTGGTGACACCCAGGCGTCTCTTCCTTACCCATCAGACACAGGTACGGTCGGCCAAGAAAGTGGTGTACCAGTTTTGATTTAGTTTCCCGGTCATCGGAAATTACAACAAGGTTCGTTATAAAAAGATATTACTGAAAGAGACAACATTATCATGACGTAAACCTATGTATTTAGTATTCATACGTCATATGTCACATATAAGTACATGACATTTTAACCTTTAGTATAAATGAAAAGGACATTAGTTTCTACAAAGCAATTGAAATGTTTCCAAACAAAAGTAATAAAAACTATTTAGACAACCGAATTCCATTTGAAAAAGAAAACTGACAATTGACATTTTGTCAAATATATGCAAAAAATCGATATATTTTCCGTGTTATTTTTCAATCAACTGCATATAAAATCATCTCAATGCCTGCCAACTTGACCATTGCCGAAAGAGCACAAATAATTGCCCAATTTAATGAGGGAAGCAGTATCAGTGCGATATCCCGGAATTTGAATATATCGAGGCGTTCTGTCCGCTTTTGGATTCGTCGTGAAGGAGAGGAGGGAAGTTTGTTGGATCACAGAAGAAGTGGTCGCCGGCCTGCACTCTCCAATAACGATAGAGAATTCATGAGACGGGAATATGAAATCAATGGTTTTAAGCCCACAAAACATTTTGCGGAGATGTTCGATGTGAGTGCCCAAACAATAAGGAATCATCTACATTACATGGGGTTGCACCACAGGCATTACGCCAAGAAAATATATTTGACGGATGCTCACAGACTTGCTCGTCTGAACTTCGCCAGAGAGCACTTAGAGTTTGATTGGTCTAATACAGTGTTTTGTGATGAAAAAACGTTTAAATCCAGTCAGCATGGACGTCTTCACCTTTGGCGATATAATTCAACACGGTATAAAGATGATCATGTAATCCCAAATAGAGAATCAGGTCGAATTTCCGTAAATATTTGGGGCTGGATGAGTACGGATGGTGTAGGAGAATTGTGTTCTCTACCTCCTCGAGCGACGGCTGTAAATTATATCGACGTGCTTCAGAATGCAATGCTACCGACAGTCCGTAATGTTTACCCGGAGAACGAAGTGCCACAATTTGATTTTGTTCAAGATAATTGTTCAATTCATAATGCGAGGATCGTAAGAGCCTGGTTTCGTTCACACACTGACGTAAGGGTAATTCAGTGGCCCTCAAGATCGCCGGACCTCAACCCGATAGAAAATCTTTGGGGCCTTATGGTCCAACGATGGTCGCATCAAAATGAAAGAACCAAACAAGCTCTTATTAGTCACTGTAATTATATCTGGGAGGAAATGCGGGGAACCGATATTTGCTCACGGCTTGTTGGTTCAATGAGGTCTCGTCTTTTAGAGGTTATAGAGGCCAACGGCGGTTACACCCGTTTCTAATTTTTAAAAATTTTCAATATCTTCTAAATATTACTATATATGCTATGTTTTTGTTTGTTATAAGTATTTTAAAATTGATTGTAGAAATTTAATAAAAGGATAAATCTATTTTTAGCTTGTTTTTTATTGATATTGTAATTACAAGTTTACAGAAATTGTAGGTTTGTGGACTCGCCTTGTGCCTTTACAATTTTATGTAACTTGTTGATTACAATTCTGAATTTGTAGATACAATTTTGTCATCAAAATCTACAGCTCCCCGCCGTTGATTTTACGACGTCATTGGTTCCATCAAGTTCAAACTAAGAACAGCTGTCACGTTACAAACAGTAATAGTCGTTATCAATAATCAGATAAAGACAGCAATAGAAGTTGTCAGATCGATCTGCAAGCGAAACTAATCTTTATCACCTATGAATCTTTAAGCGATATTCAACCTTAGGGTGGTACACCACTTTCTTGGCCGACTGTACCTCCCGAAACTTCCGTGTCCGGTGAGGACCTGCGTCATGCGGTAGGTCAGGACGCCGTGACGCCGATCTAGCCACTCCTCAAAGAGGGGTCTTACCGCCGCAATTGCGGCGTGCCCGGCCGTCGGTTGCGACAGTCGCTCCCTCCATACTGCCCTGAGATCGCGCCGGAGCTCTTCCCGCCGCGCCTCGACTTCTCGAGGCAGCGGGGAAATCAAATATGCTTGGCCTGGTTTTTTTGTTTTACAACTGACATTTAAGGCTATAATCGCATAGCACGACTTACAACTCGATCGCCTAATGCATGTATTTTGACCAATAGGATGCACGAAGCGTATTTTAGTAGTGTTCGTAATAGTAAGTATTAATATAATGTTACACGCCCTGTACTCACAAAATGCATATTATTTCTAATTGGGCGAAAACAGGAAGGGATGTGGTTTGTCACTAGCTGCGCTTCCGCAGAAATATTTTCTTAAGCAAGTATGCGTATCTTTGGCCGATAGTACCTACCTAAAAACAAAAGAATAAAAATCCTGTTAATCGCAGGCTAATAAATCTACCTATAAAAATATCAACATATACTTAATCAATCCCATTTATAATAAAATAAACATTTATATTTTACTCTCGTAGCGTACATACGTCCTCTCGCAGTGAACAATAATTAACTCACCCACCACACAACAAGCAAACACATTTATTCCCATTGAATTATTCGGGCGAAATATTCGGAAACATTCGATTGCGGGGTACGAATCTTTCTCGCGCGGGTGAAAACTTCTCCGGGGAGCAGCATCCCCTCCCTCTTACCGCACCCCGCACCGCCATCGCCTGCACGCACGACTCGTGGCCGGTGGCAGTTGGGTGCGCGCGTCGCGGTGCCAGCGCGGCGGCAGCGGCCGGTGCACAGAGATCGACGATCGATGCAAAATACGATTTTTCAGCAAAAAAAGTTGAATCCTTAATAAATAATTAAAAGTTTCTTTAAATCAGAATGATTCAAAATGAATTTATCATTTTGAATAATTCCCATTTAAAGAAACTTTCCCCGAAGTATTCCGGAATTATTCGGAATTATTCAGAAGTTTTGCAACTATAATCCCAACCAACCATCAGCTCTACATCACCATATATGCATTGTGACGAGCATAAAGTGCTTAACATCCGTGCTCAAGTAATCGAATTGCAATCCACGAAATACTTATTATTGAGTAGATTCAGTGGCCATCTGTGGTCTTCATTATCAGTTCAACTTCTCCAAATGGTACCTACTTTTCGAAAGCAATTGCTCAAGGTAGGTAGGGTAAATACGCCAAAAGTCGGCCCTCTAACGGATTTTCTGACTGGGGATCGCTCTGACGCCATCAGTTTGCAACGAAGGATAGCTTCTGATGCGGTTTTGGATAGTTTCATATATTTATTTCATGTTTATAGGCATAAGGTTGACATTTCTATTAAAAGAAAAAAGTATTAAGGTTTAGAAGAGTCGAGAACGAAAAAACCCTAAAGTCGGCCATTCACGGCCCAAGGTCGGTCGCGTTTTTCCCAAATGTCGGCCGGGTATAGGGTGTTTTAAATTAAGACTGACAAATATTATTAATATGATTTATTTTGGCAGGAGTCTAATATCACACTAAGTATACATTTGTAATTGTATTTGTTTATTACTAAAATATATTTTTCCCCTCAACAATGTTAGGTACTAAAATTATAACAAAGTAAAACATCACAATAAAATAAAATACTTGTAACGTTGTTCGTGGGACGCCAAATAGTTTAATGCATGATTGGACATCCCATTACCTATTGCCCCAAGAGCTTCTTTTATTTTATTGCGATCGTAACCGCATATTTTTTTTTGCTTTCGCGAAGGCCTTGCATCTACCTGCTCTGTCATTGTAGTACCTTAAATTAAAAGCATTAAGTGAAAACGAACGAGCTTTTTGTCACGTGCAGGTTAATGAATCAATGAAAGTAAACTTCAAAGATATTTTTAAGCTAATAAACAAGGGTTTCATAGATAGCAAGTTCCAAAAAGCAATTTATACTTATATCCCAAATTCCCAAACCATAAGTAGCTACCATAAATATGTTTTCAATATTGTCAATACCTACATTAAAACTTAACTTCTTAATAATATTAATAAAATATACTTGTCATAATACATATTTAATTTTGAGTTAATAAGTTTGATAAATAAATTAAATATGACTACCTACCACCCAATCAATGAAAAAATACAAAAGTAATCAGCCTGTATAGTGGCGTCCGAATTTGAGACTGGTCGACATTACGATCTTTAATATTTCTAATGTCGGCCCCTATTTCGTGTACCTTATTTCTCGAGATTCAACTAATATCACCCCGGCCGGTATTAAACGTAAAATAGGTTTATTTTCCTGTAAGCTTTCCAAATTCTCTTGTTAAACCAATGGAATTGGTAGAATTGGAATTAATAAAACAGACTGCATTTACTTTAAGTCGGCCACGGCCGAGAATCGGGTTTTAAGTCAAAACTGGCGCTCTATTGACGGCCTCCTATTTTGCCCTTAAAACAATACGCAAAACGTTGAAAAAACTATCTCAAAATATAATAAAAATAACGTTTTAGTGATAATAAAGCTCAAAACAAAAATAAAGAAATGTCTTACCGTAGTAATATCAATTCCCGAAGTATGGGTATTCACATCAGGTAAACTACTTTTAACGCAAACTTGACGCTTCAACGGCGCAGTCGCGACTTACGTTCAGTGTGCGAAGAGCGAGTGACGTAATCGAATAGTAACAGTTTGTACATAATTATAGAGTATGAACTAAGGTTGTAATTCAGGTAGCAAAATTGTCACTTAATTACCTTTTGAATGAACGCAAGCTGAAAACGTACAGACGGCCAAAGATTGGGGGGGGGGGGGGGGGCGACGTTTAGCGTATTTACCCTACTACTTATAAGAAATACTCCTAACGCTATAGGTGTGCCTATAATATTTGAAGAGTTCCCTCGATTTCTCCAGGATCCCATCATCAAATCCTGATTTCGTAACAACGGGACCAACTAGAAAGTATACCCTTTCAAACGCAAAAACAATTTTCCAAATCGGTCCAGCCGTCTCCGAGTTATGAGTTAACATACATAAGTTATAACATATAAGTTCAAGACAAACTGAGAACCTCCTCCTTTTTTTTGAATTCGGTTAAAAATACCTACTATTTACATCTATCTATTATTATTACTTATCAAAATTAAATTATAACTTCTTGTGACTTGACTACGACTATGTGACCCCCTGGCGCCAAAGCTGGATCCACCCTTGCTACAAACGTATTGTTTGTAATCATACAAATGTGAGAAGATTCAACAGCCACCCGTATTTTATTGATAAACGACACAACTACGTGAGTCGCGCTTGAATGACCTATACATACATCATAATATAGAGCATGTGTACGGGGATTTTTGTGACTCACGCGACTGGTTCTTCCCCGGTTTGATAACGTCAGCGCAATTCATTACATTAATACCAGCTTATCAAAATTACCCAGAAATTTGGGAAATCAAAATTAAAGTTACAGTAAAAATTATTACATGAACGAAATAAATAATTACTAATTGATTTGAATTACCGATACATTAATTGAATTTATTGTGTACCATGGATATACTAATTCCATTAATTCCGTTTAATGAACATAAACAAATTAGCAAATCGGTGCTAATGAAAACAATCCATTTTTTAATGACTAATGGCATTTTTTACGAATTGATAACAGTAAAATAATTTGTTCCCATCAAATATTCAATACTACAATATAACACAGTCACTCTTACAATTATTGTCTTACAATTTTTTTTAAAGGGAATTAGCAATGTGGGTGGAATTTACATTACTAGCGATGTTGTTATCCCCTTCAACTAAGCTAAATATGCTTGTGTCTGAAGTGGGATCACGTAGTAGAACTAAATTCCTAATTCTGAATACCTACAAGTAATTCTATCTACATGCACGCAGTTAATAAGAGCAACACTCAGCGGGTCGACTATATTACAGTATCAACACATAATTCTGCTACAAATGTATTGTTTGTAATCCTACAAATATGAGAACATTTATGGACATATTTTATGTTTTGACAAGATAACGATAGATGAACCTTTACAAAGTTGCAAGTTTTGAATCAACTGTGCTAAATTAAGTTCAAAACTTACTCGTAAAGCAATCTTTTCTCACTCATGGCTACAAGTACCCTTTCCAGTATTTTTAATTAATTAGTCTGAGTTAAAGTGACTCGAATGAACCTGTTTACGAGTTAGACAGAATAATACATTTAAAAATATTTCAACAATAAAGTAATTCTAAAAAACTTGGCCACTACAAAAATCTCACGTAGATGTGCTTGATAGTGCTAGTTTAGAGTTCATTCAATACATAATCACGTAAAAAAGCAAAATCTACATCGATAAAATTTTTAACTTCTAGGTATTATTCTGATGTGTGCTATATGTAATAATATAATAATATTCCACAACTTTCACACAACGCTATCTAGTCCCAAACTAAGCAGAGCTTGTGGTATGAGTACTAGACAACTGATAAACATACATATATTTCTAAATACATACATATTATAGATATATGAGTAGTTACTCCTATGAATAACTGTTTGTAGGCTACAAGTTTCAACATATTATCTGTTTTGGTGATTCCTGGGTTATAATTATTTCACTGGATGTGAAAATGTGTGAAGAAAATGCTTAAAAAGGTAACCAAAGATCTTGTAACGACATATTTATCTTTGGTTAACTTGGAAACTATGAATTTTATTTGTTAAACTGTACATACACTGGTGCTGATATAGATTATTTGATTAGCATCTCGACACTGTGGAAGCGTGAAAAGCAGTCTGTAGAAAAAGGAAAAACTGTTTTTTATAAAAAAAATTGTATACCTTTCGGTTACACTACTTATTATTTAGACGTGCATAGGGATGAGTAGGTGCAGCGGCCACGGATGTGTAGACTTCTACCTAGGTGCCACTATGCATGCAGCTAAATTGAATCACTTTTCACTATTAACCTTGATCATTTCCAACTCAACAATAAAACCTATTATAACCAACAGAAATATACATAAAGTTGGAAAGATTTAGACAGGCAGAATTTATCACAATTTAATTTATTTCGGATACAAACAGAAAAATCTTCAACACGTCATCTATATTCCGAATATATAAATACGCTAATCAAATGTGTTAAAACGATCTGACTCGACCGAAAACTCAGCAATAAGTTCGGCGTGCTCAATCTACTCCTACCTAATATATTAATATTATTAATTAAAGATCAAAGAAGCTCATTGCTGCGCTCCCACGATTTAAAAGTAAGTATTGCAGAAAACCACATTGCTACTAATCTTTTTTTTGTTAAACTTGGAATTCCGCATTTTTATGTTTAGTGTCAGTTTTAATATATATATTTATTTATTCATCAGACAAAAATATCCATACATTTTTAGTAGGTGCTCTTAAATTAATGTTAGTATCTTAACTTATAATTAATAATAATAATATAATAATATTCCACAACTTTTTCACACAACGCCATCTAGTCCCAAACTAAGCAGAGCTTGTGGTATGGGTACTAGACAACTGATAAACATACATATATATTTCTAAATACATACATATTATAGATAAATTACACCCAGACAAAGAACAAATGACCGTGCTCATCACACAAACATTTGTCCTAGGTGGGAATCGAACCCACGACCTTGCGCATAGCAGTTAGGGCCACTGACCACTATACCAACGGGCCTGTCAAAAAATTAACACATAACGCATCACAAAATTATTTTAAACAGAATTAATCATAATAATAAACAGACTGTGAATTAATAAAAATAAATAATTTAATTAAAATATAAATTTTTGCAAGATTCGAATATTGGTTCTATAAAGAAATAAACAATAAAGGCAACAAAGGCAATTTCGACACAATAAAAATAACTTAGGTTATTTTTATTAGAGTGAGGCGTCATATGAGTTCCAAGAAAGTTATTTTAAAGAATGCAAACGTGTACAATGCCACAGTATTGGACAGTCATATCGGCCTGCCACAACACTGAGAATGTCGTTTCTTTACTATAATATTTATGTATTTTTATTCTTTGTTTGTTTCAGTCCTGTACTAACCCAACAAGTTCAACTGTACCAATTGAAGAAACAGAAACTATCGTTCCTGTTCTGATTTTAACTTTTTTCTTTTCTAAATCCATTCTGTCTCTAATCATTAATCATACACACTTGTTTTTCCAATTTACTTTAGACATTGGCAGAATAGTCGACATCGGCTCCACTTGCCATTAACCAAAAATAGAATAGAATAGAATAGACAAAAGGTAATAGCGTAAAAAGTGATTCAATTATATTAAACTAGTACTCACGCGGGGCTTCGCTCCCGTGGATCCTCCACGGGAGCGAAGCCCCGCGTGAGTCACGGTAAAAACATAACTCTCCTTTTTTGCAGTCGCGTAAAAAGTAGCCTATAACCTTCCTCAAGCTTTAAGCTACTTCCATACCAAATTTCATCTAAATCCACTCAGTACTTTCGAAGATTAGCGCGTTCAAGCAAACAAACAAACAAACTTTTCTGCTTTACAATATTAGTATAGATAAACGTTATAGGGTTGTATTTTGCTGCCTTCCACCCTATTAGTGCAACAAATCAAATGAGGCCTCATTTGCAAATTTCCATTGAAATATTTCGACTCTAAGGGGGAGAGGGTTAACTTATGTATAAATATCATGAAGTGTTCTTCTTAAAATATTATTTTCATAATTATGGCAAAGCAGGTTGCTTTTCATAAGTCAAAAGTACTGAATGGGGAAAATTCAGTAGAATAGTTGGTAACATTTATTTTCTGTCAGAGGCAGATAAACATTCAATCTTCAATGTCGGTCGTGTATAGTTTTTTTGCGCCGTGTTAATAGATGAAGTATATTAAGAAAGATTGCACACAATATAGTGAAAAGTTACTATAAGTTTATAGTGTAAGTTCAGGTGAACATATCGTTTTAGTGTGTAACCTTTTGGTTTGTGGAATTAAATGTGAATGAGTGAACTTACCAACGAAAATGTCTACGAGCACAAGTGACCATGATATGAGTGATTCTTCGAGCTCTCCGATGTCATACATCAGATATTCCCCGCACAGTTCTCCGTCTCAGCAGGTTCCTCAGCTAGCTACCGATCTTACCGAGTTAACTTGTGCTGAAAACAAGCGACAGTTCTTTAAACAAGGTAAGTGCAATTTCTTATAGGTACTATGCAATGTTTTTTATAAATATAGAGTACAATATATACCTATAATAAACATAGAGAGAGTCGAGTGCAATTTGTAAAGATAAGTTTTCCTGGAAATAAACATTGATTAGAAAGGTAAACTACTAATATTGGAACAATATTCTCAGAATTTTCTTGAGATTGAATCAAAGTATGAATTCAATAACTCAACACTAATATGATGCGGTTGTTTGCCCTATTGCTGGGAAAGTACATGCAATGATGATGCAATGGTATCCATGAAATGGTCTGATAATAATATTGTTAACTTAATATGGCTTGCAAGATTTTCTAGTAAATTGCAGGGCAAACTTGTGATTAGTGATGGTTTTAAACCCAGAAAGTGATTTTAAGTGTCACTTATTGCTCCTCTCTATTTATAACTAAAATTTGAAAAGGTGAGATGGCGGTCAAACGCGAACATATTTTCATTAAAAAAAATTAAGTAAGGATTATGATTGTATTATAATTAAAGTTTCCTACTAATTGATTTTATGATAAAGGAGATGTTTCATTTTTATATGGGGCTCCGGCCATAACATGTACATTTCAGCAAAACTGGGAAACTTATCCCTGAATAGAATAAAGTAACATTTTTTTCATAATATCAAATAGTTTTTATGTACAAAATAAAAATTTAAAATGTTTGATGTTTGACCTAAGAGTTCTGACAGCCATGACAGGTTGTAGAAATGACGTTTACTTAACCTTGTTTTGTTTTTGTTCATCAGAACTAACCCACAGAACCCTAGCGGGGGGACCAGGCTGACTAGTGACTGATAGAGTTTCAAGACAACAATAGTGGTTATTTTGAATTCATTCAGAAACACATTTAAAAATAGACACTAAAGATTTTTATAACGATGAAATCATCACACTTAATTATGTTTACTAAAAATATGTACAAGAGAATAATAGTAATTTATTTTTAACACTACGAGAATACACACATGTTTTAATTATCTTCTATGTAACACTGATTTGATGAGACATGATTTCAGAATGAATGAAGTATGGAAGCAAACAAGACGCCATGTTGAATAAAACATGGCAATAATTGAAAAACTATTCTTTTTTGTACACAACAAACTCAAATTCACCAGGGAATATTTTCCCCAATTTGTAGTATTTTTTCCTCCTTTTCGATAAATGTACATCTGATGGCCGAAAATGAAACATCTCTTTTGATTAAAATATTTCATTGGTCCTGAGAACTGGACATCTAAGTTTTTTTACATTTTAATTATTATGAATTTCTACCTTTTTACCTGAATGTGACGAAGCAAGGGGGAGGGTTATGTTTTTTTGTGCAGTTATTGCAACTGAGTAGTGTTATATACTCTTTTTTGTACATCAGACCAGAAAACAAATAAGGACTTAACAATTATAAAAATGGGTGATACAATGGGCAGTCTTATTCCTAAAAATGAAATGCATTTTATTTTTTCTAAAATAATTTAAATGAAATTATTGTTTCCTGCACATTGATGGTTTTACCCAAATCTACCTTATCTAATGTGGCATAGTGTGTGTGTAGTGTGGCATACTATGTATATAAAAATAGTGTTTAAGTATAGAAATGTCATATATTACAACCTGTTTCATATTTTTATAGATATTGAACAACATATTTGCAAATCATTTCATTTAGTAATATTTTGTTCACAGCCAACAAACCATGCTTACGTATCACCGAACAACCCCAGAACCACTTCAGGTTCCGATATGTCAGCGAGATGGTTGGCACTCATGGATGCCTTCTGGGCAAGTCTGTAGGTCCCAACAAACAAAAGACCCATCCAACTGTAGAGGTGAGTTTTTATTACAGATAAATTGTTATAGAACCTTGGAATGTTTTTCCTTTTAGGTAGGTACAGAAACAATGGGGCACTCACTGATTTATAAGGAAGTCTTGTTAATGGATTCAGTTAGAATTTAAGGAATACAAACTTCCTATTGCCAGCAATTCAGTCTTCTTTTTACTTCATGAGAGAGATTGTACTATTATATCTATAGGTATTTGGCCGAATCAGCAAGTGTATCTAAAATGAGTGTTTGTAATGGGTAAAACATCAATCAAAACAACTGTTATCAGTGCTTCAAATTGTATTAAATTCCCCTTCAAAATAATGTTTAAAAAAACATTTTACTTATATGAAGTTTTCAGATTCCAAGAACCCTTATCATTATCCCACTAAATTCACTTAGATTACGTCGGCGTTATGCGCCTGGGTCACATTTGTGTTTAGTCGCGTCTAGCCTCTTCTGACGCAACTTAGAACAATGACGCACTTGTTAGATTGGTGTATTTTGTGCTACACAGTTATGTGAGCCTAAAGTTAATGGTTAATGTATCTACTTGAATTGCAAAACAAATAACATCACATCTGTATAGCCAGATGGGTTAGGCAAATGGGTACCAACCAGTACTCGCAGACATATCCCAAGTTATAAATGAATATTAAAAACAAATATAATTCATAAAATTCTATAAAATAAAATCAAAGTCAAAATATAAATTAAAGTTACATGTCACAATCAAAATTTAAATTATAATAATAGTAAATTTGAATAATTTCTTTATTATGTATAAGTCCTTAACAGTTTACTTTTAATCTTATATTAACTTTTTAGCTGCTAAACTACAGTGGGAAGGCTCTTATCAGATGCCGTTTGGCCCAACACAACAACACAGATGAGCATCCTCATAAGTTGCTTGAAGATGATCAGCAGGATAGAGACATGAGTTACCTAGTACCTGATCAGGGAAGCTACAAGGTTGGGTAAGTCCTTCAAGACAATGAGCATATTTAGCTTAGTTGGAGAGGTTAACAAGATTGTGTGAGTGTAGAATGTGAATTCTACCCACATTGCTAGTTCTCGTTAAAAAAGAAAAAAATAGCCTGTTGGCTAAGGTACTAAGGTATTAGTGACCGAGAGCTTGCGGGTGCGAACCAATTTTTTCAAAATTTTGCTATATTGGGGGGGAGGGGGGCTCTCTTGGGGCACTCCATACACAAGGATATTTAATAAGTTTGCTAGTAATGGGAATTCTACCAAAATTACTAGTTCTCTTTAAAAATAAACTATAATTCAATGTGCAATGAATTTTGTCAACTTACATGCAGCGAGTGCCTATCACATTAGATCAACCCAGAAACATCCAGATCTAACTGTTTATTTTAAGGCCTTACACATATTATTTGATTAATAATCATGTTTTTTAATAAATATATTCTATTCTATTCCAGTTATAACTGGTTGGCACGCTCATGCAACACACAATGCCGCTTGATTTTCAGACTAGTCCTCTGATGTAGTAATTCCCAGCATTAAACTGCCATTCTTATCTAATTTTGCCGCTTATCTGTGTACTATTTTATATTTCATTTAATTTAAGCAAGCAGCCTTTTAGTTAAATTTTACAATAACACAAGCAGTAAAAATAAAACAGTATCATTTTAATATTTCCTTTATTAAGGACGTAACTATTTGCTTTTATGTATACATAATTATGTATTACTACTGATTAATACCATCTATCATTAGAACTTTTGTTTCGAGTTTCCGATACACATGGTAAATATCCCGTTTTATGTTCTAATGATACTGTCAGTGACCATGTTAGCTTAAAAACTTATATTACTAGCTTCTGCCGGCGACTTCGTTCGCGTGGAAGGTATTTCCCGTCCTAATCACGATTCTGTGCGAATTCCTGGGTAAAAGTGGCCTAGGTATGTGTTATTCCAAGATTTCAACTCAGATCTGTTCTGCAGTTTTTGCGTGAAAGAGTTATAAACTTCCTTCCTTACACTTTCGCATTTATAATATAAGTTAAGTAGGATAGGATTAGTTTCGGTTAAGTACTAATTATTTTACTTTTCCATAGGTTTGGCGGAATAGGTATTATACACACTGCTAAAAAGGATGTTTCCAGTCTTTTGTTCAAGAAGTTTTCCGAACGATGTAAGAATAACACCCTGAACCCGAATGACGTAAGTGCATAAAAAATAAATTCATATTTTTTAAGCATTTAAAACATATTTAGATTGTGGTATACAGGAAGTCTTAGTATGTGACTAGATAATCTACAACAAAGTGATGTGAGTCCTTTCCATAATAAAAAAAATCATATCATTAAAAAATAAATGCAATTAGCAGTTGTTATTCCTGTTAACAACTGTTATTGGCATTTATTTTTTTAAAACCTTTATTTTTGTACGAGTGCACAAGCGCTAAAGTTCGCAGAGCCTAACTTCACGTTCGCCAAGTTAGAACGGCCGCATTGTATTTATAGTGAACTGTTATACGAGTACTTAAATGTGTTTAGTATGCATGCTTAAAAATATTTTGAGAAGTCAATCTTTAACGGATGTGTGTGTATGGGTATAACAGCGCATTGTTCTCAAATTTCGTAGTTCCTATAATACATTCATTGCGTGCTATTAGACTAGACGTACAAACACGTAAAAAGCTCTCCTTAACTTACGTTGCAAATAATTTAATAGAGTATCAGTATATTCTATTATTGAATTTGTCATGCGAGTCTATTCCAACATGCACCTATTCAATCACCCGTGCTACCCGTTAAAAATCGGCGCTCGGTTGCAAGTACTACTTCGAAAAACCAACTTAACGAAAGAGAAGTCGTCCGTAAATTTAGTTTAATATAATTTTTATTTTATTTATTTTTTTAAAATAGGTATATATTTTTATTATTGGTGAGCCCGCTCTTGACCTCGATCACACCTGATAGTAAGCGATAGTATGAGGTCTATGGAATGAGCGAGCCCAGAAGGTGCCTGTTCACTCGTACTTTAAAGACGGGTGATATGTTGTAGAATACAGAAGCCGGTTGGAAGCCGGAAGAGAATTCCACACCTTGGCCATATGAATAAATGTAGAGGAAAAGCGAATAAAATACCGTCTTGCCGTACCAAGTATAAGACGGTTTATAAAAAGTATTTCTTATGTTAAATAAGCTATATTTAAGGAATTTCTTATGAAATATTAAAGTACATCACGAGTGACTCTTCTTACTTATAATACCTATACATATTATGCATTTTTACATTCCGATACCAAGACATCTTGGGGAGTGTGCCAAATTAATGAGCTTAAAGGAAATGAGTATACCAAGCCTAATTGACTAGTGATAGATGATTAGGCTCTATGGAGGGCAACTAGCACTGTATGCGATACTGGCGTTTTCGGACGGACACAGTCAGTCGTATTCATGTAGTGGCCGGGATTAGTTTGGTGTTTCCAAACTCTCATTTTAAAGCACCTTTTATTACGTATTAAGAAAAAGTTAACGAATTGACTTACGTGTTTACATTATAGGTAAAATGTACTTCTGTAAGGAATGCGGTATGTACAGTTTGATTTGTTTGTTTTTTTAGCTTAAAATGCAATGCGATAACATGGCCAAAACTATAAATCTAAACATAGTTCGCTTGAAGTTCAGCGCACATGACACTGTAACGGGGCAAGAGATCTGTGAGCCGGTTTTCTCCGAACCCATTCACAATATGAGTAAGTTATATTTTTTAAACATTCGGTGTCACTTAAAAATAAACATAGGCTATGTTTATTGTAATGCTGTACCGTCGTGATATTTAAAATTCTAAAAATATTTAACCAATTTTTTTTATACATTATAAATAAGTGTTTTAATTACTTTTTAGAAAGTGCTGCAACTAATGATTTGAAGATATGCCGTATAAGTCGTTCCTCTGGAAGGGCATCCGGTGGAGAAGACGTCTTCATATTAGTGGAAAAGGTCAATAAAAGTAAGTTCCTTATTTTTTCTTGTATGAGTACCTATAACTATTGATATTTTCACAAAATTTTCTCTGTAAGTAGTGAACACCAATTACGTGTAGTTACGGTACCCTAGTCTCACAGACTGACTTTACCTTACAGAATTATTGACTGAAACTTCCTTCTTCTAATAAAAACTTTTTAGCAAAAAATAAAACCGACTTCCATATCAAAACACTACAAAGCCAAAAATAATTTTAATTTCGGTAGTCGGTGTTATTGGTTTTGTATTTTCTTCTTTTTTTTTCACACCGCCTTCCGAAATTAAAATTATTTTTGGCTTTGTAGTGTTTTGATATGGAAGTCGGTTTTATTTTTTGCTAGAAAGTTTTTATTTTCGTGCTTTTTAGTGGGTCAGTGAATTTTCCAAATCAGTTCGTAAAAGACGGAGTTATGCGCGAACAAAAAACGCAATGCAGAGTAAACGAAAAGATCATCAACGTAAATATTTATTTAGACTTTTGTTGATTTTTCAGAAACGGCTTGTCCGATTTCGATAAAATTTTCATGGGACCATTTGGGAAGTATACCCTTTCTAACACGATAAGAATTTTTCAAATCGGTTGGTAAGCGACGGAGTTATGCGCGGACAAACATAAAAAAAAAATACAATCATCCGAATTGAGAACCTCCTCGTTTTTTAGAAGTCGGTTAAAAATGAAATATGTAAATGCAGGAAAAAAGTGTGAATTACATAAAGTGATAGTGCGGCCAGTACCTTATTGATTTTCTTTTTATTGTTCTGTCAATTATATTTAAAAAATCGACCATAGATTTTCATTATTAAATTTAAAAAAAGCTAAAACGCGGCAAAATCCTACATGAGTGGAGGACTTGGTACGTCACATCTTGTTTGTCGGGACTTGCAACGTCCGTCAGGTAGATTTTTCTTTTTTTTTTCTTTGTTTAAGTGACGACATACTTGAAATATTAGGTAGATACCATGTCGTCTAGTACTTTGACGCCAAAGTTTTTTTTTATATCCATAGTTTTAGCAGTATTTGGAACCCCGACGGAAAGAGGGGTCTTATAAGTTTAACGTGTGTATCTGTGTGTAACTGTGTCTGTGTATCTGTCTGTGGCATCGTAGCTACTAAGCGGGTGAACCGATTTTGACGCGATTTTATGTTCGAAAGCAGGTTTCCCGGCGGTGGTTCTTAGATATGTTTTGTCAAAATCGGTTACTAGATATGGGGGCTGAAAGTGGGGATGAATAATCGAAAGAACACGACGGGTATATTACAATCAGACATGTTTTATCAAAATCGGTTCAGCCATTTACTAGATACGGGAAGTGAAAGTGGGGATGAATAATTGAATATTGTCATATGAAAGGGAACCACGTGTACTATATTGAAAAACTCTCCATTCCACGAAAATAGTCAAAGTGACAAAAACTATTGTAGGTGAAAAGTTTAAAAAGCATAAAATTAAAAAAAAAACCCCTAGTCGCGGCGGGGTATCGCCATTTAGAATCGATATTTAAAGTTTGTTACATAGCGATACCCCGCCGCGACTATTATTTTTTTACTTTTTAAGGGATGATTTTTTACGTAGGGGTTTTTTAAATTTTAAATTTCTTTAATATTAATGTTTAAAATCAAAATAAATTGAAAAAAGAATGTCGTCTTAATTTTTTTGTTTGGTAGTAAAACTGACAGACCTAAATGATTTTGTTAAGGATTCTTCTCGATGATTGGGCCACGTCAAAATGTGACAGTGTTGCATCTTTTTGACTACGGTCTCCGCAAAAGTAACTGTTTTTTAATTGGCCGCACAATCACTTTGGTCTCTGTGTACAGAGAAATAAATTTTTACTGAGGTCATTTTCACTAAGTTCATACTCTAAGTCTCATTTACATGGTTAGTATTAACATACATAAATAAATAACAACAATAAAGGTTTCCATTAAATTATAAAAAAAACATGAGCCAAATCTCAAAACGGAAATATAAAACGATTAATAGGACACATTGATTATAAATGTAAAGTGGTGCTTATATACGAGTAACATATTATGTACTTATGTGGTTTCTCAATACATAATTGCTATCAGTAGCTTTGGAAAACGCCAACACGGAAAACACAACGTTAATAATAATATGGATATAAATGAACTAGACTTATCTTGAACTAAATGTGCTACAGTATCCAGGAAAGCATAAATACTAGCAGCTGATTCATAAAAAAAATATCTATCAATATACCTACCTACCTAAGTACTTATAATTTTAATATGGACATTTGAATTTAGAATAAAAACAGTATTTAAAACGAGCAAGGTGAAAAAAGTTTTTAAATACGAATACATTTATTTTAGCAAAATTAAGATTATTTTAAATACAAAAAATTGGCCAAGTGCGAGTCGGACTCGCCCATGAAGGGTTCCGTAGTAACTATAATAAATATAACATACTTAATATATTTATTAGAAAAAAAAAAACAAAAACCTTACAAATTAAGTAGAGGATGTACTGTGCCCGGGCCTGAATCCAGACTGAGCTTACGAGATTATTCCGGTAAACAAACCCAGAAAACTGTTTGTGAACACAGGCTTCGAGCACTTTTGACAGGAAAGGGAGAATGGATATAGGTCGAAAATGGTTAGATAGCGAAGGATTTGATATTTTAGGAAATGGACGGACATAGGCCATTCCACAAGGATGGTAATTGTCCGGAATCCAGGGAATAATTGATGATGTGGGTAATTGGTGGGAGAAGACAGTCTAGGATCAAGGTAATCATACCCCGACTGATTTCATCGTGACCTTGGATTTGATGGATAGTAAGTATACTCTTTCTAATTTCATCCAAGGTCGCTGGTGAAAACTGAAATGGTTCAATGATTGAACCAGGTAAACAAGTGATGAAATCAACCGTCTGAGACAAAATAAGAGGGTCCAAATGAAAAGTTGTAGTAAGATGACGGTTGATATCATCCAGACGATCGCTTTAGGAAAATCAAAATTAATTAATAAGAGGAAATTAATGGGTAAAACCATATAGAAATCTAAAACGTAGATGCCATGTTAATAAATATACAGAATAAATGTAAAATTTTGTAGCAATGTCTCATCGCTATTGTCTGTGGAAGCCATATCGTATGTTCTTTCCATTATAGAGAAATAAACAAGAAATATATTTCAATTTCTTTAAAACCCGCGTGTAACTGCAAATATGTTCCCATTTGCATTTCCTCCTGTCTTCGTCTTTTATAGCTTTTGTTAAAATTACCCTGTACAATACAGACATTACCTTTGGCAGTATTATAGAAGTTAGAGGGGGGGGACACACATTTTACCACTTTGGAAGCGTATATCTTTTAAACGATTAACTTTATGAGAAAGTCATTTTAGAAACCATAATGTCATTTTTAAAGAACTGTCTATAGATACTACACACGTATAGGTTTCATGAATAATAAAATATTTTCAGTTTCAGTTCCATGTATGGGGAGCCCCCTTTATTTTAAATATTTTTTAAATTTTCTCTTAAAATCGGAAAGCGGTTCATAGAATACATCTACCTACCAAGTTTTACATGTATAGTCCTAATAGTTTCGGAATAAAATGGCTGTGACATACGGACGGACGGACGGACAGACAGACGGACAGACATGTCGAAACTATAAGGGTTCCGTTTTTTTGCCATTCGGCTACGGAACCCTAAAAAACCTCGTGGACCGAAAAATGGCAATGTGCAGACAGCCATGGGCAAACCCACAGTCCGTCGGTTAAACTTTGGACTTTCCCAAAAAAAATGAGGTGGGAATTCAATGTGATTGTATGTATTTAATCAATTGTAGTGTAATTTAAGAGTAATTACTTAATTTGAATTGATTAATTGAAACCATAAATTCCTAATTATAAATAGTACGCGAAGCAAAATTTCTAAAGCCTTATACATATTTTTCATTACTAAACAGTATCAAGGTACCTACTTAAACATTTTTACTACAAATTGTGTTGAATCTATGAGAACGCCTGAGCTGAAGACCTCTAGAGGCGGCCAGCTTTACTGTTTGCTACTGTGACATTTTTGGTCATACGAGTACCTATGTCACATGATATTTTTATTCGTCTTTGTATGCACGTCCCTAATTGATTATTATATTTTTAAATGAAATTAATTAATTTAATATTATCATGCAACGCTAATAATTATCGAGAAAGACAAAAACAAAATGCCCGACCCTAATGATGGGAATAGATTTATACTTTTATAGCCATCCATTATGTCAACAAAATTAAATAATTGTGGTAAATAACGTATTGGTTCATGTATATAAAAAGACCTAAAATAAATAATGCATTATTTTAGAACCAGAAATTGGAAACGGTGAGTCAACCTTAAAAGATGGACATATTATGCTGTCGTGAACTTTTTTAAGAACTATATGAGACAAACAATCATTTGTATTTATTATATATTTGTAAAAATATAAAAATGATTATTTTGTATATTAAAACTAAGACTATACTGTGACACTACGATTATAATTATTATCGAATTCCTGTTTTGTGTGATAAGGAATTCATTATAGCTTTATTTTTAGATATGATTGAATATTTTTTTAGCACACTTTCTTTAGTCACCCAGCCAACAGTTAATCATTCTCTATCCACTAGAAATTATTTCATATTGTTGATGCTATTCATCTAAAACTGCTGTATATGTAATTGTGCTGCCAAAAACAACTTCAAACTGTCAACGGTGAACTCATTATTTATACTTATGCTAAAACAAATCCTAAATGCTAAAGTAAATCCAGTTCTCACTATGTCCTCCTAAACGAATATGAACTACCCAATGATATTTTATAGTATCATTGGAACTACCTATATCCTTGTGCAAGTTTAGTTGATTTCAGAATTTCTAAAGCCTTTGAATACCTACTTTATTTGTAGGCACTCAAGTTGTTTTTACATAATATCACGGTAAAAATTATGTGAGATACCGTGGTATGAAAACGTGTATGGTTTTCAGAGAACATAATGATCCGATTCTTCGAGTTGGATGACAATGGTGAAAGAAGCTGGACTTGTGCGGCCCCATTCATGCAAAGCGATGTCCATCATCAATATGCCATCGTGTTTCGGTAAGGACATAATATACAATATATATAATATAAGTACATAATAAACAAATATACACTTTAAGTCAAAAGTGAATAGGTTACTTTTATGTAAGTGTGCTCAATCTTCGACCACATCATCACTTACGTTCAGGCGAGATGGTGGTCAAACGCGAGCTTATTGTTCATAAATATATATATATATATAATGTAAGTATGTAGGTATATAATAAACAGGTATAATATTGACATCAGTTTATGATGAGATACTGCAAGAATGTAAATACGAGCAAGCCTTATTTACAAAGAAAAAATTACTGATTATCGAGGCGATGCTAGTAACAATGCAAGAAATAGCTAGTGATATAATAAAACAATCAAAAATATACTCATCGAGAGCCTTAAGATACCAAACACAATGTTTTTGTTGATATTATGTTATAGGGCGCCATATTGGATTTTGTATGAAATCATTAATCTCGACTGTTAAAATGTGATGAGTAGTTTAGGAGATAAACGGGAACAAGTGAACATATTTATTTACTTACTAGTACTCACGCGGGGCTTCACTCCCGTGGATTCTATCACGGTAAAAACATAACTCTCTTTTTTTGCAGTCGGGTAAAAAGTAGCCTATAACCTTCCTCAAGCTTCAAGCTACTTCCATACCAAATTGCATCCAAATCCACCCAGTACTTTCGAAGATTAGCGCGTTCAAGCAAACAAACAAACTCTTCCGCTTTATAATATTAGTATAGATTGGCCTATCTGCAATTGTTACACTGCTTATCCTAATAATACATGCAATATGTTACAAACATAGTGTACAATATGATGCGATAGACACAGCATGCATAAACAAAATTATAACATCAATAGATTAGAAAATAACGCTTACAACGACTAGTGCGTGGTTTGAAAAATACAGTAGCCATAGAACAAAAAATGGTACGGTAGATTACTTTATATGCAAATACAATAACTATAAAATCTTCCCTTCCCTAACAGGACTCCTCCGTACAAAAACCCAGAGACGCCTGTGGATGCGCATGTTTACATAGAACTGGTGCGACCTTCGGATGGCCGCACCAGCGAACCCAAGGAGTTCAAGTACAAAGCGAACCAGGTGTACAAACAGATGAAGAAAAGGAAAGCCGGATCCTCGTGCTGTTCTATTGGCAGTTCATCTAGTAAGTCATCAACATCTGTTTAGCCCTTTGAAATGAAATGATGTTTATTTTTGCAAATGGGTTATAAATAACACTTTTACACGTCATTTTTTTCGTAAATGTAAACTAGATGAGGCCAGTGTTTCCTAACTGACTACTCTGAGAAGAAACACTGAAACAAACTCAGAGGTCAAGGTCTCTTTTAAAGTCCATACAATGTGTAGTAATCAAATCATATAGGAGCCATGTAGGTTTATGCCTGTGGCGCCCTTTAAAGGACAGAATCATACAGATTTGAGCAGGCCCGTCCAAACAGTGCAAGCATTTGTCAAATATCGCGTAGCGCTTTGCAAAACTATGTTTAATTCAGCTTTCAGTCTAACCTTACGCAGCTGAATATTTTCATGGAACGACTGCCTATTATAGATGCTGGCGGGAAACATTCCGAATCATTCCCGTCGAATACTTCGGAAGTATTCTGAAATATTCCGAAACTTTGGGAATATTTCAACTGTCAAAAAAAAAACAGGAAAATCGACCTTTGAAGTCTGTTAATATACCAAAACCTGCTCCTAAGTAGGTAAGAACAAATACTTTTCTGAAAACCGCATCAAAACGTGTTTGCTTGCAAGGTTTGCCTTTATTTGCTTTTATTGACTGGGCTATTATACGCGTTAAGTAGGTAGGTAATGATTAATACCTACCTATGCGACTCGCGAATACTCGCGATGCGTACAGAGCTACATACAAACTAACCAAAAACATAGGTAACCCTTCAAATAGCAAATCAAATATGCTTGACCTGGTTTTTTTATTTCACAACTGACATTTAAGGCTATAATCGCATAGCACGACTTACAACTCGATCGCCTAATGCATGTATTTTGACCAATAGGATGCACGAAGCGAATTTTAGTAGTGTTCGTAATAGTAAGTATTAATATAATGTTACACGCCCTGTACTCGCAAAATGCATATTATTTCTAATTGGGCGAAAACAGGAAGGGATGTGGTTTGTCACTAGCTGCGCTTCCGCAGAAATATTTTCTTAAGTGAGTATGCGTATCTTTGGCCGATAGTACCTACCTAAAAACAAAAGAATAAAAATCCTGTTAATCGCGGGCTAATAAATCTACCTATAAAAATATCAACATATACTTAATCAATCCCATTTATAATAAAATAAACATTTATATTTTACTCTCGTAGCGTACATACGTACTCTCGCAGTGAACAATAATTAACTCACCCACCACACAACAAGCAAACACATTTATTCCCATTGAATTATTCGGGCGAAATATTCGGAAACATTCGATTGCGGGGTACGAATCTTTCTCGCGCGGGTGAAAACTTCTCCGGGGAGCAGCATCCCCTCCCTCTTACCGCACCCCGCACCGCCATCGCCTGCACGCGACTCGTGGCCGGTGGCAGTCGGGTGCGCGCGTCGCGGTGCCAGCGCGGCGGCAGCGGCCGGCGCACAGAGATCGACGATCGATGCAAAATACGATTTTTCAGCAAAAAAAGTTGAAATCTTAATAAATAATTAAAAGTTTCTTTAAATCAGAATGATTCAAAATGAATTTATCATTTTGAATAATTCCCATTTAAAGAAACTTTCCCCGAAGTATTCCGGAATTATTCGGAATTATTCAGAAGTTTTGCAACTATACTGCCTATCTAATGTCCACAACTCAGTAACTGGCTAACACGACCACTCGTAATAACTGTTAAAGATGTACAACAGTACAACTGACAGCCGGGCTTGATGTACTTTCTGAGGCACGGAGCACTTGATATGTTTAGATGGTCACATTGGTCACCCATCCCACACTATCTCTTCTCCGCTCATGGTTGACTGGTAGAGAATGCTTACTGCATTACTTTCGCCTTTGTACTTATGTGTATGAAGTGTAAATAAGAGTAAGTACATGACGATAATAAAAATTGTTTCTAATAATATTATTTGTATACAAATGTCAGCTTACTGAACTCCTTCTCCATATAAACTAACTGTGCCAAATAGCGTAATTTTCGTAAAAAGGGATACTTACAAAGTTTTTGCTTATATTTGAAGTTTTTTTTTCTTCTTTTCCCCGTTTTACGGCTTACCACGATGATTTAAAAAAAAACACTACTACTATCGTTTCTCTATCGATATCTCTATCTATCGTTACAAAGGTACAACTAATTTTGATGACATCTATGGGTCATGGTGGCCCCTGCATACTACACAAAATAACACACCCATGATGCACTGCATTGACCATCACATTGTCTGAACTGGTTTATGTAAAATTTTGCCAATATAAATTTATTTTATAAGTTAAAACTATGAAACATTATTTATATGAACATTAAATTTTTTCTAGGTGGGTCATTGACAAGTGGCATTCCTTTATCAGTTGTAAACCATGTAAGTTCTATTTTTTTATCATTTATTTGTTAACGTTGTAAAGCTCTTAAGACTTATTTTGTGTCCATAAAAACTGTCATAAGTACTTCACTCTCAAAAAGAGTATTTAAGAGATAATTCGTCACTTTAAATAAAGGTACCTACTTGAGAATTATTATTATAAGGGCCAGTTTTTTGTTTTGTAAAGAAAACGTTTTTGTTAGAACGCATAGGTTACACTTGAGCACATTCCCTAATGTATTAAGTGGTTTCCAACTTTATTAGATGAGTTTATTTTTAAACAACGTTTTCAAAATATGCAACCCTGTCATTCAGTTTGAGCCAAGTTTTCGAAAGAAATAAATTATATAATACGTACGAATGTTTACTTCATCTAATAAATAAAATAATTATTATTTTAGCAAGCAGAAGAGCCAATGGAACACGTCCCAGACCAGTCGTTTATCTTACCCCAGGTAAGTAGTAGAGAATATCTCTACACAACTTTGAATTCTATTTTACTATTATAGATACTCAACTCAGTTTTTTCTTTGATGATTTATGATGGCCAGTTCCTCCCTAAATTTAGGCGGTAATATTCATTCCGCTATTGCATTTTTTTACTGTGTAACTAAAAGGGGCTCTTTCAAACAGTTATAACAGCAATCGACCTCAAAAAGCAATTAACGTTATTAAAAAAAAAACATTATAAACCTTTATTATGTGTTTGAAGGTTCTTTTTTATTAGTTTTGAAAGTTTATTTCATAAAATGAACTTTTTTTTTAGTAAACATCTGCAAGCTGGCTAACATGTGGCTACGGTCGGTCAGCCCATTCATAATGGTTTTGAACATAACGTTAATTCACCCTGTTGAAAAGAACTACAAACTAAACTATAGAAATCCTGTATCGCGCAAGCACAGTTTACCGCACAACTAGCCTGCATACAAAACACCCAACAAACATCGGGCAGTTGCCCACCAGATAAAAACACCTTTACACCCTGTTCCACATATCCCCAAAACTGTTATAGCTCTGAGACTCTGTTCCGGACACATTCCTTGCAATAAATTATTATATGTACTTAGTGACCAAAACAACACCTCTTTGTGATTTTTGTATTTATTCTATTGATGTTGATTGTGTCCGCATCGAAGAATTTAAAATTGGCTTAGAATGTAAAATTAGAGAAGTAGGCTACTGTAATGCTATTCTAGCTGAGCCACTTTCTGACACAGCTAGAGTACCTACTTTAAAAACTAGCTGGGCTAAGAGTATGTTAATTGTATATGTACATATTACTTAAAATTTGATAAGCCAATCAGAGCGGCATAATCGCATGTGCGACGAAGCCCTTTCTATAAGAATAAAAAAAAACGTTAATTGTTTTTGGGTTCGAGGCTAATTATTAGTTTATTTGTAGATCTAGTTTATCCCTGTTTATGAAACAGGGAATCAAGTTATATCAGTAGCGTTAAACTAACAATTTCATACCTAAATAAACCGCAGTCAGATTTGATTTTTAACAACGATCATTACAGTTCAATTAAAAGAATATAATATGGTCTTTAATGTACATATTCAATTAATTTGTGACGTTATTTGTTTAGTATGAAAGTCAACATACATTAAAGTTTATATACATACATTATATAAGACACGTCGTAAAAGTGAACATTTTCTTTCATTTACACAGATGCACGACCCAATTTCGCCTAACCAATGCGATTTGGCAAGCGCTTTGTACTCCGATCCTGGGTCTGAAATGAGTCAGACCCCAGTTTCTAGCCCCATGTGGTCTGAAAGTCCTCATACTGTGTTGTTACCTGAGCCACCCATCGCAAACTTGCACCTTGATTCCACGGAGTTAGAGCAAATAACATTACCTAACAGCACACCTGGGAATCCTCTCCCTGAAGAAATGAAAGTGTTTTTCAATGGTAAGTTTCATCTTACTAATATTATAAATGCAAAACGTTGTGAGGAATGAAGTATGGATGTTTGTTACTCAATAACGCTGAAACTACTGAATAAATTTAAATGAAATTTGGTAAATAGATATTTGTCATCCTAGGCTACTTTTTATCTCGGAATTCCCACGGGATCGGAATTTACGCGGGAAAACGTTCCCACGCGTTTTCTATATACACCTTTTTTTTTTCTTCAAAATATTGCATCATTTTTTTAGATTTTAGTGAAGCTTGAAATGTCTTAGAAAATTCCTCAATCTCCACATGTGATTGATATGAATGAGTGATAAGGATTAAGTAAGAAAGCGAACCAAATAAATTATATAGGTAGTCATGTTGCATGATATTACTAAATAAAATCTATACCAAACAAACAAACTCTTTAACTTTATGATATTTCCTAGTATAGATTACACTTATTATTATGTGTGTGTTTAATTTTACTTCAGAACTCTTGCTTTTGCAAGAGTTCTGAAACGAACGTAATCGGGTCAAAGGATTCTTCTTATGAAGAATCCTTTGATCCGATTACGTTCGTTTTTTATGTTTTTTTTTTTTTCAGAATACTTGAAAAGTTATGGCGAAAGTCTACCCGAAGTAAGTTGAGGCTTTTTATTAATAGTTTTTTTATTCTTATTTCTGATGATTTAATACTTTATTTTACGTTCTACAGGTAAGTAGCATGGAATATATTCGTTCATTGCTGATAGCAGACTCGGGTCGGGCAAAGGTTTGTGCCATTGTTTATTTATTTATTTACATGGGAGACTAACAGCTAATTAAATTTATCTAGAAACAATGTGAAAATTTGACAGCCAATTACAGGTATCCATGTAATAGTAGCCTGTCACTCTTCTTCTCTTTCATCATCGACTATAATACACTCACAGGCACAATTAACCGCCCACCTTGTATTTCTTTCAATTTGCAGAAATCTTCCGATTTTGACCCCATTTTATGAGAGGTACGTTGCAAGCATACCTTTAAGGCAAAAATAACACAAGTCTTGAAAAAAAAAGTCGTTTATTATAAAGATGCACACCAAAATCGATTTTGTGAAATTTTCTGATGAAAATTAATCTGTTTTCATTTTGAAAAAAAAAGACCCACGTGAAAATAAATTCAATTAATAGTGAGTGTTGCCTCCTCGGGCCCTTATTGGAGCCGGTTTGGTAGTCCATCCATGATGTCTTGGATATCCGATTGGGGGATATTGTGCCACTCCTCTACTACAGCCGTCTTGAGTTCTTTCTAGGGTGGTAGGGGCTGGAACTCTTGCTCGGACATGTCTTTTGAGGTTGTCCCGGATGTGCTCAATTGGGTTAAGATCAGGACTCCGTGCAGGCCACGGTAGAACTTCAATCCCGACCTCATTAAGGTATTCAGTGACGGATCTGGCGGTATGGCAACGTGCATTATCTTGCATTAATTTGAAGTTATCACTGATGAAAGGTGCAAAAGGTATAACGTGGTCATGTAGAGCTTGTTCCACGTATCTTTGAGCGTTCACACTGCCTCTATCGAACACAACAAGATCAGTACGAGCCTCGTAAGAGATACCTCCCCAAACCATTATTGAGACTCCCTGGTAACCCACTGTTTCGCTTATGGCACATGGAGCAAACGTTTCGTTTTCGCATCTGTAGACACGCTGACGTCCATCTGGACCTCTTAAAGCTATTCTGGTCTCATCAGAGAACAGTACGCCCTTCCATTCTTGTACAGTCCAGTCAGCATGTTTTTCGCAAAAGCAAGTCTAGCTCTACGGTGCTGTGGGAGTAATTGTGAGGCGCGAGCTGGACGAAAAGCCCTCAGGTTTCTTTCTGCTAGTCTTTTCCGAATTGTACGTTCACTTACGCTAACATTTCTCACTTCAAAAAGACGCGAATGAGCGTCAGTAGCGGTACAAAAGCGATTTCGTAACACGTTACTGACAACAAAACGGTCACCTCTTGCTGAGGTGCATCGATGTCGGCCTTGACCTGGCCTGCGAGTGTAACGGCCTGTCTCCCGAAATCGCCTAATGGCATCCCGTGCCGTAGTTCGCGGTACACCGAGTGTACGAGCGATGCGACGTTGGCTGTACCCAGCGTCAGCTAATGCCACTGCCCTAGCTGCACCAGTTACATCCAGGGGCATTTCTAACAGTCAAAAATAGTGAACGAACACTACAAACTCAAATTAAACAATATCCACACACTTTAGCAGAAAAGAACTGGAAATGTTAACACGGGACCGTAACGGCAACAATGTCAAAAAACGACTAAATTCCAAAAACTCGTCCCAGTCTCAAATTTAGGAGCCGAAATAAGGGTATAAGTGTATAATTTATTGCTAGAGTACCCACTTGACAAAACGCAAAACAGTTGATAAGCCATAGTTGACATGAACAAACAGGGCGACGAATGATATAGGTGGGCGGTTAATTGTGCCTGTGAGTGTATTTAGTTTATAGTATTTAGTATGATTGTGTATCGGAATACAGCTTGTATTTATTTTTAGCGTAAATTCATTACAATTTATCCCCCCTTATTGTGTAATCAGGTAAGATAACCTTCCTCAAGCTTCAAGCTATTTCCATGTCGAATTTCATCCAAATCCACCCACTACTTTCGAAGATAGCGCTTTTAAACACACGAACTTTTCCGCTTTATATTATTAAATACTAGCTGTTGCCCGCGACTTAGTTCGCGTGGGAAGTTTTTCCCGTGTAAATCCCAATCCCGTAGGTATTTCGGTACTTGAGTCAATCGAGAAACGGGCCAAAAGACTCATTGGCAACGATGCACTGGTCGAGTCAAAGCTCCAGAGCATTGACCATCGACGAAGAGTTGCAAGTCTATCGGTTTTCTATCGGTTACATTTCGGGGAGTGTGCGATGGAATTACACAATCTAATTCCGCCGAGCCCGTTCCATCATCGGACTACAAGACAAACAGCGATGCGCCATCGTTACATGGTGGACATCCCACACATACTCACAAAACGTTTTGGGAATACTTTCATTGTGCGTACGGCTAAGGAGTGGAATTCCCTGCCGGAGTCTGTGTTTCCCGATTGCTATAACCTAGGGGTCTTCAAGTCAAGAGTGAATAGGTTACTTTTAGGTAAGCGTGCTCCATCTTCGACCACATCATCACTTACCATCAGGTGACATTGTGGTCGAACGCGAACCTATTATCAATAAAAAAAAAAGTCTTAAAAGGCAAAATTTGAGAGCCTTATTGATCGAAGCCCCTAGCACTTGTAGTTTCTGAGAATTCGTGACCTTTCGCTTTTATATACCTATAGATAGATAGGTTATAGCATTAACGCTTAAATTTGTTTTTGCAGGTACAACAGAGCCAGATGAATTTAAAGAGAGACAGAGAAGTCTTAGATCAAAACACAGAAAGCGACGTTAAAAATATAAAGAATGAATATCCCGCGTTTTACAAAACTGAGGATGGCATCGAAGTTAAGAAGGTAAAGCTTTACCCACATGCTACGAATAAGTATTGAAGTATTGTATTCGTTTAAAACAAAAATTTCAGAGATATTATTAAAATTAATTTAGTTTATAATAATTGTGGTGCTAAAAAATCATATTTACAATTGTTGATTCCTTGATTCCTATTCTTCTTTTAATTCAGCAATTTCCTACAACTTCCATTGACTACTTTTTGCTTTCTTTAGTCTCGACAAGATGCATTAAGAGAAAAAGATAAAGAGGGACTGCTCTCCAGTATTTTTTCTATGATCTTTTTAAAGTAGTTAGTGATAGATATATTCTTTATTGTATACCATAAAAGTAAAACAATAAGGACTTTACAACTAAAAAAGGTGATACAATGGGCGGTCTTATCGCTGAAAGCGATCTTTTACAGAGAACCTTTGGATGGATTTGACACAGGAGATAATAAATACGCGGGTAGTCCACGGTGTACTATTTATCTTTATAAAATATAAAAACATTCTCAAAACATAGGTATACATATAAATATAAAATAAAGAAACAAAGACATACATAATAACAAAAATTCAAGAAGAGATATAAAGATCCTTTACCAAGTTTTTGAAAGACGATAGGGTTTGTGCTTACTGACGCTGGTAGATCATTCCACAGCCGTGCTGCTTGAGCTGCAAACGACTTACCATAGTAATTGGTGGTGGTACTTAGTAAAGTAGTTTTGTAGGTATTATTGGTTAAGGGATATAATACAATACCACTTCGCTTTATTTGCAGTCGACGTTTCTCTTCTACATACTGTGCGTTTCAAATAAGAATAGGAACGTCAATGACTTCTATCTGTCAAATGTCACTTGGAAAGTACGGTTTGCATAGAAAACTTATTTGCTGAAATAAATAACAGTTACTATTTTACTTTGTTTAACCGAGTCTCACATCAAATTTAAATATAATATTTAATTATTTAAAGTCATAATTAGTTTTTAACCATATCTACTTTTTATTATTTTCATTGTTGGCACCAATTCGCCTGAAAGTAAAGAGAACGCATAGTGCAAAGGCCCAGAAGCTATGTCATAATTATTAAACATTTATTTACGCTATTGATAGGCCCGCGTTTGACTCCTTAAAATAAGTAAAGGGGACTAATTTTGATCGCTCAATTTTATTACATTTTTGTTGTGATCACCCGACTAGTTCGAATTGACAGCTATGACGGCACAATATTGGCTAAATTTACACCGCCGCGGAATGGAACGGAAGCGACTTTTTGCAACGAAATTGCGTAATGAACTTTATATCAATTGTAATAGTATAACATACAAACGACAGTAGCTAGGGGAATTCTCGAGAATGCGCGAGGATTTCGCGGAAGACACGCGACCTTTTTTTGGCTCCTATTTAGTTTGTATGTTATACAATTGACATAAAGTTCATTATGCTATGTACGCGAAAAGTCGCTTCCCTTCCATTCCGCGGCGGTGTAAATTGAGCCTAAGTCGACCTTATTCTTAGTTGAATCGCACTGTACTATGTTTGTGCACACAATTATAATTAATAGATTCGCATTCATACTTTTATTATTAAAAAAAATACACACTGTCATAAAACCACGCGACTGTTTTACCAACAACTGTTTTAACAATATTACCTTTGTTTTCTGTAAAAAAAACATAACAGCACTTTTGTAACCTTTACTTATCAGTAATGCCATAGTGGCTTCAGTGCAAACGTCGCATTTGAATAATAAGCATAGACTCACATAGACGTATACAGTTCCTTTTTACCGATATTTTTTCTCACTTTGTAATTTTATAGTACTCGTAAACCAATCATAGGGCGTTAGTAAATATTGCGAGCCTGTGGCTTTGCAAGGCAGTGCTTGGATCTTATTTATAAATTGAGTAGCAGTCGCGCATTCTTTCTTCTTTCTTCCCGTGAACTTTATCACAATACCCTTCTTCTTTCTTCTTCAACATCCTTTGTAGTTTTTAAGTCCTCATTTAATTATGTTATGGTGTATAATAAAGAGTATATCTATCTATCTTCTTTTGCAGTCGGGTAAAAAGGCCTATAATCTTCCTCAAGCTTCATATTTCAATTTCATACTAAATTTCATCCAAATCCACCCTGTAATTTCGTAAATTAGCGTCTTTAAAAACAACAAACTTTTCTGCTTTATAATATTAGTATAGAACTATAGATAATCTCAATTTCGAGTATCGTACCGATAACAGTGCTTCACTACTTCTTCGTCGCAAGTATGTAAAAAGCTTTACCATCAATAAAATTCCTTCACCTTCATCCTTAACCTTCATTTCATTGTTCCTGCTCGATTCATTTCGTAAGTAATATAAAACATTACCATTTTTTATTTACTTCAATGATAGCTATTTAATTGTCTTGTCAAAATTTCTGAGTTCATACGAAAAAATGATTATGCATGGCAAAAGCACTTCCTGGATTCCAGAACTTTTCATTTATTTAATTCTGAATTTATTTTCTAAATATTTAATTTTTATTTGGAAACTTACGAATTATTCTTCTTCTTTTGTAAACTCCGTGTAGCCATCCCAGAATGATGCGCTTGTTAACCAACATCATTTAATCTGTTACTTTTATGAGGGGTAAATATTGTAGACCAGGGATGGATTTCAATCACACATCACCATCATAACTGTCCTCCCACATTATCAAAACAACATTTAATCGGATTTTTTCTCTTCAAGTCATTAAGGGCTGAAACGCACTAGCGGCAGGCCGTGACGCGACGTGCCGTTGCGGTTGGCCGCAGTTTAAACGGTCTGCCGCAACGGTACGCCGTATTCCGGCTAACCGTATCGTCTCGGTTCTGTAGCGGTCCACCGCATTTCGTCGTCAGTGCTTCTAGAAATGTTGGTCATGATGGACGTAGAAGTTGCTGTAGTTATTTATTTATATTATCGTGGAAAACGTCGTCGTAAAAATAAACATCCATTTTGGATACACCCTCTACTGGAGACACGATGTGATAGCAAAGAGTTTAATATTTTTATATCAGAACTAAAGAAACTTTTTATTTCTGTCTGCGTAATCAGCACATTTACTATCCCATATAGCAGGGCGTTCTTTGATCTCTAAAATAAATTTTCTGTATCAAATTCCATGACACGCGCGCCCTGCATACAATGTCTAGCGACTGACTGGCCGGTAGCGGGGAGTGCGTTTCAGCCCTAAAAGACAACTTGTTTTCAACTTACTGTTCCTATGACCATCCATCATTCCTCTCACCTTACAGTGGCTAATACGATTCTTATTGTAATTCTTGTGTTCATTCTTAATTTCACATCTACAGCTGGTCAAAGATATCTGTGAAATGATCAGAAACAAAAAAGGTTACAAAAAGGCAGAAGTAAGAAGCCGCTTGGAAAGATTGTTTGAAATAAGACTGTCGAATGGAGATACGTAAGTTTTATTAATATATTTTTTTTTTATTATTATACTCAAATCTGGACTATTATATATATATGGCAAAAGACAGCAGAATGGAAGTCTTTACAGAATACCTTTGTAGGAAGACAAGTTTCTACTAATTTCTCAACCATGTACCAACAGACATATTTTTTGAACAATTCTGTTTAAGCCACACTTGAAAAATTTATACAGTATGTAAACATTAAGAGCAGCTTTAAAGGCTTTTTATTAGGGTTCCGTAGTTGACAAGGAACCCTTTTAGCTTCGCCATGTACTATACATGTATCTACATACTTATCGTATCTACGTACATACATGTATCTTTCCGTCCGATATTCTTATTTGTGTAAAAGAGAGTAGTTTGTTTTTGTTAGAGCATGGTACGGAATTCTCGGTCAGCTGATCCGAACGGAACCCTACACTACGCGTGGCCCGACACGCACTTGATCGGTTTTTAATGTATACTCGATATAAAAATGACTTATAGTGCGGTCTTTCTAGCGATCCATAAAATCTTTGCTTTCGTCAGTTGTCACTACGTATTAAAAACCTTGAATCACTTTTTCAGATTCCTCCACATGACTCTATGCAGTAACCAGCCAAGCCTCGAGTATATCGTGAAGATAATTCATGGCGTGAAAGCTACGCATCTGCTTGATTGTGCCAATCACAGACAACAAACTACTCTACATCTTGCTGTTCTCAATGATATGCCCAAAATGGTGTCATTGTTTATTGCTAAAGGTGACTAGTGTAAAATATTTTTTATTGAAACTTTTACCAGAACTCGGTCCGACCTGGCTTCGCACGGTATCATTCAGCAAATTCACAGAAAATCTTAATAAATTATACCCTAAAACTGTCCTCATGAATTACTCTATCAATGGTGAAAACCGTAGGAAAATTACTTCAAGTGTTTGAGTTTCTCGCCAGACAGAGAGACTATTCTACACGTAACTAGCAGTCGCTCAGCTCGCACATAACCTATCACGACAAAAACATAATTTCCTTCTTTTATATTCGTGTAAAAAGTAGCCTAACCTTCCTCAAAGTAGTACTTTCTAAGATTAGCGCCTTCAAACAAACAAACTTCCGCGTTATTAGTACAGATGTGTACTAATAACGCGGACATAGCGAACATAGTTGCATTATTTCTAAATTCTTTACGTTCTTTACAGTTTATAGGAGCAAACTCCTATCAAAATCATGTTCGACTTTAATTTGCATAATTATATCATGTTGAATATTGTACGATATGGTTTATATTAAGATTATGTAAGTGTTCACTGTAAGCTTTTCCTGCCTCTAAACGTGAGGACTTTTAACTGATTCACTGTTAACTATACTATATATTTCCTGTGTTTAATAGCTGTTGGTCCTTCATACTTCTTAAATAATTACATATTTTCGATCTTACACTTACAAATTAATTAATGTTGTGACAATTTAGTGAAATTTCTACTTTATAGTATTGAAACTGCTTGGACCACACAGCGATGTTATTAAACTAACGTTTAATTTCTGACAAATTTAAAGATGACTGAGACAGAATGGTCTTTTAAATATTATGTTTAACGTATGTAGTTAAATAATGAATATTTTATTTAAGGTTCCAACCCAATGTTGAAGGACGAAAAAGATTTGAACGTGATCCACTACGCTGTAAAGTACAGATCTTGTCTAGACGTTCTACTCGAGTCCATTGAGAAAAATAATGTTTGCTGCAATTTGAACGATTACAATGGCGGTAAGTTTGACTGAAAGCTTAAATGATACAACAACTACCTACCTCAATCATCATCTGCCTTTAGCCTTAGCCATTAGCTTATTCTATGGTTACAATGGCGGTCTTGTCGCCTTTGGGACCTTTGGAAAGATTTTAAAAACTTTTATTAAAGTGGGGAGGGCTAAATTAGTGTACTATATATACCTACTCATAAAAACAGAATATATATAAATACGTAGATACAATACATAAGTAATTAAATAATACAATACATAATATAATGTGTTCTTTAACATCATGATAAAACAAAAGAATAATCATAAAGAATAAAAACTATTCGAGTGACATTTTCTGTTTAAATATTGATTATGATGATGACTTGTGACAATTTCGTAACAGAGAACCAATCAGCCCTGCATATGGCTGTAGTATCGGGCTGGGAGCACGGAACTCGCTTGCTGCTACAACATGGAGCGAGCTTTAGCGTGCGCGACTCACAGGGACGGACACCCCTGCACCTCGCCGCTTACGACGACAGGCTAGCAGTCATGAAGATTCTGCTCGAGTTTATACCATCGGTAAGTAGCAACAGAACTGTTTAAAATTAAAATAATCATACTCAACTATGTTGGGGTCAGATTCTAGTTTTTTTTTTTACTTGTTTATTAGGGTTAATATGTACGTAAGCGCATTAGTTCAGAACAGCTTCATTTTTTAGGGTTCCGTAGTCAACAAGGAACCCTTATAGTTTCGCCATGTCCGTCTGTCTGTCCGTCTGTCCGCGGTTTAGTTCAAAAACTATTGGTACTAGAAAGTTGTACTTTGGCATGAGTATACACGTTAATGACGCCAAAAAAGTGGTAAAATAAAATTTTGAAAAAAAACAATTATTTAGGGTACCTCCCATACATGTAAAGTGGGATGATAATTATTTTTTTTTCGTTCTTCCCATAGTGTGGGATATCGTTGGATAGGTCTTTAAAAAATATTAGGGGTTTGGTAAGACCGTTTTTTGATTAAGTAAACCGTTCGTGACTTGTCAAGCTTTAAAGTACCAATTTTCGTTAGTCAAGTGTCCCCCCTCTATCAACTAAACGGTTGTAGTTAGAAATTCAAATGTCACGGCAGTAGTACCTATATATAACGAAATTTAAAGGAAAACTATCACACATAAGTGGGCTTTACAAGTTTACGAGTAATAGTCGACCAATTGTAATTGACTCGAAAATTTCGAACAACTATAAAAATGTCGATAGATGGCGCTAAGCGCCAGTTGTATCGTGCTAGCTTCTTGTGACGATTGAATAGTATAGCTCTGTGTCCGTATTTAAATTCAAAACACCGGCTATGACAAGTTTTATACAAATCTCTAAAAAAAATTAAAACTTTCCGTGCAAAATTGTCGGATTAGGTGAGGATTTGTATAGGAAGTCAAATTAGTTAGGTAGTCATGTTTGGCTTTTAGTTAGATTATGGTACGAAACGATCAGTCAGCGAATACGACACGCACTTGGCTGTTATAAAAACTACGGAACCCTACACTGCGCGTGGCCCAACACGCACTTGACCGGTTTTTCAGAATAGGCTCGCGTTTGTCTACCATCTCACCTGATGGTAAGTGATGATGTGGTCGAAGATGGAGCACGCTTACCTATAAGTAACCTATTCACTCTTGATTTAAAGACCCTAGGTTGTACAGTCTGTTTTTTAGTCTCAGAGACAAATTTGACATTACGACGGTTGCCAGTTTTTTTGCAATTCTTAAATAGTGATGTGCCACTATCGAAACTTAACGGTAGTAAAATCAAGTATCGGTTTTTTATAATACGTTATCCTGAAATAATGTGTAGTTGCTTATTTAGAACTTAGAAATATAAAATTAATAATGTAGATTAACCTGTAATTAATTATGCTAAAAGCATAATTAATTAAGATATAATGACTTCATATCTCAGGAATATTCTGAATCATCAGAATCGCCACCTATTTCTATGATAAACCTATTAGTAATGTCGTCGACTATATGGCCCAGATGACACATAAAACACACACTAACGCGGCATTTATTGTGTACAAGCAGGCGGGACCCATTTTAATTAAAAATGTACTTGTTTCTTTCCTTTCAGTTGAGCAGTAGGGATTTTTTTTTATTACCTTTTATTTTTAGATAAAATGTTTAAATATGGTAAAAATTTCACAGATTATTTAATTCTTGCTAGGAATTGTGGTCTTGAAGCATATTTAAAAGTTTAGTCGGATCAACTGCACAAATAGAGCCATCTAGAGCCCTTACTCTGCTCAATAAAATATAGATCTTTTGTAAATAAATCAGAAGTTAAATACATCAGAGCTAAGGTCGTCCCTTGCAGTTAAGGTCGGCGTCGGGGCGGGCCAATGAGACACTGTTCCCTACGATTTCATAGAGTTAAGCGTCCACCGATGTCGTCGTCGGTATCGATGGAAGTGCCGATTTTTCAGACTGGACGGATGAAATGCCCCTATAATAACTAAGGATTTTCCTAGCATGGGTGTCATTAATATTCTTGATAAACGTTTCTTAAAAAAAAAACATATCGTTTCCGCAATCAGGATGACCTCAGAAGCAGTCCACTTAAGCATTATTCTCTCCTTATTTGACGCTTTTATTATATTAATGAAACCATTTAACGTATGATTTCTATTCTCACACTAAGTAGAGTAATTAATTGTTGTCGTATGAATACTATAATTCAACATCGTTTTTTAGAGTGAAATTGACGTCATGGATGATGCTGGCAACACAGCCCTGCAAATCGTCTGCGGTGGTACAACGATCATGGAAAACTCAGTTGAAATCGCACGACTTTTACTGGACAAGAAGGTACGCTTCATACTGTTAATAAATAGACATACATTAGAATCAAAAGAACTCTGGTGGTTCGCTTTAAAAAAAATAGTTTATTATTAATTTAATTAGTTTAAATTCATTAATAATAATTGTCATATCCGTCAATAGGCTGATAGCTACAAGCTTTGACGACCATTTGTCGAAGCTGGGGTTGCACGGCTGGATAATGGGCCTGATACAGAAGGCAGTATTATTCGATACAGCTCCTATTGTCAGGGGGTTCCTTACTCTTAGGACCTAACCACCGGTAGCTTGGACCCTGCTCCCGATACCCGTGGTCTGCCATTTTTTTTAGGGTTTCGTACCCAAAGGGTAAAACGGGACCCTATTACTAAGATTCCACTGCCTGTCCGTCTTTCTGTTTGTCCTTCTGTCACCAGGTTGTATCTCATGAACCGTGATAGACAGTTGAAATTTTCACAGATAATGTATTTCTGTTGCCGCTATAACAACAAATGTTAAAAAACTGAATAAAATAAATATTTAAGTGGGCTCCCAAACAACAGACATGATTATTTGCCGTTTTTATAGATAATGGTACGGAACCCCTTCGTGCGCGAGTCCGACTAGCACTGGGCCGGTTTTTTTTATTTTTTAATATAATTACTAATAATAATATTCTATTATTTTTAGGCGTACCCTCTAAAACACGAGGATAGCAATGAATCAGCGTGGCGACTTGTGAAGAAGAAGCCTGAACTCAGAGAACTAATGAAAGCTTATGTCACAATGGAATGCATGGACGAAGATGACATCAAATCTGAACCAGAAGATGACTTCGAATCTGCTGACGAAAGTGTAAGTATGCTTACTTAATGCATCCTTTACCGCTTTAAAAATTAAAATGAAGGTGCATAAAGGCTCTAAACTCTCTCCAAAATCACTTATGCAAAAAAAACCTGTCATTAAAATGCTAAGCTTCAATAGCCTAATGTGACGGACTTGTGATCGAGAGATCGTGGGTTCGAACCCCACCCATACACTATTGCCGTGAACTCATTTCAGACACAAGCATATTTTATTTATTGATATTATGCTCGCATTTGACCACCATCTCACCTGATGGTAAGTGATGATGTGGTCGAAGATAGAGCACGATTACCTAGAAGTAATCCATTCACTCATGACTTAAAGACTCCCAGGTTATAGCGATCAGGTAACACAGACTCCTGCAGGGAATTCCACTCAGCTGTACGCACAATGAAAGTATTCCCAAAACTTTTTGTGCATATGGATTAGCTTAATTGGAGGGGTTAACAAGATTAGTAATGTGAATTCTACCCACATTACTAGTTCTATTTAAAAAACTTAGGTGTTCAAATAAAACTCCAGATGATTGAGGTAAAACTGTACACAACTACACGTACACCTCTTTGCTTTATTTGCGATGTATTACATACATAATGACATTAGCTGTCTTTCGACATTTGTACATACTATGCGTTTCAAATAAGAATAGTAAAGTTAATGACCCGTGTGTGACCTGTCAAATGTCACTTGAAAAGTACGTTTTATTGGAACACCTTATCAGCGCTACAATACCAAGCACTGGTTCTTTGAGTCTGTGGTTACCCGTCCGTAAACAGTTTGTGACCATATGGTGGCCATGTTTATAACACTCATCTATACTAATATTATAAGCGGAAAAGTTTGTTTGTTTGTTTGTTTGCTTGAACGCGCTAATCTTCGAAAGTACTGGGTGGATTTGGATGCAATTTGATATGGAAGTAGCTTGAAGCTTGAGGAAGGTTATAGGCTACTTTTTACACGACTGCAAAAAGGGAGAGTTATGTTTTTACCGTGATAGAATCCACGGGAGCGAAGCCCCGCGTGAGTACTAGTTGAAGATAATTATGTCTTCCAACATGGATTTATAAGCACTTTCTCGTTGATTTACGTTTTGTAACTAGCTAAGTATTTTTGGTTGACCAACTCTTTGTCAAAAGTGCCCGTCTCCGTTTTTTTAGGGTTCCGTAGTCAACAAGGAACCCTTATAGTTTCGCCATGTCCGTCTGTCTGTCCGTCTGTCCGCGGTTTAGCTCAAAAACTATTGGTAGTAGAAAGTTGTACTTTGGCATGAGTATACACGTTAACAACGCCGAAAACGTGGTAAAATAAATTTAAAAAAAAAAACAATTATTTAGGGTACCTCCCATACATGTAAAGTGGGATGATAATTTTTTGTTTTCGTTCTTCCCATAGTGTGGGATATCGTTGGATAGGTCTTTTAAAAATATTAGGGGTTTGGTAAGACCGTTTTTTGATTAAGTACACCGTTCGTGACTTATCAAGCTTTAAAGTACCAATTTTCGTTAGAGTCCCCCCCCTGTATCAACTAAACGGTTGTAGTTAGAAATTCAAATGTCACGGCAGTAGTACCTATATATAACGAAATTTAAAGGAAAACTATCACACGTAAGTGGGCTTTACAAGTTTACGAGTAATAGTCGGCCAATTGTATTTGACTCGAAATTTTCGAACAACTCTACAGAAATGTCGATAGATGGCGCTAAGCGCCAGTTGTATCGTACCAGCTTCTTGTGACGATTGAGTAGTGTAGCTCTGTGTCCGTATTTAAATTCAAAACACTGGCTATGACAAGTTTTATACAAATCTCTAAAAAAAATTAAAACTTTTCGTGCAAAATTGTCGGATCAGGTGAGGATTTGTATAGGAAGTCAAATTAGTTAGGTAGTCATGTTTGGCTTTTAGTTAGAGCATGGTACGAAACGATCAGTCAGCGAATATGACACGCACTTGGCTGTTATAATAAAAACTATAAAAACTACGGAACCCTACACTGCGCATGGCCCGACACGCACTTGACCGGTTTTTTTAAAGAGAACTAGCTATGTGAGTAGAATTCACATTACTAGCAATCTCGTTAGCCCCTCCAACTCAGCTAAATATGCTTGTGTCTGGAGTTCACGGCAATAGTGTAATGGATGAGGTTCAGACCCGCGACCTCTCGGTCACAAGTCCGACACCTTAGCCATTAGGATATACAACGTGTAATTTAAAGGGTATATATGTCGCAGTATGATAGATAAAGCCATAATATGGTTATATCCCTAGGGATATAATTATATACCGTAACATAGTTATACGAAAGCGATTCATTACTATCTTACGGTCGCAATCTAGTAATATGTTTATCTGACTAAACTAATCTAGTTAAATAGTTATAAATCTACCACAAAATCAAATAATAATATATTGGTTTTTATTTTTATTACAAAATACTTTTTAGCAATAATACGTATTAAAGTTGGCAGTGATTTTATGGTGTTTACGCAAAATCGACGGATTTCTGGGTGGTTTAAAAACCACTTTACACTTTATTTCTAACCTAACCTATCCGAGTCGGGGTGTTAACCTCCGCCGCACCCCCGCACTACACTCTAACACTGAACTTGAATTGTATTATAATTATATTCCTAGTAAGACAGTAATGAATCGCTTCCGTTTATCTATGTTACGGTATATAATTATATCCTACTTAGGGATATAACCATATCACGGCTTTAATTATCATACTACGACATATACATACCGAGTGCACGGCTTCTTTGGATGATAATAAGCGATATGGCAAGAGTTTTGTAATCCTATGTGTACATGTGTGGAGCATATTAGAAATTTCAGTACATTGATACCAGAGACCGAATTTTTCAAATTAAGAAGAATGAAGAGAATTATCGTTTTATTAGCAAGTGACGTGGAAAGTGATGACCCTCATAGTGCTGTGACACGTTTTTTATTACTGGTATTCAAGAAACATATGAAACCAATAATTTGGGGCAATTCTGTGAGTCACATTTTGAGCTGAAACTTTGCATAGAGACTCCATACCAGATGTTGTCTTCAGTCCTTTTGGATAGACACACGTACACGTTGTATATTGACGCGTTTATTAATATTAAGTGTACAACTATTACAGGAGTATCCAGAGGCTGGTCTTGAAGATATGACCTTGTATGCGCGTGAGGTATCAGTTCTGGTGGACCAGGCTGGGGCTTGGCGCGTATTAGCGCAACGACTAAGACTTGATGCACTGCTCGAGTGGTACGCCGCGCAACCTAGCCCTACACTAACACTGCTCAAGCACCTCAAGGTAAACACTATTCATTATCTGGCCTTCTGGAACGTAAAGAGCAACAGAATGAACAGGGTGGGTTTTTAGTCAGTAGAAGTCTAACACTTCCTTCCGCTCCATCCAGAGTAGGAGTGATTTGATAACTTTCCTACCAAAAAAAAAAAAATGCCACATTTATAAAACAGCTATACGATCGGTAGACAAAAGCAGCTCGTAGCTAAATAACGCACGGGTCGATTTTAAGGGTTAAGCAACGCTTGACGAGGTCGGTCTATGAATCTTGACAAATCCCCCCGATTACCGAGATTACCCGTGCCTCGGTAAGCACGTTAAGCCGGTAAGCCGGTTTTCGGCCGTCATTTGGACATCTCTGACAGTCATTATGGGTAGTCGATTGCATCCGGTTAGTCTAAGTCACCCCAATAAAAGTGGGAAAAGGCTAAGCCTATGCTAAGCATCCGTATCCGCAGTTATTATTGCATCTGCATTCAAGAATGTTTCGCAGATACAAAGGAATTTGGAGTGTCCAAATTGCCTAAACACATGTTCATTAGAAGACCTAATAAACGCCTCTGAAAACGCGACCAACGTGGCTACTTATTTGTTTTTTTATTTAAACTTTATGTACAATAGTGATACATGGGCGGACTTAATGCAACAAGACAATCTCTACCAGTCAACCTTTGGGTCCACCACATATAAAATTAACTTACCATCTTCTCATATGTTCATATTACCATATTCTCCATTTACCATCGATACGATACGAAGAGGAAAAAGAAAAGTTAAATGTATATTGTAAATAATGACGTCAATTATATTTTTAGGATTCCCGCGATGACGTATCATCGAAGTCTTTGGCGATGATTCTAGAAGATATGGGACAAACTGAAGCGGCGAGTGCTATTAGGCGGTATGTCGACTGACAGGACACCAACCAAGACGATTGCGTAGTAAGCTAGTGAACGAGTTATTACGTAAGAATAAGTGACTAATCAACGTGTTTTATTGATAACAGAGTAATCATTACTAGAAGAAAATGTGTTAAAAAATATTGTGATGAATTCAAATCTCGATTTAAAAGTTACGCCAATACTTGTCAAAAATTTAACATTTATAAAGCCAGCTATATTGTGTTTTTGTCTGTTTAAAAGTTTCAGAGAATCTATTAGTTAGAAACTAACTGAAAGCCTTATGTCATGCATGATTCCTATTTTATGAGTAAATACTTTGTTCCTCGGAATACTACATACATTTATATATAAAAGATAAGGAAAAATTTTAATATTACCAATACCCAATAGAACCAAAATCAAAGTTAATCTACTAAAAATAACATGTATGAATTGAACCTATCATTCAGTGGCAACATGTCCACGATTTTAACTCTTTTTTTTGTATGGAGAAAAGTGTCTGAACACATACATACCTATTCTCGCGAAACCTTTATTTGCTACAAAAGCCTTTTTTATTTAATAATGTTATTGTTTATTCCGTTAAGAATTTGTGTAAACTATCAAATCGTTAGGACATGTTAAAGCCATTGTTAACAACAAATAACGCCATCCCTTTTCTACGAAACAACGGCGTTGTTCTCATTCTTATAATGTCACCAAAGTGTCTTTTCGGAATGTTGTAGTTATTTTATAAGCAAGTTAAGTGTATGTTAATAAAAATAAGCAACTTAGTAAATAGAAAAATAAAATACAGTAATTTTAGTTCTAAACGCTTAAGGCCGTGCGCGCACTGCCTTGCGGTGGCCGCAATTCCGGTAGTTCTACCGCACCGGTAGACTCACCGCAGTGCGCGCACTTCTATGGCACTCCATACTTCACAAATTTTGCGGTGCGGTAGAACTACCGGAATTGCGGTACCGCAAAATTTGTGAAGTATGGAGTGTCATAGAAGTGCGCGCACTGCGGTGAGTCTACCGGTGCGGTAGAACTACCGGAATTGCGGCCACCGCAAGGCAGTGCGCGCACGGCCTAAAGGATTAGCTTTTGAAGTGTGCTTGCTATCTCAAAATATAAAGACGTATTTTATGTATGTGGGTGTATCCCACATACACAGACATGAAGATAGACATAAAGATTGTAGGTAAGTACAGTAAGTTTATTCTCTACATGAGTTTTACGAGATACCATAATAACAATAAAATGTGCTTACATAAAACAGTATGTAGTGTTGCTAGTAGCCACAATTAGTTATTGACAATAGTGAAGTATCAATCGCCAAATAGCAGGAATTCTCTGCTCATTTAGTTAAGGATATTTTTCTACTTTTGCTTGTAATACGAAGCAAATATATTTTATGTAATGTGCTATATTAGTTAAGTTATCCCAATAGTCTGATAGGTTATTTTATAGCTTGTCCTGAGCGCAGCAATCTATACTAATATTATAAAGTGGAAAGGTTTGTTTTTTTGAACGCGCTAATATAATATAATAAGGAGAGTTATGTTTTTATCGTGATAGAATCCACGGGAGCGAAGTCCCGCGTGAGTACTAGTACTAAATAAAGTACAGGTGAGTGGTGTTAAGTAAAAATCGGATGAATATTAGAGCAGCCATATTCCCATAACTTGAAAAAAAAAAGAATGCTGAAATTGTCTAGAATTAGATTCCGTCTGAAATAGGTAGTTTTAGTTTTTTTAATGTTCATAATATTTCGATTTTTTAAGGTTTTTTGTTATAAGTTTGTGTTGTGTATATGGAATCTAAATGTACTTTATTGGAGTTATTATTCTGTCTGTGATACAAGTCTATGTGGATTTCAATATACCTACACTTTAAATACAAGTTATCGTGTTGCGGTTGTTATATGGTAACATTGTTAATAGGTTAAGTTGAGCTTTTCCTCCTTAAATAATTTTAACGCAAATTTTATTAATTTGATAACTGTTTTAATCAAGACCTATGTTTTTATTGTAATCAATTTTTGGACTAAAAGTACTGGCCAGCATTGCATTTATATTTGCATAGCTTATATAGTTATGTTTACAAGCCAAGAGGAGATTATGGAGATAAATAACATCCGGCGCGGATCAATTTTGGAGGTTAAGACTATGTAATCAGCATTCGTGCTTCTTAATGTAAGTTTTTATCACAAATAAACCACACCAGTCTTGGGTGGATTCGTGTGTATTTATAAAATGTAACGGCACGGCGTAACAAGTTTCTGAGTTGAAAAAAAATAACTGCTCAGTAGCAACCTATTAGACCGCAAGCCGACCCCTAAATGTTTGGGAAAAGGCTAGGCATATTTACGAATGTTGTAACAGCGTTCCTAAAACGTGAGACTAGATGTCAAGAGATTCAATATAGTTTCTATTTTTTTTTTTTAATTCTGTAATCAACCTTCTAAGCAGTTGCACGTTTTGGGAACACGTACACTACGTCCTAGGTCTTGGTTTACTATACTTTCCCTATCATTTTGTAAGTTAATTTTTATTGTGTGACTGTTTATAGAGCATGCTTGATAATTAAATTAATAATTAATTGTTAAGCATTGAATTAAATGTGGTTTATACTAGAAGCAGCCAGTATAAGCTCTGTTTAAGCAGATTTTTATGCCCCGCCGTGCCTGTAATGCTCCAAAAATTATATTACTCTCAATTTTCTGGTTTCGTTAAGAAATCAAATTAAAGGCCAATTACAATTTTTTTATTAGTTTTAGTTATATTTTAGTTAAAAATGTGAATTTATGATTCTATTATTAAAATAATTTCAATTATTACTTCATTGAGTTTTTATTAAGCTTTTCATCATCACGGACTTCTAAAGAAGTTCCGAATTTTCGTGCCACCAGCGCAGCGCCACGACATCATTAGACGCTCTTCATTTTAACTAAGTTATAAAAATACCAAACGGGTAATTCTAATATTTGGCGACTAATTAACTACTAAATCTGGAAGAACTTAGATATCAAATCCTTGACCGAAGCCAAGAAATGCCAGACCAAGTGATGTGACGCGAAAGTTATCACTGCTTGAGTTCGCCTTTTAAAATATTTATATTTAAATGTTATATCGTAACAAAAATGTTAGTAAAATATGAACTTTGTCTATTTTCTCTTTGTTATAGTTACTTTATAACAAAAGGACGATATATCTATTTCGATCTTTAGATGTGAAACGATCCGGAATTACATTGTTGTTGCCGATAATTATCAAACAATAATTCCATTTATTTCAGGCAAACTTGGCTCATACAAACAGAGCCGGATTAACCCTGTCAGGGGCCCCTAGGCAATGGAATTCTCGGGCCCCCTTCCTTCTTTGACTGACCGAATCGTATGTCGCTAAAATCGGTGTCACCTCGTGGTCATAGGTACGATTCTCGACATAGGCTGTTGTCTTAACTCTGGATGATTTGCGCCAGCATATCAAGCTACAAAAATCTGTCAAATTTCTTTAGTAGATTTTCAACTATATTGTTAAAGAAATTAGGTTCAAGGTTGATTGGGAAAATTTTACAGTTTCGGGTAGCTTCTTATGCTGCATATTTGTACTTTTTGCTTGCTATATGGCATTATCTAGATAAGTCGACTAACGGACTAAAAGAAGAATTCAAGACTTTATAGCTTAGGTTCTTTTTTTAACACTCGTGCAGGTACTATTATTTTTGATTTTTTTTACCTTAGAATGTAGGACTCAACTATACATGCGAGCGAGAAGAATTTGAAAATTCTAATGCCATAGTGTATAAGTACACGAAATGCCACGAATCGTGTCAGATGGAGAAGTCTTGTGCTTGCGCAAGTTTTATTTAATTTATAATTTTCTACTGTCACATTCTTACATATTAGAATACAGATTCCTATTTGACATTTTGACCGCAGTTTTTGAGCTGACCATATCTCCTTCCCTCCTATCCAATTCCCATAAACCAGATAGAGAAGAAATGTTCACCGCACGCGCCACTGATTGGCGCATTCATCGCCAACCAATCATCGCTCAGACGCTGTGATTCGCAAGAAAAAGGTCGCCATATTGTGTCTCTGAGTCTTCGTCAAGAAACCACCGTGAAGTTACCACCACCCGCGCCGCGCCGAGATAATTAAACCGCTAATATATCTATAAATCTAAAGACTATCAACTATCCGTGTTGGCCACACACGTGTGACAAAATAAAGACCAAAGTGAAAGTGCTCACCAACTAAGAAGGAAGAGATTCAGCACGCGTGCAACATCTTCTCAAGCTGTCCATACATCCACGTCCTACATCAAGAAAATATCCAAGTAAGTTCTTCACCATCTACTTCCCATCCTGGTCAGTTCATTACTGTGTGTGGTCAATATTTCACCGCCAAAAATTATATCCCCGCTACGGTCCTTCGAGAAGCTACCTATTATCACCCCGCATCCGCACCATCTTGCATAAGCCGCAACCAACCTATCAGACGATCCATGACCACGACCACCCTGCCAGGAGAGTATGTACGATTAAGAAGAAGAATACCACAGTACCTACACGCACCACATTGATACCTAAGTATTTCTTACATAATTAGGAAATTATTATAATCATCATTATTTTTCACTTATGCAATAAAACAAAACGTGAATTACTTACTTAGAGTAGGTAGGTACCAGATGGAACTTCCTTTAAAGTTTTCAGTAACGTCAAGTAGGAAATTGGATAAATTACTCGTACGTATGACAATTGCAATATTTATTAAAACACGTAGTAGATTCGTGGCATTGTGTATTACAAAGAACATTACTTTTAACATTTATTTGTTTTGTATTGTATTTTGGACTGTTGTCCCTCCAATAATGAAGATAATTTTCCTGCAATATCACGCAAACTACCTAAGCTTATTCGGCGGAAAGGAATCGTAGATATTTGAAGAGCGTTTCTATGACTGAAGAACCAACAGTCCAAAATATGATGCTTAAGTTTGTTTTTTTTTTTTTTTGATAATGCCACAGAATACTTAATTAATAGTACAAGTAATATTCTATGCTCGCGTTTGACCACTATCTCACCTGAGACAGAATACTCTGAGGGTAAGTGTGTAAATGTGGTCGAAGATGGAGCACGCTTATCTAGAAGTAACCATGGGCGTATCGAGAGATATTTTCAAGAACTGTCGGGATACAGGTTTGACCTATTGACTGACAGCATTTTGTACCTACTGCCTCTTGGAAAGAAAGTTTTTTACCTCGTAGAACAATGTCCAAATCACGAAAAAAACGTAGTCCGTTGGAGCAAGGTCTGGCGTGTACGAAGGATGACATAATTTTTGCATGAAAAAAATAATAAAAAATAATAAAAATAGTAAATAAGCTCTTCTGTAAAATTTTGTATTTTTGTTTAGTAACGGTTTCGATTTGAAGGTGCGATATGATTTCTTACTGTATTTCCTGTAGACTTACAATAGCTTCTTGTGCAGTGTGATGTCTTCCGTTATGATGGCGCAATACTGGTGATGATCGATCCACGAGTTGGGGCTGTTTCACTGCTAGTTTCGCCATCATTATGCGGTACAGTAAACATCTGCTGTAATTGCCAGAGTAGGCTTAAAAAAGCTATAGGGAATAACACCATGAATAGACTACCAAAACAGTTATCATTACTTTTTTATTGCTAAGCTTTGCCTTAGGGTAGGTCAGTGGCGTAGCGTGCCTTGGAGGGGCCCTGTATCAAAATTAGTTGGGGGGCCCAAATTAAGGGTAAACTTTTCTCACAAAAAAAAAACTAGAATGCTTGAAAAAATTAAAATGCTTGCATTGCTCGAGTTAAACATGATTGTCTGGTAGTTTGAGTGCTTTTGGTATTATTCGTCAAGTCGATAAGCTCCTTGTTCTGAGTTGAGCTATACGTCCTCTGACAAATGCTTGCACTGTATGGACAGGCCCACTCAAATCTGTGAACATCTTTCCTCAAAAAGTCGCCTCAGACGGTAACCTACAAGGTTCCCATATAATTTAACAAGTATAGATTGTATGGACTTTAAAGGAGACGGAACCCTGTGTTTGTTTCTGTGTTTCTTCTCAGGGTAGTCAGTTAGGAAATACCGGCCTCATCTAGTTTAAATTTACGAAAAAAAATATGTGTAAAAGTGTTATTTAATTACCAATTTGCAAAATAAATATCATTTATCATGCAGTTATTACCTCCGGAAAACTATGCAAGGCTATTTGAATTTTATCAGCAAAAATTCCATGAGTTCTTTAATGGAATGATTTTTTTTGAATTTCAGATTTTAAGCATGTTTTCGGAGCAATTAATTGTTCATTTAGATTAACTGAGAAGTCTTTACTGTATTTAGCCGTCAGTTTTTTGGAAGCGATTTTTATCACTTCGTTTGAAGAAACTCCCTATGAGTTTCTCCGGTTGTAATACTTCAACATATTACTCAGGCCACAAAGGCTTTGAAATCATTGAGAAATTAATATACTACTTATTGTTTAGATAAACAGCAAATAGACTTTGAAATATGATTCTAGTCTGAAATTCTCTCATCTTGTGATAAAAAATGCTTCATTATCTTTCGCTTTTTATTTTTTAAAACCCGTCACACTTTTACTAAATTTCTCGACACATTTAGCAAACCGTTGAATGAATTTTGACTTCTTATTTCGTTGTAGTGCAGTCTATTCAAAGATTACTTAATAAAATGCTAGCTTTCTGTCAGTAATTATTTTCATGATGTAGAGCTTTAGAAACAAGCTTAACGGTTGTCACATTTTTTTATTCACTATTTGAAACAGTGAAGAAAAAAATTACAGTACTTGGACAGAACCTAAAAATCATAAAGTGCTAAATTATCTATTCTCTCAGCATTATGAGATAAATTGCATTTTTTATAACCCGTCTGTTTATTTCTGTTTACTTTTTTTTTCATAGCTCCGCTGGGATAATATCTTTTCCTTTCATTCACTCATTATTTTCACAAATTAACTAATTAAGCAATAAATAATCAGAAGAACTAGATAGTATTGTATTACAATGTAATAACCATATGTAATAATGTTTGAACCGGAATTAAATAAAACGCGTAACGTGCTTAAACGGGGAAAAAAAGGATGGCAAAAACGGAACCCTTATAGTTTCGTCATGTCTGTCTGTCCGTCCGTCCGTATGTCACAGCCATTTTATTTCGAAACTTTTAGGACTATACATGTGAAACCTGGTACGTAGATGTATTCTGTAAACCGCTTTCCGATTTTAAGAAAAATATAAAAAAAAATTAAAATTAAGGCATACATGGAACTGAGACTAAAAATATTTTTTTTTTTTCATAAATTTATGGTATCTATAGACAGGTCTTTCGAAATGATATTGAGGTTTCTAAAACCGTTTTTTCCTTAAGTCAATCGTTTAAAAGAAAAAGCCCTTCCAAAACTTCTACAATCATGGAATGAAAAATCTAAAAACTATGTAGTAACTAACAGTAGATCTTAATGTAAACTTTCCACGAAAATTGGTTTGAACGAGATTGGGTTACTAGTTTTTGAGATATTTTCTAAAACCGCAAACACAACTTTGTAATTTATACAAACACTATGGAAAACAAAGTTATTTGCCGTAGTTACTACGGAACCCTTCATGGGTGAGTCTGACTCGCACTTGGCCAAGTTTTTTACTTTTACATTTCTGGAGTAAAAACTATAGGCACGCATGGCAGTTTTTTATATTTATTTTTTCCCGGGAATCACGAGATTAAGTGACATTGTGGATAATATTTTACTAATTTTTGCTTAAACAATTTAGGGGCCCCTGTAGCCCTGGGGCCCCGTATAATTGATACGGCTGATACGGCGGTAGCTACGCCCCTGGGGTAGGTACTGTTGCGGCATTTGAGTTGGGGTCAGCCAATGCATTTATCGCTTTCGGTTATCATAAAGAATCCACTTTTCGTCATATGTATCAATTCGAGCCCTGCATATTCTGTAAGTATTAAACAAGGCAACACAAGTTTCAACACGTGTTCCTTTCTGGTAAAATTATGAGGCACTCATTTTTCATATTTTTTGTCTTTTTAGTTTGATGCAAATTAGTCAATATTATAGGTAAGATATCCTTAAACCATGCCGTTATTTCTAGGGTAGTTTGACACGGATCGGCTTCCTCCATCTCCTTAATTTCAGTGTTATTCACCTGTGTGAGCGGGCTTCTTCGCGGTTCGATCTAGTTACTGTTACGAAAGCGTTTAAACCAAAAACGCACGGTTCGTTGATTAGCAGTCTCCTTTATAAACACATATTGTGGGCCGCTTCTTCCGCGGGGTTCCGCGTCGAGACTCCTCAGAGTTTCGAAGTACCTATCTACCTTTCCCGTCTAAGCTGAATAGAAAAACAATTGAATGTCTTAAATAGAATCTTAAACATGTTGTAAAACAAGAACTCATAGTATTGTTAGAATCTATATATTAAATCATACCTACATGTTAATAAATGTTAATAAGTAGCTACAGTCCTATTAAATTCCGACAGATGGTCTTTCCGGTTTTAGATTTGTATACATAAAATATCTATTAATTATATTTATTAAGTAAATAATGTAAATTAATCTAAAATAATTAAATATACATTTTTATAAAATATTGTACTAGCACAGACACTACTTCCGGAATTATTGTCAACTTCCTTTATTTGTTTGTTCCGGTTTAAAACCGTTGGTGGGAAGTAGTGCGTGTGCTAATTGGCAGTGAACTCTCAACTGTAAAAGTGTGAACACGTATCACTAGAATATTGTGTTAAGTGAAATAAATTGATTTAAAACTTTAAACGTGTCTTCATTTCTGGTCTCTCATAGATCAGAAGTGGGATATAATCGTGACAAGCGATTAAAATCGCCCTCGGTGAAAGGACTTACCGCCCATAAAAGTGAGTACATTAACATGTTTCTTTCTTTTGCCCTGCCATGCCTTGTTATTGTAAACAGCTTCAAATTATTTAGATAATTAGAATGGGAATAGAATTGTGATAAATATATACAGTGAATGATAGTTACATATAAAAGTCGTTATTTAAAATATAAAGTGATTAAATGGCCTTGAGGAACTGTTCAGTTGTCATAAGTTTATTAGGTTAAGAGCGCGTATAAAGCAAAATTACCAATTTTCTATTTGATTTTACATGAAAAAATTCAGACCAAATCTTAAAATAAAAATATATGAATAACTACATCATATTTTCAAGGGCTCTCTCTGATCAAAAACATAAAATAATATCATTTCCTTGGTAGAAAAAAATCACGAAATAACCTCTAATTCTCATGTTTTTCCGTTTTGTACTCGATATGGTAATGCCTATTGCGATAAAAATTTGATAAATAATTATATTTAAACAAGAGTAAAGGCTTTGCTTAGGCATTTTATGTAATTCCTTTTAGTTTTGGATTTATTACGATAAAACACTTTTGGCGCATACTACGTTTTTATTCCGCGCAAGAAGTCATCTTCCGTCGCTCGTTGCGGGAGCTTCAAGCATATTTCTATTTCACACATCAGTCGCTACCGCTCTGTTGAGACGAGAGGACTACGCTCAAGTGTTTTAGCTGCGCCGAGTTATAATCATTTCAATCGTAATTGTTGTTGTTGGTCGAACTAAATAGTGAAATGGGAAACAAAAAAAAAACATTGAAAAGAGAACTAAAAAAGTTACAAATTGACAGGATGGCTAATTGTCGAAGGTAAGTTTGTGAGTTACTTGTTTGTTATATACTGAAAAAATAAAAATACATTTTATACTTTCGAGAAAGTTTATGCAGGTGATTTTAGATTTTATTTTGAGAGACACAAGATCTAAATTCGTTTACCTACGCACTTTCGTGGGCCGAGTAGGTAACTAGACATAATATGTGGGGACATTTCACACACGGCTATCTGACCCCAAACTAGGAAGACCCTGTACTATGGGTGTCAGACAGCTGATATACATAGACAAATACATGTTTAAGTACATACATAATATAGATAAACAACACCCAGACACGACGATATCAAAAATTCGTGGTAGGTACTTTATTAGATTATTAGGATAATAGGTAATAAATTACATTCATAATAGGTAGCTATTTACTTTTGCTATTTTGTTATGTTATTCTTCACGATACAATTTTATGATCATTTTCCCATAATGTAGTTATGAGATCTTCCAAAAATCTAGATACACGGATGGACAACAATAATGATCTTGCGAGTATCCTATATAAAAAAAAAATTATCTACCTATACCACTTCTTATTTAATATTTCTATGGTCACTCGTAGTCGTAGGTAACGCGGGCAGAATAGTATATGCAAAATAAACACAAGCTTTTAGTTGGTATCCGTGTTTGTTCGATGAAATATATTTATATCGATTACGAACCTATTTAAGTATGCCCATTAGGTATTTAAACCCTATTTTTGTAGATCAATTTATTGTGGACGTGATTGTATAACAAGGAATTTGTTTTGAAATAATATTTTATTTTCAGAATGTGGCCACCTCGCTCGCCAGATTTAAACCCATTGGACTTTTTTACTGGGGCTGTTTAAAGGAGGTAGTTTATAAATAAGAAATCACTTCAGTTGAACAGCTGCGACAACGCATACGTTCGGCTGCTGACGAAATATCGTCGGCAGGATTTGCGCGCCGATTGAGACGGTCCTTCATAAGAAGGTGTAGAGCGTGTATAGCAGCTGAAGGAGCCCACTTCGAACATCTTGTATATTTTCTTTTTCAATAAATTTGTTTAATTACTAATGTCTTTTATGGTGTCAACAAACCCATAGTGATCAAATTTTAAGGAAATTCTCATTCTCTTTGAGTCTAAAATTAGTTACAGCAGTGTTAAAGTAATTTAATTTTGAAATCAAATTTGTATAAAAATTCTCCTTTAAGATTCGAACAGCAATAACTTTGTACTTTATCAAGATACTGGTTATTATTATACCATTTTAGAATTTGCATTAAATAGGCAATTATCTATACTTATAATAAATCTGTAGAGAGGTCAATTCTGTACATGAAATATATTTACAAAATAACTAACAGGGGGTGATTAGGGATCGATACTGATGCCAAAAATGCAATCAGTAAAATTTTTGTCTGTCTGTCTGTCTGTCTGTCTGTATAACCGTTATAGAAACAAAAACTACTCGACGGATTTTAACGAAACTTGGTACAAATATTTTTCATACTCCTGAACTGGTTATAGTATACTTTTCATCACGCTACAATCAATAGGAGCAGAGCAGTGAAGGGAAATGTTGGGAAAACGGGAGAAGTTACTCCATTTTTAAGCTTCCGTCGCGTGTGCAAACTTAATGGTTAAAGCTACACAGAAATCATTTATGACGGAAATGTTCTCCATAAAATTATATAAAAAATATCCCACGACAACATATATCTATCTTTTATGGTTGACTCACAATAACACGTGTAACTCCCGATAGCTTAGCAGTTCGAAGCTTTCTGATTATTATTCTGCTCCGAAATTTAAAACCACCACAACTTTGCAATGGAACTCGGCTAAAAGTAACCCAGTTGCAACAAAATATAATCGAGGCTCAAATTTTAACAGGTTGCGGTGCAGGAGAAACCGTCTTTATTCCCAGAATTCCCATAATACCAAATAATTTTCCATTCTAATATAAAAGAACGCGATTCCCAGTATCGGTGTGTTATGCAATGACAATTAATAAGACTCAAGGGCAGACTTTTCGTGTTGCTGGAGTAGATCTTGGTGTCAGTTGTTTCGCATGGTCAGTTGTACGTCGCGCTTTCCCGGGTTAGCAGTTCTAGAAATCTTTATGTTCACGTGCCAGACGGGTCAACTTTCAACATAGTTTACCCGGAAGCTTTGCGCTGAAGTATTGTCGTCCTATACGTACTTAAGCCTCATGTGAACGTGATCTAAACAATATTACCAATACATTAACTTAATAACACACAAGGAGTTACACGCTGACGGAGTCGCGGGCACAGCTATTAACAATAATATTGTGCGGTTCGGTATTGCGATATTTTTCAACAGTATTATAGATTGACATATTATATTTCCCTACTAAATTACGAAAGTTAATCTGTGTGTTACATCTAAATCACTGAACCGTGAGGAAGGACATAGGCTACTTTTTTTTACGAATAACGACGGAAACGTGGACGAAGTCGCGGGCAACAGCTACCTATGCTAATATATAAGGCTGAAGAGTTTGTTTGTTTGTTTGAACGCGATAATCTCAGGAACTACTGGTTCGAATTGAAAAAAATATTTTTAATTAAATAGTCAATTTATAGAGAAAGGCTATAGGCTATATATATCATTACGCTAAGGCCAATAGGAGCGGAGCACCAATGAAGAATGCTTCAAAATCGGGCTTAAATTTAACGTTAGCCCAAAGTAACTATTCCACGCGGACGAAGTCGCGGGCAAAAGCTAGTCTAAAATAATGAGCCACCGCAGTGTAGTACATTTTTTTCGATATAGTCTGGCGGGAATAATTCCGAATCATTCCCGTCGTATACTTCGGAAGTATTCCGAAATATTCCGAAACTTTGGGAATATTTCAACTGCCAAACATGCGCGTGCACAGGATTATGACAGGGTATGCGGCGGAGTAATCGGTCACAAAAACTTTTTCTTTTAAAGTTTTTTAGCATAGCCACAGCCACGCATCGCCACCATGCTACGATGCGTGGCTGTGGCTATGCTAAAAATATATA